>OZ017782.1:12933239-13003019 GCA_963969325.1 Lycopodina hypogea | reverse complement strand
GGAACACTGGCCCTGGTTAGGGAGAATGTGGTTTGGGCTAGGGCTATGGCGTAGTCCATTATATGAACTTTCCTATTCATGAGTAACCACCCACTTAGTTGTAACAACAAATTTGTGTTTCCATACATTAAAAATTTGCTAAAAATCCATTCTTGACCAAAAAAAGTGGATGCTATCCCTTACCATTCCATATGTTCCAAGACCTGTATGCTACAGGTAATTATTGCGTTAGTTCATGTGTAATCTGATTTCATTCAAAAGGAAATTGCTAGAGGAAGTTGCATTTACAAATCCCACAGGAAATTCAAAAGGACACTAATTACTAGAGATGCATCACAATATCGGCATCTCTATTTCCTTCCTTTATTTTCCTTTCTTTTTCCCAGTTTTATTTCATTTTCTGACATGGCTCAAATGTTAAAACATACAGTATGTGACAGGAAACAAAGAAACCAACAAAACATCTCAAATTATTGGACAGGTATGTTTCTAGTTAACATAAATTTCAAATTTTTACAAATATTAGTCGTAAAACATTGATGGGAATGGATCACTGTTGTCAAGATTATAGAAAGCACATAGTTATTGTGTACAACCATTCCTTATGAATTTGGTAATGCTTTGGCTAGTTATTTAGCAGGTTGCTCTACATGAGTGGACTGTTGCAATCCTTCTTTTCATTTTGTAAGGTACCAGCCAAGCACACTTGCATGTTGCAGTCATTGTATGATTAGTTGAAACACTTTTGTGTGTGTTGTCCTATCCAGGTGCACCAGCAAGTATTGATACTTGTAGGACTGTTGGAAACCATGGTGCATGTGGATCCAGCCTGTCAATTCAACAAGTTGCAATGATCATATTGATGCTGAGAATGACCTCCACTTTAACATATAATGATACTTCCCGTTACATATTGAATCATTGTGATGACAGTACTGCATTAGTGCTACAGCAAGGTGACACCTCAACTGCAGTGAATATTGATTAGATTTAAGGATTGCTAGATTATGTCAGAAAGCATAGTATTAAGATGTGCACACATAGTAATATTTCTCACATGCCTGAGGAATGTTACAAGATCCAATGCTGGACTTTTGACCAGACTATTCTACAGTGATAGTGTGCACTAAGTCTTGCTTGAGAGACTAATATCCTTCATGGTAACCAGGCACCATTACTATATTTTTAGTGTAGCCCCCACAATAGAATTTGCTAGCTATAGAATTTTTTTTCCTATTTAGCAGGAGCACCCATTAAGAGAACTAGAAGTACCCATCTTAAGGATGGAGACAACACAACATAACTATTTTACCACAAGACAATACCAGGCTTTCCAACCTCCAACAAAATTTATGAGGGAGATTGTGGTGGTTTGTGGTTTCCATATTTTTTTTCAAATTAAATATTTTATCAGTCACCCAACATGTCATACGAGTTCATGGTGAAGCACATTTCCTGCATGACATTGTAATTCTTTCTGTACCTTTTTTATTATCCGTTTTCAGGTCCAGGGTTAAAGGAAAAGGAAAATTCGAAAGAAGTGACATTAATGTTTTGAGTAAAACTTAATTATTGAAATAATGCTGTATTGACTTTTATTATAGTAATTATTACATTTTATTGGATTATGAAGTTGTATTACATAATACTAGCAGCATATACCCGGCTTAGCCACTCAAAACACCATTTCTAGACCTTGTACTTCACTCATACAAAATAAACTCATAAATGGGCATTCATTATTCCCACTGATTTTTCAGAGAAGTCATATTGTCTGAGAGGCATGCATGGTGTAATGCTCTAAGGTAGAGTGCCACCAGTTTGGAACTCACTGGGTTATTAGTTTCGGTGTAATTAGTTTGCACAACAAAAAAAAGGAATGAAAGGGGGCGGGGGAAAAAGAAAGCATTCAAGAAAGAAGGTATTGAAGACTAAAAAGGAACCAAGAAAGAAAAAAAGAAAGAAAGATAAAAGAACAACCCAGTCCTGGATTTGAACCCAGAGCATAATTACATATCTGTTGTTGATAATAATTGTTGATAACTACAAACAAAACACAGTGGAATTTAAACTTGGGGGTTGGGCACCTGCACTTGGGTAGGATATCCCAGGGCAACCCCTGTCTATGATATACCAGACATATTTTTTCTCTTTAAACAAGTAATGAAAATGGACAAAATGACCTACTTCAACTTGGTGTCTCTCCCCTCCCTTCCAAAAACTTCCACATAAAACCCTGAATATTCACAGTGAATTCTCAAAATTTTATTAGTTGCATTGGAATCAGAAAACCGGTAAAAGGGAAAGATATTGAAATGTATTTGATGAAGATATTGTGGCTCCTCATTTTTGGAGTTCTATAGTTAAGAACAATAGAAATAAATTATTGGCCTGAAGGTCCTGGAAGTGAAGAGTTATGAGCTGAGGAACATACTACTTTATTATAATATGAAGTAGCATTCTTGGCCTTTTTTTATAGTAAGTCTGTTGGTGGATCAAACGCATAGCAAGGGGTAGCTTTTGATTCTGGCAGGTTGATCTTGACAGATACTAGAGATGATAGAGTTCCTTCCAATTTCAGTTTCCCCCTATCATCTCTTTTAATCTTTTGAATCACGGAAAACACATGTTCTTCTGCTGCATTCGAGTGAGGAATTGTTAGAGCAACTTTTGCCACTTTCGAAAGCCGAGGAAATCTCAAAGTTTCAAGTCCAGGTAATGTTACTACTGAAAGATGGCTCCATATCATATCCATTTTGTGGTAGATTGTCTTCTCATTACCTTCACAAACTTCACAAACTGTAGCATTTTCCCACACCTCTGGGGGTACGTCTTGTCTTGATAAGGACTGATATTTGAGAAACTCTTCACTCAAAGTTATATTAGAGGAGCTGCACCCTTTTTTCTTGTTGAAGTCAAGAAATTCACATCTCTGATCAGTGGCTCATTAAGGGGAAACCACTTAATCTTGCTCCCTTGGTAGAAGTGGGTCAATGATGGACTCGACATGAGCATAGATAAGACACTGGAGGATCTTGAAGGGGATACACAGCAAAGGGATGGGTCGATGGCACTTTGGATCCCCTGGGGGCCTATTTATCTTAAGGAGACAACTAGTGCTCTTCTCCAAATCTTGGGGATCTTGAGGTTGCGCAATCAGAAAAATAGGAATTCATACAACTTTATTTCAGAACCAGCATGGAGTGCTAACTCTGGGCAGATGGAATCTGGGCCAGCGGCTTTCCCAGGCGAGAAGCTCTGACTGTCTGATGTAAAGACCTTCCAGAGTTCAGACACCTCTGAGGCCACAAGTCGAGTAGACTCACAGTCTCTCACAGGGAAATCCTGTTCATCACAACTGGTGATGCAATCGAATTTGCTGAAACGGGACATTTGCGAGAGGAGTATCTCGACCCACCTGTCAGCCAATTGAGGGTACTCCACACTAAGCGGCTGGAGTATGAGAAGTACTATATTGAAAGGAGAGAATATGCTACAATTATATTAAAAAAAATAATTATATCAATCTGACAATAAAATGCCCTCAATTTTTTTTTTTTTTTTTTTTTTTTTTTTAAAGTTGGAGTAGAATTTGTCTTCTGTAAGTGGTGACAACTATAATAATTACATTATAATAGTAAAATTTCTTCTCATCAAGGGCAAGGTTTCTTCTGCAAAGATACTTTGCATGGGTATCTATTTTTTAAAATTGTTATGGAAATGCATATACAAGGTTTAAATGATTTAAAATTTGACTTGGATATAGAGTTGATGCCTGGAGATGTTTTTGGCATATATAAGTTTAGCCTGAGCATATACAAAGGACATACTAGACCAACCATGAATGTATAAAGTGACTCAAGATTACAGTTAATTAGGGCAACTATCAGTCTGGTGGAGCTCCGATATGTTGGACTTTTAGCCTCTAGGTTTATTTCCTCTCCTTCTAATCATTGGTAATGGCACATTATCACAAGGTAGATGCACTATTTGAGTATTTTTGTCCCATAAATTTTTTATGCAGACTGAGCAGAGCTTTTTCACAGACAAAAGATACCAAATTTCACTAGCCTAAACAGCAGTAAAACGACAACAAAAACAATATGATTTCTCCCCAAGAAAGATCCTCAATGAAAAAAATAATCTACAAGTACCAGAGCATATAAAATTGCAGATATTAAATCATATCACCCTGTACATTATAGATTTATCACTCAATTTTTCAATGTCATAAAAGCCAAATATGTTTCAGTTAAGTAAGCATGTGATCAAAGAAATGTGATACAAAATATAATCCCACCAGGAGTAGATGGATATTCAGCACAACACTGACTTGTCCAGTGGAATTGGCACGATCTAGTCCTTCTCTTTCTCTAATCTTTTCACCATCTGTATAATATAAATGATGATAGTATTTCATAAAAATTATGAGACTTATAGCATATGGTAAAAGTCTAAATGATGATAAAATGAAGTGAAAAAGTATTCACTGCTCACACATGTTCAAGGGAGAGGACAGCACATTAAAAGTGAGGGGCTAAAGTTTATTTTATTTTTGAGGATCAATATTTATCAGAGCCTAAATGGGTGGAAATCACTTTAAGTTGGAAAATGCGGTTTCCTCCTTACCATGCTAACCATTGGACATAACCCATTCCACATGGGAAGAAGGCACCCTCACCACTTGAGGTTAGAGCAGAAACAGGTGTTCAGCCGCTCTTTGTAGTGCAAGGCTTTTACGCACCTCAAAAGCTCAATCATGTGCCGGAGGAATGCTCTGCCTGGCTTGACAATGCAGCATTCATGCTGGAACTTGCCAATAATGGACAGCAGCTCCCTTGTGATACAAGACGGTTTTGTCGCCCCACTCCTGGATGGTTCTTTGTAGACTATCTAGTTTTGGTTGAGGCAGACTCAAGGTCAAGGAAATAATGTCAAGCTCTATTCCCAAGAACACCAACTTGGTGGACACCTTCCATCTTGGCAGGAGCCACAGGTACCCCCATCGAGTCGCAGTGGGCCAGTGCCCTGCTTAAAGACTCTGCACACTGCTGAGATATTGGCAAACCAAACAACAAAAAGTCAACCAGGTAGCAGATACCTTTCATCTTGTCCTGTGCAGGACCCACAGCAACCCATCTGCAATTGCATCATACATTGTTGGTGCAAAATGCGAACAAAACAGGAGGAATTTTTTCATGTAAATGTAGCCCACCCAATGCATGCCCAGCAACCAGCGGTTGTCTGGATGAACAGGTACTGTCCGAAATGCTCCTAGGACATCCAACTTGGCCGCCATGGCTTCTTGACTGAGAAAGAACACCTTATAGCAAGCCGTGCTTATGCTAGTGTAGTGAACTGCACCACTCAGTGTGTATGCCACCATTAACACTCCTCTCATCAGGGAAAGAAATGTTGACAATCATTGTCCATTTGACTGGCTGATGTTGTTTTGGAACTTAACTAAGTGATTCACTTGAATTGATGCAACTGGGCTTGGCCCAACTGGTCCCAATACCCTTCCTGCCTTCAACTTAGCATACAAGAATTCACAAATCACGCTGGGTCTCATACTTGCAGATTGCATGTTAGAAGCAGCACTTCCCAACCTGTTTGGTTCATTCCTGAAACCTATCCTGAACCCCTCTCTGAGACCCTTCACCAGGAAGGCCTGGTAGGTTGCATCAGAGTGGGAGGCTAACTGCTCATTCCATACATGACATAGGAGTCTCAATGTGACTCCACCCTGCTACATCTGGTAATGCTACAGCCAGATTACCCGGTCACTTGCCATCCGAGGAGAGCAAATAGTTTGTGTAATTGTACTCACTACCAGACACCCCTAAAGAACAGAGCAGAACAGAACAGAAAGGGAGGCAGTTAGGGCACATTCCTCTGCCACTCTCTTTCCTTTATAGAATAACAGAGCAAAAATATGTGGCTGGCTTGTTCTCCTGGACTATTCAGGGGTTCACACTCCATTTTTGTCATGAAGTTGATTCAGAGTCAAATTTCGACCACTACACAACTCCATGATGACAATACTTCCATCATTATGTTCATATTCTTATTTTATATCATCATCATTGTTATTATTAATATTGTTGTTCCAAATATTGCTATTATTATTATATTCATTCAAATATTTTTTTTCGGATAGACAACATAGGTCTGATATGTATCATGCCAGGAACAACATATTCATGCAAGTATGCACACATCAATTAATTAATCAATCAATCAATCAATCAATCAATCAATCAATCAATCAATCAATCAATCAATCAATCAATCAATCAATCAATCAATCAATCAATCAATCAATCAATCAATCAATCAATCAATCAATCGATAAATATATATGTATTACATGCACATCAGTACAGGCAACTGGGAAAAGCAGTGTAATTTAGTTCCTTGGGCGAGGCCCCACTGCTGCACCTTCTATCGGCACACAAAGAGCACGTGGGTGATCACCACCACACTGTGAACAGCAATGAACAAATCAGTATGGCTGTGAAGCACAGACCCTGCAGTTGTTCCAGGCAAAGCATGCCTGAATCTTCTTCCTTTAGTGCCTGAGCAGATCAGATGACCAAACTGGAGGTTAAGAAACAGGTGCTTGACCATTCTCAGCACTCTCTATCAGTGCCTGAGTGTATAGGCACTGGTCCAACTTAAAGTTGGCTTCCTCGATTGAGGAATATCCATAGTGGAGCTAAATGTCATAATACTTTTATACTTTTACCATCCAGTTGTGCGCTGATCCGTGCTGGACATGATGTGGGCCAGGGACACAGCCTTCTCAGGGTAGGTGTGTGACACCACACCAGCATATTGGGTTAAACTGCGCACCCATGAATCCCGGTCAGGGATAGGGTACCACTTGTTCCTAGGCCTTTAACAGAGCATTTACACTAACAAAAGAGTCTCTGGGGACAGCTCAGCTATGTCCACAAAGACTCCATTCAGGACGCGTTTCACGATCCTGACAGAAATGACAGATAGGGTCTTCCCCATCTGGAACTTCTATGGTTTTTCTCATAACCCTTTTGACAAGGCTGCTACCATGTAGCTCCCAGATGTTGATCCCACAGAACTGGGTTCACTCTGGATCTTGGGAAGGCCTAAGATCTTCACCTTGTTGGCATCATACATGCCCAGACTTACATCTACAGGTGGTAAAAACCACAGTAACTCAGGCCCAACAATTTACACAGAACCCAGCCATTGCCTGGCCCAACATCCACACAATTAGATGACTTTGTGAAATGGGTGGCAAACGATCACCTTACCCTAGTGGGATAGTAAGCATATGTACTGTTCCTAACACTAAAAAGAAGGGCAGAACCAACCATAAGATTGTCTTGCTCTATACCCTCAATCGTGGTAAATAATGAAAAAAATAACAGAATATGCAGATCTGAGAAAGGAAGGGGGTGGAGATGACATAAATTTTAAAAGAGAAAAAAAAAAAAAAAAGGCAAATGCAGAGGCAAGCAACCATAACTGCCATATCAAAGCATATCGAGGCTTCACATGATGCAGAGGCCCCCACCTGCTTCATGAACAAACAAGGCAAATTCTGGTAATCCGGTCACCCAATTAAAGTAAGTCAACACAACACACAGGTTAAAATCCTCACACTGCATCGAGAACCACGCCCAGAGACAATGATCCCACAATTGGTCAAATAGCTCATACCTGGCTGAGGACACACACCAGTGATATCACACGTTGCAAACACAGCAAAGTCACTCATTTTGCGAGCATATGGACACAAAATATATTCTGGATTCTGTCACCTATCTTTTATTTCCTTCAAATTTATGTTTCAGCTATACATTGAAAGTGTTGAGCAAAGATCTTATCTACCAAGCTTCACACATGAGGTATTGTATGTGGAAGCTTCCTATACTGGCAATGCAGGACTACCTCAGCAATGATGTCCTCCATGACTGAGGCTATCAGAGTAAGAGTCCTGCACATGGTGCAGGTATTTCTGCTAGCATATGTATCTATATATGTATATAAATGTTTATATATATGTATACATATATGTATATGTATGTATATATGTATATGTGTATATATATGCACATATACGTGTATATATACATATACATATATACATGTATATATATGCTTTAAAATAGCTCTTAATCTGTGTGTGTGTGTGTGCATGTGTGCCCATTATACATTCCTACACATTTGAAGCCACATAGTCAAGAGGGGTATCAAAAGGGTGAAAATCAAGCTCTGCACCCACCTATGTGGTTTATAAATTTGGAGAAGACATTTCAGGTCATAGTAGATAAAAGTAGCAAAATCAGGCCATTTCTGGCTGAATAATGGGAGAAGCTATATTGAAAAGCTGTATTGAAAAGCTGTATTGAAAAGCTGTATTGAAAAGCTGTATTGAAAAGCTGTATGAAAAGCTGTATTGAAAAGCTGTTAGGAAGTTGCATATATGTGACAGTTCAGTGCACACTGAGTTTAATACTTAATAACAAATATTGACCTCAGATTTCCCTGATAAACAGCAATTCTCTGTGGATAGTTTGATAAGCTTTGATGGCATAACCACAATAACCAGCGAACAGGGACCTGGAATAGAATCTCACATTGCAAGGTTAAATGGGGAATTACTGTGCACAGAAAGGGGCGAGAAAGAAGGCAGGTGAGCAATTATATTATTTACTCAAAGAATTATGTGTACTAGCCAGAAGCCAGAAATGTTGTGCAATATGATTGATTTTTAAAAATTGATGAAGTAATGATCAATTATTGACTGAATTGAGGATGAAAATTTATTTAAATAAATATTCCAACTTTGCAAGCACTCTAGTATCTATAAATGTGAAAAAGTGTGTGTGTGTGTGTGTGTGTGTGTGTGTGTGTGTGTGTGTGTGTGTGTGTGTGTGTGTGTGTGTGTGTGTGTGTGTGTGTGTGTGTGTGTGTGTGTGTGTGTGTGTGTGACAGCTGTGACTTTCTGGTCCGAAAATATTTTCAAAACATTGAGGGCTCTGAATATTAAAGAGTACTTCCTGAGTTTGCAGGTAGGTGAAATTTGGTGTGAGAATAGGTGTAGTGACAAGGTTAATTCCCATTCAATTTGAATTTTGCTAAAGAAAATTTAAACAAGGATAACTAGCATTCAGTGTTATTCTAACCAGTATTTTTGTAGTCAGGAATAGACTCACATCACCCATTTAACCTCCCATTTTTAGTGTCCTGAGGCCTTCAGAATCCAGCTATTGGATTTTAACATTGGCAAGTTACTCCCTTGATCAAGCTGTTTATGTAAGCCAAGTTATTTCTATGTCTAAGGGTTTGGCAGTACAGAAAAGTAAACACAGGTGACAAGCTGAGTGAATCCACTGGCTAGTAATAATAAAAAAAATAAAAAAAAAAAAAATAAAAAAAAATAACATCTATATAAGTCTAGTGCCACTCCCATCATAACTTGCTTCCTACACCATTGGGATATATCATGCATGGTATTATTACAAGCCGTGTATCGAAAGCTGTTTTTTTAATGGATTTTTTTCGATATAATTGTATTCAAAATTGTAGTGAAATGATACCATTAGAACTTAAGCAGAGTGATGTGATGTTATTACATCCTAATTGGAAGAGTGTGCCAATCTATTGAAGCTGAGGATATTCAAGACATGGCATTATCTAAATGATGACAAGAAATATATTGCTTACGTATTATCTCAAGTAATGTCTCTCTCTCTCTGTATATTACTATATTCCATTATATTGCCACATATCTGAAAGAAACATAGTAAAGTGTTGGCTACTTAGATTACTGAGATATAATTTATCCAAAAAAGTGCAGCTTGAACTGATATTTTTATAATTGATAGATATTAATTTATTGGACAACTTACAACAGAAGTATCCCTTGAGTTTCTGAATGAAAGTTCATCATAGGTTATCACATGTGCATATGTGTACTCAAACCTTGGTATGGCAAAAGCTTTTGGTATAAGGCAGTGGAGATATGTAAGCGAAGCAATTCTTGGTATGGATCTGTAATATATTTGTCCAACTTTGCTGTTGTCTGCCTTACCTTCAAATTGACGAAAATATGGTCCTTTAAATGGTAGATCAAGTTGATTGTAAGGATCACCAAATCCAAATTTTTTCCTCCATTGATCTGTCCATGATAACAAAAAAAAAAGCAAGCAAAAACCACCAGTTATTTATTATTCTTTACCAAAGTGATGTGCTTCCATTCAGTGTCTGCTTGGCTTAGAATGAACAGACAACAATCTATAGTACAACTATAGGAAGCATAAGGAGGGAGGTAGGGGTATAATTAGTATGTTACTGTTTCCTACCCTGTAAGATATAATTGGATGTCCAAGGTATGTGTATCCCACAGGTCGAGTTGCTACTATCACAGTACTTCTCTTCCCTGCAGCTAGGACAGAATCCCCATTTTCTGGGCCAAATGAAGCCAGTGGAAAGGTTCCTACTATTAATCACATCAAATAAAAATAAGATAATTATAAATCATAGCAAATATCAATAGCTATAATTTCTACTTGTAGATAATAATATTAATTAAATATCACTAAACACTAACCACTTATTTTTAGAAACAAGAAACAAACTATAGCCAGAGAGAAACCTTTATTGAATCCAACATATGCACATACATATAGCATATAGCATACATATTGTGTAATATAGAATGCATCATGTACTTTAAAGTTACATATATATGTATATACACATACATGTTTGAGGAGGTTGCTGTTGTGTTCCTCTTGCATTTGCTAACACAAGCACAGAAACCACTTCAATCACAAAGAAGAGGTCCATTGTTACTACATACTTTGTTCCAAAATTGTTTAAGATAATAGAAAGTTTTATACACTTCTCATACTGGAGGTAATAGTTTACACAAGGAGGTTAGCAAGCACGTCTTCTATAAATCATCCATTAGTTTGAGTCTTGCACGCTATGGACAAGCTGAAGTGAATGCACTCCACATGCTATGGACAAGCTGAAGTGAATGCACTCCACATGCTATGGTCATTCTACAGTTAATGCATTGTATACTATGTGGCTCTGGAATTAATGCACAGCACTGGAGTTAATACAGTGGGCCCACTCCATGGACAAGATTGAGTTTATATATACTATGAATAAGCTATAGTTTCTAGCTACAATATCCATCTCAGAGGAGTATACACTTTTATACATCTCCCCCAAGCTGAGCCACTGAAGCAAAAAAAAAAAAAAAAAAAATTTTAGACAAATCATTAAAATAAGGGAAGAAATTTATAATAGCTAGTTATACAGTATAAGAAAGCTCAAATTAGGTTCATTTTTGATTGTTACTCATAGCTGGAGGTCAAACCAAATGAATGCTACATCTATAATATTGATTTCAAGATGAATAATATATCAATTGAACCTTATTTAGTTTTAGGAAGTTGGAAAGCTATTTAAAAGAAGGAACTGATTTTTGATAAGTTATCTTTTGATGAACTGCAGTTCAGGGTGGGTCACTACAGCACCAGCCAAGTAGTGTGGCCTGTGGCAGCTGGACCTAAGTATTTACCTCTTGATTTTATGAACTTATTTTCAACAATGTTTGTGTTGTGTTTGAGTTTCTCCCCACTCCATTCCTATTTGAAACTGTGTCTCCAGTGTTAATTTATTACTCAAAAATTGCACCCCAATAAAGGATAAAAGATCTAACCACCTTGACCTGATAGATCTCAACCTACTTAACAAAGGTGGGCACTCAAATTTGACCTCAAGGACACCATTTTTGCTTATCTTTATGTTATTGAGGGTCAGAGGAAGTCTGAAGAAGTTGCCTAGTACTCACACAACTCTTTCTGCATCAAACTTTGTTGATGCAAGCAGAGCTCCATCACCAGCTAAAACAAACTCCATCAGTAATCTTCATTAGCTTTTCTAGAATACCTCCAAACAATCTTTGATTTAGCTCCTTAAACAGGCCTGACAATGCTCTTGGTCACAAAATGAGTGAAAAAATGTAAAAAGACCTGTGCCATGCAGTCCCCCTATATCAGACCATTCTGCACATCCAGCTCCTCAATAATTTGACAGCTATTTAGCAGTCATACAATCATGAAGGGTATTGATAAAAAAATTTTTTTCTTCTGGACACCTAACTTCTTTAGTGTTAGCCACATCCATTCCCTATATGTATAGTCCTATGCCTTCTTCAATTCAATGTAGGTGTAGAATAACTTGGTTGTTTGTTGGAATGATTTCTCCACCAGCTGCCTGAAAGTAAAAATCATACAGTTATAGTTTCTTCCCTTTTTAAAGCCCAATAGTGATTCAGGAAGCTCTTCCTTTACAACTTTCTGCAAACTCACCTGGAACACTACAGCCACTACATTTTCTACCATGTCCAACAAGTCAATCCCCCTCCTGTTATCATGCATCCACACATGCATTAACCAACTGGCACACATGCACACACACAAACAAATACATGAATTCCCAAACACAAAGTCAAATAATAGAAGATAATTTATCTTTACAAACTTTCTGTCTCCTCCCCCCCCTCCACATTTAAGAATGGACCCCTATAGGTAAGGCCTTCCAAAATTACTCAACTTTCTGTTTTTTTTTTTAAAGTAATAATTCGTGAATATATAATTTAGCAAGCAGAAAACCTTTCCTTTCACTATATATTGGAAATTGATGATGGTGATGCAATACACCCGGTGCTGTAGTTACTGAAACTTTTTACTTGCAGAGACTTCCCATGAAGTTATTTATACCAAGTGTATGAGCCAGAGTTACTGATAGTAAAAGATTTTCTCCAACTATTACTTTGCTAGCAGGGACCAAAATTGTTTCACAAGGATTTAGTAGTCCATGTCATTACTGAAGTAGGCTTAAATGGGGCGGGGGGGGGGGGGGGGGTAGGAGTACTTCTATTTTCTAGAATTTGTGCTGAATATGTTTGTGCCCATTCATGCTGTGTGCATGTCCATTTGTGCTTGTGTGGGTGCATTCATGGGTGGTGTGTAAAGGTGAACTGGAACAGAACACAGAACAATTCAAAAAGAGCTATTTTCATCCCAACGGTGGACAGTACTGGATGTTACGAATGTTAGATAAATATATATACATACATGCAGACAGACAGACAGACATGCATACATACATGCACATAATACATACATACATACATACATACATACATACATACATACATACATACATACATACATACATACATACATACATACATACATACATACATACATACATACATACATACATACATACATACATACATACATACATACATACATACATACATACATACATACATACATACATACATACATACATACATGTGCATACATACTGGAGTCTAAGTAATCTGTGCAACAAAAAGGATTTATACTGCTGGTAAGATATTGAGTATTGTGGGTGTGTTGTGTTTGGTGGCTGAGTAGTTATGCTCTTGGACTAACAACCCATGGGTTGTGAGTTCAAACCCAGCACTGACAGGAAATTTTTCCTGTCCTTCAACATCTTCCCACACCAGTCCACCCAGCTCATGTTGGCTACCTCCTCGTGGTGAACCCTGGAAAACTGACACATAGTCAGTCAACAAATCAAAAAGAAATTCTCATACAAAAGAAGAAGAAAGCAACCAAACCTACTCCCAGTTATTTTAACTGAGTTACCCTTCAACATCTGATGCATTCATTACACTACCTCAATATTTGCATACTGTTCAACAAAACTCTCTGAATAATGAACATAGTTTGTTGATACAGGAAATGAACTAACATATTTGATCACTCTGCCAATACGAGAATGACAGCATGATCAGGCTACAACAACTGTTTATAAAACACAACATGCTCATTAACATTTATATGATTTAAGTCGTTTAATATCACAAACAAGAAAAAGAGAAAGATTGGTGAAGCAAAGGGCTGGGGCTAGGGCTAGCTTTGGAATGCTTTAGGTGATGGGGAACTTCCTGCCTGATTCTGGACATTGCAGCTCTCCCTCCACTACCTCCACCTCCACCAACACCTGATGGGTGCTATGCAGGAGGCACATCTGGGAGTCCCATGCCATGCCCCAGCTACAACAATCAAGATCACATCATTAACAATGGAGATTGATTGTGAGAGCTTTCTCACATTGGTTTGATTGAGATGACTGCACACTAACATGTACAAATCAATTCCCAACACTTCTACTCTGAATTAGTATTTAGTCTTGTTTACAATCTAAAAAGGAATGTGGGATAACATAACATGTCCCAAACCCAAGATATCAATACCACAAGACCACAACTGCCACTGAAACAAGTAGGCTATGGTATTAGACTTATCAACCTGGTGAAACCTTTAGCAGGGCATTCAGTCAGATGTAGCTGGATTTATTTAGTTTAAGAAGACAGCCACAACCCTTTCCTTCTTAAACTAAAATATTTATTTTATGAGAATAGATTAGAAGATTGAAGAAAACATGATTAATCGAAATAATAATGATAATTATAATGTAGAAGTGAAGCTAGTTATTTGTTCAAGCTCCTCATAGTTACTAATTTCACATTTCATGGTAAGTTGTATTGTAAAGATGTTTACATGATCCATCTTTCTCAATTTTAATAGAAAACAGGTAGAAACTAACTATAAAGGGTTCTAACTGATTTCTTTTCTCTTCAATTTTCTGAACGTTGCTCAGGATCAAAATTGAATGTTGAAGTGCCAGCAAAGCTTGTAGGCCCAAGATGAGATATCCTTAAATGCTCTCGTGGTTGTCTTGGAAGCAGGGGTGAGGGCTATGAAGGACTCTCACAAATATGCAGATGATTAAGATAAAGTGGAAGATAAATGGTTGTAACTGCTCAACACTTTGCCATTGTATTGTGTGCTTTTTAGCATCCATTGGGGGTGTGTTTATTGGGTGTTGTCTTTGTACAGAAAAAAAATTTGAAAAGGTGGCACATATGCATTCTCAAGATCAATATTTCTCCATAATTTTTTTGATAACATAAGTATTGGGTTAGAAATTTACACAAAAATTATTTTAAGAAGGAGCATTTAATTACTCTGAGTGTCAATTGAAATTGATTTCAGTACTATGGTTGAAAATTGTCACCTATTTGCAGCATCTTATTCAAACTGCTAGAGTGCCAGAAAGCTCAATTCTAATACAAAGAGGGAAAATGGAATATAATGGTAATATGAAACCATAAATCAGGATTGCAATTTGGCTATAAGTAGTTCTGTCCTTTATTGAGGGTTTTTTTTGTTTTGTTTTTTCCAGTAATGTATGTGCATGCTAAAGGTTATATAGCTCTAGCACTTTTTTTTTGCAGACATAAAGTTACAGAGTTGGATTGCACTAAGGTATAGCTTGAGTTGTTAATTGAGCTAAATTTTTTATAGCTCAGATAGTGCATGTTATGAGCTATATTTTAGTAGTTGTCCTTTGCAGTGCTGTATTTGGCAGAGCTTCATTTAGCAGAGCTTCTTTGGCAGGACAAATCCTTTCACCACAGACCCCCTGGGGACCAGAGGCTGTTCATGGGGGTCCCAGGAAAATCCAGGAAAATTGGTAAGGATGTGGTATGCAACTGCTTTGGAGATTGTTTCTTAGATCATTTAATTATTTCACAAAAATTTTTTTTAAAGAGCTGCTAAAGTCAGACTAATGAAGAACACCATTTTCATCACCAAGGTATGTTGTCTCCAATATGTCTGCTAGGACTCTATGTCTCCAATATAAGTTTGCAAGTCAGACACTAAGAAAGAACATTGAGATACTCCAAGGCAGATTTTGAGATTAAACCAAAACACAAAAGTAGAACATTGCAAACAATACTTTTTACAGAGAACATCTCAGGGCAAACCAAATAATATACCTACTGGTTGTAGGGACTAAAATCCCACATTAGGATGCAAAAGGAACTGCTGAAGACTCGTTTACCCTCATTTAGCGTGTGTATCTTTATTCCTTACTTTCCTTCATTCAATTTCACAAAAAGGCTGGGGTGTGGTTATACCAAAAAAGTCAGGGGCTGGCTTTTGTCTCTTCTCTGAGGTCCATTTTCAATGGGTTCATCTTTTGTCTCTTCTCTGAGGTCCATTTTCAATGGGTTCATTGGAAGTGGCCCCTGCTTTTGTCGGTACTTATCTATATGTTCTTCTAGGGAATCAATCATATAGCCTTATAGTTTGTCCATTGTAGAGAAGTTATCCCTATATCAGAGACTTCATTTAGGAAGGTTCCACTATAAGTCTTATTTTTGGACAGAATTAATTTTAGTTTAAATTTGACCATCTAGTGACTTAAAATTTGAAATTTGGTGCCCACTTTCACCAATGAACTTGCTAATAAACTCAATAATGAAATCATTGATTAGTTTTTCATAGGCAAACCTATTAACTATTTTAAATGGGTAGATAAGGGTATGGCTACTTAATACAATCATGGATAGGGTTACTGCTTGATACTGTGTGTGTGAATGCATGCAAGAATTTGTGTATGGGCATATTGAGTCACTATTGTTTTGGTATTTTTCATTACTATGTTTTTCACTTGATTTCCTCCCCTCCCCCCCACCCCCTCCCTCCCCCTACCCACCACACACACATGCACACATACACCTTCACTAACTGACAGTGGATGGGAGAATACGATCATCTTTATCAGCAGCACAGCAGTAGCCATTCAGTAGAGATTGGAATGCCCTGCATGTGCTGGCAATATTTGACTATTACTACAAGAACACTATTACACGAATTAGCACATTAATTTTTTCTTTTTCCATTTGGTCCATCAATTATTTAATTAAACTGTTTTTATAAGTAGTACATAATAATATTAGTTACAAATTTTTACTAATATTATTGGTAGAACATTATGCAAGAATGAATCATTATTGTTGTTCAGGCTATAGAATGCACCTAGTCATTGTGTACAACCATTTCTTATAATTGGAAATTCCTTCACTGACCGATAGAGGTTTGGAGAACATGATCATCTTTATCAGCAGCACACCATCAGCATCAACTCAGTAGAGGTTGGAATGCCCTGCATGTGCTGGGAATATTTGACTATTACTACAAGAACACTAATGTTAGCAGGTTAATATTACCTTTTTCCATTTCCACTCACATTAATTAGCATAGCTACTTGAGTAGGTTGAGCTCTTCATTAACACCTGTTGCCACTTTTAGGTATTCTATGCCAGCTCCCACTCTAACCAGTCTTCAGCAGCAGTGCTACAATTAATATTGAAGACAGGTGGTAGTGGTAACATGGTTGCCATCTTCTTTCTGTCAAAAAGTCTTTTACCACTGCCACCATGTAAAGATTTATACCTTTTTTATTAAGTAGGATGACAAAGATTATTAAATTGTGGAGCCAGGGTGATGTAGTACAATATGAAATCACTACCATATATGTGACATCAATGATTTAGTGTTCTTTCTACATGTATCTATTAACAGACATTAGTGTCCATTATATATTAACAGTACACAATCATTCCACATACAATACACACAAGCTTGGTTGTCCCAGCTGCACTAATTATGCATATCACAGACCTATACAGTATTACTAATTATGGATTTTAACTCAACTCTTAGCAGGTGAAATAGTAGTCTTCATAATTCCTTCATTATTTTATTTTTTTATGGTAAGTCATGAACCTTTTTTTATATTTCTAATCCCCATTTTTAATAAAAATTGGGTGTTTTTTTTTGTCAACTTTTTACCATAAACACATGGACCACATGGAAGGGAGGCCAGACTTCTGTAAATATGCAGTCATAAAGATAATGATCAAGTATTTTAAGCCTGAGTCAATAATTGGAGATATTTTGTTGGTTTGTTTGATCCCTGTCACATACCAGCAACTTGGGCCTACAGGGCTCAAATGAATGAAAATAAAAAAGCATGAAATAGTTTGGACATACTTTTGCTAAATTATGTGTGTTTACACAATTATTGTTTGTACAAAGTGGGGTGGTTTACGGTATAACAATAAAATGTCTTCTGATCAATGGCAAGGTTCCATATCCATGCAAAGGTGCTTAACATGGATATCTGTTTTTTTTATAAAGTCCTTATGGAAATGCATATACAAGCTCTGAATGATCTAAAATTTGACTTGGATATAGATTTTATGTTTTTAGACATTTTTTTTTATCACATCTAAATAAAGCCTGAACATATATATATATATGCCATTTAAAAAAAAGAAGCTATGAATATGTGTAGTGACTCAACATTACAGTTGATTAGGGCAACTATCAGTCTAGTAAAGCCCTGACATGTTGCAACTTTTAACTTTTCAAAGTGAGTTTTCCCTCCTTGCTATCATTTGTAATGTCACATTATCACAAGGTAGATGCACTATTTGAGTATTTTTAATCAGGTAAATATCGTATGCAGATTGAATAGAGCTTTGAACAGGCAAAAGATGCCTAAGTTCACTAGCCAGAACAGCAAAAAAAGAACAAGGACAATTAAGTAGTTTGAATCACAATTGATTAGATACTCTTAACACAGTGTGGTTGTTCCTATTCAAACTCTTTGCAGGTTTGTGAGGCTGAAAATGCCAGAAGTGTTGCTTGGACTACCCTTGGACATAGGCTGGATCAATCAACCATAAAATTATACCCCACACTTCAGGTTAGGCACATCCTACCCAGTGGGTGGTTTTTAGCCACAACTTTTTTGATAACCTGACCATATCTCTTCCTATTGGCATGCCAGGTAAAATATTCCAAAACTGATGCAATCTACATATGGTATTTATGGACAGTCAGTTGACAGTGTCCCGTAGGAAATTTATGATATATTAATTATGTACTTATATTTTTATTAGGAGATCATATTAGTTAATCCATGCCTCATGTTGAACTACATTCTTTGTCTTTCCTCTGGAGGAATAGGTTTTCTGGCTTGCCCAATCTTGATCAACCCATGTAAAGTCGGCCATGTGTAAAAATGGATGTATCTAGTTTGAGGCCAACAACTTTAAGGCTCTGGCCCTGTGACTTGTTGATGGTAATTGCATAGCTTAATTTAACAGGGAATTGCAGTCTCTTCCCATCTACAGGTATGTCCTCTCTATTAAGGATATATGGCACTGTAGGAATGAATACTGATTCACCTACATATTAGCCAGTCATGATTATAGCCTCAATAACATGTGGGCGCATGTGATGATAAAGAGATGAGTACCATTGCACAGTTTTGGTGGGTCCAAGTTTCTCATGAGCATGACCAGCACATTAACCTAGGTGTCAATTTGTGAGGTGGATATCCAGGTGACTCTAGACTGTGGAGAAAGTCTGTTGGGTATAGTTTACTGTCTGTGCCTTGTCAATAATGTTGTCCAGTAATTTGTATGTTCTTCTTTCTCCAGGAAGCATATCTAGCATTATTCTGTTGATTCTGTGGGCAGCGATATATTTTGGTGCTAGGATAGCTCTCTATGATAGCCATGTCATATCTGTATACCTGGACAGGAAATTAGAAAAAATGTTGGAGATCAAATCTTTTTTTGATTAGCACTCATGCCTAAAGTGCAGACAAATTTGGCCGTTGCAATCCTTGGAAATAAATCCTCTGCCTAATTGAAGTAGTTGAGTGCAAACTCTACAAGTGTAGTGTCCCCAGTAAAGTCTTCTAATGTGTGTCCATAGGTAAGATTTTTTTATAGATGTGTGTACTGCATCAGCCCTTGTTCCTTGTGGTATTACAGGCGGTCTTTGCCTGAAATCTCCCGACATTACCATGGTTACTCCACCCATTGGTTTGTTGTTATTGAGTAGGTCCTGCAGTGTTCTGTCCAAGGCCTCAAAGGTCTTCTTGTGAGACATGGTTGCCTATCCCTAATAATGATTTTTGCCATCCTCAGTAGGTATGCCTTGGCAGTGTATTTACCTATATTGTTTGTGGGTTTTCTTGTTTGTTGAGTTTCAGAGGCAACTTGAAAGCAGAGTGTGCCGTTTTGCCACCTTCAAGTATGGTAGCTGCAATGCCACTGGAGGCTGTAGCCAAGGCATCCTGTTGTTGCTGTCTAACCTTGGCTAAATTAAGCTTATTATGAATGTTTTCCCCATTCCTCCAGGTGCATCCAGGAAGTGGAGTCCCCCTGCATGTATCTATGCTTGTCATGATGTTTAGGCATTCATTTGATCATCTACCAATTTCGGCTCATTATTGTCAATGTAGTTGTTCAGTTAGTCAGTATTGTAACTTATTTCTCTCTTATTTCTGGTGTCTGGTTATCTTTAGAGATTATCTCAGGCTCTGGCAGTCCTGTAAGTTCTGAGTTTCCTCCTAAATTGGTGACCTGCATCATTAGTTGGAGTAGGGCCTGATTAGTGATGGTTGTAGTTCCACATTCATTTAGGAGTTTTTCTTTCTGATGTGGTGGAAGAAGTCTTCACATAGGTGTAGTTTGTGTGCCTCAAAATAGTTTGGGGATCACTCATGTGGCATGTTGCTAACATGAAGGTGAAGAGATGTCGTAATTGTATAGGGCATTGGAGAAGCCACAGCTTCCTCCATTGTGTTTTTGCCAGTAGTTATCATCTTTTAAGCCATGGAACTGGTAGGTATCGAGATAGGTTGGGTACAATTCTCCATTGATAGTTTTCAGGTCATCAAAGCATGTTTATCTTGTAGAATTAATGAGATATTCGATTATTGAAAGGTATAATCAGATTTTTGTGGATATCCAGTAGTAACTCTATAAGTATAGTTTACCTGATGTTTGCAAATTCATTGAGTTGGACAGGTTGGTAGTGTTATTTTGTAAAGAAAATTTAACAAGGGTCAGAGATACTTGTTGTTTGCTGGGTTTATATAGATAGATAGATAGATAGATAGATAGATAGATAGATAGAGAGAGAGAGAGAGAGAGAGACAGACAGACAGACAGACAGACAGACAGACAGACAGACAGACAGACAGACAGACAGACAGACAGACAGACAGACAGACAGACAGACAGACAGACAGACAGACAGACAGACAGACAGACAGTTCCTTTTGTATATATATATATATATACATATATATATATATATATATATATATATATATATATATATATAGGGGAGGTCTCCTATATATATATATATAAAAGGAGATATCTGACAGACAGACAGACATCTCCTTTTATATATATATATATATATATATATATATATATATATATATATTACAAGACCTATGTATGTATGTATGCATGTATGTATGTATGTATGTATGTATCTATGTATGTATCTATGTATGTATGTATGTATGTATGTATGTATGTATGTATGTATGTATGTATGTATGTATGTATGTATGTATGTATGTATGTATGTATGTATGTATGTATGTATGTATGTATGTATGTATGTATGTATGTATGTATGTATGTATGTATGTATGTATGTATGTATGTATGTATGTATGTATGTATGTATGTACGTCCGTTTCTCAAAATTCCTCTGTTAGATTTTGACCAAACTTTTAGGGATGGAGGAGACCCACCCTGAGATGGTTTTAAGCCAGGTGGCATGTCTGGGAAAAAAAAGAATCTGTCTGTCTGTCTGTCTGTCTGTCTGTCTGTCTGTCTGTCTGTCTGTCTGTCTGTCTGTCTGTCTGTCTGTCTGTCTGTCTGTCTGTCTGTCTGTCTGTCTGTCTGTCTGTCTGTCTGTCTGTCTGTCTGTCTGCCTGCTGTCTGTCTGTCTGTCTGTCTGTCTGTCTGTCTGTCTGTCTGTCTGTCTGTCTGTCTGTCTGTCTGTCTGTCTGTCTGTCTGTCTGTCTGTACCATCATTCCGGCCAAACCAGTAGGTGAATTTCTCTGAAACTCGGCATGATGATAGGTTTTGACCCAACTTAAAACATGGGCTAATTTTTTTTTTTTTTTTTTTTTTTTTTTTTTTTTTTTTTTTTTTTTTTTTTTTTTTTTTTTGCAAAGTGGTTACCATGGTAATGAGAAAAAGCCAAAAATGGTAGGATTTTAGCCTGTATTGGCTGGGCAACACCGGATATATACTACTAGTATATATATATATATATATATATATATATATGTAATCAAGTTTATTTTTGTCATGTTCCTCTGGAATTTGCTAACACAAGCACAGAATTCAATTATAAAGAAATCTGCTACTGCAAATTTTGTTTCAGAATTTTTCAAGATAATAAAAAGTTTTATACACTTCTCATACACACTATGGACACACAGATGTGAATGCACTGCATGCTATGGGCAATCTGCAGTAAATATATTGCACATTATTAGCACTCTGGAGTGTTCAAGAGCAGTTACATAAAGCCCACATTCAATATACAGGAATGGCAAGTGATGCTAGATCATCCCAGAATTCAATTGTACCGTCAGATATGTGCCACCTCAAGAGTTTGATATAGTGATTTGCGAAGATATGGTTTTTTTCTGACAACACCAACGACTTACAATGCTCTCTCAGTTCTTTGATCATTATCAGGCAGACAGGCATAAAGACAATCACAGAAACAGACAGTCTCATTTTGTCCTCAACATCAACTCTTTTACTCCCACTGAGATTAATTTCATCACAAATCACAAACCTAGACCTAGATGCATGTAAATGCAACTTGAATCTTATAGGGAAATGGGTTGGGTCACACTAGGACACACCTTTTCTTGTGGGCATGTCATGTCCCTGGCAACACCGGGTATAAGCTGCTAGTTATATTATAATTGTCATTATTACCATCTTCAAGTCACATTTATTATTGTATTATTAAGAAAATAAATACACATATTATAAATAATTTTTTAGAAAATATGCATGCACATAAGTCTAGTGCCACTCCAATCGAAATTTACTTCCTATACCATTGGCATATACAACGCATGGTATTATTACAAGCTGCATATTGAAAGCTGATTTTAATAATTTTTTTTAGATTGAAATAAACTCTAAATTTGAAGTGAAATGGTTCAGTGATTCCACTAGAACTTATGCAAAGTGATGTTATTTCATCCAAATCGGAAGAGTGTGACAATCTATTGAAGCTAAGGATATTCAGGATATGAAGTTATCTAAATGATAACAAGTAATATATTACCTACCTATATCTCAAGTAATGTCTCTTCTCTGTGTGTGATGTGTGTGTGAATATTACTATATTTCATAATATTGCTATATATATATATATATATATATATATATATATATAAAGGAAATGTATTAAAGTGTTGGTGACATTAGATTACTGAGATATAATTTATCAAAAAGAAGTGCAGCTTGAACAGTAATTCTTATAATTGATAAATATTAATTTATTCGATGACTTACAACAGAAGTATCCCTTGAGTTTCTGAATAGAAACTCATCATAGGTTATCACATGTACATATGTGTACTCATACCTTGGTATAGGAAAAGCATTCAAAATAAAGCATTGGAGATATGTAATTGGAGCAATTGTTGGCCTTAATTTGTAATATATTCATCTAACTACACTGTTGTCTGCAATACCTCCAAATTGACTAAAATATGCTCCCTTAAAATCAGAAAGTAGAACAAGTAGATTAGAAAGATCACTAAAATCCAAAGTTTCTCCTTCATTAATCCATCCATGATAAAGAAAAAGTCAAGCAAAAACCATCAGTTATTTATTATCCTTTACCCAACTTATGTGCTTCATTTCAGTGTTAGTTTGGCTTACACTTAACAGTACAACAATCCATAATATCACTATAAGAAGCATAGGAAGGGAGGGTAGGGGTAAATTAATGTGTTACTGTTTCCTACCCTGAAAGATATAATCGGATGTCCTAGGTATGGGTATCCCACAGTGTGAGTTGCTACTATCACAGTACCTTTGTTCCCTGCAGGTATAACAGAATCCCCATTGTCTGGGCCATATGAAGCCAATGGAAAGGTTCCTACTATTAAAACATCAAATAACAGTAAAAAAATAATTATAAGCCATAATAAATATTAATAGCTATATTTCCTACTTGTAGATATTAATATCAATTAAATATCACAAAATACTAACCACTTATTTTTAGGAACAAAAAACCAACTATAGCCAGAGAAAAACCTTTTTTTTTTTTTTTGAATCCAACATATGCACATACATATAAATTATATATTGTGTAATATAGCATGCATTATGTATTCTATATTTACATATATATGCATGTTTGAGGTTGCTGTTGTGTTCCTCTGGCATTTGCTAAAACAAGCACAGAAACCAATTTAATCACAAAAAAGAAGTCTATTGCTACTGCATTTTTTGTTTTAGGATTGTTCAAGAGAATAGAAAGTTTTATACACTTCTCATACTGGAGGTAGTATTTTACACAAGGAGAGTTTACAAGCAACTTATATAAAGTTTCCCATTAGCATGAGTCTTACATACTATAGACACCCTGATGTGAATGCACTCCATGCTATGGTCACTCTAGAGTGCATTCAATGCTTGCTATGGGCCTCAGGGAGTTTAATGCACAGCACTGGTACTAACGCACTGCACCCACTCTATTAAAAAAAAGAATTGAGTTTATATACACTATGAATAAGATATGGGTACTAATTACATCTTGAAGAGTATACACTTTCATACATCTCCCCCAGGCTGAGTCCCTGAAGCAAAAAAAAAAAAAAAAAAAAAAAAAAAAAAAAAAAAAAAAAAAAAAAAAAAAAAAATTAGCTATCAAAAAGATAAACTATCAAAAATTAGTTATTTTTTTTAAAATAACTTTCAAACCTTGCTGAACTAAATAATTCAAACAAAATTTTATTTTATTCCTCTTGAAATCAGTATTACAGATCTAACTGCTATTTGGTTTGACCTACACCTATAAGTAACCATCAAAAATTAAACCAAACATAATTTATAGCTTTCTCACACCTTATAGCTAGCTATATAAATTTCTTCCTATTTTTTAAGAATTTATCCTATTGCTACTACAGAAGTTCAGGTTGGGCTACTATAGCACCTGCCAAGTAGTGTGGCCTGTGGCAGCTGGACCTAAGTACTTTTCTCAAGACTCCATAAACTTATTTTCAGCAATTTTTTTGTGTTGTGTATAAGTTTCTCCCCACTGTTCACTACTTTAAACTGTGTCTCCAGTGTTGATACATAGCAAAAAATTTTCACCCCAACAAAGGATGAGAAAGATCTAACCACCTTGACCTGGTAGGACTCAACCTACTTAGCAGAGGTGGGCACACTAATTTGACCTCAATGACATCAAGTCTTTAGCAAACTGCCTGGTCATTCCTGAAATTCTCCAGCCTCCAGCTGAATGCTTATCATATATCAGGTCCATCTACCCAGTTTGTCACCATCTTAGGTAAGAAAGATATTTTAGGTGTTGACAATGTGAGCAGTACACTAGAAAAAGTGGGGGGGGGGGGGGGGCTGGTGAGCTCCAACCCCCCCCCCCCCCCCCCAAATTTATCACAGGGGGACTGGGTCCTTCCCCCAACTCAGAATACCTATATGTTTTTCCAAACCCTTCACATTAGCACCAATGCCATACATATTGTTGGTGTCCAAGACCAATTATTAGGAAAATCTCTAGTTAGTATAGAAAATAATGTACACTTTTAGTCACATGCACAATTATCCATTCATACATACATGAGAATAAAACTAATAATAAAATTAAGCTATAGGGCTTACAGAAGCAAAACAAGTTTGGAAACTTTTCAGTTGTAACATATTACCCATTGAGGGCAACAATACCTGCATTTTTTAATATCATTGCTGATGAAGCATTGAATGTGATCAACACCAATCAGCAGTGAACAGTTAAATTTGTCCATCCATTGGGTGAATTCTAATTATAGTATCAAATGGATTCTGTTAGTTTGCTTAAGCTTCCTGTCACAAAAGTAATCTCCCAGCATCATTATGTCAAGGACAGGCTTATGATGAGGCAGCGAATATGACAAGAAGAAGGTAAGGTGTGTCAGAAAAATCTTGAAAAGATAATTCTGCTACATTATCTGTGCATTCTTGTACACATTCACTTAATCCTTGATACAAGATATTTGAAGACAACTTCTATGTATTCAGGATGCTCTTGAAGTAGGTAAAGATATAGGTAAGCTAATTTTATTCTCCTCCAAAATATCGCCTTTTTTTCCAATTAAGTAGCAAGAGGTTGGTAGAGGTGTAACTAAACTGGAATCATTATGTCCCACCAGATGGACTCCAAGAATGGTTGCCATGGAAGATATTTTTTTAGAGGCTCTTGAAGGAATCTATTCAACAGAGTGATGAATAGATTTGAAAGCACGTGGTCTATTGCAATCATTGGAGAAGTGTATCACCTTGTTTGGAATGAGAGTAGTCAGTCACCTTTATTTCAGTGCAGAAAAGTAAGTTTCCCTCCATTACAAAAAATATATATATATCGTTTTGCTTTCTGCTGTTGATGTCGCCTAACAATTTTACAAAATAATATTGTTCAAAAATAATTTCAACAGATTTTATGACAGGACTGTAACCACTGATGAGGAGCACGATATGGACCTTCCAGAATTGCCTACTTCCTGGCAATTTAACTTAAGTATGTGATCTACTCCATTGTGAGCTAAAAGATTGATTTAATGAGAACATTCCTCAGTCCTGGCAATTGAAAAACACTGATAAATGTGCAAATGATCATGAACGGAAGAGTTAAATAAATCCTGTTTCAAAGATGTTGACATGTTAGCATTAGCAAAATACCTTTAACTTCACTAAATGTAATTGAGCAGCGTAACTTTGAAATAAAGAAGATGGGTTCAATAAAAAATTTTGTCCAGCAATCGGAAAATTTCAAACAAAATTCTACCAACCATACATACACCAGCGCTCTCATCTCCATTTAACAATCCTAGTTATCTCTGCAGCATTAAAAATAGCCCCATCTCTGGGAAAGAGTATCCTAACTTCTTTTCAATAACAGAGATGAAACTTAATTATTGAGTGATTATATATATTCACAGAAAATTTTTTACTTTAGATTTAATTTTGATGGTAAAAACTTTTACCATTGATGAAAGGGATTAAAATTTTCTATATTAAGTACACTTATTCCAATTTAAAGTGATCCCCACCTATTTAAGTTTTGATAAATATCGATCCTCAAAAATAGCATAAACTTCATCCCTATACTTTTAATGTGCTGTCTCCTCCCTTGCTGAAGGTAAGCTAAGTCAATGCACTAGTTGCAGTAAACATGTGATGATAAAACAATTCATTACTTGAAGTAATGGGAAAGGAAAGTAGATTATAAAACTGAAGTCCATTTTATTTGAATTGAGCCCAGTGAAAATTGTATTTGCAATTGCTCAAAGGATTTCCAGATTTCAAGGACCAACAGAATCTTGATACTCCAACGTACTTTTTTGACACTATTCCTGAAGAAGTTGACAGTTCCACAGTGAACTTGGCTGTATGTCCCATAAGCAAGTATACAACATTTCTCCCTGTCTCAATTGAACAGATGGAATGCAGACACAATTTTTCTATTTTTCAGGTTAACTCTCTATTTAGAACTCTCATGGAATCTCTTCATTTACCTCTGTATACAAGGCTAGGTCAGCAAGTACAATTTTGCTATACTTGTCAATCTTCCTGGGTGAGTTTAGTGTTACCTTTATGAAGTTGTTCAGGAAGAACAAGAAAAGAAAGGCATTAGCTAACTATGCAGCTAGCACTTAGTTCTAATGACAAAAAATTATTGTGGATGTAAGGTAACTTTTAAAGCCTACTCAGCCATATGTCAATCTCATAATAAGTAGATGTTATTATTTCTGTGTATAATGGTATTCATTTTTTTATTCTTATGATTTTGATGAATTGATAAAAAAAATTTTTTTAAATTGTGTGGATAGAAATGAAAGCTATCAAAAAAAACAAAAAAAACAAGGAACACAATATGCATGCATGTTATCATATTGTCCTAATTATTACGTTGACTAGCACGCAATTGCGGCCTTCAGCGGCATTGCTTACTAGGTTTGGTGGGCTGTGGTCACAAAACTGTCTTAAGGAAGGACATGTCTTATGGGTGGACATATTTTTCTGTAGTTTATGTCCTTCAGGATGACATATCTTATGATAGCATATGTGTGAAGGGTATGTCTTATATGGAGTCATGTATTAGACGATGGCATGTCCTGCAGGTGGAAATATCTTGCAAGAGTATATGCAGTATGAGTAGACATGTATTATTGATACACATGAATTGAAAAAGGATATGTCTTACAGGAAGTCATGTTCAACACATGGGCAGTTCTATAGGATGGCATGTTATGCAGATGGACATGCATTACTGGAAGATATGTGGTAGTGGTGGTTATGTCTACCATGAGAATATTTGCTATGGGAGGACATGTCCAGTAGGCTGGCATGTCTTACAGATCTGTGCTGAAGCTGCAACCATTGAAGATGCTGTGAGTTCAGGTAGCTGGGTTATTTTTTTTCTCCAGTTTTTTTTTCTCCAGTTTTTTTCTCCAGTTTTTTTTTTTTTTTTTTCCCTCTCTCTGAGACATGCTTTCCAAGTATTTTTTGGTTTGAATTGTTCTTCTTGGGTATGTAGGTTTATTTTTGTGGACCGCTTGATTGCTGTTGTTTTGTTGGGGTTTTTTTTTTTGGTTTTTGGCATGCTTGACAAACATTCCATAACATGCCATCCTATAGAATTGCCCATGTGTTGAACATGACTTCCTGTAAGACATATCCTATTTAAATTCATGTGTATCAATAATACATGAATGTGCCAGGCAATGATTTAGGAGGTTCTGTTGTTATTGTACATCACTAAGATTGGTTTGAAATCAATGGAATAATTTTCATATTAATATTATGTATGTGGATCTCCTCCATCCCTAAAAGTTTGGTCAAAATCTAACAGTGGAATTTTGAGAAACGGACGTACATAGTTACATACATACATACATACATACATACATACATACATACATACATACATACATACATACATACATACATACATACATACATACATACATACATACATACATACATACATACATACATACATACATACATACATAGGTTTTCTAATATATATAGAGAGAGAGAGAAAAAATCAGTGTCACCAGGGGAACGTCATGAGCATGTCTATATAGCCACACCCCTTTCATTATTAAAAAAAAACAACAACAAAATGGTACTTTTGCCAGAAAAAATAATGGAGCTAGATCCACTATGTTGAAGGTGAGTAGTTCTTGATGTGACCCATTTTCACTTTGTTGAGATGTACTTAACTCTATATCACCAAGATATTCCCGTGTTTGATTTGTCAAGGTGATTAACCTGAAATTGTAGGAAGATAGTTTTAATGATGCCCTTTTTCATAAAATAGGACTGACCTCTATATTTGAAGGAAGATAATTCACAACGAAGTGTCATCTTCACTGTATTGAATGATTAAAATCTTCCTATGTTGAAGGAATTGTGTTTTTTGTAAGATATATACTTCGTGGGCATTGCCAGGGTTTGACGAAGTGGAGGGGTGGTGCTTTCTAAGTGTAATGAGTCAAGGAGAACACAAGTTTCTGGCCATGACAGTAAATCTTTAGATATGTTCAATAAGAAAGGTCATTTTCACTAATTTTGACACTACTAAAAAATTATAGATATTACTGTCATCCCATTTGAGATGCAATTTTTAAAAATTACCTGTAATGAGTTGAGCTAACATTCATAATTAGTAAAATGGTATAGGTTTGTGACAAGAATAATTAGTGCAGTTGTGACAACCTTGCATATGTGTATTGTATGTAGAATAATTGTGTAGTGTTGATAAATAATGGACACTAATGGCTATTAATAGTTACATGTAGAAGGAACACTGAATCATTAATGTCACTAATATATAAATGATTCCATATTATGCTGCATGGCTCCCAGTTTATAATTCAATTATCTTTGTAATCCTACTTAATAAGAAAGTATTATACTTTACATGATAGCTGTGGTACAATATTTTTTTGTGAACTTCATGAGGGAATGTCCACCCATCACCATTCCTGTACAACAAAATTAAGTTCCTGTACAAAAAATAATTAAATTATAAAAAAAAATAATAATAATAAAAAAAAAAATAAATAAAAAAAAAATTTTAAAAAAATTAAAAAAAAAGAAGCTGCTTTGGGGAGCAGCTTGAGATACAGAATCCTGAGCTCCCATTCACCTTACCCCCCCCCCCCCCCTCCTCCCCTCCCCCTTTCCCTGATCTCCACCCATCACTATTCCTGCACAACAAAATTAAGTTTCTGTAAAAAATAATTTCTAAACTTATAAAGATTATAATTTTTAAAAATCTAGTTTGGGGGAGCAGCTGAAGATATAGAATTCTGTGCTCCCACTCCCTCCCATTCCATCCCATCTCCACCCATAACATTTCCTTACAATAAAATTATCTTTCTGTACAAATGAACCAAATTAAAGGCTATTAAAGATTTCACAGGGAGAACAGTGTTAGAAGAAACAAAAATAATGTGCCATAAGTGCTTATTGCAAAGAGCCACAGACATAGTATTCATGAGAAAATTATTCCAGCAAAGATTTCAAACAAATCTTAGTGGGGTGTGGTAATAGCTGGACTTCCAACCATCATTGTCTGGCTCATTCCAACTACATTTTAAAAGCAGGTGCATGAACACCATAGTTGAGGGATGACATGTTTGTCAAGCATGCATGAGGACTTTTGACTTAACAAATTGAAAGTCAGCCAAGCAAACTTAAAATAATGAACCTACATGCACAAGAAGAACATTGCAAACAGTAAATCCTTGGAAAGCATGTCTCAGAGCAAAGGAAAAACACCAGTTCTCTAAACTCACAGCAGCATTATCAGTTGCATCTTCTGCACAGATACAAGCTATTAAGGATAACCTTAATGATTTCAGGAAAAAATTATGATTATAATTAACTAAATCCTGACAAAACATGTCATCATATTAGACATTTCTAACTTCATGATGTTTTACTGTAAGATATGACCTTCTGCAAGGCATACCCTGTCATAAGATATGCCCCTATAATACTTGACTTACATGTCAGCCCATAAGACATATCCTCCTATAAGACATGTCTTTCCATAACACATTCTTATGAAAGATATAACCACCACTACCACATATTCTCCAGTAATACATGCCTCCTGCAAAACATGCCATCCTATAAAACATGTCTTCACGTTGGACATGCCCTCCAGTAAGACATATTCTACCTTAAATTATGTATTTTAATAATGCATGTCCATTCATAGTACATGTAACCTGCAAGACATGTCCACCTGAAATACATGCCTTCATGTAGTACATGGCTTCATATAAGACATAACCTCCTATAAGATCTGTTTTCATATAAGACGTGTACTCCTGTAAGATGAATCATCTTGTAAGATATGCCTTCTTGTAAAACATAATAATTCTTCTGATCAATGGTAAAGTTACTTCTACAAAGATGCTTTGTAAAGATATATATATATATATATATATATATATATTTTTTTTTTTTAAAGTCCTTGTAGACATGCATATACAAGGTCTAAACGTTCTAAAATTAGTCTTGGATATAGAGTTGATGCCTGAAAACAACTGTATCACATCTAAATTGTGCCTGAGAGTATATATATATAATGAATGTATGTAGTTACACACCATGACAGTACATTACTTAAATATTTAATGGCAAGTTATGATAAAGTTGATATGTAATTTGGGTATTTTTTCAAGTAAAGTTTGTGTGCATATTTAGCTGCTTTTTTTCACAGTCATAGTTAGAGCACCAAAGTTCATTAACCAGAACAAAAAGGAAACAACATGATTTTTCCCCCAAAAAAATCTCCTCAATGAACAATCCAGTCTGTCTTAACTTTCTTCAAATTGACACGAAAATAGTTCTGGAATGCATTCGAGTTCCCATCTTCTACAATACCTGAGCATGCAAGATTGCAGATATTACACCATAATCCCCTGTACATTATAGATGTAACACTTTATTGCAATGTTATAAAAGAAAAAAAAGTTTCAGTCAAGTTGATGTGTAATAAAAGAAATATGATAAAAAAATATTCCCGCAATGCATAGATGAATATTCAGCACAACACAGACTCATCCAGTGGAATTAATATCATTTCCATCTTCTCTTGCTCCAATCATTTCACCAGCTGTATAATACAAGTAATGATAGCAGTTAATAAATTATGGAATTTACACCATATAGTTTATAAAAATAATAATAAAATGTAGGGGGGGGGGGGGAATCCATTATTCACATACATTATATATAAAACAATCATATTCCTATAATTTTCTTGATTCATATTAACTGGTTAGCAGGCAATCAATGGAGTAAAGACATTTCTGTGTAATTAGTTCCTTCAACTTTAGTTCAGAGAGACTGTGCTAGATATGAATGGACAGACAAATAAGATACTGTAGGGGGTTTTTTTTTCAATTCAATAAGTGAATTAAACTACAAAATTTCTTGATAGACACAAATATTAATTAAGTTAATAAAGTTATATTTAACTTCTCTTTTTGTCCATTTGTGATGTATTCTTAGCAGATATAGAATGAAACCCGCCCCCCCCCCCCCCCCCCCAAAATTTAAACAAAATTAGCAAGCCTAGCTAAGAATATGAAGCTGATGCAAAGCAACAAGGAGCAAGGTAGAAAAGGGGAAGGGAAGAAGTGAGGAAGGATGGGAAAGGGGGGGAAAAAAACTTTTTTAAAAACAATCCTGGTAGGGCTCAAACAATCATTGGCTCATAAAATTTTATTTTTACATATAATTTTTATGAACTGCCACATGACCAGGTGGGACCCAGCATGAAATATCTGTCCTTACCCAAGGTTATCTGTCTATTTTTTCAAAATAGTTTAAGCTGTTGGACCAGCCATAGCTAAGATATATACATGTAAATATATATCTAGCTACATTATGTGAAGTGCAAGTACTTTAAAATTATTGTTTCTTAATTCTAAAAGAGCATGATACTATAATGTAAATATGCAGAAGTGATAGAATAAATATAAGGTAGAATATACGACATTAAACTCGAGAACTTTATTTATAATACATTGTCACAGTTGCTTGCCCAAATAAAGCATTATCAGGATAATTTTTCATATTGAGTGTACACTGTAACGAAATTCAATCTATGCATTCCCAGAGCTACAATGAATATATTGTGAAGAGTTTTTGTGATTGTAGTTTCTGTTAAGGAAGGGTACCATTAGTTGCAGACAGATAGAGAAAGAGAGAGAGAGAGTGGTAGTGAATCATTGAATCAACCACCACTAAATTATTGATTCCATGATATTATCATTGCCAATGCATGAAGAAGATATGGAGTCAAAATATCATTGTAGAATATTCAGTAAACTTAATTAGGAGACAGGAATTTTGTATTACTAGTCAACATGAACATAAATGATTAATACTTACGCATTGGTCTATTGTTGGGCTCTATCACTTTATCTTGGTCAATTCTGTAGATATACAGACCAGGAAACCCCACATTGCTGGTGGTCTCTATGTCCAGCATGGCATCAGTACCGCTTAGAGGAAGAAAAAAATCTATGTCCCGATGGTTGTATCCAGGTCTCCATCTGGAAATGATTCCAGCAATTGACCCTGCACCCCAGTTGATGTCTCCATACGAGAATAGAATGAATGTTCGGCTTCCATCAATGAATAGAAGCACTTCATAAGTGTTTATCTGGAAGTATAATTGAAAATTACAATAACAATAAACATACCTGTGAGAATAGATAGATAGATAGATAGATAGATAGATAGATAGATAGATAGATAGATAGATAGATAGATAGATAGATACATGGGAGGGAGGGAGGAATGAAGGGATTGAGGGTGTGTGAGAGAAGAAACTTTCTCTCCAGCTATTGCTCTATTATTAGTATAATTGGTGTAGTTGTTTACTGTTACCCAAGTCAGGTTGGTTTTAGTTGTGGTCTCTGGTTTGTTGGTGAAACCCATCTTAGAGTGGTTTGTGACAAATACCATTTTTGACTCTTTCTCGTTAATATGGTAATCATTTTCCAGAATTATTAGCCCATATTTTAAGTTGGGTCCAAACCTATCATCATGCCAAGTTTTGAAGACATCCACCAACAGATTTTGCCAGAATAATGGTAAAAACATACAGATAGGCACACGACACACACATATATACCCAAAATATAAAAGGAGATGTCTGTCTGTCTGTCTGTCTGTCTGTCTGTCTGTCTGTCTGTCTGTCTGTCTGTCTGTCTGTCTGTCTGTCTGTCTGTCTGTCTGTCTGTCTGTCTGTCTGTCTGTCTGTCTGTCTGTCTGTCTGTCTATATGTTTGTACCATCATTCTGGCCAAACCTGTGAATGGATTACTCTAAAACTTGGTGTGGTGATAGGTTTCGACCAAAATTAAAACATGGGCTTAAAATATCGGAAAATAGTCACCATGGTAATGAGAAATAGCCAAGTATTGTATTCGGCCAGAAATACCCTTGGAGCTACAGATCTAAAACTTGATATGCATACACAATTTCATTCTGGGAGTAATATAGTCTGGGTCCCACCTGGCCACACCTCTTCCTTTCATGTGTAAGGCTAAAAATGCCAAAAATGGTATTTCAGCAAGAACACTTGAACTTAAGGAATTAGACCCATGAACCCATAATTATTTGGAATTAATATAATCTGGGGAATGTTTTAAGTGCATGTATATGACCACACCCATTTCTGTTTCCATGTCAGGCCCCAAAAAAGGCCGAAAATGGTACTTTGACCAGACAAATCCTTGTAGCAACAGACTTAAAACATGGTATGCATACACCACTTGACTTTGGGAGTAACATGGGCGGAATCCCTCCTGGCTTCACTTCTTCCCATTGGTGTCTAAAATGAAATAGTGCCACAAAAAAAAAATCAATCTGACTAATGCTTAGATCTAAAGGGTCAGATCCAGAAACACACTTTAATATATACATTTTGGTTCATAAGTGTGTTTGTATGTATGTGTGTCTAGGCATCACAGTGAAACACTTGGACCGTAAAGGCTGAAATTTGGCGTGTGCTCTCCAAGAACCTGGGTGAGCATTATTAAACACATATGGGTAAGGTAATGAGTATGGTTTCATCATAGCAACACCCACAAGAAGTTATTTTGGCTATTAATCAAAGGACCAAGAAGACTGAAATATGGAATGAGGTTTCCAAGCAACTGAGTGAGCATTATTAATCAAATGTGCGTGTGTCAATGGGTGTGACTGGTCATTGCCACACCCATTGGATTTCATGCCTGCCAAAAAAAAAACTCATTTATGGACCGATCAGGCTAAAATTTGGCATATGAAGTCAAAGTAACCAGGTGAGCATTACTGACTACATTTGGGTGTGGCAATGTGTGTGGTTTGATATTAGCCACACCCAGAGGAAGTCATTTTGGTTACAAAGATAATTAAAGGACCAACCAGGCTGAAATTTGAGGAAGCTTTTATAATCTTACATATTGACATTGGCCGGGCAATGCCGGGTATATGCTGTTAATATATATATATATATATACATCTCCAATATATACAAAAGAATTGTCTGTCTGTCTGTCTGTCTGTCTGTCTGTCTGTCTGTCTGTCTGTCTGTCTGTCTGTCTGTCTGTCTGTCTGTCTGTCGGTCGGTCGGTCGGTCAGTCTGTCTGTCTGTCGGTCTGTCTGTCTCTCTGTCTGTCGTTCTGTCTGTTGGTCTGTCTGTTGGTCTGTCTGTCAATCCGTCTGTCTGTATGTTTGTACCATCATTTGGGACAACCCTGTGGGTGTATTTCTCTGAATCTTGGCATGATGACAGGTTTTGACCAAACTTAAAACAAAGGTAAAATATCTGGAAAGTGGTTACCATGGTAATGATAGAAAGCCAAATATGATATATTGGCCAGAAAAACTCTTGGAGCTACAGATCTAAAACTTTGTATGCATATACGAGTTCACTCCGGAAATAACATGGGCTGGGTCCCACCTGACTACACCTATTCCTTCCCCTGTGTTAGGCTAAAGATGCCAAAAATGGTATTTCAGCAGAAACGCTTGAACCTATGGAGTTAAACCCTTGAGCCCATATATATTTGGAATCAATGTAATCTGGGGAATGTTTTAAATACATGTATGCGACCACACCCATTTTTGTGTTCATATCTGGCCCAAAAAAATGCCATAAATGGTACTTCAGTCAGACCAACCTTTGGAGCAACAGACTTAAATCATTGTGTGCATAAACAACTTGACTTTGAGAGTAACATGGGCAGGATCTCTCCTGGCTACACCTCTTTCCATTGGTCTGTAAAGCAAAAAGGTGCAATAAAAAAAAAGAGGACTTTTGAATAACGCTAGGAATTAGATCCATGAACCCATTTTAATATACATTTTGGTTTGTAAGTATGTATGGTTAGTATATATATGTGTGTCTAGGCATCACAGCCAAACACTGGTACAAAAAATGCCAAATTTGGCATGTGCTCTCCAAGAACCCGGGTGGTCATTATTAAACATATGTGGGCATAGTAGTGGGTGCCGTTTTGCCATAGCTACACCAACAGGAAGTGATTTTGGATGGAAAAAAAGTAATTTGAAGACCAATCAGGTCAAAATTTGGCATGTGATCTTCAGGTAACTGGGAAAGCATTATTAATCATATATGGGTATGGTTTGTCCATAGCCACACACACTGGAATTAGTGTAGCTATTGAAAGATAATCAAATGACCAACGACAGAAATATGGAAAACATTTCTAAGCAATTGGGTGAGAATTATTAATCACATGTGCATTTGTCAATAAATGTGGTCTCGTCATTGCCACACCCATAAGACATCATTATGCCTGCCAAAAACTCAGTAATATACCAGTCAGGCTGAAATCTGGCATATGGAGTGCAAGTAATAGGACGAGCATTGTTAACCAAAGTAGGTGTGGCTATTTGTGTGGGTTTGTATTAAACACACCCATAGATATTTTTGCTTCCAAAAGCTAATTAAAGGTACAACCAGGCCAAAATTTGAGTAGCTTCTATTAATGTTTCATGTTGACATTGGCCGGGCAATGCCAGGTATATGCTGCCAGTATATATATATATATATATATATATATATACATATGTATATATACAGGGGCGTCTTTCCAAATGGGCACACTGGGCACTATCTTGGGGGCCCCACCAGCTTGGGGTCCCCATGTTTATCTACTATTATTGTGACTTCCCAATAAATATTTGTTATGAGTAAATGTGTATAATTCTAATTAAATTACAAATGTAATAGAAATATACTTTAGTTTAATTTATTCTTCAGTAACGCATGAGTACTTGGGGTGGGTGTGGGATGGTGATTACATGATCAAATTTTGAATTCCTATTTTTTTGTCATCTATTTATCATTTTTCTATTTCTGCATAACCACCAGGATAGAGAGAACCACTGGGTCTGTTGAGACGAAATAGGCATGAGCACTTGGGTTGAGTGTGGGATAGTCATTACATAATTACATTTTGAATTGGCTTATTTTTTGTATCGCTATATAACTTTTTCTATTTGTGAATTGGCCAATTGGAATGAAATTCGGCATGAGCACTAAAGAAAGTGTGGGATAGTTATTGCATAATTAAATTTTAAATTGCCATTTTTTTTGTTTATCTATCTAATTTATTTTTTGTAGCTCCAAACCATGGGATCAAGAGAATTGCTGAGCCTATCTGGATAAATTTGGCATGTGCACTTGGGAAGGAGGGGGATTGTGGTATGGATATTACATGATTAAATTTTAAATTGCCATATTTTTAATCTATCTTTCTTTATTTTGCTTTATTTTAGTCTATCAATCTATATCTTCTAATTGTGCATAACCACTGAGATTTAAAAAACAGCTGGGCAGATTGAGTTAAAATTTGGCATGAGGACTTGGGATGGATGTGGGATGGTTATCAGTTCACTACATTGATAATTGATGGAATTACAATATTTTGTCTATCTAGAATTTTCTATTTGTGCATATCCACTGAGATTTAGAGAAATACTTGGCATAAGCACAGGGAAATGTGGGTGTTGGTTTTCACATAATTAAAAGCAGAATTATATGATGTTTTGCCTATCAATCTACCTTTTTGATTTGTGCATAACCACTGGTATTTAGAGAACCGTAAGTCTGATTAGGATGAAATTTGCCATGAATCTTAGAGTGGGTTGGGTGATTTTAAAAAATAAAATGTGAAATTGCAATATTTTACCTATCTATCTTTTTTTTTTCTATCTGTGTGTGACCACTGGGATGATTGGGATAAAATATGGCATGCAATGTTGGGGGCTGTGGGTGGTAGTATTAAAATAATAATGTTTAGAATTACGGATTTCCCACTAGCTATCTCTTTTATTTTAGTTTGCTGTTAACAGCTTGGCCCACTGGAATAAAATTTGGATAAAGAAGGTTCTTTTCCTAATGTTCACTTTCCCGCTGCAATGGGCATTATAAAAATTGGGTCCAATGGGATCAGATCCAGCATAGTTATGACCTTAGCTCAACCTGATCTATCTATAACTCTTCAACTTTTTGCATAGGCTAGGCACCACTTGGGTGCTCTCTGCTAATATATATATATATATATATATATATATATATATATATATATATATATATATATATATATATATATATATATATATATATATATATATGAGGCGGAGCAACAAAAATTGGAGTGGTCCAGTTCAACCAAAGCCACCCCCCCCCCACCCCCCCTGTACCACTACTGCTGTCATCAATCTTCTCCAAAGCCTTTGACTGTATCCCACACAGCAAACTCTTCCACAAGACCTCCCAATCCTACCTCCCCCACAACATTATCCGATGGTTATCTTCTTACATCCGAGGTCACACAGCAAAATACTCCTACAATCACTCTCTCTCTCCTGCTCCTGCAAAGTCTATTTTGGCGTCCCCCATGGATCTGTTATCTCCCCAATCCTTTTTAACTTTTACATCTCTGATTGCCACAACCACAAGTCCTCTTCCTTCACCTCCTAAGCCTGATGACTTCACTGCCTTCCATTCCTCCAGCTCAATCCCAGAGTCCACATCCATCCTGAACAATGACCTCTCCTCCATCACCAACTGGTCCTCCTCCCAAAGCCTCTCCATTGCCCCAACTAAATCTTCTGTCACCCTCTTCACCTCAGACAACCACCAATCCAAGCTCCACCCCCAAATCTCTATAGATAATTCCATTGTTCCCCTAGACAAAGCCCCCAAGATCCTTGGACTCACCTTTGACACCCACTTCACCTTCTCTCCCCACATCTCCACCATCACCATCATCAAAATCCTAAAATCCCTAGCTGGTTCCTCCTGGGGCCAATTAAAGGAAACCGTTAATATTATCCACCTATAAGTCCCTCATTTGCCCTATCTTCACATACGCTGCCCCCAATCTGGTTCCTCAACACCTCTCCCTCCAACATCATCAAACCTCAATGTATTCAAAATCAAGCCCTCCAAATCTGCCTAGGCACCCTCCAAAGATACACCCTAAGCCACCTTCACTCAGAATAGAAACTCCTCCCAGTTGATACCTACCTCCAACTCCTCTGTACCCAATACCTATGACCAACACACCCCTCCCACCCCATAATTACCTGCCCCTCAGGACCCAGGCCCAAGAATCACATCCTCAAATCCAGATTCAAGGACAAGCTCTCCCCTTTCTTAACCAACAACATCATCCCCCAAACTCATACGAGAAAACCATATCCTCTCTCCACACCCTATTCATCCAAGAATCCATCTCCAACCTAGAACCTAACCCCATCCTCAACACCCAGGACCCTGACATCCACCCATTTGAGATCCTGCTCCCACACTCATATCTCTCCACACTGTCCCAATTCTGATCCGGCCACTGCTCCAGCCTACAATCCTACCTTCACAAAATTGGAGCCTCCCCTTCCCCTCGTTGCCCACACTGCCTTTCCTCCAACCAAACAACTACCCACCTCTTCAACTGCCGAACCTTCCCCACAAACATGTCTCCTACCGACCTCTGGAAATCCCCACTGTCTGCATCAACCGTACAACAATCTCATCCAGACTTTGCCCACCTACCCCCCTCAGAACAACCACCACAGCCCCCTGCCTGCCAAACCAGCCACCTGAGAAGAATGACAAACTACGGATGCTGCAAACAACAACTAAATATTACATAAGAAAAATTATCCTCAATAGGTCACTTGCTGGTGAACCAAAGTTTACCACCAGCCAGATGTCGTGGATTTGACTAAGGAAAATGTCGTTTCCACTGCCTCACCATGTGTTTTAGATTCTTTGTGATTCTAAAAGATCTGGTCAGCCTCCCTCCAAATGCAGCAACCTTTGGAGAACAAGTAAATATTATGAGAATAGTCATATAGGCTGGGATTTAAATGATTTCACATACTTACAAAGACAGCTGCTCTATCATAACTGCATTTGTTTGTCTTGGTATTGAAAGCAATCACACAGGTGTTACAAAATGTAAACTGCATCCTGGACTTACTATAGTGTAGAAAATGCCTGCTGTAAATTAAAAAAAAAAACAACTTAAAACTACAAGAAGTAGTACTTTTTTTTCTCCATATTATCCCTTGGGAAAAGTAAAGACGGGAGGGTGGTTTGGTTGCTCTGGTAGATAGTGTAATGAAGTTGAATCCTGTTCAGTCCTCCTATAAAGTCAGATAAAAATGTTTTTCCACTATGTGCTCAAAAACTTTGCTGATCAATACAGAAATGTAGATAGAATACAGCTGTACTCATGGCTTTTTAAAAACTAAAACTAATGGGTGTTGAACTACTTCCAGTTATGTGGTTCTGGTTCTCAGGAAGGTCAATATCAAACCACAGTGATAAAAACAAGGGGCATAGGTGCAAATATGGGGAAATGATGTACTAAGAATCCTAATGTGCATACCCTGAAAATTAAGGATATGTGTGCCCAACCTTATTTATCACTAGCAGCATATACCCCCCCCCCCCCCCGGTTTTCCTGGCCTTTGTCAACATGAAACATTGTACAAGCCACTCAAATTTCAGCCTGGTTGACCATTTAATTCATTTTTGGCAGCCAAAACACCTTCCTGTGGGTGTGGCTAATACAAAAACCACAAACATTACCACACTCAATATAGTATTAATGCTCACTTGGTTACTAGGACTCCATATGCCCAATTTCATCCTGATTAGTCTCTAAATTAGTTTTGGAAGGTATAATAATATCCTATCGGTATGACACTGACAAAACTGCACCCATTGACACATGCACATGTGTTTAGCAATGTTCACCCAGTTTCTTGAAAGTCTCATTACTGATTTTAGTCTGGTTATTCCTTTGATTAGCTTTCAATAGGCAAAACAACTTCCAGTAGGTGTGGCTATATTTGGTTAATGATGCTTTCCCTTGTACTAGAAAACCACATACCAAATTTTTGACTGATTGGTGTCTGATTAACTTTTTTTTAGCCAAAATAACTTCCTGTGGGTGTGGCTTTGACTAAATCACACCTATTACCATGCCCACATCTTATACTAATAGAGCTAGTTTATATAAATATATATATTTATTTTTATATTAGAAGATCTATGTATGTAACTATGTAACTATGTTCATCCGTTTCTCAAAATCCCTCTGTTAGATGTGCGTGCATGCGTGCATGCGTGCATGCTTGCGTGGTGCATGCATGCGTGTTTTGTGGCAGAGTGGCTGAGTAGTTATGCTCGTGGACTAACAACCCCAGAGTTGCGAGTTCAAACCCAGAACTGACAGGAAAATTTTCCTGTCCTTCAACATCTTTTTCCCACACCAGTACACCATTCTTTGATGGGGAACTCGATTTTTCTGGGGTTCAAATCCACTGGCCATGGCTGGTCAATAAGCTAAGGGTCCAAGTTGGACTTTTGGGTGCTGACACCCATATGCTGAGACTCTTGATCAATCCTCCCGCGAGTTCCAAGCCCAGCTTCAGGAGTTTGCTTGCACTGGCTTATAGTGCCTGCATATGCACAGGCATCCTGGCTATGTCAGGTTCGCGTGACCATGTCACAGCAGCTAAAGAATTTGCATTTGCATTTGTGTGTGTGTATATGTGTGTACTATAACCTGCCAAATGGCTGCAAGGATTTGGTTGAAGACTGGCAGATATGATATTCAGGTAAGCAAAATTAACCTGAGGTAGTTCCCATTTGTCCACACCCCAATTGTTCAAATGTTTAAGTGGAGTAACTAAAAGGAACACAAAAAAAAGGTTCTTTGCTGTCCGCCATTTTACTTTTATCAAAGAGATTTCTTTGGTGTTCACATGCTACCACTTCAAAGAGACGTTAATGCATTTTAACATTGTACTATAGAGGGGGGAAAAACCTATCATTGATTTCAAAGGAAGAATAAAATTTGAAGAACTCCTGTTACTCCCTAAGTGAAGTTGTGCATGTATACCATGTACTAAGTCAGTCACCCCTAGAGTTTGTCCCGCCAAAGTACCATTTTGGGCTTTTTGGGCATAACATGAAAACAGAAGTGGGTGTAATCATATATATGTACTCAAAACATTCCCCAGATTGTATTGATTCTGAACATATATTGGTTCATGGGTTTAACTCCCTAGGTTCAATCGTTTCTTCTGAAATACCATTTTTGGCATCTTTAGTCTTACACAGAAAAAGTAAGAGTTGTGGCCAGGTGGGAACAGCCCATGTCACTCCCAGAGTGATGTTATATATGCATACCAAGTTTTAGACCTGTAGCTCCAAGGGTTTTTCTGGCCAAAATACCATATTGGTCTGTTTCTCATTACCACATTAACCATTTTCCGGATTTTTTAGCCAATGATTTGAATGGAGTAAAACCTATCATTATGCCAAATTTCATATATGAAGGTGGGGAATGGCTTTTGATTAATAGAATTTTGAATTGCTGTATTTTGTTGTCTACATTTAAATTTCACATTCCTATTTAGTTATTACAATTGTTTGAATGGTTCACATACCCTACAAACCATGATAAACACTCAGCCCTATAGTATATCCTAAATGATGTCAGCGAACTCTTAAGCAAATAAACCTCTACCACAGCAAAATAATAGTTAGAAATGTACCTACCATCCTGTGGGATTCCATCCTTAGATGGCTTCTAGTTGCTTTTCCTAAAATTCTATGTTAGTTTATTACTTACAGGGAGCATATTGAAATGTTAGTTACATTAGATTACTGAGATATAATTTTTTTTTAATTTTTAAGTGAAGCTTGAACAGCAATTCTTATAACTTACAGCACCAGGTGATTGGCAACTTGTTGCATTCTGATAGGATACTGCAAATAATCTAGGGTTATCCATAGGAACTCCAAAATTACTTGATATTAAACAACGAATATGCGTAGGAAATTTATTACCCAGGCCCTGGAAATATATACCACCACTTGTGAAGTTGTCTGTCCCATCACCAAATGGAATTATTCGATATTCATCAAAATTAGCTGCTCTAACGATTATTTGATTATTTGTCATCTGTCCATAATTTAAAAAAAAAAGGCATGTCAATAGTATAAGATTTAATTCTCTGTCCTATAAATATCAGATGATTACAACTGATCTGACTATGATAAAAAAGCATCTCAATTATTTATAAACACCCACTCAAGTTTGTGCTAATTGTGGCTAACAACTGAACAAAACATAGCAGCATTGGTTACTTCAAGTGCTTACTGAAATTGGCATACAGAGCCTGGGATAGGGGGGAAAGGAAAGGGTGATACTTTTTCTTACCGTAACTCTGTTTCCTGTTTTAAATCTTCCAAAAAATTGAGCATTAGGATTATAATTTGCCCCACTGTTTATATCAAAAGGATCTCCAAGTGAGAACGCATACTGTTGAAACGACCCTAGTAGAACATTGAAATACATAACTTAATATCTATTACAAGTCACAAGAAAGGTTCCCCTGGACAGCCTTTGGTTTTAAAAAATTTATCTCACCCATCCATAAAGAAGGAAAGGGAAAAATATTAATGAACACATTTCTGCATGTCTTGCTGACTTTCCGAATGCCTGCCCGTCTTCTTTCCCATCTCTCTGTCTACGGGTACACACACACACACACACACACGCCTGAACATACAGACACACATACACACAAACACACACACTAACACACACTCACATGCACATACACACAAATACATACTAACAGAGAGTCCCCAAGTGATGCCTATGCGATTCACAAATTAGAAAAGTTTATTGATATTTGCTGCATGGTATTTGTGCAACGAAAAACTAAAGCAAGATTTACTCGTAGCAGTGGATGGAACATGTGTGTTCTGGTATTCATCTAACTTTCTATAATTCACAATTTTTTGGTGTGCCTCTCCGTCTGGATCAGCAGCCAGGGTTTTATTTGGGAGTAGCCTCCAGTACAGTCCAGTCTCATCACAATTAAAGAGTTGACCTGGAGAAAAGTTATGTTGTTCCACAAATTTGTAGAAAAAAGACCTGAATTCTTCTGAAGCACCAACATCAGCAGATAGTGACTCACCTTGCATACTTAGTTGCCTTATACCGTGCCTTTTTTTTGAACCTATGCAACCAACCACTACTTGCCTTGAAGTCATCATCAGATTTACCTGGATAAAGCTATTGGTATATCAATGTTGCTTTTTCCATTACCAAAACACCACTAATTGGCATGCCCTTATGTCTTTCCTGAATAAACCAGTGGTGAATGGCTCTATCATGGGCATCATCATCAGCTCTCCTTACTATACACCGATTTTTAGAGAGCTACCATCCTGTGCTTCACCAGTAAATTTGATAATCTTCTCCCTTGAGTTCTTGATGTTGAGCACAGTGGATTTTCCAACTCCAGATTCAGTGGCTATGGATGACATAGTGCTAACTTGATCCAATTTCTTTAAAATGTCCAACTTCTGCTCAATAGTAAGAGTAACTCTTTTACGTTTAGTAGAAGAACTAGAAGTAGTGAACCTTGAATTTTAGCGTAGAACAACTGGCAACTGGAGGAAAAGAGAAAATAATTTCTAGAAGAAAGAAGAGATAGTAGCTGCAGCAAATGAATTGTAGGAGTGCTTGATAAGAAATTGAGTTAATGGTTTAGTGTGCAGGGGGTTGCTAGAACACCCAGAGCTACACCCAGGCTACATCCTTGTTGAGGTGTGGTCAATACGACCCAGCTTATATCCAAGAGTTTAGACTGCTACCATTTTCAATATTTTTTTATCTGACACTCTGAGAAGACTATGTGCTGCCAGGTAGGACCCAATCTATGTCTCTCTCAAAGTCATGATGTGTGTTATTGCATAGTTTTAGTTAGATGTTAATTCCATGGGTTTATATGAAGTACCATTTTGGTATTATAAACTAACACACCCACAAGCATGCATGCATACATACATACATACATACATACATACATACATACATACATACATACATACATACATACATACATACATACATACATACATACATACATACATACATACATACATACATACATACATACATACATACATACATACATACATACATACATACATACATACATACATACATACATACATACATACATACATACATACATACATACATACATACATACATACATACATGTGTATATGCCTGCCTGCCTGCCTGCCTGCCTGACCACCATTTTATTTTTATCAAACAGAATTCAACCTGGCATGCCCAGTTGAGGAAAAATAAACCTATCAGATGTTTGGAAGGGAGGATAAAATTAGAATTAGTGTGCCATGTGCATATTACTGAAATAGATTCAGGCACTAAATTACAGACAATTTGGACTGTGGCATAAAAAAATTATCCAAAAAAAAGAAAAAAAGAAGCTGCTTTGGGGTGCAGCTGGAGCAAAGATTTCTTTGCTCCTACCCCCCCTCCCCCCCCCCCCCCCCCCCCCACCCCACCCCTCTCTACCAACCACTAATCTTGTACAACAAAATTTAGGGCTATCTAAGATTTCAAAGGGACAATAGTGTTGGCAGAATGCTAAAATATTATGCTGTAAGAGCATACTGTTATAAGGTTACATAATTAGTGCAATACAAAAATTATTCCACAAAGGTAACAAACCAATCTTAATGGTGTGTGGTAACAACTGGACAAGCCTTCACCATTGCCTAGCTTATTCCAGCTACAAATTTAAAAAGGCACACTCACCATATTTGTGGAGAGAATTTAAAAATGACAACCTAATAAGGATTTCTAGGATAACAATTAAAATATACATACACAACATACTTTTACTACTTTCTGCAACATTCAATTAAAATTTCTACATCAGTTTAACTTTAACAAAATTTAAAGGTGTACATTTGACTACTAATATTGCTGGAACCACAAATTGTTGCCCCTTTGTTTCAATGCAGCTGGAATAAATCATCTGCAAGGCCAGAGGATGGTATCTCAAAGATGGGAATAAAATCTTCTTGAAATAAATAAATAAATAAATGTATACTATGATAATGTCTGATCCAAATTAAATGCATTGCAGTAAGGCATGCTCCTATGAAAGACATGTCCACCAGTAAGGGATAACCACCACTAAGACATAACCTACTGTAAGACATGTCCTACAGTAATACATGTCCTCCTGCAAAACATGCCAGCTAGTAAGACATATCCTCCTTCAAATCATGTCTTCCTGTAATACATGTCCTCAAATAGTACATGTACTCCTATAAAACATGTCCATCAATAAGGCAGTCCTTAATTAAGACAGGTTCAACTACAAGACATATCCCTTCAGTAAGACATGTACTTGTACAAGACATATATTCCTGTAAAACACGTCCTCCTATAAGATATGCCATGCTATAAAAATAAGTCAACCTGTAAAACATGTTCCTGTAAGACATGCCCTCCTATAGGACATACCCTCAAGTAAGACCTGCCCTCATACAAGACACGTCTTTCAGTAAGACACATCCTCCTGCAATATATGCCATCTTGAAGACAATGCATGACCTCCCACAAGACATATACTCCCATAAGACATCCTGAAAAAATGTCCACCTGAAGGACATGTTCAACGTCTTCCTGTAAGACATACCCTAGCATAAGACATGCCCTCCCATAAGATAGTCCTTCATTAAAACAATTTTGTGACCACAGCCCACCAAAGGTGGGTCTATATGATTTAAAAAAATTTTTTTTTTGTTTTTAATATACACCCCTTTGAATTTGAGAAGCCACACCCATTGTTGGGGAGAAAAAAGAGGCCCCTTTTTGAAATCCTAGATCTGCCCCTGTAAGGTATCTAAACCCACAAAGAGTTACAATTATGATGAGTCTCATACACATTATTAACACATGCACTGGATATCCATCTTAGCAATACACATTTCACTTTTCATACTGCCTAAATACCAAATCTTCACACAAATTCTTCATGTTAAAGCCTTAAAGACATAACAACAAGCTATTGAAAGGGCATCTAAATTTCTCATTTTTTTTTTAACTAGAGAGAGTACATTTTTTTTTAAATGTTTGTAGGACTGACAATGATCTTTATCAGGAAGTAGGGATTCTGTAGTAATAGTGTGAATGTAAACAAATGTATATCATTATTTACCTATAACATTAGAGCTTGGTTCAATTATTTGCTCTTGGTCCACCCTGTACATGAATAGACCTGGAATTCCCACATTGCTCAATGTGGCTATGTTCCGAGACTTAAATTCTGGACGAGTAGTTTCAGGTACATAATAATAATATACTGAGTTATTACCATGGAAATAAATTAAGTTTAATCCAGGACGTGTATGACCTCCCCACTGGAGGTTTCCATAGGATAGTAGCATAACTGAAAGCATCCCATCAGTTACCAGTACAACTTGAAAGGTGTTGGTCTATAAGTATGTTTGAAGATAACAATAATTTGAAGTACATATGTAAGATCAAGGAAACTACAAACACACAATATGATCTACCCTTATGTTTGTTGACTTAGGTAATAAAATGGAGAACATCAACACAGAACATGCATGGTATTATTACAAGCCAAGTATCTAAAGCTGATATAATTGTGGATTTTTGGGGGATAAAATTTAAATAAAATGGTTCAGTGATTCCATCAGAACTTATGCTAAGTAATGCTATTTCATCGAAATTGGAAGAGTATGACCATTTATTGAAGCAAAGGATATTCCAGGTATGAAGTTATCTAAATGATGAAAAGAAATATATTACCTACTATCCCAATTAATGTCACCCCTTTCTCTCTCTCTCTCTCTTTCTCTCTCTCTGTATAGTACTATATTTCCTAGTATTGCAGGAAACATATTGAAGTGTTGGCTACATTAGATTACTTAGATATAATTTTTTTATAGTGCAGCTTGAGCAGCAATTGATATAATTGACAAATATAAATTTATTGGATTACTTACAACTGAAGTATCCCTGAAGTGTCTGTTTGGAAGTTTATTATAGGTTATCACTATTACTTGTGTGTACTCAAACCTTGGTATGGCGAAAGCAGTTAAAATTAAACAATGGAGATTTGTAATTGATGCAATTGTTGGCCTCATCCTGTAATATATTGTCCCCACTTTGCCGTTTCCTGCTGATTTAGCAAACAGACCAAACTCATAAGGACTGGAAGGATCACCAAAAATCAAACTTGAACTTCCGTTGATCTGTTCATAATTAAAAATAATAATAGCACAAAACATCAGCATATATTATCCTTCACCAAAGTGATGTGCTTTCATTCAGTGTTAGTTTGGCTTACACTGAACAAAGCAACAATCTATAGTATCACTATAGGAAGCAGAGAGAAGTAGGGTAGGGGTACAATTAGTATGCTACTGTTTCCTACCCTGAGAATATTACTAGAATATTCAAAGTATGGGTAACCAGCAGGGAGATATAATTCCACCTCACCCCCTCTAGGAACTACTGAATCTCCAAGTTCTGGGCCATATAAAGCCAGTGGAAATGTTCCTACTATTAAAAACATCAAATAACAATAAATTTAAAAAAGTTAGTTACAAGTCATAACAAATATTAATAGCTACATTTCCTACTTTTAGATGATCATATAAATTAAACATCACCAAACACTAACCATCTTATTTTTAAAAACTAAAAAAAAAAACCATAACCAGAGATGAACCTTTATTGAATCAGACATATACATACATATATAGCTTATATATTATTGTGTTAACTTTTCAATGAAATACATGCATTATGTACATTATATTTGCATATATATATGTACATGTTTTAGGTAGTTGTGTTCCTCTTGCATTTGCTAACACAAGCACAGAAACCAATTCAATCACAAAGAAAAAGTCCATTGCTACTGCATATTTTCTTTCAGAATTGTTTAAGATAATGGAAAGTTTTATACACTTCTCATACTAGAGGCAATACTTTATTCAAAGTGAATTTGTAAGCACAACTTTATACAGAGTCATCCATTAGCATGAGTCCTATATACACTATGGGTACCACACGCTATGGGTACCACACACTATGGGTACCACACGCTATGGGAACTCTGGATTAATCCATTGCAAACTATGTGTTACTCTTTGAATTTATGCACAGCACTGGAGCTAATACACTGCACCCACTCCATCAAAAATATTCTTATACTAATAGAGCTAGTGATGCATATATATATATATATATGATAACCTGCCAAATGGCTGTAAGGATTGGGCTATGTCCCATTTGTCCACACCCCATTATTCAAGTGGAGTAACTAAAAGAAGCCCAAAAAAGGCTCCTCCAAATTAGCCAATTATATTTCCACCAAAGGGAATGCATAGGCTTTCACACAGCTACCAATTCAGAGACCTATTAATGAATTTTTACATTGTCCTTCAAGTTAACACAAAAAAAAATATATATATATATATATATATATTTCAAAGGGAAAGAGTGGGCCACAAAGAATTGCTGAAACAGACTGCTGCTTTGGGAGAGCAGCTGAAGATACAGAATTCAGTGCACCCACTTCCTTCCCCCCCCCCCCAAAACCTCCACTCACCACAATCTGTACAACAAAATTAAGTCCTGTACAACCAAAAGAATTTCTATCAAAGATTTCACAAGAATAACAATGTTAGAAAAAAGCAAAAATAGTGTGCCGAAACAGCTAATTGCTAAAAGAAGCACAGACGTAGTATTAGTATAAAAATTAATCCTGCAAAGATTTCAAAACAACTTTAATGGTGAAAAAAAAAGAAATAGTTGCCTAACTCAAAGCAGCTTAAATGATTGCAGCTTCTACATAGACCTGTAAGACATGCCCATCTACTAGACATGTCCTACCTTAACACATATACCCACAAAAATCATGACCACCACTACCACATGTTTTCCAGTAATACAGTTCTGCATTACATGCCATCCTATAAAACCTGACCTCTTGTTGGACATGCCTTCCAGTAAGACATATCCAACTTTAAATCATGTTTTTCAGCAATGCATGACCACTCATACTACATGTATTCCTACAAGACATGTTCACCTGTAATACATGCCCTCATGTAATACATGGCTTCCTATAAGACATAATGTAAGACATCTCAAACAGAAAAACATGCCCTCCTATAATACATCCCCTCAATAAAAACATGCCCTCCAGAAAAAAAATTGCTTCCAGCAAAACATAACATATTGTAAGATATGCCATCCTGAAGACATGCACTCCACCAATATAGGACATCCCATAAGACATTTCCTCCAATAAAGCATGACCTCCCTAAAGACATATGCTCTCATAAGACCTGTCATCCTGAAAAACATGTACTCCATAAAAACATGTTCTCCCATAAGATATGTTCTTCCTTAAGACAATTTTATGATTACAGCACACCGAAGGTGGGCCTAGCAAACAATTCGCCGCAATTTCGTGCTAGTAATAATAATAGAAAAAATAATAAAAAAAAAAATAATTGAAAAAAAAAAAAATTTTAAATCAAACCTTCAATAAGTTATATTATAAAAAAATTGGTTTTTTTTTTTAATTAGCTCTCCAACTTTGCAGAACCAAATGGTTGAATTGATCAATTGTTTGTCTTGAAATCAATATTACAGATCTAACCATGATTGGTTTGACCTACACTTATGGGTAACCATTAAAAAAATTAATCAAATTAGAACTTTCTTGCACCATATAGCTATTATAAAATAGATTGCTGGCTTTATGTGCTGCATACCTAAGTTAGTGGAATGTTATCTATCAGTTGTTGTTTTCCTCTCCTTCAAAACAGGTCTTGTTGTTAGTCATAACTTAGTTAGTTCATGTTATTTTGTCATAAAAGGACACATGAAATGTTCAAGTCATTGGAAAAGTGCAGATGTCAAGTCTGGTGACTGTGTGATATTCAAAAGCTCAAGTTACACTTGAGTATGATTTCCAGGCTCCCCATGATGATTTTTTGTCAAGAAACTGTGATGTGGTATGGCAGCCTGCATATGCATGGTAGAGGAATAAGCCACAGCTTCAATAAATAGATTCATATGATGACACCAATTTTCTTTTTCTTTTTTTTTTTTTTTTCCCCTTGCATGTGCCATGCATATAGCTATCCAAGCATGAATACATGCTTTGGAGCTTAAAAAATGGCAGTGTTTATTACTGTCACACCTGAGTCAACACTTCTTACTAAACTTTCCTATCACCCTTTCCAATGGCACAAATTGTGGTGTTATTTTCTTTTCTTTTTATTCAGTGTATGAGTATTGATATTAGTAACTTCCATCTAGATTTCCAGGCAGGAGTTCATCAGCCACTCAACTATCTCCTCATCCAGGGTTCTCAGACCACGCGCTCCATGTGGGGTCGATGGATTGGACAATCATGGATGACGTGGTCTGTTTTGTGGCACAACCTCACATCCTGGTAAAGGAGCTGTAATGTTCTTTGGTTTCTGTTTTAGAATGCCCACGGAGGAGAATGCTACCAGATTATTACAATGAATAACAGAGCAGTTTCTTTCTTGATCAGACTCATGTGTCAGTCCATTTCATATTAATATAACGTGATACAATAATGTCATCAGTGTTCGTAATAATTCATAATATGATGTCATACAATGACATAATCAATATGTATTTTAATCATTTGTTTGAACATTACATCTCTCCCTTTCTTAAATAAAAGGTTGTTCCAATAAATCATTGTTTGAATCCATAACGAAGGACTGGACATTTAATTCTAACAGGATAACATCTATTACATACTGGTTGAGGAGGATTCAATAGAAACACATTTAGTTATGGATTTCCTGAGGAGGATTAATATCTTCATTATCATCTTCCCACGCATCCAATGTATCATCATCTGTTAACTCTGGTTCTACCATATCTGAAACAATCTTCTTGAACTGAGAGATATTGCAAGTAAAATACTGTCCATTTCTGATTGCTGTGACCATTGTCCCATTAATCCTTGCTACTTGGAAAGGTGACAGGTAAAATCACGTACTGAATTTTTTTTCTTTGTTTGATGGAGGAAAACAGTTTCACCAATCTTAAGATCTGAACTTGTGCTTGAGCTTTCCTATCTGTATTCTCCTTCATTTTCTCTTTGGCGTGTTCATCTTTCGGTTTGACATCCAAATTTGTATTCCGAGAAGTATCATCACTTTCCACTTGAGGAAGCTTAGTTTATATCTTTCTGTTGAACAACAACTGAGATTGGGTAACTCCTGTTGTACAATGTGGGGTTGCTCGGTAATTCAGCATAAATCTGTACAGATTCTACTTCCAATCCCTTCTGCATATGATGATCGGATTGCCTTTGTGACTGGCTACATGAAGGTTTCAGCTTCTGAATTGGATTGTGGCCACAATGGATCTTTCGGTGAGATATTCCATTCCCTTTCATGTAGTGTTTAAACTCATCTCCAAAAATGAGGGGCCATTATCACTTACATGAACTCTAGGAATTCCATGCATTTCAAATATCTGATCCAACTTGGAAATGGTTCCTTTAGCTGCTGTAGAGTTGACTATTTCTGCTTCAGAAAAACGAGAATAAGCGTCGATTGTAACAAGTAGATACCTCTCCCATTGGAAATGGTCCACAAAAATACACATGCATGGTATGCCATGGCTCTGGAGGTAATGTTGATATCTGAAGAGGTTGGGGATGGATTTCCAGACCATTGGCTTGACACGCGATATAGTAGTCCAGCATCCACTTTACGTTCGCTTCAATTCCCTGAAACCAAACTTTTTCTCTGAGCAATTTCTTTATCTTTACAATTCCTTGATTACCTTCATGTACCAACATCACTGCTCTCTTTTGAAGTGTAGTGGGTATCACAATTCAATTTTCACTGAGAATAACGGTTTTGTCACTATTCACAGTGAGATCACCATTGATTTTGCTGAATAGTTGGAGTTCAGCTTTGTCTGCTTCAGAATTAGTCTGGTCATCCCAGTTTACTGTACAAACCATTTTGGTAAACTGTTGCAGTGTTGGATCAGCTAAGGTTGCCTGTTGAATCTCAGACAGTGTTAATAGCCTTTGATACTGCATGAGCAGAGAGAAAATTTACATAGTCTTCTGCCACAGTTTCTTGCTTCTTTGATTCACTTGAGTGGGGATGCCTTGAGAGTAAATTTGAAGGATTCTGACATCCTTTGGTATGCACTACAGAGAACTCATATCCTTGTAATTGCAAATTCCATTGTTCAATGCATTTTGGGGGTTTGGACTTCAGATTTCCATAAATCAGCTGGATTGGTTTGCAGTCGGTGTAGAGAGAAAATGCCCTCCATATAAATACAAATGAAGCTTTTCAATAGCCCACACAATTGCTTATCCTTCTCTGTCTGAGAATACCGGCTCTCCACATCCGAAAGAGATCTGCTTACAGACGATTCAACTCTTTGATCATTCTGTCCTGTAGTTTTCTGAAACAATATTGCCAAGAAACCAACTGGTGATGCATCTGTTGTTAGTTCAGTTTATTTTTGTTGGTCAAAATATGCCATGACTATAGAGCTTGTTAACAGGTGCTTAACCTTATTAAAGCTTGATTGTGCTCACTCGTCCAGGTGAACTTCACATCCTTCTTTGTTAGCTCACAAAGTGGTTTGCAATGTCACTAAAATTTTGCGTAAACTTTGCACAGTAAGTTGCCATTCCTAAGAAACTTCGAACACCATGTGTTGATGTAGGATGTTTGGCATTATGGATTGCTTGAGCCTTCTTTGGATCAGGTAAGATCTCTTTGTCTGAAAATACAAAACCAAAAAATGTTAACGAGCTTTTGTTGATTCACATTTCTTTTTTGTTCAAAGATAGACTAACTGTGGAGAATTTCTCAAACACCGCCTTTGGTGCTTTATCATGATCTACCTTATCTTCCTGAATACAATAACATCATCACTGTTGTTGATTGTTCCAGGTATGTCACGTATATGTTCACTGATAAGGTTCTGGAAAATCTCACTTGCTGAGTTTGTTCCAAAATTCAGTGTAGCATACCTGCGTAAGCTTTTGTGTGTAGCAAAAGTAGTTACGTACCTGCACTCATGTGCTAACGTTAGGTACCTGCACTCATGTGCTAACGGAATTTGTTGATATCCTTGTCCCAAATCCAACTTGGTAAATTGTTGCTCTGTTTAGGTTATGAATGAGATCATTAATTGTTGGGCTTGGATGTCTCTCACAGTTAATTGCCTTGTTTGCTCTTCACACACTTCACCATTGGGAATTACAACTAAAGGTGAGACCTATGGAGTTGGACTTCTACCTTCTCAATGAATCCTTGCTTTTCCAAGTTGATGAGCTCCTTCTTGACTTGTTGCTTCTTGTGAAATGGAATTCTGAAATTTACTTGGTGCTACTGAAATGATATTCATGTCAATGTGCAAGCAACTTCAGCATTCTTTAATTTACCAATACCTTCAAATAAGGTTGAATATTTTTTACCAGCTTATCACATGCTTGAGGACAAACATTAACATGCTTCATTCTGACATGAGTAAGACCAAGGTTGCATGCTGTGTCATAGCTAAGCAAAGATCTATGATTGCCTTGTATGACATGAATCATGGACTTAACAGATTTCAAATCAGTTTCAATATTATAACAAACTGTCCCAGTACAGTAAGTTGAGAATTTGCACCATACCCAAATATGCACATGGTTGTAGGTTGTAAATCAAGATTGTTCATGTGATTTACTTTGGCAAAAGCTTTTTCATCCAAAATATCTGTGGACGCCCCTGCATCAATAATCATTGAGATTGTTAAGTCATTGATTTTAAATTAACTCTGGGTGCTGTGATATTGGCTGTGCCACTTAGGGCATACAGATATTCATCACTGCTAGAGTCATTCTTTTGGCAAGGCTCTGATGATACAACATGATGAACATGATTTATGCTTATATTTTTGTTTGGGCAGTTGCTCAGATCCTTTGTTTGGACCCTGTGCTTTGTTGCACTTTGAAAAACAAGATTTAGTAAAATGATTGTTTACCACACTTGCTGCAGGTTTGACCTTTTGCTGGACAATGGCCATTCTTTATGAGGCCACAAATATCCACACATACCACATGTAATCTGACCTTCAGGTTTTATCCATGCTGACTGCCATTTTTTGGACTGGTCTCTTGCTCCAGAAATTCAGTGTCTGTTGACTGTATTGATTCAATTCCTTTAGTTTGCTCCTCACCTATCTCTTTCAACCTTGCTGAAACATGGTGACATCATAAGGGAGAAACATGGTGACGTCATAAGGGAGATTGCTTAATTATAAAAGGACAGAACATTGTATTTTTAGTCAATTGAGTGATTGTGTACTTTTATTCAGTTGGAGTGTTTGAGTGACCTGTATAGTTATTGGTCAATAGTGTTATTATCCCCATATCTATATATCTGTATGTTTCTAAAGTTATGAATTATATATTACATCTCAGTTGTTGAGGGAAGCCAGTTTGCATCTCAGTTGTTGAGGGAAACTGAGTTTGGTCTGGGTGGAAGGAAGACCTAGGCATTGGGTGGAATTGTGCTAAGTAATTACTTCTTCCTGGAAGGGGGCAAATTCTCTATTACATGTGGCAGAACCAGCTGAGAAGGAGTTCGTTGGTGTGGTTGTCTAGCAACTAGAGTGCCAAGACCATTACTAGGGAAACTGAGAGAGAAATTGAGGAAAGTTTACAGACCTGAGGTGAGAGGTCTTGTGTTGGTTTGGCAGCTAGTGAGGAAGCCTGAGTGAGAGGTTTTCAGAGTTTAGTTTACAAACCTGAGGGAGAGGTCTTTTACTTGTCTCCTTAGTGGGGAAATTCTGCTTTTAGGAAGCAGCAGCTTGGTGGTTGTTTGGCTTTGTCCTTGGTTTTTGTTCATTCTTTTTTTTAATAATTTGTGTTAAATAGCTGAGTTGGTTCAGGTTATTAATTACACTGTAATACCTGGAGACCTATACTAGGTTTTATTTACTGTACCCTTCAGAACCTGCATATTTCTGTTGATATAATTTTAGTGGTTCTTGCCCCACTAGTAATTTTTTTTTGTTGGTTTTTTTTGGTTTTTTTTTCCTTCTGCTCACTTCTATGACAAGAAGACTGAGAAATTTAGTCGACCCACCTGACCTTGAGGTGGTTGAAGCAGACCCTATCAACACATTCATAATGGCATGGCTGAAAGCTGAAGATAGGAGAACAGAGAGAGAAGAGAAAAGGAGGGACAAGATAGACTTCAACAGGAGTGTTGGATGCAGATGATTGCTGAAACTCTGAGCACCAGCAGCTGTAGGAGTAGCACCCCTTCAACCACCAGAACCAAGACTCACCTTGCAAAAGTTTGTGGAGGGAGTAGATGATATGGGGGCTTACCTCCAAATGTTTGAAGCCACAGCTATGGCTGGAGCAATGATGACTTGAGAAGTGCACTGTCTGGGCAGGGTCTGGTGGCAGTGGCATCTCTAGCAGCTTCAGAGCAAATAGACCATGACATGGTAAAAAGAACATTATTAAGAATATACTATATTTCATCTGAGACATGCAGGAAAAGAATCTTCGAAACTCATTTTAACTCCAGCAACACTGAAGCTTGGTTCAGGAGCTTTAAACAGGATTTCAATCAATGGATTGAGACCTCCAACAGGTGAACTAATCAGATATACTATCCATGTCTGGTGTTGGTACCCTCCAGAGGTCCGTCATTCCTTGAGGACAGACCTGTCTGACTCACGGTCTCTGCCTCTGTGCGCCCCTTTTTTTCACTAACTGTGATGCAATAGAATTAGCTGAAACAGGGCATTGGTGGCAAGAGCCACGTGACCTGTCAGTTAGGTTATTCAGTATGCTCCATGCTGTGTGGCTGGAGTGCATAAAGTCGATTAAATTAACAGCTTCTGTCCAGCATTCCTTCCTCTCTTGGTCTAGCTTTGCCAGTAGGGCTGTGGCTGATCTATTGGTGCCAATGCCCTGAGAGGCATTTAGAAAGTCACAGTAGAGTCATTGGCACTCTTCATCCCAACACAGTATATAGTTCTTTTGTAGGGCATGAGGGATGGATTTTTTTGGCCGGCAGATATTATCACTTCACAGAAGTCCTAATAGGCTTCATCTATGTTGATGGTGTGTGGTGATGGTAAACACTCTGTGGCTTCGTTCATAACGGAGCTAAAGTGTTTCCAGTCAGTTCTTCTAAAGTTCCATTGCTTGACAGGCATGCTCGGGACAGGACAGGCATTGTGAGCTTAGGGGCCTTGAAGAGTGTGGGTTGGTATTGAGACCTTGGGAACTTCTCTAGGACACATCTGTCTGGCTGTCGATTAGCGGAGCCAACACTAGCAAAAGCCAGATCGGGATTCATACTAGTGTTCCAGTGTCTGGAGAAGAAGCTTGTAGCACCCTTAGGATCATGTAGAAGGGTTAGTTTATTGTTGGCTGCCCAGGTAGCCAGGCTTTATCCTCCCTATTGGTGGTGCTGTAGCCCCAGTCTGCATGGTGGCAATTGAAGTCACCATCGTAGAGGCTGGGGTGGGAAAACACTTGGATGGCTTGATATTATTCGTGAAGGTAGGGGCTTGTAGGTGTTGATGATTTTATGGCCTTTTATGTATACACTATCCACTCAATCTCCGATTGGGTGGGAGATTGATCATCTAAGGTCCAGCTCAGTCGATCATGGATAAATGTGGCAAGGCCATGTTTTTGTTGAAGATTGCACCTGAAAGTGTGAAGTTGGTTATTGCCAACTTATCCACAGAGGTACAGTGGGTCTCCTGGAGGAGTATGATGAGGGCTTGATGCATGGTGGCCAGGTGCTCGATGACATGGATCTTGCTGGTGGTAATGCCCTTGATATGCAGCTGCAGAACTGTGGGTCAATGGTACCTTTCAACAGTGCAAGCACTGCCGCACCCTGAGAAGTCCTCACATGGAGGATGCAATTTATTAATTAATAAGAAACCAAAATACAATTGACTGTATCTATGATAGACTGACATCCTCTTCAAATTCAAAAAGTTGTGTTTTTGAAGAACCTACCAATTTAGAAGTGCCGTGATCATTTTGTCCATCAAATAAATACATTTCAGGTTATACTCGTGTGCTGCAACACATGTAACACATGTATTTTTATTCTCCCAGGCAATATAAATCAAGTGATAATATATGTCTGTCATAACAAGGAGAAATAGATTATTAATATAACTAAACAAGATGGAATCAGAGTCCACCTCATACCTGACACAGAGGGAGAGGGCTCTGTAAAAGTAAATAGCAAAGGATCACATATACATAATTACCCTAAACCTGTGGCTAGCAAGATAAATCTTGGAAAGAAGAATAAAATGCAACTTTTACATACCACTGAAGGAGCCTCTGACCCATTCAATGTCTAGCACTGACCAACCAGCATCCCACATCAGCTTATGCCTATTTTTGGTTGCAGCTTGTAACAATACAATAAATATTATGAATCTCGTTGTTTGCAGAATATGTAAAGGTTTCAGCACATATGAAGTGTCCAGTGAATCTCCTTAAGATGTCCACTGTCTAGGAATACAAAGACCTTGACCCCTCTACTGGAAGACAAGCCACTTCAAGACTGATTTTTGAAGGATTTTTAAGGTGAAGGGTAATCTCACACAAAGAGAAGCTACTGTCTATACTGTCCAATGTATTGTTTGTAATTGTTTAAGTACTAAAAAAAAATAATAAAAAAATTAAAAAAATTAAAAAAATAAAAAATAAAATAAATAAAAAATGGACTCCATTTTGGCTTCTTTTGAGAAAAGGATGGTTGAGCCACTCTGTAGCAAAGAATGCTAGTTGAGGTTGAGCTTGAGAAAAAGCTAACCAAGCTTACCCTGGCTGCTAGTATAGTTCGATGATCTCCTGGGAGCCTCTGAATATGAATAAAAATTTTGTTGCCCATGGTAGTTTGGGAGAGATAAACCTAAGTCAACATAAGTGTCATACTGTACCAGAGACTATTTTTTTTACTTTTGCTTTTTGTTTTTTTAAATGGGCAGTGAACATTCTGAAGTGAGTCTTAACACCTTATCCAACATCATCTGCACTTTAGATACTTCTTTGTACTAAGACCCTGCACTCCATTACATTGTTTTATATTTATTGGACAAATTACACGAGCATCTGATCAGCCCAACAGCTAGAGAAAATCAAATACGCTTGAATTAAAAAGTTATATACATTTTTTGCATGGTATTACATGCATTCATACACATGCATAATGCATACATGTGGTATAACAACAGAATATATGTTTCTAATTTAGCCACCTAACTATTAAGGATTGGACGCTGGCTTCAGTAAATCGTATCCCATATAGGTAACAAAATTAGCCATTTCTTCGCCAATTAATCTGCTTACTAACTAACTAATACTCAAGTCACAACTGTTAAATGTCTAGCTATTTGCGAACTTCCACCACCTAGCCATTAAGGATGGGCGCTGGTCTTCCTAAATTTAGTCATTGATTGTGAAGTATCCAGACCTTTCCCCTTCCCTTTTCTACTGTAATGGGCATTGCCAGAGTGAAAAGATCCCCAATAGATACAAGTAATTTGAAATGAACCCTACCATGGAAACAAATTGGTTGATGTGGTATTTCTTTCTATGCATGTGATTACTAGTTGGTGCACACCACCCAATTCACAGTGATGTGTTTTCGCGCGCATGACCAAATGCAAAACTCCAATATCATTGTTTTGCCGATAACTGAAGACCCAGTGCAGATGAAGCAATGGCCATGAGTTGTAATTTGCATGCATGCATGCACGCACCACACACATGCACGCACACACACTTAGAACTTAGAACTTAGAAGCTGCTCATGGTATGAAGTACCATGATGGCAGTGTCCTGGATGAATCCAGGACCAATGGCAATAAACTTAGCTTATGATGGCATCACACAGAAATGTTGGTGTCTGGTCAGATCTCCTTGTCTTCGAAATTTCCTTCCACAGGCACAACTAAGTGTTCTTAATTCAGATTGCTTGTTAGCTGAACAGGTGTTCCATCGCCTGGATGTTGAAATTTTCTCTACACCATCTAAACACAGATGAAACCACCCCTTCCTGTCCTGGTACAACTCATACCATCTATCATACACACCAATTGCCTGCAAATCCACTTTCAGAACATCCCTCCACCTCTTCTTTGCCCCCTGGCATGGTCTCTTCATGTTAAGCTCCCCAAACAACAATCTATTTGGAAGCCTTTCTTCATCCATGCAACCCACATGACCCAGCCATCTTAAACGCTGCTCCAGAATGATATCAGAGATGGAGTGCTGCAAGCCAAACCTATGTGATAGGCTTTGAGATGTTAATCTTTCATTCCATTGTTGGTACCTCGTCACACCCAGGATTGTCCGAATACAACGGTTATGAAAAAAATTCAAACGTCTTGTATGCACAGCCTTCATTGTCCAAGTTTCAGCTCCATACAGTAATACAGCTAGAACAACTGCCCTATACACTGCTCTCTTTGTGGCCAATGAGAGGTCTTTGTTCTTAAATACTGGCACCCTCAAACATCCAAATGCTCTAGCTGCTCTAGCAATTCTTCTAGTCACCTCACTAGTGATCTCCCCATCAATTGAGATGTTAGCACCCAAGTATGTGAAGTCCTGGACTACATCCACAGAGCCACCCTCCACCTGCACTGGTCTGACATCACTCTCATTCAATCCCTCACCAACAACCATCCCTTTTGTCTTCTCAGTACTCACAGTCAGCCCCCATTCACTTGCCACTTTCACAAACTCTGCTGCTACTGACTCAAAACTATCCCGAGAGGTTGCATACAATGCCACATCATCAGCAAACTGGGACTCAGTTACTCTCATCTAACTCAATCTAGACTTAGCTGTGCGGTCCCCGACCAACTTCCTACCATGCTTATATAACACACTCACTCCTGCACCACTACTCCTATTGCGCCAATCAGCCACCATAGCACTAAAGTAGATATTAAATAATGTGGGTGCCAGGGTACATCCCTGCCGTAAGCCATTCCGGACCTCAAACCTATCAGTTACAGTCGAACCCACTCTAACCTCAGCATGCATCCCCTCATGGAAAGACTTCACAACATTCAACATTTTTTCTGGCACACCATACTTCTCTACGACCTTCCATAGGGCTTGCCTGGGCACTGAATCATAAGCCTTCCTCAAGTCTACAAACAACACATACAATGATTCACCATGTTCCCTCGCTTTCTCCACAAGCTGTCTAGCAACAAAAATCATGTCTGCACAACCACGTCCTTTCCTGAACCCACTCTGTGACTCTGGCAGAATTTTTTCAGCAATCACTTGCAATCTTCCCTGTACAATTCTGCCTAGTACCTTCCCTACCACATCCAACAAACATATTCCACACCAATGGTCACACTGCTTCAGGTCACCTTTCTTTGGGATTGGAACAACTACTGCGTCCTGCCAGTCTCTCACTACTTTACCTTCTTCCCACACCTTCTGCATCACCTCCAGCATTCTATCCCACAGATCTACACCACCATGGAGGATTAGTTCAGGAAGGACACCAGACTTTCCTCCTGCCTTTCTCATCTTCAATTTGGTTAGAGCCTGCATCAATTCCTCTTCAGTTGGTGGCATATCCAAATCCAAGTGTGGTGGGAGTAGTGGCAGAGTGTCAATCACTTCATCATTGAATGTGCAGGGTATGTTAAGTATCTTTACAAAATGCTGATGCCATCTGGCTCTTACCTCCTCGGGACCCTGAGTCAAACTTCCATTTTCTTTCATGACAGCAGTGGGTCTAGTTGGTCTTCTTCCAGCATGAGCCAGCTGCAACTTCCTGATACTCTTCCACCTTGTGCAACCATCCTTTTTTGCAGCTTCCCCCTCCTTGGCAACCCTGCATATCCATTCTTCCTTAGCATTGTCCACTGCAACCTTTACCTTTCTCTGATGTCTCCTAAACTCCTTCCGGTTGGCTGAAGTATTGCACTGTATCATCCTCAGGTGAGCATCATCCTTGGCTTTGATCAGAGGTGACAACAACTCCTCACTATCCTCAAACCAGTCTGGTTGCTTCCTCTTCCCTCTACCAACTACTTCCTCTTCCCTCTTCCAACTACTTCCTCTTCCCTCTTCCAACTACTTCCTCTGCAGCTGACACAATACAAGACTTCAGAGCATCCCAGTTGCATTCGATGGAATCTCCAGCTCTGAGTGGTCTAGCCAGCAAATGTTGCTCCAACACTTCACACACACACACACACACACACACACACACACACACACACACACACACACACACACACACACACACACACACACACACACACACACACACACAGCTGGGTGTTGCGCACACAGAATTTGGGCAGCTGGGGGAGAGGCGTCCAATTCATTTGAATTGACTATAGGCCTTATTTTGTCAACTCAGATGACCACAATTCTTCTTCATGTGATTAATACCCATTAATACTATCATCTGCAACATTATACTCTGTATACTTATATTTTCCTCTGTAATTTAAAGAATGTTTGGGTGTATCAGATTTAACATTCCCAAAGTGTACAAGTAGTTTCAATTTTATATTTGTAAGTATCTGTTGGTACAAGTTATTCAATCCACACATTGATGTTTCATTCTTCCCAGGTCAAAGTTCAGCCAAATGGTGGACTCTTATTAGTTTGTTATACACCAACCTGATGTAGGTGAAGTACAGGCCCTAGTTGTCTTCATTCTCGTATTAAGTCTCATCAAAAGGATTTTGACCATAATTACAAAGTTAGATTCACCAATATTCAAAATTTAGTTCCAATTAGTATTGTTGCTCCTACAGCTATTTGGGGTGGGAAGGGGATCTTTCGAAAAAAAATTCTATCTTGATTATCATCAGTACAATTTTTGTTGTTCTTGTACACACATTCTCTTATCTATGAAAGTGTGCACTGTGTGTGTGTGTGTGTGTGTGTTGTGTGTGTGTCCAGCCTACATTCATTAAATTTTGAAGCTGAGAATGGGAATAATGATCTCAAGGTGGTAGTGAGTTAAGTTAATCATGATTTGACTTATGCGTGTAAGAGGGAAAACAGCCAAAAATGGCTATCTCAAAAGTAGCTATATTGGAGCATCTGTATTGGAAGGATGTAAAAGATTAAGGTGTTTGTGTTGCATGCTCATTCCATTTAACAAAGAAAAAAATGAAATGGAAGAATAAAATTAAATCATAGCTTTCAAATTAAATAACATGCACACATTCCTTATATGAATAACATTCCACTCCAGACTGCTAAACTGCAAGGGAGCAAGGACTTAATTTCATAGGGAATTAAAATCTCTGAATAATAAACATAATTTGTTGATACAGGAAATAAACAATATTTTGATCACTCTTGAAGATAGTGGCTGTAATACCAATGCCAGAGTGGCTGTAATACCAATGCCAGAGTGGCTGTAATACCAATGCCAGAGTGACAGCATGATCAGGCTACAACAATGTAAAGCACAACATGCTCATGAACATTATATGATTCAAGTTGTTTTACATCACAAACAGAAGAAAACAAGAAAGATTGTTTGGTGCAAGCAGGTCAGACTTCATCTTCCCGTAGTAGCATGTTTGGGATGCCTTCAGTGATGGGGAACTTCCTGCCTGACTCTGGACATTGCAGCTCTCCCTCCACTACCTCCACCTCCACCAACACCTGATGGGTGCTACGCAGGAAGTCCTCATCAGTCCTGTAGTCATCAGGAGGCATGTCTGGGAGTCCCATGCCATGCCCCAGCTACAACAATCAAGATTACATCATTAGCAATGGAGATTGATTGTGAGAGCTTTCTCATATTGGTTTGATTGAGTTGACTGCACACTAACATGTACAAATCAATTCCCAACACTCCTCTTGTGAATTAGTCTTTAGTCTTGTTTGCAGTCTAAAAAGGAAAGTGGGAATAATATAACATGTCCCAATCCCAAAATATGAACCACATCAGCACAAGACCACAACAGTATTATGTAACACTAATTTTATGTTACATAGTAATCGTACTTCTCATCAGCTATTTCTTATCTCATGGAGGAGCTTCTCAGGAAAATATAGAATATAAAATACCAATGTTCTTGTTTACAGTATTTACCCATGTGGTCATTTAATCAACAGCTTAGGTGAGGTTCATACCAGGCAGAATACCTTATGGGATTGGTAAAGGGTCATCATCATCTGCAGGCATGCTGGGATATTACATGGGTACTCACAAAGGCCAGAAAACATTGAGACCACTCAGTGTGGCTCAAAAACACAAGTTAAAAGCTTGTAAACTTGAAATTTCCCCGCCCACCCACACCTTCACCATTCTCACCTCCCCACCTAAAAAAAAATTAGGGGTAAGTACTATTTGTATACTTTCTCTTTTTCCCCTCCAGCTTCTGGTAGATAGCATGCTATTTTACTGTGATGAGGATAAGGTTGCCAAAATTAAAGGGGTTTGCCACGCCACATTAATTAGCTCCATTCAGGACTACTGATGATTATGGGCATGGTTTTTGGGCATTGCCTTGCCAAACAAGCCCACTATTAAAGCTGCAGAGTCACGGGAGGATCAAAGTAGGTACAGTTATAGGATAGCATCATTGTTATGTAGCAGACATAGCGTTTTGAGGTACGAAATGATCGTGAGAAAAAGATGGGCAACAGGATTTACCAGTTTATAATTATTCTTTTACATGTGCTGGTATGGAACTGGGATAGCACTACTTAACTCAATTATAACAATGATTTTAAAAATTTTAAAAATTAATAAATAAATGGAAAAAAAGATCTAAAATTCTTTCAAAAGTCGGAAATAAGAAAGGATCATTACAAAATTAAATATTGAAAAATATTACGTGCCTAACTTATTCTACACCCTTAAATCACTGCCTTGAAACTATATTCCAACTTGTGTTTAAAAAAAAAAAAAAAAAAAAAAAAGAAGAAAGAAATATTATTATCATGGGCAAAATAATAGGATTATTTATTTTGTTATATTGAAACACACACACAACACACACACACACACACACACACACGCACGCACACACACACACAACACACACACACAACACAACACACACACAATACACATACACACACACCAAAGGAGAATCTAAATAGTATGGATGATGGATGACTTCTCTGGCAATAAATTAGAATTATGGCTTAGTACCATACTTGAGCATAATAGGTCAATTTGAAACCTTGATTGGGAGATTTGATAAGCATCGGAGCATAGCATAATAAGTTGGACAAAAGCATAATGTGCCAAGCCCTAGAGAAGACTACATGACCTTGCCATGCACTAACAATGCTGTTGCCATAGTAGAATCACCCCCACACACCCTCCAACACATATACCTACCCACTCACACACACCATAGCTGCAACCCACGCAAGTAGAGGACCAACGTGATGAAATCCCTATTTTACTCACTGATTGAGCAGTTGTCTTTAGCACGCTCCAGTCCAACTTGGGAATCATCCTGGAAACAAACTCAGAATTGAAGTCCACAACGTTGACTACCACCTGCTTGGCCAAAATTCTGAGTGGGTAGCCATCCTTCACACCCTTGACATGGGAAGTTAGCATGTTGTGTGTCAGAAGTTTCATCTTTCTCCCTGCTCAACGCTTGGAATGCTTTTGACACCACGTGGGTAGTGAACTGTGAACCCATGTTTTCTGCAAGGTCAGGAAAAGGGTCGCTTAGGTCAGCGTTGATAGAGCAACCTCTTACTGTCGGCTGATGAGTCCGTATAAGCGGTTGATCAATAAGTACGGCAAGTATTTACTTATCCCTGTTCATGGGTACATTATAGGCTCCCTGATCTATATAGAGTACCACCGCAGGCAGGGGAAGACCCTTAAAGGTGAGCAGCTAGTGGTTGTGTCTTTATTTCCCAAACATTCTTCTACAATGTTTTGAATTTTTTTCTAGAATAGGTACTTACCAACATTTGAGTGTGGAGTTTTATTAAAATGTTGCTTTCGTCTAAACCTTAACCCTAACTGTAGCAAATGAGATTGTTTCTTTGATACAAGAAGTTCCTCTGCTGGCATACTATATTTCTACTGAGAACCATATGGAACCATCTAAATCACAATTTATTTCAGCTGTTTATATTTCCACTAAGAATCTGTGTTGCAATTCTATTGAGGTGTCACCTATCCATCCTCTATTTTCTCACAGTATTTCCCCTTCTCTCTCTTGATTAGGTATTGGGTTAATGGGTCACTCCTTCTCTAACAGCATCTAATGCATCCACATTAGTTTTCACTATAGTGTTTCCATAAAAATTTTCATAAGTTATTTTCCTTTGTAAAAAGATGACATTGGCATCTTCAGATATGAAGACTCCACTAATTCATCCTCTAGTGTAAATATTTACAAAACCATCATCATTTTATCTTTGGTTGGCTCTGGGATAAAACAACAAACTCTCAAGCAATGAATATTTCTTCTTGTTTGTGAGGGGTGTATTACCAACTTGATGAGCTGAACATAAAACATGGTCGTTACTTTATACATAGTGGGAGGGATAGGCTTACATAATGTACCCACCCAGAACATAGTTTTGTCAATAGGTGTGTGTGTGTGTGTGTGTGTGTGTGTGTGTGTGTGTGTGTGTGTGTGTGTGTGTGTGTGTGTGTGTGTGTGTGTGTGTGTGTGTGTGTGTGTGTGTGTGTGTGTGTGTGTGTGTGTGTGTGTGTGTCACACACACACCCACCCAGGTCACTGGAAAAATGGGTAGACTTTCAGGAAAATATAAATGAATTATCTTTTAGATTATACATTAGAATTACTGATTGCATCACAGTAACAGCCTATCCACACCTCTCAAGCTTCACTTATTGAAATTGTAATATACTTGGCCACAAGTAACACAATAGATAATTTTAACTATTAAAAAGTTGTGACAATTGTATTTGTCAGTGAGCATAATTAAGAAAAACAGGTATAGTGAAAATAAAAAAAAGTAGAATCAAAAATAAAATAGATGAATATTAGGAGCATAAAAGAAAAAAAATAAGCAGAAATTCTAGCCTAATCTGTCAGGCCTACACAGGCTCCACTAATAGGAAAAAAATAACATACAGAAGAAATATCTCTTTAGCAAATCCCACCTGACCACACCTCTTCCTCAGTGGGGCTCTGGGTGTACAATGCTGAATATACTTCTTGTATGTATGTTTTCTGTGTTTGGACACTTGGCCACACCTCTTCCTGTGTGCATGTAATATCCCCTAGGGAGGGGGGGGGGGGGGGGGGGGTATCAATGGGTATGTCTGCAGTATTGTATATTGCTTCCTAGGACTTGCTACAAACCACACTAATCATTCCTCCCTCACTGTTCTTGTGCTAATGTAGAGATATTAGATCCAGGGAAAGAGAAGGAAGAGAAGCCAACTGTGGTGGACTACCAGTTGGCACAGAAAGCCCATGACTGGATGGTCAAACTTGGACTAACCACGGTAAATGTTTGAACAGGTCATCTGACCATTGTTTTCCATATCAAAAGTATCCCTCATAGAGGTTGGGTGTGTGTGTAAGACTGTAGATCATGTTAAATCCCAAACTGTGCAGACTAGCTGTGCAATGCACTCACTGGCAGCTGCATGTACTAGCCACCATATCAACCCTTGTTAATGAAAGACAGACCATCAGGACTTGAGTTCTAATTAGCCCTAGCAATTTCAGACACTGGACAAATTTTCCCACATCAGTGGTGAGAAGAAAATAATAGCCTAGATTATCTTTATCTCTCAGCTAGCTAATATGTAACTGACTCAAGGATGCAATGGTTGCCTTATTAAAAAAATTAGCTGAGAACTCTGATAAACTTTCCACATTATAAAACGAGCAGTAGAGTATTAGACCAACTAATAGTTTATGCACACACACGCACACACACACACACACACACACACACACACACACACACACACACACACACACACACACACACACACACACACACACACACACACACACACACACACACACACCAGCTATGAATGTGTGAGATGACCAGTGCCCTTGTTTGTTCCAGACCACGGATGACTGCTACAAGAAGAAGTAACTGCAAATAAATGTTTTTTTTCACCAGCCAACACTACGCTATCCTCTGAGAACAATGAATGATAAACTAATGAGTGCTGTCCTCCTACAATGCAAGTCATGTAATTCAGTAACTGATACATGTCATCTAAATAGTTGCGTTCTTCATTTTTCTCTGCTCAGATTTTAATTGATCAAGTATTCCATCTGTTGTTAGTTGGCTTCAACATGTATTCCACCTGTTGTTGTTTGTCTACTTCAACACGTATTTCACCTGTTATTTGTTTGCTTCTACAAATGTATCTGTTACTTATTTTGAATCTCTATTACATAATGTGCAGCAGCATTGTAGATCAGAGGAGACTAAAGGACTGTCCACACTACTAACTGGTTTGTACATCTCTCCAGCAACACCAGGTTCAAACCTTTTCTTGAGTCCACACTGGCATAGTGCTGAACCCACTGCACATTACTTGTGTGGGCTGAATAATTGGCTGGGCTAATTAATAGGTTTCCGTGTATCTCATATAGAACCACGATATTTTATTTCCTCGTGTGGTACTTTTGTCTTTTCCCTCTGCAATGTCATCACTTAAAATGGAGGGGAGAGGAGGAAGAGAGCTGTTAGTAGCTTAACTCCTAAGAGCATATATCAAATCAACAATAAAGCCACAGGAATGTTAAATAAATCTGAGCCACTTGAAACCTACCCTTCTGATGGTGTAGTGCAGACACGTGGAACCCATTCCAGACCAAGGTGAAACCTGTTTTTGTGTGTAGTGTGGACAGGGGTTTAAAGTTCTCCAAATATGGTGCAGGTCCACTTGAACATCTCTCAAAATACTGGAGTGTGTGGGGGGAGTCTGTGTGTGTGGGGGGGGGGGGGGGGGGGGGGGAGGGGAAGCAGGTAACATTTTAGATATTTTCCCCTTTGTACAACCCTGCTCACAGATGAATAACTAAATCCTTGTCGCAAGGCATTAATCCTACTTCACTCATCTTCTGTGAAGATAAACAAACACACATGCATACACTACAATGACTAAAAATGTCCCCCAATGCTGTTGGTCAACTTTGGCATGTTCCTCCCCTCAGTCATGTTTGCCGCAGAAGGGT
>OZ017782.1:12902458-12933039 GCA_963969325.1 Lycopodina hypogea | reverse complement strand
TCATTGTCATGACAGCTTCATGTGTCCAGAGGAAACCAGAGTTTGTTCCCCATCCACCCCCAATATGTAACGAAAATTAAGATAATTAACTGGCATATATTCAGATCCTGTCACCATCAGAATCAGAATCCAGGGCAAAGAGAAGAGACAAAAAGACCTTGTTAGAGTCTTTTCTTACCGTGTATATAACCCAAGTCTATCCAAGCTGTGATGCCACAAGGATGTAGAACAAAAGAAATAGTGGATGCCGTACTTAATGAACTGGATGAAGAACTAAAACCACGTAGACAGTGTTGATGTTGTTGTTGTTGTTGTTGTTGTTTTTAAACACACACACATACTTCATGCTTCCAGAGAGTACTTGGATGCTCGCTGTCTAATGATACAGACACCATGACTAGCCAACACGAGGAATGTCCAGGTTACATCCTCCATGGCTGTCCACTGCACTCTTTTGAAGGTTGTCATGGATTTAAGTACACCTAACAACTTGCTGATCAGAAAAGTAATTAATACAATTATTACATTATTTCAAGGCTTGTTATCATTAAAATGAGATGAATCCCCCCCCCCCCCCCCCGACATCTATGCTCCTGGTGATCCCTTACCAAGTCCCCCTCAGCCACAGCACTGCCACCTTTGTCAGATGCTTCCAGCACCTTGAAGGTTCTGGTCATCACAAAACTCTCGTTGGACAAGTCCTCAGTGCAGGCCAGGGCCTTAATGGTGGTCTACAGAAGAGTATACACTACATCAATAATTAACTATAGCATATACTAGACTACAGGGATATATTTTTAACAAAAATTTGTGTAAAAATCATGTAGTGCACTCATTTTAAGTAGTTTGTGGTCACAGACTCTCTCTCTCTCTATATATATATATGTATACTAAATGGTATAATGATTTACAGTGCACCCTATGGATGTCCTGGAGGGAGTACCTCACCAGAATGTACACCTATATCAATTCCTTATACTCTTCCATCCTAGCAACAGATGGCCTGGAGTGCATATTATGACAGACCACAGGCAGCACCAGACATGCTAGCCCACCACTACCATTACATTTGCTCTGCACATACAAATTTTAATATAAAAATATATAAGACATATTCAAAACATGCAGTATGACTTACCTTCCCAGCACCGAGGGTGAAAGGTGCATGGTAAGAAAATGTCTTACCGAAAGACACTGCGTGAGAGTTTTTTTTATTAGGTGGGTGGGGCTGAGGGCGTGACCCATCCACAGTATAAAAGACCAGAGTGTTAGCACTATCTGAATACATAGAAGGCACATAGAGGCCATGGAATATCTACTTTAAAAATCACCAGTACTTTCCTGCAGTATAAATCATAATTACTAGTTGGCCATACCCCAAACCCGACCCCTGTGTAGGCTGGCACATGTATGACACATTGGCAGGATGGTGCTCCTCTTACGTTTCATTAAAAATAAATAAATAAATAAAAATAAAAAAATTAAAAAATAAATAAATAAATTAAAAAAAATTAGCATAACAAATTTTAGTCAATAAAGGAAAATGTGTGGACAAGAAAATACATGTCCGTAGTACTCTTAGAACTTAACACTTTTGCACACCTCATTCCATGGCTCAAAATATGCCCCTATTACCACCATAAGATTCATTGTGTATTATATATTTATATAAATACATCAACAATTTTTGGAAATCTCTAACAGATTTTTTCTAGCAAGCTACGATCAACAGTAAGATTGCACTTGGATAGTAACATGCATTTTGTAAAGGCATTTGATTCTTTCTGCCATATTAGGCATGGTCCAACCAGTTTTAAAAAATTTTTTTTTTATTTTCCCATACTAGCTAGGGTTAGGGGCAAAATTGGCTTATTTTTGCAAGCAATAAAAATTAGTAGCAGTCACTTAGGTGTATCAGTCTCCTGGGAAGTGTAAAATTGTAAAATTCTCAACAACAAGGCAGAGAGAAAATTGTGGAATAATTTTGCTGATGTAAATTTCTGTATGGGCTTTTAATATCAATTCCTGGGTGTTCTGGTAAGTGTAGGTAGGTGTTCTCTAAAGGACCAAAACATTTAGCATGGATATCACCTCCCCCCCCTGGGCCCCCTCTCCTTAGCCTCCCCCCCCCCCCCCCCCCCCCTTCCCCAAAGGTTTGCAATAGTATGAATTTCAGTTTTTCCAGCACACAATTAACCTTACCAGAAGCGATTTCAATCCTAGTAGAAGCATGTATAACATGCTTTGGACCTTGAGATGCCTCCAGGGGAATTATGGTTGGGACGGCAATAGACCCTGCAGACATTATTCACGGCTTCAAATAAAACAAAAGTACTTCTGTTTGTTGACTTGTTGCTATGGTCACGATTTAAATTACTCTCACGGTATTCTGAACTTTGAACTCAAGGTTGAGGTCGCGTGTAAAAATGGCGCTGAAAGTTGGTACACTTGTGTCCAATATTGTGCAGAAAGCCAGTTTATATAACCACCAGGTAACCGACTATAGCATTGAGAGACTTGTTAAAAAATCAAAACACCTCAAGGGAGAACTATATGAGCTAGTGAAGCAGAATTACGTGGAGTTTGACTCCTATGTAAGCACCACTGTGTCCCTTGAGCAGAGAGTGAAAGATGTCAGAGATGAATATCAGAAGATTTCTTCTCGAATTGAACATCACCTCAGCTCCAGAATAGCAGAGACATTTGACAAGAAGATGGAGGTAGAAGACAAACTGAAGGAAACTCAGTTACAAATTATGATGATTCAGCATTTGGTAGACATTTATCAAGGGATTGAAATCAGCAGAACAAATGTACAGTTAAGCAAGTACACAGAAGCTGCTGAGCAGTTGTCTATTGCGTTGAACTCTCTTTCTAGTTTGGCGGAGGGGGGTTGTGATGCTCTGGTGTTTGGAGCCCTTAAGTCTGAACAAGCTATTGTACTATCTGATCTTACGTTTAAACTGGAAGAGGAATGGCACAAATTTGTCACTTGGAGTCCCAAGGTGGTCCCTAATGAGCCAAGCTTGGATGTCATGGCAACGGTCAAGCTGCATGTCCCAATTCTTTCCAACATTCAAGAAGGCCATATGAAGCATGTGATAAATGCAATGAAATATCTCTCATCCCTAGGTGTATGGGAGAAGCGAGTACGTCTCTTTGCAAATAAGATTTTGAAGCTAATCATTAACCCTCTTGTAGTCCATGGAACCTTGAGGGTCAGTCACTCAAGCAACAAGAGCCAAATAGTACTGAGCATGTGTAAATCGGAGGCAACCTCCATCTTGGAACTTTACGACATGCTTTTGTGTGTTTTCAAAGTTATTGGGCTCGTTATGGTGCAAGAATACAGAGGAGAGTGGCTGAAGATGGTGGGGACCATAGTGTGCCCTGAGGTGGAAGAATTGGTGGTTGCTCATCGATTATCTACATCCATTCCCAGGACTCTTTCAGAGTTGGAGGGCTACAATGGTGTGCGAGAAAAGACGAAGGAATTTGAAGCTGCAGTAGAAAAAATTGGTTTAATCGGTGGAGGAAAGATGTGCAAGATGAGCGAATATGCAAATGACATCAATGCTCATTTTGTCATGCAGAAAAGTCAGGACATATTGGTGAAGGCACGCTGCATCCTCATGCAGCCCATCCATGACACTGTGGCTACAACCACTGTAGATCCTGTGCTCAAACTCAGAGAAATCCTCTGTGGCACTGCTCAGTTTGACGACACCTCAGGGCATGTCACCGATGAAACTTATGGATCTAATATAGCCTCCCTTAGTTTTAAATTCCCTCTTTGCTCAGTGAGTAAGTCTGTGCAAGATTATGTGAATCACTTGTACCTTATTCTGAAGGAGTGTGTAGATTCCACCGACGCTACCTCTGCGCTTCAACTTTTCCATGTGGCCAGAAATATGGTGGACTTGTTTTGTGCTGTTCTTCCATCCTATCACAGCTCTGCCATATTGGATCTGCCCCGGGTGGCGGCAGTACAGCATAACAACTGCATGTATCTGGCTCATCACCTCATCACTTTGGGCCACCAGTTCCACTCCCAACTTCCTCATCCTTTGAATGAGCAAACTTGCACCTTTGTTGACTACGTCCCTATTGTGCGTCAGTTAGGTGACGAATGCTTTTCAACAGAGATGCGAAAGCAGTCTGCGTGTATCTTGAGATACTTGAAGTCCTTTGGGACCTTTAGCAAAGTTTCCTGCGATGACCAAAGAGAAGTAGTGTGGCAGGCCATGCAGGCTGCCGTCTATCAAATTAGCAAGCTGAGCAAGATTTACTATGATGTCCTGCCTGCTCACATGCACCGCAAGGTAGTGGGAAAGCTGCTAGATGCATGCATGTCTGAGGTGATCCGGATGGTCCTCACTATGGAGGATATCTCAGCTGCTGATGCCACTGAACTTCATGCCCTTCTGAACATGGTGGTCAACAAAGCTGCCCAAGTTCTCTTGATCAGACAAGAAGAAGAAGATGAGGGGGAGGTGGTTCAGAAGTGCTGTAAGAACTGGAACAGGCTGAACAGCCTGTCTGTGGTGTTGAATGCCTCTCTAGTGGATATAACGTTCATGTGGTCCTCTGGGAAAGCATCTCTAGCTGCTGATTTTTCTGTGGGGGAGGTGAGGTCACTGATCAAGGCTATTTTTAGGAACACTGAACGAAGGGCAGCTGCACTCAACAAAATAACTATTTCATGAGTTTATTCTCCATAATTGGTTGAACAATAGTTTTCTTATTGAAAACAAAATTTGTAAGTAATAATACACAATGCAAAAAATATATATAAAATGAATTTTTTGAGTTGTATACAGTTATGCATGGGACAATGTTTTCACCCATTTTAGTCCCAGTGTATTTCGCTCTCGTATGGGCACTCTGATAGTGGCACTCTCTGTGATGTACAGTGCCTCAGACACGGCTGACATCAGGTTCTGGGCATTTTCCCTGAGCATCTCGATGGCTATTTCATCTTCATCAGGACCTACAGTAGAATAAGGATAGTAACTGTGTGGAGCCAAATATTTGTATACCACAACTGTACACAACTTAAATTGAGTGGGGGGGGGGGGGGGGGAATGGAGTTGAAACTAAGGTAGGGTTGTCAGAAGGTTAAAAACTAGAAATAGTACAAATTTTGTTGCACAATTCAAACTTTTAACGGAAAAATAATGCTAATATGATTTATTTTATCATTCTAGAGAATAAAAATTTTGAAGAAAAATTGATGAATAGTCAAATTGAAAGCAAATCATATTTAGCCTAAGGTGGTCATGGGGCATGATCATATTTTTATTCACATTTAGTATTTTTTACAATGGTTTGTAGGTAAGTGCACTCAGAACACAGTTTAGTGGTTACTTGACACAGGCATGAATGGAAGTGCTGATTGCTTATCAATTTGTGGAGAGCTGACATAATGCTGGCATGGTGAAGCTATTTCTGGACAGCACTTCAAGGATATAATCAAAGCATATATCATTGGAAAGCTCTTGGAATCTATCATTCACTCATAATAAACTTACTTCTGATTTATCAGTTAAATACATAGTTTTATTACACTATAAACCATCATTTAATTTGTTGGTTTCTAGTTTGGGAACTTATTTTTCAGTTTTACTGCAAAGTAAATTCAGCTATTGGCATAGGGAAATGACTCGACATTAGCACCACCTCCCCCCCCCCCCCCCCAAACTTGTAGGTATTTATTTTATTACCTGGTTTCTCACTGTTCTTGACTGAGGTTATCATCTTGAGCTGAGTGGAGATAGTCATGAGTTTGCTCACCACTTCAGACTGAGCCTAAAAGAGAAAAACTCCAAATAATGGCACCATTCACCAATAGCCAGTAGTTCCTCACTTTTTTCATCACCACATTGGTACAAACTTCTTCCACTTTCTTCCCCACTTCTATCACAACTTCATTTTCATCTGCAACCTGTGTGGCTACCTCAATCAACTCCTTCCTAGAGCATTCGTTTCTGCATAAACCACAGAGACTTATATGTAATTATGCAGTTTTTAAGTAAATATGTGTTGTTCGATCTTGTAAACATCACAATAAAGCATGAAGGCATTGATTCATGATATCTAGGTCTGCTGCATATCTAACCAAGACCTGCACAACCCATCCATCAGAAGAAAGTAACTCTGTCAACTGGAGCACAAGAAATGCAGTCGGAAGGTTTACCGACTGCATTTCCTGACAATAAAAATTGATGTATGAAGTTTAATAATAGAACAACCACCCAACCCATCCCTCCTCCCTTTCCCCCATCTCCTTTTTTGTTGTATATTGAACCACCTTGTGAATCTTGCCATTACTATCATGAGAGCAGCCATCTTTGTGGCAGCCTCCACCATCCTGTTGTTCTTGGACTCCCACTGCTTGGCATCCTGCTCAAGCTGATGAGCTGCAAACTGAAACACAAATATACATTACATGGAGTTAGAGTTGAGCTTGCACTAGTTAGCTACAAGGCCAGACACCAGGTCATGCAAGGGCTGCAGGTGTGATCAGTTTAAAGGGTAACTGAACTAGAGAAAAAATTTTTTTATTTATTTATTTATTTATTTTTTTTTAAATTTATTTATAAAATTTTTTATGTTCTTATCTTGTCCTTGATGCATAACCTGGTATAAATTTTTTTTGACATTTTTAGTCTGATATTCATGAAGAAATCTTAGCTTAAAAATTGTACTTCCTGTGGGGGTGTAACTATTCATTAATGCCACAAGGGGGACACCTGCAGCTAAATCTCAATTGGAGTGATAAGCTTCTTCAACAAATTTCAATAATTCCTGGAGTCAGGAGGCCCAGTTCTGATGGTAACTCCAGGAGTGGCAACAGCATTTTGATACCTAGCGAGATAGCAACTGCAGAAGAGTTGCAGAGTAGCTAATCTGAAGACCCAGCTTTTCTGACTGAATAAGTGAAGAGTTCCTTTTGAAGAGTGCAATAATTTCTCATAACTTCTGAGCCTGATGACACTGATTCCTTTTTAGCTTCCTCCAGCTTTGATTCAGATAGCAAGCTAAGTATGCAATAGTTCTTTTTTACACTTGGTTATAATATTTATAGCTAGTAACTGCCCTATTAGCTATAAATGCTATAACAAAGTGTAAAAGGACAATTGCACAGCTTACTATATAGCTAGATAGCTATATATCTAGCTCCACACAAAAAAATGGTGAGCTAGCTAGCAAGTATTACCATGACCAATCAAAAATCTTTTATCCTTTTTTTCTGTAGCTACAATTTTTAGCTAGTTATTAAATATCTCTTTCCACAGCATTTTGCCAATAGCTACATTTGATCATGGAAAATCAGAAAGTCTTGATCCTCATTTTCTGTACCTGAATCAGAGTTAGATGAAACTGAAGAGCAGTATCAATAGGATCTGAAGGAATGAATAATTATTGCACTTTCCCAAGGGACACATTTCTTCACTTATTCCTTCAGATTCCCTACTCCACTACTCTTTTTCAGTTGCTATTGCACTAGATGTCAATGTGCTGCTACTAATCCTGGAGTTACACCCCCCCTCCCCCCCCCACGGGAAGTACATTTTTGAAGCTAAGTTGTCTTCATGATTATTGGATTACAATTTTCCAAAAAAAAATTTTATACCAGTTTATGCATAAGGACAAAATAAAACAATTTTTTTAAAAAAAGGTGTTTTTTTTCCTTCCAGTTCAGTTACCCTTGTACTGCTCTTCTAATGAGCATCAGTTGAGTATCCTATTATGGAAATTAAGATTGCTCTGATCTGGCATGCAAAAAAAAGTGAAGATTTAAAAAAAAAAAAATTTTTTTTAATTTTTAAATTGACCATAATGTAATAATGATTTTAAAAACTGCTAGAATGTTCACTGCCTCACCCCCTCTTAACTCTGTAATCACAGTATTGTGCCATAATATATTATCTGTGCTAAACTAAAGTGACTGACAGGCATGAAGAACTATACTAATCCACTAGCAGCATATACCCGGCATTGCCTGGCCAATATGTGCTAGTGGTGGTGGCTCCTGTTTCTCAGTGGTGGTGGTCATGGGTGTTTGGTTGTGGTGGTAGTGGTGGTGGCTCCTGCTTTTCAGTGGTGGTGGTCTGTTAGTCCAACAGTTTTTCTGGCCAAAATACCGTTTTTTGGTTTTTTTTTGGTTACCATGGTAACCATTTTGCGAAATTTTTTTTTTTTTTTTAGCCCATGTTTTAAGTTGGGTCAAAACCTATCATCATGCTGAGTTTCAGAGAAGTTCACCTACCAGTTTGGCCAGAATGATGGTACAGACAGACAGACAGACAGACAGACAGACAGACAGACAGACAGACAGACAGACAGACAGACAGACAGACAGACAGACAGACAGACAGACAGACAGACAGACAGACAGACAGACAGACAGACAGACAGACAGACAGACAGACCAACGGACAGACAGACAAATTCTGTTTTTTCCCAGACATGCCACCTGGCATAAAACCATCTCAAGGCGGATCTCCTCCATCCCTAAAAGTTTGGTCAAAATCTAACAGGGATTTTGAGAAATGGACGAACATAGTTACATAGTTACATAGTTACATAGGTCTTCTAATATATATATATATATATATATATATATATATAAACTCCTCATTGTGCCTCCAAGGAAAGTTTCTCATAATTACATGAAAAAGTAGCTGCTCTGTAGTGAACACTTACTTGTGGTAGTGCAGCCACTACTTGCAAGGGAACATGAATGTCCAATACAAATCATTGCATCATTGTACATAAGAGCTAATGTGACCTACAGATATGCAACCACATAATATGTCTGTGATGACATCCAAACATCTCATCTTGTACTTCACATCCACTTAACGTTCAAAAAATTTTTTTTCATAATAGACAGCTTGTGTCTGACATAGCAATGAGGTTAAGATAGGCATTAAACTCTTACATGTTAGCATGTACATACAATGGAGGGGGGTGAGCTAAAACAGGGCATGGCAAGAAGCTACTGTTCATTTTGCCTGCAATGGCAGAATTCACTTGTCCTGTGGCACTGGACTTCATGAGTAATGCATGACAGGCAGAAAATAAGCCAAACCACAACTTCAGTTTTACAATTCCCCACTTTAGGGCAGACTCACTTCAATGGGGTCACTTGAAACTTCATCTGCAAACTGCTCTTTTTCAAGGAATAGTTCTTCTCCAACAAATAATTCTTCACAAAGAAAGAAATGATTGGTCATTCCAAAGTCATATTAAAGTAGAGTAACACCAACTAAAGATTTCTCACCTGACACAGCAGAGTCATTAATGTCATGATAATCTTGCACCACTTCAGTCAAGTTCTGAATGGCAGTCACCAACTATGAGATAGCATCAGTGTATGAATTACTTCAAACAAAAAAACCTTCACTCATTGTCTACTCTACATTATACATACAGCCTCAGCTCTGACTTCAAATTCATTTTGAACTGCATCACTGCCAGCTTGAACTGCATCACTGCCAACTTGAACTGCATCACTGCCAGCTTGTACTATGGCAGCTTGTGCAGCAATAAACATTGAGGCAATGGCTAAGAAACAACAAGCAAGAAGAGAAAAATTTGGTTATTTTTTTAATATCATATTATTACAAATCCATTGATTGTGACGTGTTCTGTGATATTCACTATGCCCTGGCTGACCTTCAGTGAGAGATGTGCTGTATTGCTGCAGAGTGGCCTTGTAACTCTCATCTGTGCAAGTGTGTGCCTCCACCTGGACCACAGCCACCACCCGGTGAGCCGTGTTGGCAGCACAGACTATACTGCTAAAAGTTTGCTACAAGCATTTCAATCAAAACAAATCACAATGAATAAATAAGCTGTAATGAATGCATATTGAATAGCCTTTGGGTCAGTGACTTACACCGGGGTCATCGCCAGTTTGTGTCCGTTCTGTGGCAGATTCCAATTCTGCCTTCACTACTTTTGCTGCACGAGTACGACAATTAATGATGAACAATTAATTATTGGCTAGCTGTAATTATAGTAAATAGTATCGGATTAAATAATTTTATGCTACAATCGATAGCTAGCTAGTAATGAAAATAACAATTAACATTATAGAACCACTCAAAAAATACAGTAGTAGAAGCAGCAGCAACAAAGCAGCAGCAACAACAAATAGATTATGCAGGCAGGATTCATTATAGGCTGTGAACACTTGCATAGAAGTTGTGTTAGCACATGTAGCCAAATACACCATCTTGTAGCATGGACCTGATATTCTGAGGAATTCCACTCTAGAGAGAGTCATGTCCACCATCGCTGTCAGCTGCTCCACTTTTTCTTGGTAGTCCTCCTTCAACATCTGGAAGCTCTCCTTTGCACTCTGCACATGAAATAAACCAATCACAATTAGACATCACTAATGACACACCGAGGGATTAAATAGATGATGAATATGACATGTTCTTAATAGTACATGCTGATGTCTGAAAAATCTACTCACCTCATCACTCTGGTTGATAAGCTTTGAAGCTGATGCAGTTCGTTTGGCAAGCCCTTTAAGCTATAAACCAACAATCATTTCATTTTATATTACATTGTATCATAATTCTTTGCCATTACCAGATTAGCAGTGTGGCAGACTTTCTTCATTGCCAGGGCGTTAGTGGTACTCTTGGTCCATGATTGGCAGGTGGCCACAGAGGTGGCCGCATGGGCCATCATGTTAGCACGGACTTCAAACTCCTCAGATTTGGAATGGAAATGTCCTTCCAAATTTGGTTCATCTGAAGAATCAATTTGATGGAATGGCAGAGAGTATACAGATAGAGCATCAAGCACTCACCTGTATTAGACAGGGCATCCTGCAGTAGGGCCTTGAGGGGTGCTAGAGGGTTCTTGAAGCTGTCTACCACCATACTGGTCATGGCCAACTGTACCTCCTTCTCTAACTCCTCCAGCTTCATCCTGATAGCTTCTGCCAAATATCTCACTCCTCTGCCCTCCACCTAGACAATATTCGTGCCACTAAATATCTCAGTGTGTGTGTGTGTGTGTGTGTGTGTGTGTGTGTGCATGCGTGCGTGCGTGCGTGCATGTGTGTGTGCGTGCGTGCGTGCGTGCGTGCATGTGTGTGTGTGTGTAGCCTCCCTCATGTTCTAGAAACATTTTAAATAATGGATGAAGTCTAATTCATAATTAATGCTCAAGGCAAACAAAATATTGGCACCACAAAGTATGCTGGACACGCATGCATGCACATGCGCACACACACACACACATGCACACACACATGCATGCATGCATGCATGCACACACACATGCATGCACGCACGCACGCACGCATGCACGCACGCACGCACGCACGCACGCACGCACGCACGCACGCACGCACGCACGCACACACACACTTCCTATACATACTACAGTCATCAAAGTCAATATCCTGCCTGCACAATTAAGAAGCAACAATTGCTTGTATCTTACAGGGAGTAAATTAGTAGCTGGGCCCTCACCTCTTCACCTTCTTGCAGTGCTTCTAGCTCCTTAGCAAGTTCACTGACATCTGAGCACAGTGCCTCCACAATTGCTCGGTTTTTGGCTGGAAAAATTACGGCGGCCTTCCTAGTTTCAACCAGAACACTTTGCTTCACTAGGAAGTCCCAGTCCTCCAGAGCTAATAGTTCATTTAATGACATAATGTTATGAGTTTTGAAGGGAGAAATGCTCAGTGCTTCAAATGCAGTGCCAATTTCTATTTAACCAAATAATTGCAACTTTATGTTCTAATTTAAGTCATATTTACTATAAAAGTATCCATATAATAGTAAAAATGAACTAATATTTCTAGTATTCATTATAAAAAGACTCTGTGTACTGGCAATAAAGAACAGATATTTCATGTGTCTAATTATTGACCTGACAGTTTCTTTCCCTCATCACTAGTTGCAGTATCAGTGTTGTCACTTTCTGCATCACTGCTTCTTACAGTCCCCACCTCCCACCTCTTCTGCTTGGAGTAGACATTCCAGAAGTAATTGGATAGGAGAGTATGCCAGTTCTCTGGGGCCTTGGCCAAATACCTGTTGGCTATGATAGGAGGGAGCCACCCCTTGATGTCTACATGCATGACTAGAGTCAATGTCGTTGAATTAGGGTAGTCCGCGTGTGGACGAATGATTACTCCCAGGAAGTGAGTCTTCATCCTGGAAAGGTGTAAATATAAAATAAATTATATCAAAGTATATAGCTGTGCACTTGGAGAAGTTATTTTCTTAGTGCCTGTCTTTGAGATAGCAAATATACATTAGCTAAAAGTCATGGTCATCAAGCTATATAAACAAGTTGTATATCTGCATTACAGAAATTAATTACCATATCATAGTAGAGGTTGAAAGTATTTGGGGAGGTGTGTGTCAGAACATGCTACTGCTGATGTCAGCATTGTTTTGTATTTTAGCACAAGCAACATAATACATTGACTAATTTTAGGAAGACAGTGGTACCTTATGAAATGCCTACTGTGTGGCTTCATTGTTTTGTATTTTAGCACAAGCAACATAATACATTGACTAATTTTAGGAAGACAGTGGTACCTTATGAAATGCCTACTGTGTGGCTTCATTGTTTTGTATTTTAGCACAAGCAACATAATACATTGACTAATTTTAGGAAGACAGTGGTACCTTATGAAATGCCTACTGTGTGGCTTCAGGGGGTGGTCTGAAATGTGCTGGTACACAAGGTAGTAAGTGTTCTTGTCCTCTTCATCATGGTAGGAGATCTTATGCAACATGTCTCTGACCTTCAAACAGAAGGGAAGCCTCACCTGCCTGTAGAAACAGTCTAATATTATGCAAGATCATGTCAGGAATATTACATATTCCAACTGTCTATATGTAGTTGAATATCTTAAATGACATATGGATATAGCTATAGCATGAGTGCTGTGTACTGCCACTCATCTTCTTTTAAAAATTTTTATAAAAATGTTTATCCATTTGCCATAAACTTTTTCCTTTTTCCTTTAAAATATTGTAATTTTACAGTTTTCCATTTCCCTAGATGCTAGTTTTGTTATAACTCTAGAATTAGATATAGCCAACTCCTTTTACAGATAATGTAATAGGTACTTGGGACTGCTCGACTTAACTAATATGTCATAGGTACTTGGTACTGCTTGACTCATCACCAAACTGCTTGCCTCTGGTGTACTAACTACCCAGGACCACTCTCAATTAACACTTTTCTGATGAATGCTATATATAACACACACACGCACATCTGTAATTAGCTGCTGAAGTGTGAAGAACTAATTAGTAAAATTTTTAAAACTAGTTCTAGTTATGCAGTAGCTCTAGGAGAGTCAGTTTATTGAAGCAGTGTCTTCAGGGAAGCGGAAATTTTTTCAAAGTTCAGTCATTCAATGGACCCTCGTCCCTATCCACACCTCCTCCAGCCCTCCCTAAGCAATGCAAGTGCTTGTTGCATAATGGTGGAAGCTTACTGCAGTTCTAAAATATGGCAGTTATTGTGTGTATCCATAGCATCCTGTGTATATTTTACAGGATATAAAATGTTTATTTGTATTTTTTTTTTTAAACACTGAAGAAAATAATAACATTATTGTGAGTTCTTATTTACTATGTTCAACAGATAAAAGCTTATTGAATGATGTACAGCCCTCATTAGATGTTATTCAGATATGACATCTTGTAGTAACACCTTTAAGGGCCTTAATGTTCTGAACACAACAAACATCAAAGTGAAGTGTAGATAATGGTATACAAACACATAATACATGGGCTTAAGTTTGTTTGCAACTGCAACTGCATTGAACTATTTTTATGGGGGAAAAAGTAAATACTTAGTGGTAATCCATGAACAAATATTAAATATACATGATTATGTTTGTATACATATCCCATCAATAAAACTTTGCAGTCCCACACGCTTTCCACCTTCCCTAAACCTTAATAACTAATGCCTTTTTAATTGTCATCCATCCATGTCAAATCATTGAAGTTGAAGTCACTCACCAATGCACCACTTTGAAACATTCATGAGCTTCCAGTACATCTACCACAAGAGATCCTGGGTCCAACTTATTCCATGATTCCATATTGACAAGGATGTCTTTCACTGAACAGCAAAGAGAAGATATAATACTGAAAAAAGGCAGAAAATACATTCTCATTTCAAGTCGATCAAGTGATCAAATTAAAATGTAACAAGGAATGCATTTTTTTGTCACTGTGTGTGTTTGTGTGTATGTTTATGTGTATGTTTACATGTGCGTGCCTACCTGCGGCAGGAGGAATTCCTCGAAAAGTGAGCAATCCCTGCAACACAACACAATAACAACAATAATAGTAACAATAATATTACTCCCACACCAGTCAACAAGTGCACAGATTCAAAAGAGAGAATTTCATACTTGAGAGAATAATTAATATCATATAGCAATTAAGTTTCCATAACTATTTATATCATGAAGCTTTATATCATGAAGCTTAGCAATTAAAACCAAACCTCAAATGTAAAGCTAATATTTACCTTGATAACTGCAGCTTTGATTTTGGATCCAGTTTTCCTCCACACTTGGCAATCTTGTGCCTTACTAAACATCTCCCAGCCCTCCTTCCTGCTGAGGGAAGAAGCATCTTCCTCCAAAAGCCTCTCAAAACCTAAAAAATATATATAAAAGGTTGTTATTTTGAAAAAAAAATTGAACTATTTTGCTAACATACATAACTCCCACCTCCTTCACCTGTGAAAGATTTAGAGTGTTCCTCCATTTCTGATTCCATCACAGAATAGCTATAACAACTGTCCCTATTACAGGGTCACTTGGCAAATGTTTCAACTGTTTTCAAGCAAACTAGTTTAACTATTTATATAGCTAATTTACATCACACATTCCCAGAAAGAGGATACTTTTTAGTGTTAATTGTAACCTCATTTCTGTTCAACTGCATCCTATTCTATGCACAAGAACACCAATCTGTGTTAAGATTAATTATGTATGGAGGTATACCTACACAGCTTTAAAGTGCACATTTAATGCTGGATGTCATTTATGCAAATTTTAAAAAAAATCCATTTTCTCAACAAACTATGACACAACATCCTGGCTGACTAGCATCGCTTCACTTGGATGACAGAACATGCAACCCATTATGCTGACTAGACAACTCACCAGCTATACTATCAAGTGGGTATAATATATATGTCTGTCTGTCTGTCTGTCTGTCTGTCTGTCTGTCTGTCTGTCTGTCTGTCTGTCTGTCTGTCTGTCTGTCTGTCTGTCTGTCTGTCTGTCTGTCTGTCTGTCTGTCTGTCTGTCTGTGTACCCTTGATTCATACTCAACCAATATATATTTAGAATCAGTGTCACTAGGGGAATGTCATGAGCCTGTTTATATGGCCACACAACTTTTACATTAAAAAAAAAAAAAAAAAAAAAAAAAAAAAAAAAAAAAAAAGCAGAAAATGGTACTTTTGTCAGAAAAAAGAATGGAGCAAAACCCAAACCCCCATATATATTTAGAATCAGTGTCACCAGGCCAACATCATAAGCATACCTATATGGCCACACCCCTTTCTACATTCAAAAATGGTACTTTTGCCAGAGAAAAGAATGGAGCAACAGGCCTAAAACTGGCATACAAACACATTTTGACTCCACAAATTACATGGGGTGGGTACCATCTGGCCACATCTCTACCTCTTTATGTGTAAGGCCAAAAAATGTCAAAAAAAGTACTTCTAAAAAAATACTTTGATCTAATCACATGTTCACTTTTGTTTTTAAAGTCTGCAACATATGTCTTCAAACCAGACATTTTTGTGACTACAGCCCACCAAAGGTGGGCCAAAAAGCTGCCCATAGGGCAGGTTTTTTGCTAGTAGAAATGACTGTTGTAAACTTAGATTCAAAAAATATATATCATGATTAGGATTCCCCTGTTGCATAGACCAAAACTCTTTCAGTATATTTTATTTTATATCATCAATTGTCTGTCTGTCTGCCTGCCTGCCTGTTCGTCCATGGCGGTCCACCCATATATTTGTCTCTGTATCTATTCATTCATATATCTTTTGTATTCTTTCTCATGCTTCCCTTATGGTTAGTCACACTTGGGGTGTGGGTGGTTCAAGTTTGAGCATATAAATTGGGGTGGAACCTTAGTCAACACCATATACATTGTTGTTGTTTGGGTTTGTGTTTTGTTCATTATATATCCAGTCCTGAATATAGCTGTATTATTGCATTAAAATGATACTGTGGTCTACTATACAACACTCTGTATAATACTAAAATAATCATTCCTATATTCATTCATATATTTCGGACCATATGTATTCAATATGTGCTTACCATGGTAATAGTTGAAAGTTGGTGTGTTATTAAAACAAACAGTTTCATCTTTTCTCCCATTTACTCTCCATAGCTATTAGTCAACATTAGCATTTACTGCAGAATCTTAATTAGGGTTGACTGGATGGTGGAGAGAAATCCTGGTTGTTAGTTTTTTTTTTTTTCCTTTTTTTTTTTTTTTTTTTTGCATAAAGATCAAAAGTTAAGTATGTTTATAATCAATTGATTCCAGCTGTAATTTTTAACACTTCTCCAATCAGCAGATCAAGACTTAATTTACATACATCTTTTCAGAGTAAAGAAGTGTGTTCTTTATCACATTCTAGCTTCAATGCTGTCGTTTCATTGTGAAAGGTTTCAAAGCAAGGTACAAACAAAATACAATTCCCTTTACCGTCCCACCAATAAAATTGACATGCTAAGGACAGGCTGTAATTGAATCACTCATGCTTGGCCTTGCTGCACTTGCTGCTACAGTTGCGGAGCAGAGTATTGTGAGACTGATGCATGTTTATCAATTAAAACATTTTTTTTTTGCATGTTAACAGACACATGTTGCAGTGCCATGGGCCATATCTGGTATTCAATGGATACAAGAATTCCCATTGCTTCCTACGACCACTCCTACGACCACTCCTAAGAATACTTTTAGTGTCAGCTGATCAATGATGTTTTGACCTCCTGGAGTCGTATGTACATGGTTAAAATTATTCTATTTTTGTTAATGACTATCTTAGATTGACTTGATAAAAAAAGAAATGACACAACACTGCACCCATGTAGACCACATGTTATTTACCCATTACCACTTTGATGTTAAATATGAATTTTGGTCATCCAATTGTAGTCAAATTGGAGTAGAGATATAGTCTTGAAACAAGTCAATACAATAGCATCTCTTCCTTTTGGTTGTAAGGTGTGGTTGTAATCATAGTAATGTCTCCACTTGGTCCATTCGATGCAGTTGTACAAATTATTGTTTATTTTATGTGTTTGTTATGTTTATGTTTTCTTACTACATTATTTGTACATTTATTATTATTACTATTCTTTTTGTTATTGTTTATTTATCCGAACCATTTAAAAATAGTAACACTAATCATCTATTTTTATGGCTTTGAAATTATTCTTACCAATCTCACAACTTACTTCTTTTTAAAAAGTTTCATCTTATTATTTCAGAATAAAGTAACACAAAAACCTAGTTGCAAGACATCTGTGCAACATTAAGATCTTCTGGTACTAATATTATTATGAGATAGACTCAGTGCACAACAGTAAATATGCACAGGAAAGACAAAAATAGATCCTTGGTGATGATTTAAATTTCTCTATTCATACACTCAATGTGATAGTGATTTTTAAGCTACTGGATCTAGTCTTGTATCCTTAGAGACTCATTCAAGTCTGCTTGGGGTGTTTTGGTAATAATAGCAGATAATGCCATGAGAATGATGGCAGTGGAAAAACTTCTGATGCAAGTTTCATCTCTAAGCTTTTTCATAGGTTTTTCAAATGCCATTTAAAACACCTGTTATTCCAATAATAGGATTAAACTGTACTTACAAATACTAATTTTCTTATTGCAGATTAGGTCTCAACAGCAGTGTTAATTTTTACCCTCGAACTTAAACAAGTTCTCGGAGTCTAAATATTACTTTCTTGATAATCTTATTCTTGTTATGAAACTTCCTCCCAGTGCTAAGGTCCCTGATTTAACTTTTAGTCATGGTTGAGGTGAGCAGATTTTTGGCTGGAAATTTCCAGTCTTGTTACTTTCAAATCCTGCTTCATGGTTAAGCATGGCTTTATTAAGGATTTTGGAAGACACTTCTTTGATAGGGAAAACTTTGAGAAATTCTCTTCATTATTCATCCATTAAACGAAGCTATATATTTGCTTGCTAAAATATTTATCTGGGACATACTTTAAAAAACAAAACAAAACAAAAACATATACACATAGCTACATACAATGTATAGTTTATATTATGGAAAGAGTTACATGGTTAGTGAGGGCATACCAGTGAACTGTTTATTTTATTATTTTCTACTTACATGTTATATGCAATGCTAACAGGATACTGTTTACAATATTGAGTGTCTAATGTTTGTATTGGGTTCCTATTGCAGCTGGGCACACTGGCAGACACGCAATGCAGCTGCATCAACACCAGCTTGTATCAACTGTTCAGCTAGTTAGGGAACTCCAGTTGGTTGTCATTGGGCTTGTCGAATCTGCTTAAAATAACAGTGTTTTGGGTTACTTAATGAGCCACATCAACAGGCAAATCAATTATAAGCTTTATCAGATGGCTAGTTTCAGTATTTGTATTCCCTCATACACAATGGGTTCCCTTGAAGAAAAAACAACAAAAAAACAAAGAAAAAACAACAACAAAACAAAGAAAAAACAACAATAAAACAAAGAAAGAACAAAGTCAAAAATGGAACCAAAAAAAAAAAAAAAAAAAAAAAACCCTTCTGAAAACAAACAGACCCAAAAAATCCAACACAACAGTCAAAGCTGGACATTGCCAAACTTCCTGCTAACCCCTGAAGTTGAATCCATCCAATATTAAATGTATGCATCAAGATGTGAAGAGGCCTCCTCTGAGCATAATATTGAAATAGGTATAATTGCAACAAGACAATATTATGGAGTCGATTATAAGTTGCATTCTCAAATTGAGTGTAGTGCTTGCAATGTTGACTACCATCAGCACAACATGTTCACAGACGAAATAATGGTAATAGACACCATTTTACCACATTTTGGCATATTGGTCACTTAGACAAATTTAATGTAAAACCCCATCAAAGTCTGACATTCTGAAATGCACTAATGAATAGTTGTGGTGTCTGACTGTAACCTTTAGAGTGATGTGTACTGCATGGTTGGATGAACTGACATCAAATGACATGCTCAGTACAGCTAGACCTTCACCTCCCCCTGAAGTGCAAAAATGAAATTAAATAGTTTGAAAACATGGCTATGTCAATAAGAATAGGTTATGATAGAAACTCCAAAACCAAGGGTGATTTCATCCTTGAGTAATAAAAATGCTTCAACACTTATAATTGAGAGAGAGAGAGAAAGGAAGGAATAAAATTCTTCAACAGCCTTCTTCCAATTCATGAGAATTTTATTATATTAAAGGTAATATAACTCTAGCATTCATCAGAGAAATATTTTGTGGAGAAAAAGAAAAGCACCCTGGAAAATGAGTGTTACATACGGAATATACTTAAGACAAGAGTTGTCTGCCATGCACAGGTACATTATTTGAACTAAAGATAACTGATACAGTGTAAATGTGAGTGTGTGTGTGTGTGACATGCACACACATACAGGAATGCATGCACATACACACGCATGCATGCATGCACACACACAACACACACATATGCACACACATACAGGAATGCATGCACACACACAGGCATGAGCGCATGCAGACACACACAGAAAACACACACACACACGCACACACACACACACACACACACACACACACACACACACACACACACACACACACACACACACACACACACACACACACACACACACACACACACACACACACACACACACACACACACACACACACACTTAGAACTTAGAACTTAGAAGCTGCCCATGGTACGAAGTACCATGATGGCAGTGTCCTGGATGAATCCAGGACCAATGGCAATAAACTTAGCTTATGATGGCATCACACAGAAATGTTGGTGTCTGGTCAGATCTCCTTGTCTTCGAAATTTCCTTACACAGGCACAACTAAGTGTTCTTAATTCAGATTGCTTGTTAGCTGAACAGGTGTTCCATCGCCTGGATGTTGAAATTTTCTCTACACCATCTAAACACAGATGAAACCACCCCTTCCTGTCTTGGCACAACTCATACCATCTATCATACACACCAATTGCCTGCAAATCCACTTTCAGAACATCCCTCCACCTCTTCTTTGCCCCGTGGCATGGTCTCTTCATGTTAAGCTCCCCAAACAACAATCTATTTGGAAGCCTTTCTTCATCCATGCGACCCACATGACCCAGCCATCTTAAACGCTGCTCCAGAATGATATCAGAGATGGAGTGCTGCAAGCCAAACCTATGTGATAGGCTATGAGATGTTAATCTTTCATTCCATTGTTGGTACCTCGTCACACCCAGGATTGTCCGAATACAACGGTTATGAAAAGAATTCAAACGTCTTGTATGCACAGCCTTCATTGTCCAAGTTTCAGCTCCATACAGTAATACAGCTAGAACAACTGCCCTATACACTGCTCTCTTTGTGACCAATGAGAGGTCTTTGTTCTTAAATACTGGCACCCTCAAACATCCAAATGCTATAGCAATTCTTCTAGTCACCTCACTAGTGATCTCCCCATCAATTGAGATGTTAGCACCCAAGTATGTGAAGTCCTGGACTACATCCACAGAGCCACCCTCCACCTGCACTGTCTGACATCACTCTCATTCAATCCCTCACCAACAACCATCCCTTTTGTCTTCTCAGTACTCACAGTCAGCCCCCATTCACTTGCCACTTTTACAAACTCTGCTGCTACTGACTCAAAACTATCCCGAGAGGTTGCATACAAGCCACATCATCAGCAAACTGGTCCCCAACCAACTTCCTACCACGCTTATATAACACACTCACTCCTGCACCACTACTCCTATTGCGCCAATCAGCCACCATAGCACTAAAGTAGATATTAAATAATGTGGGTGCCAGGGTACATCCCTGCCGTAAACCATTCCGGACCTCAAACCTATCAGTTACAGTCGAACCCACTCTAACCTCAGCATGCATCCCCTCATGGAAAGACTTCACAAAATTCAACATTTTTCCATAGGGCTTGCCTGGGCACTGAATCATAAGCCTTCCTCAAGTCTACAAACAACACATACAATGATTCACCATGTTCCCTCGCTTTCTCCACAAGCTGTCTAGCAACAAAAATCATGTCTGCACAACCACGTCCTTTCCTGAACCCACTCTGTGACTCTGGCAGAATTTTTTCAGCAATCACTTGCAATCTTTCCTGTACAATTCTGCCTAGTACCTTCCCTACCACATCCAACAAACTTATTCCACACCAATGGTCACACTGCTTCAGGTCACACACACACACACACACACACACACACACACACACACACACACACACACACACACACACACACACACACACACACACACACACACACACACACACACACACACACACACACACACACACACACACACACACACACACACACACACACACACACACACACACACACACACACACACACACACACACACACACACACACACACACACACACACACACACACACACACACACACACACACACACACACACACACACACACACACACACACACACACACACACACACACACACACACACACACACACACACACACACACACACACACACACACACACACACACACACACACACACACACACACACACACACACACACACACACACACACACACACACACACACACACACACACACACACACACACACACACACACACACACACACACGTTAAAAATTGTGGCTCAGGGGTTAAAGAACAGGTCCCTCAAGCTGAAAGTCAGTGGTTCAAATCTGGATTGGGATGATTTTTTTCTTTTTTTTTTCTTACCCCCTTTCCTTTTTTTCTTCCTTCCTTCCTTCTTTTTTCTTCCCCTTCCCTCTTTTTTCTTCCCCTTCCCTCTTTTTTTCCCTTATTTCTCACATTTTCCTTTTTCCTTTTTTTTTCTTTCACATTTCCCCCTTCAAATTCTGACATGCTCAAATGTTTTAAAAAATCATTTAAAATTGGTAGCTAAGCAGAGAACACTCAGAAATGAATATACAGAACTTTTTTTGTTAATTATAATTACATGGAGAATAGTCAGTGATTCAAACACTTTAATATGCTTTGGAGACACGTGCCATGTGTTTATATCTGCCACAGAAAATCTACTCAAAATCAATGTTGTCAAGAAAACTTTCAGGTATTACAATATTGATTTAGGACTTCTGGTTCAACCTCCATACTGAACTACTAGGGTTTCAGATCTGGCTCCTTTAAATAGGCTGCTAGTTTTCAGCTCAGTAATAATAATGGCTTTTTAATCTGATAATTACTGAAAGTAATCATTTGGTTTCCCTTCTATGCCTCTCTGTTTGTTGATAACAGTTGCTAACAGTAGCAACAGGGTACTTGTAATACTAGCATTAAATAGAACGTTTCATAATCAACTATACAATTCATGAACACACATTTAGTGCATTATGAAAAAAATTAGTAAATTGGAAAACTCCTTCCTTATGATCTTAGAATACATAAGAGAGAAAAAGCAAGCCTTAACGCAAGAAGCCCAACGGTGCCATAGTGCTAAAGGAAAACAAGCGGAGCTAATAACGTCAGTGGGTTGCCTGGCAGGGGAAGTTTTCAACGTATCTGCAAAAAAAATCACCAAAAAAGTGTTACGGGCCAGCCTAACGGTAACCAGCTAGAACATCTTGGGGGTTGCTCATTATCTGTGTAGAAACTGAGTTCGGAAGGGGGTGGGGGAAATTCGCACGCGCAGGTAAAGCAATTTTTCTTTTAAAAGAAGGATTTTTTTTAGTTTTTTCGGATAGTTTGTTTGAAAATCTTACAAAAGCCGCCTTTTTAAACACTATCGCAAGTTGCCGCTGTAATTTCAGTCTTCCAACATGCAAGCTGCGTCATTATGGTTGGCTTTACCTCTAGCGAGTGTGGTAACGGTATTGTGCATTATGGTTAAGCTCCTGTATTCTTCAAAGCGGTATGTGAAGCTCCTGGCTGTTGGCAGCTCGAAAGCACCAGTGAGAAAACCGGAAAGTGTTAATTACCACTTCACAAGGCAATGCAACTACTCCTGTGGATTTTGTTTCCACACTGCAAAGACAAGCTTTGTACTACCCAAAGATGAAGCTCAAAGAGGTTTGAAAATGCTGAAGGTTGCAGGTAGGGCAGATTTATATTACTTACAAATGAATATTCTCTTCAAAAAGATAAATTGCTTTCTATAATTAAAATGTAGGCTTGCAGAAGATAAATTTTAGTGGAGGAGAACCATTTATTCACCAGAAAGGGAAATATCTTGGTGACTTAGTCAAATATTGCAAGGTGGATCTTGGGTTACGCAGTGTAACCATTGTCAGTAATGGTAGCCTTATCACCGAGGAATGGTTTCAAGAATATGGTAAGATTCAAGTAGTCATTGAATTATTGATTCCTATTTTATATGGTGTGTTTAATATTTCTATGGTATACACGATATATATATATATATGCAGAGTGCAGCTATCTCAATAAAATGATGCCATGTCAGTTCCCTGTCATCGGTGCTAGCGTTTTTCAAATTGTCTTTGGGGACACCCAGACCACACCCACTAACTATGGCCATTGCATGTAATAAGGATTATGATATCAACCAAAAATTATCCAAATTTGCATGAAGTGCAAGTTTTGATACTTAATAACACTGTACCATATTTATCGTGGTGGCACTCTCGTAATAGTTTAGACAATTTTCCTGTTCCATCGTCACATTCTTTGGAGAATTGGAACCTGACTTTTTGCCGCTACCTTATGGAAAATTGTACAAAGTTTAACATCCACTAAAAGCTGTATTATACTGGTCCTTAATACTATACACATCACAGTGATCGGTACAGGTAATCACATTGTGGCATTAAGGTTCACAGGCTGAATGCATCTGCTGACCAATGTTAATTAGAAGCTTGAGATCCTAATGAATGACTCTGGTCAGCTAATTTTTCACTTTGTGAACCTTGAAACCGTGTGTGCTCATTTAGGGCCCTGGCCTAGTCATGAACTGTAGGGACAAATCAGTGCCCATTTAGCAGACCTGGGGACAAAGCTGTTAGTTTTGAGGTCTGCCACCAAACTTTAGGGACAGTTTACACCTATACTCTGAAACTTGAAGTAAGACAAAAATTAAGTCAATTAGAATATTTTATTCTAATTGACTTAATTTTGTCTTATGTCAATTTTTGTGAGACTAATGACATTTTGATGACTATAAAATGAGTAACATGCCTCTTTGTTAAGTTGTCCAGATCTGTACTTTAATTATATATGTAATTGCAGTTTTTTTATCAAGCAAGAAAAAAGGGGGAGCATCTATCAATAGTTTACTCTGAAGTGAAGTCTAATTGAGAATTGATTGTTGACGACAAGTACTTCCTTCTTCCTTGGGTGGGCAAATTGTATAAACTTCAATCACATGATAATTTAATATTCAATCAATTCGAATATTTCAGCTCATGTTGATCTGATATATCATTTCTTCCTGCACTGTTTCTGGCACTCCCCAGCAAAGGAGCAAGGACCTAGCTGCATGGTCACACACACACATATATATGTATGTATGTATATATATATATATATATATACAGTAGAACCTCAGAGTTACGAACCCCTTGGGAAACTAGAGTGTTCATAACTCTGAAATGTTCGTAACTCTGACACTATGGCATCATAATTGTTATGAATTTAATATAGATTTATTGCTGTAATCTAACACTACAAAATGAGTTCTCCATCTCCTAAACACTGTAACTTGATGCATACCTATTTGTCACTAGGTATTTTGCAATTATCCACCTGTTTCAAGACTTTTTTTTATTTTTGTCATGCTGTTATGTCATCAGATTTACCTGGATAAAGCTTTGGTATAGCAACCTTGCTTTTTCCATTACCAAAACACCACTAATTGGTGTGCCCTTATGTCTTTCCTGAATAAACCAGTGGTGAATGACTCTATCATAGGCATCAGCTCTCCTTACTATACACAGATTTGTCAGAGAGCTATTATCCTGTGCTTCACCAGCAAATTTGCAAATTTGATAATTGGCTCCCTTGAGTTCTTTATGTCAAACACAGTGGATTTTCCCACTCCAAATTCAGTGGCTAGGATGACATAGTGCTGCCTTGATCCAACTTCTTTAAAAGGTCCAACTTCTGCTGCAGTTGGAATAGTCTAGTAGATGAGCTAGAAGCCATAGTGAGCCTTGAATTTTAGCGTGGAACAACTGGCAGCTGGAGGAAAGAAGAAAAATAATTCCTAGGAAGGAAGGGGTGAGAATAGCTGCAGCAAATGGATTGTAGGAGTGTGGGCATGCGAAAAAAGTTAGGAAAATAGGATAGTTGGTGGTACTCTTACTAATTTTTTTTTCCCAGTTGGCTGTTCGGTTGACCGGTCAGTTCATAACTCTGGGGTTCCTAACTCTGGGGTTCTACTGTATATATATATATATATATATATATATATATATATATATATATATATGTAATCATTCTTCATGGAATGCGGTTGGAATGGTCTTGTATATCAACAGGTTGTGATTTGGAAGCTTGACTTTCTGGTCATCCTTATCAAACCAGGAATCCTCATTTATTGGCAAGACCAACAAAAATCAACAACAAAATATACATAGTAAATAAAATGCAGCAGAAAAAGAACAAAACAAAAATCAACATTAAAAAAAAAGAATTAAATAAAAAATGAATGAATAAGGCACAGTAGTACTAAAGTGTCCATCAGTTTTCTACTGAGTGGTATATGACTTATCCCTCATTAGCACTTGGTACTTCATCATTTCATTGAGAGCATCTTGTTGAAGAGAAAATATATCTCCATGGAATGGTACCTTCAAGATAGGCATGAAGAGTAGCATTTGTTGGCAGTGTGTTCAATAATTGAAAAAAATATCATGAATGAGTCAGGTTGGATGCCAAATTAAATTCTCATTGTGAAACTATTTTAAAGAATTGTAAAGAAGAGTAAACGGAAAAACACCTAGCATGATGCTTAGCTCAATAACAACTGTAGCAAGAATTACACAAACATTAGAGAATACTTCTAATTCAGGTGTCTAATGAGGACATCAACCAATTGTGAAGGCCATTTCATGTAGCCATAGCCGCTGAGGAGTGAGGGATGTTGGAACAAAACAACAACAGCATCGGTTGGAAACAAGAAATATTTATCCAGCAAAATTCTGAATGAGCCTATAGCTTGAGTCTAAAATGTTACAAGACAATATTTAGAGGGTATTCAAGCGGCATGTGCATATTCTTTGATTGTGGATGAGGCAAATGATACAAGTAACAAGAAGCAACTCTGTAATGGGTGAGATGGGTTGATAAGATATTTATCAGTCATTAAGATAACCACCTTAAGTTAACCTGGGACTGATCCAGGAATTATAACTGAAGCAATCAACGACTTATGGTTCACTATGAGTTTCCAATAAATCAATGTTGAGTTTAGGCCTATGATGGGGAGGCCTCCACTAGGAATGGCCATATTGGGGTAGCTGGTGGGATCCAGCAAGAGGAACCCATCTCTCTAGTTGCACATTGTTTGGTACAGAACATGAAAATGTACCTTACAAATACATGCTAGACATTGCACCTTTTGAGAAAACAGAGTTGATTAAGGAATTGGATTATTGAAGATCTTTCTCCAAATTAATTGGGGTTTAATTCAAGCCATACTGGCACAATCTCTACCTCATTACCAGTTTCAGCCATCAAAATTCTTTTCGTGGACAGTACAAAGTGAAGCCTTTGTAAACCATGTGATACCAGTGATAGACACTTATTTTAGTCGAGGGAAGAATACAGCTAGGAAGTGTTGTGGCTGTATTTGTAGCTCTCTGACTTGTGTTTACCATGAATTACCACTATGCAATGTAATCATAAGTGTGGAAATCCCAGGGTTTTCCCGTAGAGTTTACGGCAGTGAAGTTTTTATTCTCTTAAGTGTGTCCAAAATGGCTTAATTTACTTCTGCTAGTAAGATTGATGAGTCCTGGACAACATTAAATCCTTTTGAGGCTGTTAAGTACTTCCTGCCATTTTAAGTGAAGAGCATGAATCCATCAACTATGAATATTGATAGTTTCTTGCTGTATTCCCCTTCTTGAACAAACCAGCAATTGTTACAGTCTCAAGTGAAGTGCCAGCTTACCCTTGCAAAATCTGATGCAGTGGATTCTAAGTTCAAAGGTTGATGTTTTGGAATGATGGTAAAACCATCAAGACAAATAGCCAAACTGGTCATCTGCAGCTGCAGCTAGAGAGGTAGACAGCTGCAGCTAGAGAGGTAGACAGCTGCAGCTAGAGAGGTAGACAGTCTTATTTTTAGTCATCATCTTCAATTGCTGCAGCAGAGAGTTTGTTGTTTTATTTCTTTCCTTTTAAAATCATTATTTGATGTCAATCAAATGAGCACTCTGGTTCATTCCTTTGTGCAGGATTATTATATGATGACTATTCTGGGCATTATATTAAAACTAGCAGCATATACCCGGCATTGCCAGGCCAATGTCAACATCAAACATTATAGTCAAAGTTGAGTATACAAACCATATATCAAATCTGTTGCTCCAAAGGTTTGTTTGGCCAAAGTACCATTTTTGTCCTCTTTTGGGCCTGACACGAAAACAGAAGTGGGTGTGGTCATATAAATATACTTAAAACATTCCTCAGATTATATTGATTCTAAATATATATGGGTTCATTGGTTTAACTCCCTAGGTTCAAGTGATTTTGCTGAAATACCATTTTTGACATTAATAGCCTTACACAGAGAAAGGAAGAGGTGTGGCCAGGTGGGACACAGCCCATGTTACTCCCAGAGTGAAGTTGTATATTCATACCAAGTTTTAGATCTCTTGCTCCAATGGTTTTTCTGGCAAAAATACCATTTTTGGCTTCCCCCATTACCATGGTAACCATTTTGCGAAATTTTTAGCCCATGTTTGTTTTAAGTTGGGTCAAAACCTATCATCATGCCGAGTTTCAGAGAAATCCACAAATCCACCTACAGGTTTGGCTGGAATGATGGTGCAAACATACAGACTGACCAACCGACAGACAGACAGACAGACAGACAGACAGACAGACAGACAGACAGACAGACAGACAGACAGACAGACAGACAGACAGACAGACAGACAGACAGACAGACAGACAGACAGACAAATTCTGTTTTTTTCCCAGACATGCCACCTGGCATAAAACCATCTCAGGGTGGATCTCCTCCATCCCTAAAAATTTGGTCAAAATCTAACAGAGGGATTTTGAGAAACGGACAAACATAGTTACGTAGTTACATAGTTAGGTCTTCTAATATATATATATATATAGATTATTCTTGAGCGTAATAGTAAAATTAAAAGTATAATAGGGATATTTGAAAAGCATTGGAGCATAGCATAATAGGTTTGGGGGAGGGGGAGCATAATGTGCCAAGCCCAAGCCCCCAATGCCAGCTAATGCCAGCTAATATTTTCAATCATCCATACAATGCAATTATTCCTCCATACAATGCAATCAACCTTTTTCCCAGGGCTTTCCCCAGGTTTTTTAAATTTTATTTAAGAAGAAACCCCAGGTCAATCCCAGGGGGATTTCATATTCTTTGTTAAAATAATTGGGACAGTGAAGAAGTACCACATTCTTTTCTTAGGATGTTGCATAACAATTTGCTTTGGAAGTCCCCATGGTTTTCCCCACAGTTTGAATTGATATCTCAGATTAAACTCAGGAGAATGCTTCATTTTAAAAATTTATTACAATAACTGGTGGTAATATAGAAATAGCTGATCCTTTTTTTCTAGGGCAACTGGGAGCCATAAATTCACAACACACCCCCAGATAGAACTAGTGCAATACTTGGATGACAAATGGAATCCAAAGAATTCCACACCCACAAAGATCTTCTGTACTAAATCATTCATATCTCCTTCACAAGATAATCACTGAGGTTGCAAGCATGTTGGCATGTTTTTAATTATCTTTGTATTTCATGTAGATGCTTCTCTATCTTGTGTGGTTATGAACCTTCATGGCTTTTGACATTACAGCTAGTGAATATGATGATGGCAATGACCACACCACTGTGTTAATGCATCCTTTCACAGAACAATTGTGAGAAGACCTCTTTCAATAAACCCCCCCCCCCCCCCCCCCCCCCCCCCCCTCCTTCCACCCCAATGGCCATAGAGGAGAGCTTCTGATGATAGATAGAATTTGTTCTAGTAAGACATAAAGAATGAAGAGCGGTTCGAATGAGAGAAATCTGACGGTAAAAACCTTTGGAAATAAGGTAGTGGTAAAAGAGGAGCTCTAATGACCTGGATTGGTCAGTATCAAAAAGGGAACTTACTTCCTGATAGAGTTGCTGGGGGCTGTAATGTTCTCATTATTGATGGAATTATGCAGATAGAGTTTCTGTTTTAGCCAGAGGAAGTGTCTAGAAATATGGGGTGAGGCTAAAAACAATTTTTCCTAACTCTTTGGCTAAGTATTTTGAACCTTTGTCATCTCCTGATTCTAATAGAGATAGATATTTCATCCACAGTATATAGCTATATTTAAAAAAAAATTTGTATTAACCTATTCTGAATGTGGCGTCACCCAGCATCTTTTGATCTATTTATTATGGATGCAACCAAATCCCTTACCAGCACTTGCCAATTAATTTTTTTTTTATCTTCTCAAGTAAGCATGCACATAATATAATGTCTATTTGACAAACCTCCAAATTGATTTATCTCTGCCTTAATCATCACCCCCCTCCCCCTCCCTCTGATCATGTGATCCTGATGGTCTGGCACAACTTTATGGAGGAGTTGGTTCTCGTACAACAAAACCAAAAAAAAAGAAAGTATTACAACAAGGTCAAGTCAAGCTTGAGGTGTCTGCGTCTGCTCCTACTAATCTGTAGCTACTATGTTGGCAAACAGAAGCCATAAATGGTTTATTTCAGTTGAAGTGGTTGGTTATCAGCTGATTATAGTAGGCCAGACTGTTCCAACAAATTTAGCGGTGTCCAAAATCGAGAAGCCCTAAATAAGTTTAAATTAAGCTTCTCTTTAGAAGCCCTAAACGAGTTTAAATCAAGTTTCTGTGTAGAGGAGAATATTTCTGTGATTGTTCCAATAAATATGAATGTCCCAAAAAATAGAAGCCCTAAATAAGATTAAATTAAGGTTCTGTGTAGAAGCCCTAAATAAGTATAGACGAAAGTTCTGCTTAGAGAGGACAATTTTGTTCAACAGGTTAGTTTACTCAGTAGAATGTTTAGTATAATCTGAGTATGACATTTTGTATGTGAAGTCCC
>OZ017782.1:12874059-12902258 GCA_963969325.1 Lycopodina hypogea | reverse complement strand
GGTGTGTATGTATGCCATCAATGACCCATTACCAGAATCATCCAAAATGCTGGACAATACCTGGAACAAACACAGCAGGCAGTGAGTTGAAACCAAAACTTCTGTCACCAACTGTTGTGCCAATTTTCATCAAAATCGGTCCACATGTGTAGGAGTTCCGGAGAGACAGACAGACTTTTTTTTTTGTATATGTAAAACTTTTTTGATTATCAATTCACTCGCAACTGTTAACTGTAGTCAATCCATATGCTGTGTTATTTCTCTCAACAGTGTTGACAAAACATGTTTTGTTGATGTAACATATCAGTTGATGCAACATGGATTGTCTTGGTGATGCAACATGTTGTGATGGGGCTAAGGTGTGGATTTGTTTGGGTGGGGCCAGAGTGGTCTAAACAAGGATGGATGAATACCCAGGTATTGGGTGTATATTCCTATTAGCAGTATGAGGTGAAGTGTTTTGCCATTCCAATAAGGCTTTTCTATGGTATACTCTCTTGTGCTGCTCTTGTGGAGTGTCTGAGATAATAACACGTTATACCTTTTTGGAGGGAGGTGGTGCTGACCTTCAAACTTGTCTCAGTGCATCTGGGCATGCTGAGAAGTTATGGTATATTTCTCTAATGTATTTATTTTCCTTTGGACAACAGATTCTATGGGCCACATAACACACACATGTACACACACACACACACACACACACACACACACACACACACACACACACACATACACACACACACACACACACACACACACACACACACACACACCTTTCATTTTCTATTTTCCCTCCCTTTCTTCCCTCCTCTGTAGCACCATCAGCTGGACCCCAGGTACATCGTACTCTACTACTACTATGGGGGGATGGTCTTCACCTGTCTCCATGACTACCACAACGCACTGCTCTTCTTCACCATAGTGAGAGAGAGAGATTGAGAGTGGGTGTAGAGAGAAAGAGAGAGAGAGGGTCTACATTTTATTAGACTCAATATTTAACCACCAATTTGAACTTGGCTAATGCTTTCCTCCCATTCTCTTGTTCATGTGCATCACTACCTGACCACCCACCCACACACCTGTGCTGTGGTGTCCATCAACAGCTGCAGAAAGAGCAGTTGTCTTCAGCAGTGGTCTTGGGTGTGTTGGTCTCTTTCAGCCTAAAGCACAAATCCATCTCCATCACATGTGGACTCCCTGCTCTGAACCTCCCCAGAAGCCACAGAGTTGCTGTCTTCTCTTACTCCTAAAGATCAAGATGAAGACTGAGATATTAGGAAGAAATTAAATTAGAAGGGATAAGAAATCCCGACTAAGCCTTGTTATAGTGGGATAAAACTAGCTTCCATTAGGTGAGGATCAGACTTCACAATTGTGATAGCTCCAAGCTTTAAGGAGTAGCTCTAATCACCAGATCATGTCAAACTTGGTGTTCAACCATGTCCTCCCATGTAGGAGGGTTTCCTCCATCCATGGTGCCAGCATGTCTGCCCTAGGGCACTCCTATCAGCCCCTGGAGGTTAGTCACTAGTAACACATCCTCTTGTAGGTGGAGTTTAGGATGATTCAGGATGTTGTATTGGATGGAATGCCACCCTATGCCAGATAAGACTTGGTTTCTATTCCAATAATTCTGGTAAAGGACACCTAATGTTTCGTGATGTTGACTTTGCTCCCCCTGGTATGGTATTCTGGATCAGTCTAAAGTGAACAAACAGACTATATAGCAAGTCGAATAAACTCTTGTAATAATGTGTAGTTGTTATTTGTCTGCCAAAATGCGCGTGTGTGTGTGCATGTGCGTAATTGCATGGCAGTGAAATCATAATCCCCCCCAGTAGAAGGTACTTGGTAAAGTAGGGGGGGGGGGGGGGGGGGGCTATGTTAAAATATTGGTTAGTATCTCTGTGAACTGAAAACTTTTTTGTGGTTCCTTTTTTCCCCATTTTTGTTTCTTTGGTCTCTCATTTCTACTTCCACTACCAATAAACAAATGCTCTATTCCTTTCTTGCCCCCTAGTGTGTGACCACACCCACTATGGCCATCAGTGCTATCATGGTTGCAGCGTTCAAGAAGTTCATTCTCGTCTCACTCCTCAAGTATGGTAAGGTAAGGATCACCACTGAAAGGTGCACCACCCCCTCTCTCTCCCCCCCCCCCCCCAGTAGCAAGTGAACAACCAAATAATCTCCCCAGTCTTTCTCTGTTGACATTGTGTGATTAAATATTCTCAGGAATTGTCACTGCCTCGATACTCTGTGCACATTGTGGAAAGAGCCCTGAAGGTAAGTACATGTGGTTACCCCTGGTTACTATTATTCTATTTATTTCCTTTTTTCCCTTTTTTTTCGTTTAAATGTAATTGAGGGCACAGAGAAAACAGGCTAGTGCTGGGGTAGAGGGGAGGTAGAGGGAAGATGTGGGCTGGGGCAGGGGCAGAGGGGAAGGCGTGGGCTAATGCTGGGGTAGAGGGGAAGGCGTGGGCTGGGGCAGGGGCAGAGGGGAAGGAGTGGGCTAGTGCTGGGGTAGAGGGGAAGACGTGCTGGGGCTGATGGGAATGTGTGGGCTGGGGCTGGGGCAGAGGGAAGATGTGTGCTGGGGCTGATGGGAAGGTGTGGGCTGGGGTAGAGGGGAAGGTGTGGGCTGGGGCTGGGGCAGAGGGAAGATGTGTACTGGGGCTGATGGGAAGGTGTGGGCTGGGGTAGAGGGGAAGGTGTGGGCTGGGGTAGAGGGGAAGGTGTGGGCTGGGGCAGAGGGAAGATGTGTGCTGGGGCTGATGGGAATGTGTGGGCTGGGGTAGAGGGGAAGGTGTGGGCTGGGGCTGATGGGAAGGTGTGGGCTGGGGCTGATGGGAATGTGTGGGCTGGGGCTGATGGGAATGTGTGGGCTGGGGCTGGGGCAGAGGGAAGGTGTGGGCTGGGGCTGATGGGAATGTGTGGGCTGGGGCTGATGGGAATGTGTGGGCTGGGGCAGAGGGAAGGTGTGGGCTGGGGCTGATGGGAAGGTGTGGGCTGGGGTAGAGGGGAAGGTGTGGGCTGGGGCTGATGGGAAGGTGTGGGCTGGGGTAGAGGGGAAGGTGTGGGCTGGGGCAGGGGCCGAGGGGAAGGTGTGGGCTAGTGCTGGGGTAGAGGGGAAGGCGTGGGCTGGGGCAGGGGCAGAGAGGAAGGTGTGGGCTGGGGCTGATGGGAAGGTGTGGGCTGGGGCAGAGGGGAAGGCGTGGGCTGGTCTGTGTTTAGGGATGTTGTCAACTGCATCGTTTATGTGGTGGGATCTACTGACCAGGTGCAGCAGTGACAGCACCAGGTTCAAGGTTGAGTAGGGTGGATGCTGGGGGTGTGGCTGCTGGGGGTGTGAAGGCATTCTGGGCTGCTCAATATGATAGAAATGTGGTGTAGAGAACCACTTTGCAGCTTGTGTGGCTGAGATGCTGAGCATGCGTCATGAAGCTGTGTCTGGCTGCCATCCTGGATGATGGAGCTGGTATAGCTGTCTTATTGGGCATGCCTGTAACTGTGTGGGTGTTGTCTAGTTGGTAGTGGCACGTGTGTACAGCTCACTAGGCAAGCTGCAGTGTAGCCAGGCCAGTGGGTGGATGTCCACAGCAATAGAGAAGATGGCATACACTGACAATTTTCAAAGTTCTCTGTACTTTCAAGTTGTTCCCTTATCCGAGCAAATAATCATACTAGTTCGTGTCTGAACGAATCTTGTTGCTTAGTCACACATTGTTCCTATTAAAGCACAGCACTAGAGTTGCACTTTGGGCCACCCTTCAAGAGCTTACCGTCCTTCCTCTGAGTAATCTTGTGATGTTTTTTGAGCACTAAACAGAATTATTAGAAGTTCTTGGGACATTTTTAAAGTATTGTCAGTTATTACGTGCAGTCTTTTGTGTTGACACAAGTTAGGCCATGACCCTCACATGGGGCTGTCAACATTACGTTGTTAGTTGTTTGATTAGTCACCTGAGTAGATTGTTATTTGTTGAGTTGATTAGTTGTATATGGATCACTGAGTTCAGTTGGAGGATATGTGTATCTGTAATTAGGTGATTGAGTAATGAATGTCTTGTGTTATATTGTTATCTTCATTGGAGGGAAGCCAAACCATTTAAAGGAGGCTGATCTATGGGGGAGTATAGTCGGTGTTGCCAGAAGTAGTGATTTTGAGCTATTTTGTAGTGATTTTGAGCAATTTTGTAGTGATTTTGAGCAATTTTGTAGTGATTTTGAGCAATTTTGTAGTGATTTTGAGCAATTTTGTAGTGGTTTTGAGCAATTTTGTATTTTTTTTTAGCAATTTTGTAGTGATTTTGAGCAATTTTGTAGTGATTTTGAGCAATTTTGTAGTGATTTTGAGCAATTTTGTAGTGATTTTGAGCAATTTTGTAGTGATTTTGAGCAATTTTGTAGTGATTTTGAGCAATTTTGTAGTGATTTTGAGCAATTTTTTTTAATGATTTTGAGCAATTTTGTAGTGATTTTAAGAAATTTTGTAGTGATTTTTTGGCTGAATCCATCTGGCAACACTAACTATAGTAGTCTGAATCATGAGATTTGTGATGTGAAGTTCTGTTAGAGCAGAAGCTTCAATCACATTTTCAATCTTAGATTTCCTCAGGCATTGGGTATTGTAGTTTGTGAACTCAATAGCTGATAGTGGGCATGGCAGCAGGTACTGTTAGGCAGTGCACAGACCAGTTGCTGTGGGAGGGAGCAAGTGCCTAGCAACACTAGATGGAGCACTTTGTGGAATAATCTTGTTCAGTTCTCTCTAGTAATAGATCAGGTAGTAAAGGGTTATCAGGAGAATGATTCTCTTTAGAAACAGAAATATGTTCTTCAACTACTTCATTGTAGACATCCAGACTTGCACAAAGCAGCAGTTGGTTGGGGACTTATACATGCACTTGTGGGTGTGGCCTTGACTTGAGGTGAAGCTACTTACACAACACAGCTGCTTTTTTGTCTGTGAAGAACTAAAAGGGTGTTGTGTATAGTGCAAACTTATGCCTGTATATACAACTTGTAGATGTTACACATAATATTCATTATTTCCTCCTGGTTTATTCCATTTATGTGTGTTGTGCACGTGTGTGCATGTGTACTCTCTCTCAGCCTCTCTGTGGGCCTTATATTCAACTGTCCAGAGCGTTTGTGAGTGGTAAGGCTGGAGTAGTCCAATCAGTGGTGGCCAAGTTCCAGGACATCTACACTAAAGTAAGTATTATCATCGTCATGGTAACCATCGGATGTTGTTGCATTCTCTCTTGTTTTATTGAGCTGATTGCTTGGCGCAGGACGGCAATGCAGGTCTGATCAAGCGTCTAGTGGCCAGAGTTAAGAAACACCACGTACAGACACTGACCCATGTAAGTGATGCTCTTCAATTGAAGCACGCTTTATATCAATGTATGTGCCATGTGTAGTCATAGGACACAGTAGTGTGATGATGTGCATGTGAGCACATCCCACCAATGGGTGTGGTTACTATGTGCCTGTAGCGAGCAAATTTAGCCAACAGCTAATATGCTCTAGTTAGTGTAGCTGCTGGTTCACACCTGCTCTGGTATAAACCATTTAGTGAGTTATATATAATCAAACTAGTTCACCTCTTGCATTTCCACCTAGGAATGCAAGTACACACACACACACACACACACACACACACACACACACACACACACACACACACACACACACACACACACACACACACACACACACACACACACACACACACACACACACACACACACACACACACACACACACACACACACACACACACACACACACACATGCACACACACATACGTGCACACACAGATAGATAGACAGTCAGACAGACAGACAAACGCACACCACGCCATACTACATTTTCTGGTTATTGCACTATCAAGGTGATGCTTTTATCATGTGGCCTTCATCCTTGAGTTTGAGTGTTGTGTGTGCTGTATGTGTTCCCCTGCTGTTCCCCTGCTGTTCCCCTGCTGTTCCCCTGCTGTTCCCCTGCTGTTCCCCTGCTGTTCCCCTGCTGTTCCCCTGCTGTTCCCCTGCTGTTCCCCTGCTGTTCCCCTGCTGTTCCCCTGCTGTTCCCCTGCTGTTCCCCTGCAGACCTTCATGACTGTAAGCTTGGCAGATATCAGCACTAGATTGCAGTTCAGCTGCGAGCAGGAAGCAGAGAAATACATCAGAGACATGGTGTGTGCGTGTCTCTCTGTGTGTGTGCATGTGTCTCTCTGTGTGTGTGTGTGTCTCTCTCTGTGTGTGTGTCTCTCTCTGTGTGCATGTTTCTCTCTCTGTGTGCGTGCGTGTGTCTCTGTGTGCGTGTGCGTGTATCTCTCTCTGTGTGTGCGTGTGTCTCTGTATGTGTGTGTGTGTGTGTGTGTGTGTGTGTGTGTGTGTGTGTGTGTGTGTGTGTGTGTGTGTGTGTGTGTGTGTGTGTGTGTGTGTGTGTGTGTGCGTGCGTGTGTGTGCGTGTGTGTGTGCGTGAAGAATGTTGCTTCATGCTGCCAGTCTTTGCAGTCGTATAATTCCTTCTTTTTTTTTTGTTGGTTTTTTTTTAATTTTTTAATTTTTAATATGTTGGATAAATCTTTTCTTCGAATGAAAAAAGGTCTTTGACATCCTCTTTCTCTCTCTTCCCTCCCTCCATCCACTCGGTGTCCTATTCTGCTCTTCTTTTCTCTCTCACACATCACCATGACAACACAGATAGAGGATGGGGAGGTGCATGCCAGTCTGGACCAAGCTGAAAGAATGGTGTCCTTCATTGAGAGTCCGGAGCACTTTGATTCCCTACCCATGGTGGTCCACATGGAGACACAGCTGCTGCAGTGTGTGCAGCTACATGAGAAGCTAGCCCATTTTGACAGGGAGTTGACCTTAGAACCCAGATTCATACACAAGGTTTGTTATATTTTTTGTATTTATTTGTTGTTTCATTGATTTTATTAATTGTTTGGATTATTATTATGTTTTTAATGCAATTAACACAAGTTTGCCTGCCATGTGATGGGGAAGGGATATTTGCCCACCACACACACGCACGCACGCACGCACGCACGCACGCACACACACAATCTTGTGGTGATTCTTATCCTTTCTTCATTAGTTCGAATGTGCAATGATCTGTGTCGTTTGTTTTTTTGTAATTGTGTAGCAAATCAAATTAGGCGTGGGAGTGGACGATGACCCAATGTTCCATGATGACTCTGCCTGACAGCAGTCCCCCTGCCCCTCCCCCCTCCCCTCCTACCCCCTGCCCCCCTCCCCCCAGCCATTAATACTCTCATTGGTTTGTGGACAAGGAATGAATCAATTAATGGAATGTCTGCTCACTTTGTTAATTTGATTGTATTGTTGTATGTAAGACTTGATTACTCTTCCCAGAGAAACTCTGTCATGATTATTGTTTTGCACATGGTGATCAGTGACTATGGGTCATATAGAGAAGGAACAAACATTTCAACTGGGTTCTGGGATAGCAGTTCTCTTACATGGTGTTACTTTGTGCTACATTGTCATAGTCTTCTCTGAAGTGGCATGTGGATGTGATCTCCAGTTAGATGTTGATTAGGTGCATATGAGGGAGTTGCACTGTTTACATACTTCACAACACTCAACAATATAGCAGCAACTAAAAGGTCCTTGCTTGAACAACATTGGGGCCTTGGGGGGGGGGGGGTATTTTTATATAAGAAAATTGCATGTAGGAGGGGCAGAACAAAATTGTGAATTTATTGAACCAATTTTTTATTACACATTTTTCAATTATCATTAACTCCCTTTAGTTTACTAAAGATTTTATGTACATCTGTATAGATACGTATTTATGTGCACAAACATGTATACTCGTACACGTATATGCAAGCACACACTAATAATTATCTAGTAATCTTTGTAGGTAGATTATTTTAATTGTCTGGCTTGTGTTCACACACGTCACTACACTTATATTGCGTCCACTTGTGTCCTGTTGCACCACATCACTGCCTTGTTGGGTCACGTGACTCCATCAGGAAGGAGCAAAAAATAAGATTGCATCGTCATGTTAGGGTGCACTCAGTCTTGTTTGCATTTGTGCTCAGCCAAGCCTCCTTGGCTCTGGAACCACTTCTGACATTATCCTCCATATTGCACAAAGCCCTGCTGTTGTTCAATATGCTTAGCCTCTATCAATCACTAGTGCTTCTTCAAGTTGCTAAGCCAAAATTCCCACACAGCACACAGCTCCTTGACTGGATGGTCTGTGTTACTGTCAGTACAGGTGGTGTCATCATCCCCACTGGAGGTACTTTATTTCCTGCTACAATTGTGCACAGCTAAGCCTTTCATCCTGAACCAATGCCCACACACTGAGCGAGCCACTAGATGGATCCTTTCCGCTCACACACAGGCTGTTGTTTTGCAGTACACTTGTGTCTGGCCTTGTCACGCTCCCCTGGGCCACTGTCCCACACCTGGCCACGGTGGTATGCCTCCTACCACTAGCCTCTGTGAAGACTATTATCATCCCACCGGTCCTCAGATATTCATGCAACCTTGAAGTCCCTTCAGCAGTTTGTTGAGAACACATACGCTGCTACACATACACACACGAACTTTATGACATACCCAAACTGCATAAAGATTTTAATACATAAAAATTGAAAAACTACAATAGCTTGGGGAAAATAAATTCTTCATAGTGTCCAAGTTCCTGGTACATACATGTTTTTATTGTCTGGTATATTATATTATCTTTACCTTGAAGCCATATCACACAACCTCTAAATGGTCATATGACCAAATCACATGTTGTGGTTATGTAATTTCCCCTATTCATGGGGAAGTGTATTATGCTGAATAGCAGTCCTAGTGGTATTTGGAAGTCTTATACAAATGAAGCTTTTGATCTTGTTTGTGCTTTCTCTTGCTTCACTGGCCTACTGTGAGGAACAAGATGACAGGTTGCCTAGCTCACATCTGTCCAACAGATCTCTCAGAGTCTTGCTTCTCTCACTTCCATTTGTTGGTCACATGACTCCTCTGCTGTCTCTGGCTGATGAGCTTGTGTCCAGAGGTCACATGGTGACCATGTGTGTTGGTGCCTCTGAAGATACCTTTCAGAAGTTGAAGAAGCAGATTGAGGACAGCCATGCAATCTATCATTCCTTCCAGAACAGTTTCATCTCTCTACCTCCATTACCAGAGCAGGCTGGCATCATTGACATTGGTAGTAAAATGATAAATGCATTTAGGAATGTGTCACTTTATTCTCTGAACATGCTACAGAGTTTAAATCAATCACTGACAAATGGTTCGTATGACATTATCATAGGAAATGACTTCATGATGCATGTAGCTATGTGCATTGGTTCCCGCTGGAAAGTTCCTGTCATTATAGTGGCAGCTGGCATGCAGATATTACCTCACCACTACCCTCCATGGCCCTGGTCAGGCGTGCTTCAAGCCCCTGCCTCTGAAAATTTATCTTTCTTACAACGCATGATAGGGCTAATGGTATTTCCATTAGATGCAATTGTTTATAAACAGTTTCTTATGACAGCATTTAAGTCAGTAATTCAGGACTTCTGTCCACAAGCTACTTTGGCAGAGTTATCAACTGCCTCTGGCATTTATGTTCCTCACATAGTACCAACTGTGATTGGGTTTGAATATCCACGGACTCTGACTCCACTATGTGAGTATGTGGGGCCTCTGGTCCCGAGACATCCCAAGCCTCTCTCACAAAACATGGCCCTGAAGCAGTGGCTGGAGAGCTGCCCTGAGAGCGGTGTGGTCTACCTCAGTATGGGCTCCAGATATAGCCCCACACCTGAAATGGGTAAGGCTCTTTTAGAAGGAGTGATGCAGACAAACTACAGTCTCCTGTGGTCCTTGAAGAATGGTTCTCACTGGATTCTGGATGGACTGAAAATCAACCCGGAGAGAGTTTTCATATCTGAGTGGACCCCACAGTTCAGTGTCCTTGCCTCCAAGGCTATCCACAGCACTATCATGCATGGAGGCTTCAATGGCTTGAATGAAGCATTGTTCCATGGAGTGCCTGTCATTGGCTTGCCTCAGATGAAGGAGCAGGAACTCAATCTTGGCAGACTGTTCCATAATGGGCTTGGCTTGAAGCTGGATGCAAACTCTCTGGACTCTTCCACTGTGGCTCAGGCCATTGCTAGCCTCAACGGTGGTGAGTTCCGACAGAGAATTGGCAAACTTCAGAAGATGTTTAAGCTTGCTGGTGGAGTGAAAAGAGCTGCTGACTTGGTTGAGTTTTATGAGGAGAATGGCTATTCGCATTTGGTTCCAGCATATGCCAAGTACCAGTGGAGCTGGGTCCACTACTACAATGTTGATGTGTGGCTTGTTGTAGTGTGTGTTCTGCTGCTGCTGGTATATGTCGACATAAAGTTGCTTGTATTTGTCAAGCATTGCTGCTGCAAGAAAAAACAAAAGACAGAATAACATCACTCCCTAATTACTGAAGTTTTATCTGTCTGCTCTTTCACTTGCAATACTCTCGTGGCTATTTATGATGCACTGTATATTGAATAAAAATGGTGAACACCTAAAATACCCAACACCAAGTTTAAAATTTCTCCTTGGATAAGAACTCCATTGCTTTTTACTTACCGCACAAAGATGCATTCATTCTCATGCAGGTATGTCGTAGCTGAATGTTCCATTTCCCTGAAGGCTATTTCCACCAACTGCATCATAAGCTCTTACCTTAGCTATACTAGAGAAATACATGCCCTATGGTGTGGTTTGGCTCACCTTTGGTGGGCTGTAGTCATGAAAGTGTCTGCTTTGAAGACATGTAGACTCTTCAAACAAAAGTGAACATGTGATTAGGTCAAAGTGTACCATTTTGGACCTTTTTAGCCTTACACATAGAGGATGAGGTGTGGCTAGATGGGACCCACCCCACGTTATTCGCAGAGTCAAATTGTGTCTGCATACCAAAGTTTTAGGCCTGTAGCTCCATCTTTTCCTGGCAATAGTACCATTTTTGGATTTTTTAAATTATTTTTTTAATACAGAAATGGGTGTGGCCATATAGACATGCTCATGATGATCCCCTGGTGATATATATATGGGTTTGTGGGTCTAAGTTCAACTGTCCTAACGTGAATAGCAGATACACAGACTACTCACACTTTATAGTATAGATAGCTAATCATTCCCTACACACCTAATGGAAGAACAGTGCTTCCAATCCTCTAGTTGGCAATTCATTTACAGGAAATTGCACAAGCAAGGAAACTATTTTCAAGATTGCCCTGGACAATACAGGAAGACCAGTAACTCCCCCAAAAAAACAAACCAACACCCCAACAAAACGTACCTATAATAACCTTTCCTTGTGGTTCGTTTGTAAAACAAAACAAAACACAAAACAAACTGTTTTGGTTGCAGATGAAGCCATACACTTCCTGTGCAGTTTGATGCTAGCCTGCACCACTGTCTAAATCCAGACACTAGGGTCATGTGGACTCCTGTTACCTCCAAGTTCACTCACTTGCTCACTGCAAGAGGATAGGCAAAATTAGACGCTAGCTCAATAGAGTCAATGCAATAGCTCTACACCAGCTCTGCACCAGCTCTGCACTACCACCTGTGCACACAGTCCTTTACACTTGGCTACTGCAGCAGAGCCAACCCAATCAGTTCTCCCAAACTCATTATCAGGATCACATGACCTCCACTTGCTCAACAGTTGGCTGCTGTCAAAGATATGCATTATGAAATTAGGCTCAGCTACTTCCATTTTCATGCAACAAATTCAACAGATCATCTTTACTGACATGAATGAGAAGGCACGCACACGAGGAGCTAGTGGTGAGAACAGGTGTGTTTAGTTGATGTTACAAACATGTGAATACATGCCCACTGATGTGAGAGAGGAGTGTATACATGTGCATGTGCTAGGAGTGGACGATGAAGGCCCAGTGCTGTGCCTGGTCTGACTCCTGGCACTCCTCCAAGTGAAGTGTGTTGCCACTGCTGCTCATACACTTGCCACTGGCTCTGCAAGCACAACAAACAATAACAAACAAACAATAACAATTGATAAAAATAGTTAATTAATAATATTGATTGGTAATAATAATAATGAAATGCTAGAGAGACAGAGAGGCCCCATCACAGATGATCTTCAAACAGACAAGGCTCAAAAGACTCCTACAATAAGAAACAAGGCTCGATAACGTAATAAATTCGTCATGGCATATCAAAGCCACTTCCATACAAGATGGATTCTTGTGCACACCATGGGACACAACACTTCACTGTAATACACAACAGGTACTATCTATGAACATGAAGGGTGAATAAATGTGTGGGCGGGTAAAGGTCATTCTTTCTGGACTAAATTGAACACACACTAATTGGTGAAGCAAAGGTCACTCACTGTCACACTCAGTGCGGAGGACCGAGTCCTTCTATATAATGGTTTTAACAATTTGTGGGAGAAAGAATGGATAGGAGTATTCTATGGACACTGGCTCTCCAACTGGCACAACACTATGTGGCAGCATGACATCACATACATGACACTCTGTCCAATCAAGTGACTGGCTAGCTGCTGTAATCAGACATCTGACAATCTAACGAACGACCACCAGAGGTCAACATGATACCATGTCTCTTTCCCACTCCTGATCTCATTCTATTCTCTTTGCCCTTCTCCTTGCTCATGTGCAGTCAACCATGGAGGCAAGGACCCACCCAACACATCTCCACAGCTGGGCCACACCCACTACAAGCAGCTGGATACACCATTGGTTTCCATGCTCATCAGAACTGCTCATGAAAACAGTCAGTGATACATTAAATCTCCCCCGTCTTTAGACTGATTCAATATTGTCAGTGCGACGGCTGTACCAATACAGTGAATATTATCTAAATGTGTGGTTCTTATTCCTAATAGCATGTGCAACAACTGGGGATCCTATGCAAGGCATCCAATAGCCAACCAAATAAAGCTTTTATTTGGACTCAATTATTGATGCATGAGCACACAACTCTATCCATCCCCCCTCCCCCTCTCTTTCTCCCCCCCCCCCCCCCCCCCTTCCACATACTTATGTCGGAATAATTTAGTGGTGGTAGAGAGTTCCCAGTGTTGGTCATCTGATGTCTTCAGGCAATTCCACAACACAATGAGGTCTCCATGGCTACCAAGACACTCCTGATTGTGCTTGAGCAAATGTTTATCCCGAGAGAACATCTGTAGATGAAAATATAATTATGTAGTTGAAAGAACACTAATCAGAGTCAGGATATGATTCCTTATAGTTCGATAATTTTGTAATTGAACCTGAAAATCTATATAAAAAAAATTGAAAATGTCCACTAAAAAAAGAAAAAGAAAAGCACAAATACATGTAACCATAGCAACATCACCTAGCAACCAACATGTCAATACATGTTTCATATTTCCACAAGTCTCACCTGGTTTCCTCCACTTCCATGACAAGCAAACACACCCACTTTCCCGCTGGGACCTGCTCCGAGAGAGTCCAGACACATGCCTGAGCTCTCTTGTCGTATCGCCCCGCTACTCATCTCTGACGGAATCCTGCAAACATGGAGGATGACAATTACGAGGCTGTGCGAGGGCAGTCGCGCGTGCACGTGTGTGTGTGTGTGATGTGCCTGTCTGCTGCGGAAAATCTGGCAAAAAGATTGCAAAGAGAATTAAAATATCAGTTCTGATTCAACCATAATGGGTTGGCATGTGAAAGCATGGAGGAAGGAGACTGCTCCCAGGTAGACAACAAGTTAGACTACCCTTTACTGATTTAAATGAAATGCATAGATCATTTGCTGATTCATGCAGTGCAATGATTAGAGATATAACTAGAGTAGGTAATGGTCGTCTAATATGCAGTCTTCTGAAACACTTTCATATGAACTTTGTAACTTACTCCAGCTCTGGGTATACTTCAGTGAGGTACCACTTGAATGACTTGCACTTTAACCTCTCCCTCAGAGCCACACGTTCAGAGACACTGAAGGAGGCACAAGAGAAGTCATTAAGATGAAGAGATATGGAGGAACATAGGAAAAGGTCAAGAGGTCAATGAGGGGAAGGAACATGAGAAAGACATGGAGGATGTGAGGAGATACAGTGGAAAACTAGGGGAGATATGAGGCAGTTGACAAGATAAAGAGATGTATGTTGATTACATAATGATAATTATTAAAATTAATTATCTTATTGAATGTACTCCACTCAATGCAATAAGTTCCCCATCCCCCCCCCCCCACTTTCCAGAATTTTTCGGCCATTATGAGGGCTCTGATAGGTCCTTCTCATCAATGCAGATCTTCTCTTTTTAATCTGTTTACCCCAATACTAAAATATGTAACTACAGGGAACGCCCCCTCCCCTCTCCATCTCTCCCTGACAGCAGCTGCAGTAGACCAAACTCTATGCCATTAGCAAATGATATTTCATGCTAAAACCCCCACCCTCCCCTGACTCTTGGCCTCGACAAGGATTTCCAACACTGCCACAAAACAAGAGATGCACATGTGGTGTATGTGGGTGCACATGTGACCACACTAACATACTCTCCGTAGTCTTTGCTCCTCGCAGATGGTCTGGCGTTGTAGAAGTACTTCTTGTACTCATCCATCCACACCTCGGCCGTTCTCTGGCAGTTCCTATGGAGACCAGAGATATCATAGCACTCACACCACATGTTGCAGTGTAGCTATTTTCCAACATCACAGCACAGCTCTAATTAAAACACACCCACACATACTCTACTTCTATATTTGGTTTACTTGATGTAAGTCATAGCGTTGCCCTTGGGGAAGCTGTATGGATGTCTCTTTCGGAAGACATGACCCACACGGGAACACGGAATGATCTCCATTGACCCTCCGCACATCCAAGTACGGAAGGAAATTTCTATAATAAAGATTATAACATACATGTAATTATACATCACAGAGCATAGTGAGCACATATGTTCCTCAAACACATGTAGCAAGGGCCCTACTATACTTGGTGGTCTTTCTTTAGAATATAGAAAGTATACCTTACCAGGCCAGACATTCCACCATAGGTAGCCAGGCAGGTATTCTAATATGCCTGTAATGGCTGCACAGAATGTGGCCAAGAGCTAACGTAGGCTCCCATACGTGCCAGCAGCACGTCTAGTTCTGCTGATGGATGCACAAACAGTTGAGAAAAAAGATGGTCGACTATTATTCCTTATTTTAAAACTTTTTCTGGAGGGGCGGGGAATAGAACTAGTATATCATTGTCATCAGCCAACCTGTTCTATATTCAACATGGCTGACAACAAGGTGAATGTCTGTCGGCAAGAAACATCAGTGCATCTTGTGGTCACCATGTGAGATAAGTGACAACAGAATGCATCGGCTATGGCGTACCAAAGTTCTCTCCTCCCCAGATGTCCATGTCTGTATCATACTTGCCCACTTCTATGAACCGCTCTCTGCTGATGGAGAACAGACCTCCGGCTATCATTGGAGTCCTGGACACACACACACAACATTCACAAGTGCATGAATCATCACAGAAAAAAAAAACCCACTCGTGTTATTTAACATAATTAATGCAGTATTAGAAGAACTTACTTCAATATTATTGTCCACCTGCACACGCTCACTGTATTGGGACCACACCCCTCAGGATTCAGACTGGATGTATTCTACTGCACATGCTCACTGCATTGGGACCATACCCCTAGGGTTCAGACAGGAGGTATTCTACTGCACATGCTCACTGTGTTGAGACCATACCCCCTAGGGTTCAGACAGGAGGTATTCTACTGCAAATGCTCACTGTATTGGGACCACTGGTGTGCTCCTCATTCCCTTCCTCCGAGCATTCAGATTGTCCCATTTGAAATGCATGCTCCAATCAAATCCTGCAGAGAAGAACAAGTTGAAAGCAACATGAGATAAACCACTACGTCAGAGAGACATTAACACTCGTGAAACTCACCAAGCCTCCATCAAAATCAACTACTTTAATTGGGATGTCATATAAAGCATGCACGATGGCCTATTTATGGGTCGATAAAAAATATTTTTTGTTTCCACAGCTACAACTTCTCCAGGTCAACACTGATCCAAGGCAAGCAGCTCTGTAGACTGCCAAACTGTCTGTATTTTAAGGGGCTACTATAATTATAATAATAAATATTCATAAGTGCCCCTGACATGACCCTGAATGAAAAGAATGCTTAAAATTTAACCACATATACAAAAAAAAAAAAAAAAAAAAAAAAAAAAAATTCATTTAGGGAGACAAAAAAAAAAAGGTGCTGGCAGGACTATATTGTTGCCATAGTAAACGATTCTATAAGAGGCAAGCAATGAAAATGTTCAAATATTTATTACCATAGTTATTGAAGTACAGGCCCTCCTACTGCATGCAGGCACACAAATGAACACTGTGATACCAAACATAGCAGAAATAAATCATGACATGCCATTGGAGATTCTACAGCTGAATATTTCCCAACATATTTTCAGCAGTATATTAGTTGATCTACTGCTAGCCATCCAATTGTGGTGTGGGGAAATATCTAATATTGGTCAATTACTGTGGAGTGCAATGAATAACGTTAATTTTGAACTTAATTGTGAATGGCATTGCTATCGCCTGACCTGCATTTGATTATTTTATGTAAAATTATTGCCTGAAATAGCTTCAGAAATAATGAAATAAAATCTTAAAAATATTCTCCATTGCAAGAGTGTAATTAGCCTGTTTGTTCTGACGGTCGTTGCTGTGGCTACCCTTCCACACCCTCCCCCTCAGGGATGGTTAACATGGATATGACACCCTTATCCCTTCCTTTCTCTGCCAATGAACACACATACCTCCGACAAGGTCAGAGGAGGCAGTGACGTAGTTGAAGTTGTCCATGTTGATTACATCTATGATTGGACTCACCACAACATTGGGCACCTGCAACAACAACAAACAAACAAACAAATATGTACATCTCAGCACCTCAGACAAATGACAATACTAACCTCCACATTCTGTTGGAAACAATTATATTAACAAACAACAACGCTCTCTACAATTGGAGGCTCTATTTGCCATCAAGTGCACTATAATTAAAATTATTCTCTAATATAAATACGCATAATATACTTATATATGTACACAATAGATATATACAAATACATTTCTGAGGAAACAACCTACATGTGTGAATTCGTAATGTGCCAGTTGCAAGGAGCTCGTTACTTAAAATAATTTTCAGGGATTAACTAAAGACAAGTTCATAACAAGATGCTAAGTACAATGTCGGATGGATGCCAACACTATATGGTTCCAGCAAAACTTTCATGTAATACACACCTACCAGGTGTTTTTGGTTAGATGACAGATAGAGAGAAATATAGCCAGCCACCTAATAATGGTGTGCTTGCTACCATGGCTACAATGCCCAGCTTAGGCTTACAAGCCCTGGGACAGTTACTGTGATCCACTTTTCATCAAACAAAGCAACAATGATAGTCACAAGTGAATTCATGATATTTAAAAGTGCTTCACTCACATCATTCAGACCACCAAAGCTGAGAATCTTTGGAGGTAAAAAAAAAGAAAAAAAGGGGGGGGGGGGGGGGGGGGGGGGAAATAAATAAATAAATGAAATAAAAATAATAAATAAATAAAAATATAAAAATTTCAAGTGTTGCTCCCTCCCCCAACACCCGGCCACAGTGTTAATTGCTATCAATACATGCTGCACACTGTCCTGGCGCATGTGTACCTTTTTGATTCTGTGGAGCAAAGGTTGCAGCCAGCCTACATTACACTCGCAGTGGCTGTCAAGGAATGTCAGAATTGCACCAGTGGCATAGTCCGAACCTTTGACCCTTGACCTCACCAGACCTGACACAGCACCGCCATACAATACGCACATCAGGACAGAGACACTATATAACAATGCACGCTAGGTGGGTCACACATCCACAGAGGGCACTCCTGACTCCTACGGCTGTCTGATATGCATGTGTTGGTTGCAGTACAGGTTGGAAGGGAGATTGAGGACTTAAACCAAAGATACTGATTACTAATATATATATACATTCCATAGTCTAGTGTGACATGCATGATAGTTCATGTCATATGACAGCTGTCCGCATAGCTACAACAGGGATAGACTACAAACAAATGGTGGAGGGCCTCCGACATTGGCTTCAGTAAGGATATCTCGGGGATAGAAATACCTACCAATAAAATCGTAATAGTAATCGATTTGTGGTTATATAATTTTTCAAAATAACGAGAGTCACCTTACCTTCTCTCTGCTCGTTTCGTAGTACCACAACTTTTGGCAGCTTCTGTAGCAACAATCCATCGTTAGCTGGTGCAACATAAAGCAAATGGACAAGACATGGTCTGATGGAAGAGGACATCTAATGCAATGCAAAATCTTATGCTAACCCTATACTTGGATGAATTGTTCTAATCGGCATTCTATTTCTCCAGAGACCCTTTACCAACCCAGAGAAAAATCTCGCAACAAATACTAATACTATTTGATATCTGATGCAGTTACTCCACACCCACCTGGGCAGGGGAATCATTCTGTATGGCCACACCCCTTTATCAGAGTAGATATAAACCACCCCCCTTAGGAAACTATGATAAGCACACTCACGATCATCACTGTAGTCGTCCACTAGAATGATCTCAAGGATGAGTTCCGGAGGACTTCTGTTCAGAACACTACATGGAAGTGGAGATAACCACACCCATGCAAGTCAACCCAGGGAAACATCACATGACAACACCTCAGAACACATGCTCGCATGCACACATTAAAACACATCAAGACACATGCTCACATGTGCACATGACAACACCTCAGGACATGGCATCAGCATAACTCTCCTTTCCTCTTGTCTCTTGATAAGATCAAAAAGAATCAATCAAAGGTGCTCACATGCTACATTTATGGGCACGAGATATATATATATATATATATATTGAAGATCTGGAGTTCTGTATTTGGAATTGAAGATAACTTCAGATAGAGTAGATAGTACAGGCTGGGAATGCAAGACTGCTCCTTAGCCGGTCAGTCTGGCTAATCTAGAGCATACAACAGCATGTAACAGCATGTAACAGCATGTTGTTGTGCAATAGTAACAGACAATCTCCTGTGTGAGGTGGAGCTCAACCAATAAGAAACAAAAAAACATTTGGCCAGATATAGGTTGTCCAATTGTTGACCTGAGAAAGGGAAATGGTCACTGTTGTGTGTATGTGTGCACACGCATGTGTGTAAGTGTGTGATGTTCATGTGCCATGAAAGAAAAGGTAAAAGCTCTTTCCCAACTTGTTAGTGATATTAAACGGGGGGAAAGGAAACTACAGCCAGTATGTATGTGTGGCCTGCTCTTGCAAGTGTGACTGTCACAGAATACATACATGCATGCCACACATCTAATGTTGGTCACACCCACGAGTATGACCAACATAGATGTGTATTTACAACTAGAGCCATATATGGCACAAATGACACGAGAATATTGGGACGACCACCACTTCAAAACTGAGGAGGGTGGGTGGGTGTCATACACCCTAGGACCTCCTTAGTTACTCTATAGCAACCATCCCATTGTCTGCACCAACCTGACCACTGTTCGTAGGAGAGTGGATCTTGCCTCATTGTGGAAAGTGATGATGACAGAGGTGGAGGGCAGGTCTGTGCTGTAGGTCACATACGAACACCTGCACAATAGAAACATGTCACAGCGCATGTAAATAAATGAAGTGTGGTATGTGAGTGCGTGTAGTGTATTATTATGATTGTTGAAATGTATTGTCTGCTGTAATGGATGTGTACATAGTATCATGTAATGTATATTGTTTCTCAAGTACAACACACAATAGCTCCTGCTGTGGTAAAGCAGCTGTTGGCATGGCAACATGTGTGAGGCACTTCTTCACTTACAACTGTGTAATACATATGGCGGCGGAGGTTAACCACAGAGCTCTGTTAATGCTAATTACTCTATACGGAGCCTGCTCAGAACATAACTAAGTTATACACAGCTGTATATCCATACACGCGAACACTCACACACACCATCAAGGATATCTTGGTGAGCTGCATAGAGAACTTGATCATACCTTCACACATGACTCAATGTAGATTAGTGCATAGAGTACAGTACAGAGTGCATACATGGGATCACTGTCAACCCACCATACTATAATAATATTAATAGAAAATGTCTCCCAACAATAGTGGCCAAGCATTAACTGAACTGGAATAGTCATCTCTGTAGAAGAGTGTCACTCTCTAATTGATATCTCCTATGAGTGTGTCAGCTAATGATGGTGCACTGTTGTTTCCTCTCCTCTCCACCAATGGACGGATGGATAAAGGTGTGGAAGAGCTTCACAGGGTGTTTGTAGGCATTGTGGCTGCACCTACCAAAGGCCTTCCCAACAGGACAACGTGAAGTCTTGTTTGCAGATGCCTGCTTCCTGCTGACTACAGCTAGTTACAGCATCCTACACAGTTGTCCCTTTACCATTTCTAATTTGACACAATCAATGTAATGCACAAAAACAGATACTGATTAGATCAGCTGATTTGTTATGGTAAAGGATTATCTAATTTGTGGTCCACATGAGTAGAGTCATATTTCAACTACTATTGTAGGTTGATCTGATGACATCTTTATTGTACGTTGTTCAAATAGAAGAAGCAGAGCTGCTTGGTAACTAGAAATACTCCCACATGTGCCTTAGATAATGAGAACACACAAAAAAAAAATTACAGCAAATAATAAACAAATAAAAAAATAAAATTTGACTTGAATTTAACATTAGGTTACCAGAAGATTTTAAGATTACATGGTGACAATATTCTTGATTGAGACCAAAAAGATTTGTGAAGTGCGGAAATCACACACCTGCTAACAGGGAGATATTAAGCAGCTGTATATTATAGAATGGAGTGACAGGAACCCTGCGCTACTCACTTATGGTTTCTTGAGTCAGGCACTGCTCTGTCACTTCTCAACTTATCACTCTCCTCCTGGTTAAAGGCATTCAACTTGTAGGAGTCTTGGTCCTTGTGTGCCGAGGATATGTAGAGTGTTTCATTAAAGCCCTCCAAGTTTGGTGACTTGTGTTTGACCCCCTCACTGTCATGCTTCCAGTTGAGTAGAGCCCTATCATCAACCCTGTTCACAGGATCTTCAACTTGACTATTCTCACCATCCACATCCTTCGTTTCCGGTCTTCTGTGGTCGTACTGCATGTGGGAGGAATGAAGGAACATGAATGAGTGTTAATATCAAACCAATAATGAACAAACTCCAAAAGTTTGAAGATCCACCAAACAACATCAACCCTTTGATCAATTGCTTCTGATCTTATCAAGACAAGAGGGAAGGAGAGTTATACTGATATCTTGTTGAAACCATTTAAGCTAATGCATGCTGGTATAGATGCTTTATGTTTGAGGTTTTGTGTGTTAAAAGGGTTACAGTCATCCAGACACATATTTAATCACATTGATAAATATTTACAATCTTGTATCACTGAGATTGCCAATCGTTGCCGGCATCTCAATTCATTCAAGAAACTCTAATCTGGTGAATTCTGTAGAGTAAAGTGACATCTGGATTAGTAGAGAGCAAGCTTAGCTTGCAAGTTACACAGGCTAAATTATAACAGAACTAAGCCAGGGGTGCTGGCAGGCATACCCACAGAAACTGCACCTAATCATGGCATATGAACTGTTCACTGACACACAGTCTGAGCAGGGGTGGGATCTCAGTGACGTCAGAGCAGTGACCATAATGCATAGACAACAAACACAACCAGGACCACATGTTCAAGTACAGATGCATGGCTGGCAAGTACTGACACATGGCTGGCAACTACAAGACCACAGATGTAGAATAACATAAGATTAGTACTTAACCAGAAATCAATTATCGTCCAAACTACTAAAAATGTCATCTTCAAACTGAAAGAAAAAAAGAAGTAAATGTTTTGAAAGTTCCAACTGCAAGTTTTACTGAATTAGTAATTAAGTTTTGGGTAGTTTGGCAGCTGAATGTGAACAGCCACAGATGTTGTGTCATCCTCCAATGGTCCTGTCTTTGTATGAGTTTGGCTCAAGTGTTGGAGGCATGATGATAATCTTACATTGCAATACAGATCTGTAAGTTCCAATAGTGGTCAATGTATACTTTGAATGCCTCCTCCCCCCCTCCCCCACAAAAAAAAGAACAGCATCAACACAAACAACAAAAACTTTCCCAACCATCAGGACAGAAAGAGGTGAGGTGATTATTTTCTGTGAAATATGTACCACCATGAACTTAAGTGTAGTGGGGCATGAAACTCTGGACTGGAATTGTCCAGGACTTTCCAGATTTTTCTATCTTTAACCATCACTGTGTGTGTGTGTGTGTGTGTGTGTGTGTGTGTGTGTGTGTGTGTGTGTGTGTGTGTGTGTGTGTGTGTGTGTGTGTGTGTGTGTGTGTGTGTGTCGATCCACTTGGTTCACGTACTGGACATATTCTGGTGACACTTCCTGATACTAATTGGGACTTGCTCAGACTGTCACAATCATTTAGTATCAGCTGCCAAATACAGACAATTGTTCAATGGTATACTTGAGAATTCACACTGAACAATTGCACCAACCACAAATGGGGGTGAAAATAAGATTGCAAACATGAAAATGATTAGCTCCAACTACAAATTTTGCCTCACCCAAGCCCAACTAGGCCTAGCCCAACTTTTTAAGGCGCATTGAAAAAAAAATTTTTTTTTTACTATTCAAAATTTCCTACTTTAATTCTACCTAGACGGTTTGGCAGGTATCTTCAAACTATTTGAAGGAATGAAGCTTCTGTACATGCTAATGGCCCAAGGGCAGACAAGACAGCAGGAAGGGGTGTAATGTCCAATGTCAGATGTGCAGAGAGTGGTTCTACCAGGCTTGCACGAGCATCATTCACCATGTTGTGGATAATTCTCCATTAAAATACAATTGAAATTATGTATTAGCATAGCCTAAAAATTTCACTTATTGAGCTTCTAGCATGTGCAATCAGCTTTGCCTGGGTAAGAACATGGGCATAGCTAACATAAGGCAACCCCCCCCCCCCCCCCTCCCCAAAAAGAAAAACCAAAAAACCAAAAACAAAATCAACAAAGAACAAAACCAAAAAAAAAACAAACAAAACTTAACTTAAAACAAAACAGAAATTGCTCTTTCAGCCAAAATGTCTCCAAATAAGAAGCACAGTAAGACACTGCCGTCTTCTGGAAAGCACAGGTGGCGAGTTTTCTAGGTTAGCTATTGAGTGTAAGAATAACATTTGTAGCTATAAACTAACATGTGCAGTGATGATGGATTAGTGCTAGACATCCAGTGGATGTGCAAAAGCTATATTACACTTTTTTTTTCTTTCAAGATTTAGATTGCTAGCCATAGGTTTAGGGCTATGAATTACAGCTTTTATTCAATGATTTGTTAACTATATTGATTTGTTAATAATATTTAGAGAGCCCTCTTTCTTGTCAAGTTGCCAGACTGTGGAGTCTTACAAACACACTTTACTTAGTTGTTTTCATAATCCATTTCTCCTTGTTATAACAGGCATATATTATCACCTGATTTACAAACATTGCCTGGGAGAATAAAATACATATGTTGCAGCACATGAGAGTATAACCTGAAATGTATTTCATTTGATGGAGAAAATGATCATGCTTAGTGGATTCTTCAGGAATACTTTTTTTTTTCCACTTGAAGAGGGAGTGTCAGCCTATCATAGATACCTCAAGTAGTAATTTGGTTTCTAACTAATTAATAAATTGTATCTTGCATGAGGGCAAAATGAGAAAAAATTGTCTATCTCATTGAACATATCTAAAAAAAGTCTCTCTCATGTGCCAATAACATATGTTCCTGGCTCTGCCCATAAAAAAATATTGAATTTCTTAAACAACGAAAAGCCTTAGTCAACAGGTCTGAAGCACTTCAAAATCTTACTATAAAATGGAAAAATTAGCTACAATCTCCTAAATATATAAAAGGAGGTGTGTGTGTGTGTGTGTGTGTGTGTGTGTGTGTGTGTGTGTGTGTGTGTGTGTGTGTGTGTGTGTGTGTGTGTGTCTGTACCATCACTCTGGCTAAACCTGTGAGTGGATATCTCTGAAACTTGGCATGATGATAGGCTAGACCCAACTTAAAACATGGGCTAAAAATTTCGGAAAATGGTTACCATGGTAGCGAGAAAAGTAAAAAATGGTATTTTTTCCAGAAAAACCCTTGGAGCTACAGACCTAATACTTAGTGTGCATATACAACTTCATTTTGGGAATAACACGGGCTGGGTCTCACCTGGCCACACCTCGTGTGTACGGCTAAAAATGTCAAAAAAATGGTATATCAGCAAAAACACTTGAACCTAAGGAGTTAGACCATGAACCCATATATATTCGGAATCAATATAATCTGGGGAATGTTTCAAATACATATATATGACCACACCCATTTCTCTGTTCATGTCAGTCCCCCCCAAAAATCAAAAATGGTACTTTGGACACACAAACCTTTGGAGCGACAGAGTTAAAACATGGTATGCATACACAAATTGACTTTGGGAGTAACATGGGCGGGATCCCTTATTGCTACACCACTTCCCATTGGTGTGTAAAGAGAAAAACTGCCCCCAAAAAAAAAAAAAAAAAAAAAAGAGTTCAGAATAAAGATTGGACATAAGGAGTTAGATCTGCGAACCCATTTTAATATATATTTTGGTTTGTAAGTATGTACGTATGTTTCTATGTATGTGTCCAGGCATCACAGCCAAACACTGGGACCAAAAAAGGCCAAAATTAGGCATGTACCCTCTAAGAATCCGAGTGACTATTATTGAACACATGTGGGCATGGTAATGGGTGTGATTTTGCCATAGCCACACCCACAGGAAGCTATTTTGGCTGAAAAAAGTTAACCAGAGACCAATCTGGTAAAAAGTGGCGTGCGGTCTACAAGTACCTGGGGAAAGAACTATTAAACACATATGGGTGTCGTGTGGGTTGGTCATAGCCACACCCACTATAAGTTGTTTTGGCTATTAAAAGCCAATTCAAAGACCAACCTGACTAAAATTTGGAATGAGGTTTCCAAGCAACTGTGTGAGCATTATTAATCTCTCGTTTGTGTGCCAATGGATATGGTCTGGTCATGGCCACACCCCAGGACATCATTATGCCTACCAAAAACTCATTTATGGATCAATCGAGCTGAAATTTGGCTTATGGAGTCCAAGTAATCGGGTGAGCATTAATAACTGCATGTGGATGTAGCAGTGGGTGTGGTTTGGTATTTGCCAAACCCACAGGAAGTTGTTTTGGCTATCAAAACCTAATTAAAGGAAAGGACCAACCAGGCCGAAATTTGAGTGGCTTCTATGTTTCATGTTGACTTTGGCCGGGCAAAGCCGGGTATATGCTGCTAGTATATATGTATCCTATATATAAAGGAAGATGTCAGTATATCTGTCTGTCTGTATATTTGTACTATCATTCTGGCAAAACTTGTGGCTGGATTTCTCTGAAACTTGGCATGATGATAGGTTTTTATCCACCTTAAAAGATGGGCTAAAAAATCTGGAAAATAGTTACCATTGTAACGAAAAAAAGCCAAAAATAGTATTTTTGCCAGAAAAACCCTTGGAGCTACAGATCTAAAAAAAAACTTGGTATGCATATACAACTTCACTCTGGGAGTAACATGGGCTGGGTCCCACCTGGCCACACCTCTTCCTGCGTAAGGCTAAAAATGTCAAAAATGGTATATCAGCAAAACACTTGAACCTAAGGAGTTAGAACATATTTGGAATCAATCTAATCTGGGGAATGTTTTAAGTACATGTATATGACCACACTAATTCTTTTTTCATGTCAGGCTCAAAGAAAGACTAAAATGGTACTTTGGCCAGACAAACCCTTGGAGCGACAGACTTAATACATGGTCACATACACAAATTGACTTTGGGAGTAACAGAGTAACATGGGTGGGATCCCTCCTGGCTACACCTCTTTTCCCATTGGTGTGTAAATCGAAAGTGACAAAAAAAAAAAGAAAGAAAAAAAAGAAAAACTTTTGAATAACGTTTGGACTGAAGGAGTTATATCTGCAAACACACTTTAATATATATTTTGGTTACTAGGTATGTATGTGTGTCTAGGCATCTAAGGCTAAACACTTCGACTAAAAAGGCAGAAATTAGGCATGTATTCTCCAACAACCCAGGGAAAGCATTATAAACCAAATATGTGTGTGGTTTGGCCATAGCAACACTCACCGGAAGTTGTTTTGGCTCTTAAAAGCTAATCAAACAACCAACCAGAGTGAAATTTGGTATGAGACTTCCAAGCAACTGGGTGAGCATTACTAATCACATGCACGTGCATCAAAGGGTGTGGTTTGGTCATTGCCACACCCATAGGACATTATGCCTGCCAATCAGGCTGAAATTGGGCATATGGATTCCAAACCAGGTGAGCATTATTAACTACATGTGGGTGTGGTAAAGTGTGTGGTTTATATTAGCCACACCCACAAGAAGTTGTTTTGGCTGCCAAAAGTTAATTAAAGGACCAACCAGGCAGAAATTTGAGTGGCTTCTATAATGTTTCATGTTGACGTTGGCCGGGCAACGCTGGGTAATAGCAATGAAATTTAGACTGCCATTTGTCTATTTTTAAAATTTTTTTATAATATTTACCATCTAGCCCACCAGGTCACCTACAGTAGAGTACAGTAGAGTACAGTACAGTTGCATCCAACCCAAAGCCAACAGCTGTCAACCACTTACTAATTCTCGATAGAAAAATAAGATATTTAAGTCTGGAAAAATTATGGCAATGAAAATATAACCAAGGAAGAGCATTCACCAGAAAGAAGTCCCACTGTCTCTGACAGTGTGGTTAGGATCAACCAAGGAGTTCTTTAAATAAAATATTTGAAAAGGAAGAAAAGTTGGAAGGAAACAGGGGAAAAAATGGGGTAATGGCGAGGAAAAAAAAAATTTTTTTTACACATACGAAAACAGGCATTTGGAAAAGCTGAAAGGTGGGGGGGGGGGGGGGGGGGGGGGGGGGGGATGAAAAAAAGAGAGAAAAATATAAGTAAGATGAGTCCTTTGATAATTTCATTTATTATTACTCCAGGAATGGCGGTCCATCTGACACCACTGACAGCTATATAATCATTTCGCACACTTTTCCGAATGCCCACAATCCATAATCGAAGCTGCTGCAGTGTCCTCTATATCCTTTCACAGTCCTGAGCAACCCCCCCTCCCCCTTACAATTGTGGGTTATGGCCTATGGGCATTAGAAAAGTAAGGAAAATTATAAAGTTGACAGTACTTTGAAATTTTCCCAATTTCAGAGAATAATTAAAATTTTTTTTTGCTTTCATTTTCTTTGGGAGGTGGTTTGTGTGTGTGTGTGTGTGTGTGTGTGTGTGTGTGTGTGTGTGTGTGTGTGTGTGTGTGTGTGTGTGTGTGTGTGTGTGTGTGTGTGCTTACAGGGATATCAAATTTTGTCATCCTCAAAAATAATATACATGCTTGATAATTGAAAGCAGGAAGTAGGAAAATTGCACTCAATATATTACATGTATGATAAATATGTATCCATAGGGTGTATAAACATACATAGGTAAGGTGTTACAAATGTGTGTTTTCCTTGTTGTTTCTTCATATATTTTTTTTAAATTTCAATTTTAGGATCAATTTGTAAATATAGAGATTGCAATTTTGTGTCAAAGTGTGTTCTCGAGCAATAAAGTATTGGGGGGACAATGTAAAAGAAATGGACTGCTTTAAAATTAAAACGTCCTAGAAGGACCAGTTTTAACATAAAAAATAGTTCAGGGGCCTCTGCCTTTATTACTATATTTGGTGGGGAGGCCCATTCTTTTGGGAAGGGGGGGGGGGGGGGTGCTACTATAAATGTGATGGGCAATATGTATGCATTGGCCATATTTCCCTTTTTCATTTTTGGAATGTTTTAAAAGTCAAATCTCACTATATTCAGTTAGCTAGCCACAGAAAATAATTAAAATATGTTTACAGGCTTGCAGAGGTCAACTCTGTGCAAGAGTGTGCATTACTGGCTTCAT
>OZ017782.1:12684707-12873859 GCA_963969325.1 Lycopodina hypogea | reverse complement strand
CACACAATTAATATACACACAATTAATATACACTGAATTAATATACACAGAATTGATATACACATGGGTGATTCAATTTAATATATATAGTTCAGTTGTAGTTCTTGCTCTTTTCTCTCCAAATATAGCTAGAGCTGTATGACTTCAAACTAGGCTTTAGTTAATTCTACTTTATTCCAGAGGGTGAGAGTGTTCAGGAGTAGAGTGAGTGCCTAAGCCTGGGTGGGGAAAGAAAGAATTGGTGGTGGTGTTGGTGGTGTGTGTGTGTGTGTGGTGGGGGGGCGGAGCGGTGGTTTGGATTAACTTTTCTGGCACCTTAGCAGTTAGAATGAGTTGGTACTAATAGCTGACAAGTTTCAATCATGATACTGAAATAAATTTCAAATGATATCCAGAATAATTAATTTTTTTTTTAATAAAACAATTTTATGCGAATTTCGAACTTGATATCATGTTATCAAAAAAAAAAAAAAAAAAAAAAAAAAGAAAAAAAAAAAAAAAAAATTCATGGAGAAATATTTAACTTGAATACACTGTGCCACATTTCCAAAATTTATTTACTGAACAAAGATGACACCCAATAATCACATCTCAAATGGCATGCAGATAATTAAAAGAACATGTAATACAATGGCTATGTGTTGAGCAGTTACAACGATTTATTTTCCAGATTATCACCATCATCAGTAAATTAGCTATCAGCCCAGCTTCTAAAAGGCTATAATAATATTCTATTCAAAGTTGCTGCAGATGTTCAGGACAGTGTATTGGCTGCAGTTTGAAAAGGGATGGGGAAATTGTACAGCCCTGCCTTAATCCATTGTTTATTTCAATCAAAGGTGTGGTGGTGCCATCAACAGACACCTTGACCTTTATTCTATTATGGAGGGACTGTATCAGCCTCATAAGTAGAGGTGGGATGCCATACTTCTCAGCACTAACTAGATGGCCCAGTGAAGGATTGAATCGCAGGCTTTCCTTAAGTTCACAAACAACTTAAAAATTTTGATGTTATGTTCTCTGGCCTTGTCCATTATCTACTTTTCCCAAAATATATTCATCTATGCATCCTCAATGACATTTTATCCCACATTGAGGGTCAGGACAGGTATCTTTCACCACAACTTGCAGACTTCTTTGGATCACCTTCACAAACAGCTTTCCCATTACATCCAACAGACTAATTCCACGCCAATTGCCACATATTTTCAAGTTTTATTTCTTAGGTATTGGCACCAGTAAGGCATCTCTCCACTCATCAGGAATACATCCACTCATCAGGAACACATCCACTCATCAGGAACACATCCACTCATCAGGAACACATTCTTACTTCCACATAGTTCTAAGCAGATTTGAAATGTACTGCATCATCACATCTCTATAGCACTTGAGCATCTCAGGAAGTATGCCAGTTTTACCTCCAACCTTTTCCACTTGAGGTTACCCAGGGTCTCCACTACTCCATTTTTTTAACGGAGGCTGTGCTAAATCTTCCCTCACTGGGTGCTGTTCTGCAGACTGGATCACACTCTCTTCAAAGTTGCAGCAGATGTTCAGGACAGTTTCAAAATGCCTATGCCATCAGTTTAGATTACTCTGCCCCCATGCATAGCTCTTCACTGCTGTTCTGATAGCTTTGGGCCTGACTGGTTGGAATCTTGCTCTTCCCCTCCCTATGTCCCTCAGATTATTCCAAACTCTCTCCCTCCATGCATCAATATCACTACATGCTGTGCCTCCTCTTGGAAGCAAGAATTCTTTGCACACTTCACCTCATGGGCCACACCCCTCTCATGCTAACATATCTTTGCCTATCGCTATGATGACCTGTGCTTAACCATTTTGCAAACAAAAGTTTGCTTTTCATGATTAGCTTCTTAAGATCTTTAACACTATCCTTAAACTAATCAGATAACCAACGGTTGTCCTACCCAAGGCATTTCTCGGTTGAACTCCTCAAGCTATCCCTAAATAACTCTCATTTCATATTTTAACAAGCTTCACTGTAACATTCACTACTAACTGCTTCCTCCATACACTTCCTATACCGCCTTTTGTCTTCTCATCAATCAACCTTTACACAGCTAACCTCTTTGTGTTCACAGGTTTGTTTGGTTTGGGTGGTACTCTCAACATCAGCTTGGCCTTGAGCAGCTTATGATCTGTCCAACACTCCACACATTTCACCTCAAAGATATCATTACATAGCCATCTCTGAATCTTTCTCATGATCACATGGTCAATACTATGCCACTTTTGCTGCCAGGATGCTCTCAAGTGTGCTTATGGCTTGTTTTTTATTTTATATTTTTAGAACGAAGTGTTCATAATCACCATATCATTCAGTGCACAGATGAGCAGTACTGTTCCAGTTTCATTCACCTTCCCAACCTCATAGAGTTCTCTCATCCCATTCTAATCTCTATCTTCTTCACATCTAACAAAACTGCTGCCCACTCTGGCATTGAAGTCACAAACTAGCAGTAGCACATCATCCTTATTCACATGGTCCAATTTAGCCTGTAGATCACAGAAAAACTACTCTTTCTTTATCCACTGATGCTCTGAACGTTCGTGCATACACACTCACCACAGTGACATATACTGGCCTATCCCTTTCCAAGGATCTTCCTACACTCTGACTTCACCAGTTTCCCTCAATGCTTTTATTATTTCACAGTCAGGCACAATACCATCCCTTTCATCTCCACCATTAGCAGGGTCATTATCTGGGAGTGGGTGACCAGAGTGCACAATCATGTAACCCTCAATATCCTACAGATCTTACCAAACCCCTTGGTTTCACTAATGCCAGCTATGCTATGACCATACTTTTCAACTCATGTGCCATTGATGTAGCCTTCCTATCTATGATCACACTTAAAAAAAAAAAAAAAAAAAAAAAAAAAAAAAAATTATAATAATAATAATAATAATAATAATAATAATAATAATAATAATAATAATAATAATAATAATAACAATAAAAATTTAGCAGTCAAAATTTTCTTACTATTATTTTCAAATTGTTCCATTTTGTTGTGAAAGTTGAAAGTGCTTCAGATCTGTATAAAAGTGTTGGTTATTCCAGTAAATTCATTATCTTTTTAGCCAGTCAAAGCTGGGTAACCAGCTAGTGAGGAATAATTTAGCCTGATGAGGCATTGCCATTAAATTCTTATAGCAAACTATGGACAGGCACCTGGGGTAGAAAACGATTTCTGCAATGCTGTAAAAGTTAGAGAAATTTGGTTTAGCAGTGATTTTTTCTAAGGGTTCTAATATTTATTAAATATAATATCAGCATGGGGGGGGGGGGGGGGGGGGGGGGGGAGGGGTGGGGGGTTATATTCCCCCCCCCCCCTTCCCTCTGGCTAAGCCACTACATCCAAGTTTGGTCAATCAATTCTTGATTATTGGTATTTCATACCCCTAAAAAATTTTGGATGCTTGATTGACTCAGTTAAAAATCTTCCCAAATATGAATCAATTTCTTACCACTCTCTAAACATGTACAATTGGGGCAGTAAGATTCCTTCTTTTTTTTTGTCAGGTGCTCAAGCACTGCCTCTGCCTTATTCTCCATTGCATAGAGTATGGATGGTGCTTTACAATAGCTTGGCTGGGTTCCAGGTTTTACTTCTGGCCATTAAAAGTTTCCAACTTTTATTGAATACCTCTTGATAATGATTTAAAAGTGTTGTCATTGCCTTGTTTTACACAACAGTAATTGTTTTCAAATCAACTTGAATTTTAACAGCCAATCCAACTGAGGCTCTGCATCTTCACCACTACTAATGGTAGAATTGCTTGTTGATCCTGATGTGGCGCAGCAATTTGCACTTGATCCAAAATCAATTTAGTTTCTTCTGAATATGTTCATGTTTGTTAACCTTAGAAGGCACCATTTGCCTACTTGGAAATATGCTTCTTAAGAATGTTCATACACTAGTGACAAAGCTGCTCCAGTGTCAATCATCATTTTGATTGGATTATTATCCAGTTGCAAGTCCAATGTAGAGAGCCAATCAGACATGGCTCCAAGGCAATTTAAACTAACTACGTGGGTTGTGGACTCTTCTGGTGTCTCAAATACCAACCCAACTGGATGATCACAGGGTCTCCTGTTCAGTTGATGACTGCAAATTCTCTTGATGATACCCATCATTCTACAGTTATAATACTTATCACTCAAAATGGACACTGGGAAGAAAAGTGATATGATTTACCACATTTATAACTATTGCCCTATTCCCTGTGGCTGCTGACCAGGCCCTGACACTTGGTACACATAGGGCTCAACTTCTGCAGGTTGTGCTCAAGAATTATAGTGACCCTGCAACAACTTAGCTTTAGCTGTAGCAGTTTCATCACTCTGCACTAATTTCATTGCCCTCATAAAGGCAATATCAGACTCAGTTAGCATACTTTTTCTGTTTTATCCCTCTTTAGGCCACACACAAATTTGTCTTTCAGATCATCCTTTAGAACCCACTAAACCCTTTATGCCTCAATAGTCTTCTTAATTGCGCTACACAAACTGTCACCTATTCATTAGAGTCCTGCTCCCAGATGATAGAATAGAAATTAAAATGATTAGAAATGAGAAGAGGTTTAGATTGAAAGTGCAATTTTAATACTGTTACAATCCTAGGAAATGCTTGTCCTTTGGAATCTCTGGTGTCAGAAGACTTCGCAGGAGTCTCTAAGTTTCCCCCCCCTATTACACTCCTGAAAACAGCTGTTTGCTTGTCATTTGCCACCCTGTTTACAAAAAGCATTAAAAAACAAACAGTCCAATCTAGGTAAGCTGCTATTGAATACTGGAGGGGACATTTTTCTAGCTCCCCACTATAGCTGTCATAACCCTTTTACGAGTGACTATCCCATCCATTCCGAATAAATGTAGTGACTTTAAAAAATTAATTTAAACTTAAAGATTTATTCAATTGTTCAACTGAACAGTAAGAGGAAAAAATGTGATTATCAACGCTATGAAACAAAAAATCACTTTTCCCCAATACCAAATCAAATAACCAAAATATTTGAATGGAGATTAATATAAACACCAGTTACGTCTCAAAAAATGTGTCTACCAGGCAAATGAAGAGATTACACCTAGAGTCATGAGAGCACCAATTAGGTCTCCAAAATATGTCTGTCAGGCAGATACAGAGACTATACCTAGAAACACAAGAAGAACACCACTTACATCTCCAAGATGTGTCCACTAGGCCAATACAGAGACTAGACTTTGAGATAGAAGAAAACCTCCAATTATATCTCCAAGATATATCTACCAGACAAATAATGAAACTACACCATGAGACAGCTGAAGAACACCATATACGCCTCCAAAATATGTTTGCCAAGCAGATACTGAGATATGACCATAGTCACAAAATGGATCAAGATTGAGTTGTGTCAAACTCACTCTAAATATTGTTGAAGACAACATAGAAATAAATAATTATTTAAGATACTTCATCTGCCAAAGGAAGTAATATAATATAAGAGGTGATCAGTCAATGAAATCTAATACATTTTGACCTAATGATACTGTCATTTCTCCTTAACTTTTCTTTCAATCAGAGTATCATCAGGAAAAATGCTGATTGCAAGTACACATTTGCAAAGAACATTTGCTTTTGGATAGCAGACTTCAGAGAAAAACTAAAGGGTTGCTAAAAACTAAAGAAATATTGTTTCTGAGAAAATAAACTCCAAATGATATATGAATTCTGAAACTAGCCAAACAGGTGATCCAACAAAAGCACAACATAATTCCAAAAAAAAATTTTCCTATTGACAAAACAGTCACTTTCTCTCATTTTTTTGGCTATCTTCCTAACTTCATCCCACAAATTAGAGGAAAATATTATGGCTCCATACATGGATGAAGCATTTTCTTGGATGGCACATTAAAGAGAAATCCAAAAGGAGTACTGTGTATGTTGGAGGACATAGAAGTCCAGATTGAGTTGTTCCAAACTCACAAGAAGTATTGTTCATGATTGCATTAAGGACAAAATGATTTTGGAGTTTTGAATCTACCGAACAGGTAATGTAACATGAGCCAAACGAAGTCCAAGAAATTGAAAGCATATTGACCTAATCACATCTTCACATTTATTTGCAACTTTTCCTAAGGGAATAACAGGGAGGGAAAAAATGAAATGCAGCTGAGTACCTGCAAACAGCATCCTATTGGATGACATATCTCAGGGAAAAAGAAAAGGAATGTATAAAATAAATAAATAAACAATAAAATAAATACGTAAATAAATAAGTAAATAAAAGATAGGTAGATAGATGAACAGGTGGATAAAGAGATGAAAATGAATACATCTATATGTATGTATGTATGTATGTATGTATGTATGTATGTATGTATGTATGTATGTATGTATGTATGTATGTATGTATGTATGTATGTATGTATGTATGTATGTATGTATGTATGTATGTATGTATGTATGTATGTATGTATGTATGTATGTATGTATGTATGTATGTATGTATGTATGTATGTATGTATGTATGTATGTATGTATGTATGTATGTATGTATGTATGTATGTATGTATGTATGTATGTATGTATGTATGTATGTATGTATGTATGTATGTATGTATGTATGTATGTATGTATGTATGTATGTATGTATGTATGTATGTATGCATGCATGCATGCATGCATGCATGTATGTATGTATGTATGTATGTATGTATGTATGTATGTATGTATGTATGTATGTAAGTATGTATGTGTGTGCATGTGTGTGCGCGCATGCATGTATGTATGTATATATATGTAGCTCTTAGGTAAGTTTAGATGTTTGTTCACACCAATCTCCTGCTACACTGCTCCTACCTATATAAAAATATATCATTTGAATTATTATCCACCTTCGATTGTTTATAGTTTAAAATAATTTCCTATAATTATCAAACAAAAGTGTAGGGGACAAATTTTTTTATTTATTTATTTTTTTTATTTTTTAAATTTTTTAATGTGCACAACCCAGAACTGTATACTGTAGCTGTCCTCTCTCCTTTATTTATGAATGTTTGTTTAGCTCCTGTGAGAGAGACAGAATAATGCAGCAGCTGCAATTATGGAATGTTGTCCTTCCAAAAAGTACAGAGAAGTTGATGCCCATTCATTCTAATATTATTTCATTTCATTGTTTACATTACTTAATTTGTTAGTTCACCCTAAAATTTTTAACTTTGAGGTTTACTGTAACCTCACATTCATTTAGGATGATGTTTTACTGTTATCAAGGCTACACCTCAATCTGTGAGGGTGTCCATGTGCTTTTTTTTTTTTTTTGTGTCTTTTTTGCTCCATGGACCAATAGTGATTTGATTATCTATTGGATTAATATTGCAAGTACAGATACTAAGGGTGTACTTATAGGATGGCCAATGGCTCAATTCATAAGATATATAATCAAGAGTAGGCATAAATTTGTGAAGAGTGGAGAAATTTCAAATTTAACCATCAGATCGCACCCTTTGTGGTAAGTAAAAAGAGAGATGAGAGGGTGGGGGGAAAATAAGTAAAAAGGGAAACCACCTACAAGATCCGCTGTCCCCAGGTGGTCACCCATCAAAGTACTGAGCAGGCCTAGCAGTGCTTATTTGAACCCAAAAAGAGAGTTTTTCCCTAAAATTGTCTGCAGATTTGAACAATTGTGAGGTGGTCACCTATCCAACTACTGAGCAGGCCTAACAGTGCTTAATTCAGTAAGTAATTTCAATTGAAGGCACCCTAAAATTGACCCTAAAATTGTCTGCTGAGTTGAGCAGCCAGATTTTAAATGGATTGGTGGAATTTGTGCAAAACGATAGTGAAAAATAAACAGACAACCAGTCCTTCAAAAAGCCCAAATTTGTGCCAATGTAAAAATGTTGATTCATAATTCAGTCTGCTTCAGACTTGTATAATCAAAGCCTACATGTACCTGTTCAACTGGAATTCTTTACCTCATAAATACAATAGCTGTGGATAAAGTGACAGTCCTAGAGTAATGAAGCAGTTAGATTGTGAAGCAACACAGCATGTGTGTAGTTACTGCCAAAAGAAAAGCAGCAGCAGGATGGTGTGCAATAGGCATTGGTTAAGGCAACAGTCGGAGGGTGGAGCAGCAGCTTGTAAGAAATTTAACAGTTTTATGATAAATGTTAAGAATTTATGTTGGAAATGAGGGTGTTTGTGTTGTAAGTGTCCCTATTCGTATCTTTGTATGCACACTTTTAATAGAAATGCAATGCGTAGATTCAATCGCATGATTTATCCATACTTTTATTCTGTTATATGAATTAACCTTCCTCTTCTGATCATCACCTGGTTGAGATTATTATATTATTGGAGGGAGGATTTAGTTATCATACCAATTTTAGTTTTCATTTCGGCAGTTCATGGAGGCAAAGGCACATTCACTTGAAACTCTGAGGATTGGTGAGCCTACATTGAGAGATTGGACCAATTGTCTGTAGCAAATAGCATTGAGAATACTCGGAAGAACAAGGAAATTTTAATGAGAATGTGTGGATCCACAAACTACCAACTTATATACCAAATTAACTTCTTCAGATATACCAGTGGAGAAAATACATGAGTATACTTGTGGAATTGGTGACCAATCAGTAGAGTGCTGAATCTTTAGTACTAATGTAGAGATAAAAGCTTTAACTCCAGTTCTTGGAAAATGACCAAACAAACTTGAAAAGTCCTTTATCTGGAGTTTGTTGGGCTGTTCATGTGTACCATGATCCTGCTAGAATCACGATCCTGGTTGTCTACCTAGAAAAAATAGTGTCTTATTAAAAAAATTTTTTTTTTATTATAGATACTAGAGTTCAAAGGTTCCAAAGTTAATTTTTATGAAGTTGAGGCAAGTGGCCATTTGGGATTTTGCCTTCTAAATTTGGGGTCCAAATTTTTAATAAATTTTTCTGAGAATTCAAACCAATCAGAAAGACCCATTTGCCAGAAAATGGTAATCAATTAAGATTGTACAGACCCTAATAATAACTACTTACTTTCTTATCTTTGACATATAATCCTGGGTACCCTCATCCAGCCTCCTCTTTTCCTCTTGAAATCTGGAGAATAATTTAGCAGCTAGTTTATCAGTATTCATGCTTTCAATGACAACTAGACCAATCCTATGACTGCTAGCTGAATGAGTCCGTTGGACTTCGGAAATTTCTTTTTTCTTTTTTTTTTGCCAGTTGAGACCACTAAGATCAGAGCAATTGTGTAACCCCAAGTGCTTTATCTAGTGATCTGGTTTATCAGTGGGCATGGTTCTGTTCTGTGCTGTGCACGGGCTGAACTCTTTAATAAACTGTCACTGCAGGAAGAACTTAACCAAACTTCCAAGACTTGAATGAATGATGTCAATCTATACAACTCACAGTCAAGGTGTAGTTTTAGGATAATGCAGATATTTTTACATCAGTGAAGTAGTTATCAAGCTTGATGATATAAAATGAAACTATTTTTTAATTCTTTTTCATGGTCTAGTGCAATTGTCACTTTATGATCGTAGCAATGCTGCTCTTTTTCAACTCTACAGGCAAAACGAACTATTACCAGTAGTTTTCTAAGAAGTTAGTTATTCTGTTGAGGTTACTGATGAGAATATTGTACTAATAGAACAATTTATCCTTATAGAGTTAAATTTTGCTAACTGTAAAACTTTAGGAGAAGGAAGAGCTGACGAATTGAATACTGAACTGTTGACCCATAAAGTATTAAAACTATCTTGCAGGTGTGGTTTACCATTAGTAATACCTACTGAAACTTTATTTCACTACCAAGAACCTATCAGGCTGAATGTTTACACGTTGTCTCAATGTGATCGGAAAGAGTGTTATTACATTCCCATGGGTGTGGTTTATCCCTAGCCACACCCACATATGTTGTTTTCACAGAAAAAAAGCAATAATGCTAAAACTTGGTAATAGGTCCAAAGTGACCACAAGAGTATTAATTACCTTTTGTGAGCATGTCTGGACAAACCAGTTAAGTATTGATGGAGACAGCCAGGTTGGTCAAGCAGAGCAATCGAGGGGAGCAAAAGTTAATCAAACAATGAAAACACATATATAGCCACACCCACAGTAGATTAACACACTTTTGGTGACATGGAGATCACAAGCTATTGCTCTGCTCAACCAATTAAGTTGAAATTTGACATGTGGTCTTATGTAACTATGAATGTTATTTTCTTTAAATTGGTATAGTGGGTGTGGTTCGGATCAAAAAATTGGTGCAAAACTATGAATACAAACACCCACATATTACATTCAACTTATTATGATCAAATCTTGCATTAGAGTTTTAACCTACTTCTCTACTTTATTGCACCGATATCATGTAGCAAAGTTACAACAGGCCCACTGGTGCTAATAAATTTTCCTAAACTTTTTTTTTCTTATCTAAACACCAATAACTTTGATGTTTTGGTATGGATACGATAGTAATCCCAATAGACTTCAAAAACATTCTGAGCACAACTAAGACCACACACAACCTACGGTTCCACCTTACCATTCAAAAGTCAACATATTCAATACATTTGCTTAACCGTCTATATCATAAAGTAGGAATAATCTCTCTGTTTTTTTTTGTCTATGCATGTGATTCACATCTGAATGGTTGAAGTTGGACCGACCAACCTATGTATTTATTTGGACTCAGTGTCACCAAGAGAACATCTTCAGTGTATCTATATGACTACACTCCTTTCTTCATTTAAAAAGCCATAATTTTTTTTTTACCAGAAAAAAGAATGGAGCCACAGACCTAAACCTAGGTGTGCAGATAAGAATTGACTCTTCACATGGTATGGGTTGGTTCCCACCTGGCCACACCTCTTTCTCTTTGTGTGTCATGCCAAAAATGCCGAAGATAGTGATATTAAAATGGACTGACCCAATCACATATTTAATTTTATTTTTAAGGTATACAACATGTCTTCAAAACAGACATTTTTTTTTGACTACAGCCCACAAAATGTCAGCCAAAATGCAATAATACAAACCAAGAGCAATCTATATTTATGTATGTATATATTGTAGTAAATTGAACGTTGATTTAATTATCATTATTATTTCCTCTATGACATAGGGCATTACGTCTTTGATTTTTATATAACTTGCTCGTCCCACGTGACTCATACCATTGTTGAATGGTTCACTGTCCTTGAATTGCGTAAGTTCTTAAGTTATAGAAGAAGCAGCTAAATGCTTATTGGTAACTCATGTCAGTTGTTGAATGGTTCATTGTCCTTGAATTACATTACTTCTTAATTTATACAGGAAGTAGCTAAACACTATATTGGTGACCCCAGACAGAACGCTACACTGGTAACCCTTTCTGAATGCTATTTTCTCCCGCTATTTACCTTGCTATGGCAGATGACAATGCTCCTGCTCCTGCTCCTCCACCAACTGTTGCTGCAGAGGGGTGAAGCTACTGCCTTTTTGGCCTGCTTACCCTGAAGTTTGATAGAGGCCCAGTTCACCACTTGGGGCATAAAAGTTCAAAGGACTTGGTTTGACTATGTCATGAGCTACTTGAGTCCAAAATTTGCGATGAAAAGTCGAGATCTTTTACTCAGGCTGCCTGCTGAGAACCCTTATGATGCCCTCAGCAACTCATAAAGTGCACTGCTACATCAGAGCAACTCAAACTTCATCAATTAATTAGTGAGGAGGAACTAGGTGACAGAAAACCTACACAATTGCTAAGGCATATGGAACAACTCCTTGGTGACAAACTTAGCACATCAGATGATGCCATGTCTTTTCTTTGTGAACTTTTCTAGTAACGCTTACTTCCCAATGAATTTTATCATTGTCAATGTTCAGAAGCCTATTATTGGTGCTGATTTTTTGAGATATTTTGGCCTCCTTGTTGACATTAAGCAACACCAGTTGATTGATGTGACCACATGTTGGCACATTCAGGATATCTTTCTACCAACCCCTCACTGACCCTACAACACTCTTCGGTCAGAGTTTACAGCACTCACGCAAGTTTCTAACCTGATACACCTGTTAAGCATGATATAGTTCATCATATTGAGACCACAGGTGCACCAGTTTCAACTCATCCCAGATGCCTGGAACCTGACAGACATGTGCAGCCAAGCAAAAATATGAGCACATGCTCCAGCTAGGTATTATTCGTCATTCCTCCAGTGCCCGGTCTTCAGCCTTATACATGGTTCAAAAGAAGACACCCGGTGATTTGTGTCCCTGTGGTGACTACCGTGCCCTCAACTGTCCCACTGCACCAGATCGCTCTCAGGTCCCTCATATTCACAACTTCTCTTTGTTACTGCAAGGTGCCACTATCTTTTTGAAAATTGATCTGGTGCTTGCATACCACCAATCCCTGTTTCTCCTTCCGACATCACTATAATGGCTGTCACAACTCCATTCTGTTTGTCTGAATTTGTGAAGATGCATTTTGGCCTCAGGAATGCTGCAGAGACATTCTAACAGTTCATGGACCAAGTCCTTCATGGTGTACCCTCAGCCCACACCTACATAGATGATGCCCTCATTGCTAGTTCCAACCCAGAGCTAAACTTCCAGGATTTGCGAACTTTTTTTGATTGTCTTATCATGCATAGAATTGTCATCAATCCCAATAAATGCCTACTTGGTGTCATAGAACTCGATTTTTTCGGTCATCACATCGATTGACAGGGTATTACCTCTCTCCCTGAGAAAATTGAAGCTGTTCAAGATTTCCCTCAATCCCAGTCTCAGTGACAGTTGCATCAGTTTATAGAACTTGTGAACTTTTTCACCGTATTGTTCCTCACTGCGCTACTCTGATGCTACTTCTGCATGCTCTCCTGTCCTCAACAAAGCCGAAGTCTCAGACCATCACCTGGACTGACTCAGCTCTTGCAGTTTTCATTTCCACAAAGGAAGCCCTCACTAGAGCCTCTCTCCTGTCATATCCAAACTCTGAATCGCCTACATGCTTCATGACTGATACATCTGACACATTTGTAGGAGCAGTTTACAGGAGTATCTTTTTTCTCCAGGAAGATGACACCTGCCAAGACTCGTCAAGGTACCTTTGACAGAAAACTACTAGCTCTGTACCTTGCCATGAAACACTTTCAGCATTTCCTGCAAGATCAACCATTTCATGCTCTAACCGACCACAAACCACTGACATTCACTCAGAACACTCGATCTGATTGTCATTCACCTCGTCAAACTCGCCATCTTGATTACATCTGTCAGTTCACATCTACTATCCTTTTTGTACATGGATTGGACAATGTAGTTGCTGATGCTCTCTCATGCATTGAAACCAAAGCTGTCCTCTGATTAATCACCCATTGTAGAGTTTGCTGCTATGGCCAGAACTCAAGTCACTGACTTTCAAATCTGTACTTTTCAGTCTTCTCCATTGTCTACACTTGTAGTGGAAGCTGTCCCACTGGCTAACTCTAGCGACCCACTTTATTGTGATACAATAACTGGCACACAATGACTGCTGGTATCACTTGATAGGTGATGCACTGCTTATGATTCTCTCCATGGTCTTTCCCACTCTGTCATATGAGTAACACAGAAACTCATCACTGCTAGGTTTGTATGGCCTGGCATAAATACTGATATTTGCTGTTCATGTATAAAGTGCCAACATGCTAAGATCCAGAGATATTCACACACCCTTCTATCATCTTTTCTAGTCCCTGAAGCTCGTTTTTATGCCATTCATATTGATTTGGTTGGACCACTTCCAACATCCAGAGGTTTCACATACCTCCTGTCTGTGTGAACTATTTCACCAGGTGACCAGAAGCTTTCCCACTCTTGCACATCATCGCAGAAGTGGTTTCTAAAGCTTCCTTAGTGGTTAGATTTCTCGCTTTGGCATCCCTTCTACTATTGCCACCGACCATGGTCGCCAAATTAAATCTGAACTCTGGCATACACTCATGTCATCATTGGGATAAATGAGAGCATGCACTACAGCATATCACCCCCAAATCAATGGTATAGCGAAAAGATTTCATCGTTGGTTGAAAGCCATTCTGAAGGCTCTGCTTAATCTTTATTCATGGATGGACTCTTTACCTTTGATTCTCCTTGGCATTTGAATGTTGCTGAAGGAGGACAATTTGTGACTGCAGCAGATGTGGCATACCGCTGAGCTCTTCGACTTGCTGGAGAATTTTTTAACCCCTCATCACTAACTTCTGTGCTTGATCCTTCCTACTACATGTTATGACTCAGAGCTTTCATGCAACACATTTGTGCTGTTTCTCCTTATCTTACTCAGCCACAGAGTAAAGTGGTTGATGGTTGTCAATTGCTGCACATTTATTCCTCCAACATGACGCTGTATTTAAACAACTCCAGCCTCCTTATGATAGACCTTACCAAGTGCTCAAATGCACAAAAAAAATTCAATTCTTTATTAAAGGTTGTAATGCCACTGTCTCAGTTGTTTGCCTCAAGCCTGCACACCTTGATCACGAATTTCCACATCTCATACTACTGATTGCAACTTCAATCACTACACCTCCTTGAATAACCAGATTTTGTTGATATGTTCATTTATCAAAGTACCTCTCATCATTCGTATAGGAACACATTGGGGGGGGGGGGGGGGGGGGGGGGGAAGGTAGTGATGCAATGAACTGAACCTTGATTTAATTATCATTATTATATCCTGTATGATATCATGCATTATGTCATTGATTCCTATGTAACTTTTTCATCCCACATGACTCATGTCAGTTGTTGAATGGTTCATTGTCCTTGAGTTACATATTTTTTTAGTTATAGAAGAAGTAGCTAAATGCAACAATATGTATGTATATGTATATATACATGAATATATACATATATATACTTATACATATATACATATACATACACACATAAATATATGTAAATATGTATAAATATATATAATATATAATATATATCATTCATATATATATTAATAGTCTTCAATCCTTTTCCTTCCCATGATAGACTTAGACCCCAACAATATGTTTTGTATTTTCTCAACATTGAATTGCCTCTGTGATCAAGTCAAGAAGTTCAATATGACACCTATAATCACCTTTGATCAATCACTGTTTTGGAAAGCCATGTTCATAATAGAGTACGAACTAACTGGGAATTGCCTTAAAGAAGTAGTTCTCAGATTTGGAGGGCTTCATGTTGAGTGAGTTCCTTGGGTGTGGTTGTCATTTGATGGAAGAAACTGTTATTGCTCGAGGTCCTTGAGGTAGTTTATGCAGAAAATGTGTTAAAACACATTATCAGTGGAAAAGAAATTTCTAGGGCTATCTGAAGGCACCTCATGGTTCATGCTGTCCTTAGTACAATGCAGAGAGCCACTGCTTAAATCGGAAACCTCCATATAATGAGGAATGTATGAAAGAGGTCAACCTTCACCCAAGCCTTGTGAAAGCTTGAGGGCTTTATGATAGGATAATGGTTGATACCAATGCTACTTCAATTCTCAACATTGAACTATTTGCTCTGTTCCAAGAGATACACAGTGATTGTCACTGATTTTGTGTAGAATAATATAAGTGATAAAATACACTGATTATTATGTTTTGTGTGTGGATATTTCAAAGTGAATCAGGATACTACATTGGCACCAGGAGTAATATAAGAAACATGGCTTGGTTGATGTGGCCTCGTGGAAAAGATGAATAATATAACTCTATAGTAGAAACTATATTTATTTATTTGGAGAGATTGCAAGGAGTTATATCTTAAGATGTTATTAAAAGATTGCTTCCTCCCAACCTGCGTTCCACTAAAACATTTGATAAGATTGCTATAGTTTGGAAATCTCAACTTTAAACCCTCAATAATAGCTCCAGAGTATCATTTTCAAAGAAGAAGGCAAGACTTGCAGGAGTCCATTGCTGATTTTATGGCAGAGATACACTAGTTATTTGATATTACTGGAAGAATTTTTCATCATCAAAAGAAGGTATAACATAGCTATAGTTATGGAGACAGCAAGTGAGAATTTTAAGAGTTTAGGTGTCACTGAATTTATTCCGGAGTTCTCCAGAGCGTAGACAGTCAGCCCAGGCTCATGTAAGCACTGCATAAGAGTTGGCTACCAAGGAAACGACTGCTGCTTCATGGCAGTACATTGATATAATTGTATAAAATTTTGTCACATTGCATGTATCTGCAGGTGTATCAAGATAGAAAGATATCTAGTTAGAGGACTAATGAAGTTTGTATATGGAAGTGGCAAGCATCACTGCTCTAATACAGGTCTAAACCAGAATATAATGTTACATGTACATCCATTAATACATCCATGAAATCTGTTTTCAGTAATGGAGCAGGTATGGATAATCAGGAAGAGTCTAAAATGTTTAATGTTACAGACATAACAGCTCCTAAACCAATTCTAGTTGATGAGGAGATTAATCTTATAACTCTTTCAATGGAAGTTGACACAGGAGCATCTCTAACCATTATATCTAGAGTTCTATGGAAAACACTCTTTTCTAAAATGTCTCTTCATAAGTCAGAGGTACTTCTTAAACAATAAACTTCTGATACAATGTTTTGGGACAACTGAGTATATCAGTAAAACAGAATGGATATCAGAATCTACTTATTATTGTGCCTAAAAGAACCCAGACTGTAGGTGTTGCATGTGTTAGCAAAATGGGTTGAATAAGAAATTCTTGCTTGTTCCTGTTTTGAGTAAGGTCTACAGATTCATTTGGAATGATGGCTTTATAATTTAGTGAATCTGGTAATATTAAGCTCTACTGGTCATTTAGAAATTGGTTGTCCTTGATGGATGCTTGAATTATGTTAGGAATTAGGGTTGTTGTTCCTAGTAAGCACATAATGAGTGCAGTGCCTGATTACCATTTTTTGATACCCCTCTTGACTCAGTAGCTTGAAAAATGAACAATTTTTTAAAAGAATGTATTAAACTGAGTGTGCATGGGATAGCCTAGAATGCAGAACTTCCCTTAGGGTTTTTTTTTGTTACTGCTGCTCCATCATTCCGGCTAAACTGGTAGGTGGATTTCTCTGAAACTCAGCATGATGATAGGTTTTGACCCAACTAAAAACATGGGCTAAAAATTTCTGAAAGTGGTTACCATGGTAATGAGAAAAAGCCCAAAAAATGGTAAGATTTTAACCTATATTAGCAGGGCCACACTGGGTAAATGTTGCTAGTTTACTTTAAAAATTAAAAATTTTTAGGTATATATTAAGTAAAATATTGATATAACCTAAAGACTTTGTAAATACATCAATCAGACTTGGATGCCAACAACAAAAATGAAAAAAAACCATAGTGAAAGTCTTATGTTAGAAGATATTCTGTCCTCCTGTATGATAGATTACCCCCCTAATGATCATATCTGACTTTTTAATAGGACTTATGGAAAGGTTTCAACAGCAGAGCAGGGGATGGCTGAAATAAGCTCTCCAGCATACTGTAAAGTGGTGGGCTACCTGTTATTTCATAGGTACCTATGGACTCAGATAAAAAAAGAGAAAAGAATACTGACCAAAAAATCTAACCATTTAGAAACTAAGAATTGTTGCTGAATAGGAGATGGAGGGTGGTCACAACAGTGGAGAAGGTAGACAATCTCATTTAGCCTTTGGTTGATATAATTGGTACTGGTGTGCTAAGAAGGAGAATAAATGATTTTGATCAATTTTTTAATTCAGATACTTTGAAGAGATACATTACATATGTAGAGGGACCATGGGGGCAGTCAGTAAGGGCACTAGACCCCATACTCACCAAGGAATGTGGCATTGCCCCGATTCCCCTGCCTGGTCTATGAAATTTGAAAAATTGGAAGTAAATATTTTTCAGGTTCATAAAGTCACCTGGCTTACTATTTCCCAAGAAATTCATTCCAAAATGAAAGTTGTGGTATGTTATTATTTATATGCACCCTTCACAGTAGGTCCTAAGGTCCAAGCTTCATTTTAATTCTAATATTTTTTTTAATACAAGTATGAAATTAACTTGTCTGAAAGATTTTATTTCAAGAACTACATTGGTACCTGTGTGTAAAGTTCTACCTCTAATTTCCCACCACTAACCCCAGTCTGGGGTAATTATAGGATTTCAAAAGGGGGACTCTTTTTCCTACCCAACAGTGGGTGTGGCTTCTCAAATTCAAAGGGGTGTATATATATACATATATACACATATAAATTTTTTTATTAATCATAAATTTTTGACTAGCAGAGATACCCATTTTTTTCTATGTAAACAATATTGAAGTTTCTTATACAATCAAAATCCAAAGCCAGCAACAACAAGGCACTTTCAATCTTCCCTGAGAAATGAGACAATTTCATTTTAGAGAATGGTGTCAATGAAAATTTACCTAGCAAATTTTTCTAGGGCACCACAGCTATCAACCCTTACTATTTGTGGCAGCTGCTTAGCAGTTGCTAATTTTCACCTCCTGGCTATTGTTTTTCAGGTCTTTTTTGTATGAAAAATTTGAATTCTTTGTTCCTCAGCCTGGGTTCACTTTTATCCTTTCAATGTACTTTATTATCTATCCCAGCTTGAAAGTCCATGTTTGCAAAATTTCATCAAAATAGGTATAGCCATTAGAAGCCTTATTAAACATAAAATTGAACCTATGGCTTTATATGGCTTTATATGCATACAGATCATGTCTTATGCTTATATGTGTATTAGCAATTTTTTAAAAATTTTAGAGATGTTGAAAGCTCCATCTGAGGTTGATAAATTTATTTGTACAAATCAATCTATATAAATAGCTCTTTATCGCTGCCAATATAAATAACAAAAAGTGATTTCAGCCATACTAATCAACAGCTGCATTGGAGCTGTAGTTTAGAACAGCTGCATTGAAAATTCTTCCAAAAAAAAAAAAAAAAAAAAAAAAAAAAAAAAAAAAAAAAAAAGAGAGGTTGTTTCCTTGCTCCTGGAAAAACTTGCAGGGCACAGGAATTCATTTTGGAGGGGATTAAAAATGTTTAAAAAATAAATTAGATTTTGTGTGTTTGGTTAATGAAGTTATGTTTCTAGGTTTTCTGGAGTAAGTAGGTATTTATGTGTTGGTGGTAAAATCAGAATAGTTATTTTTTAAGAATAAATTATTTACAAAACACAAATAAACTGGAGGAACATGGAAATGGAGCCCTAAAGGTTGGTTCATAATATGCAGACATAGTGAAGCATACACCCCCACATTCAGACACCTCAAGCCATCATTGTTCAATATATCAACTATCAATGTTGGAGTGCTGGTGAACTTTGTACCCATAAAAAGTATAGCTAGTGGACAGGAGGTGGTGAGTTCCAGTGATGATGCAGTTTAGAGACATCCTTAGTATTGGGGATTATATAATAAGGAGGAGGAACAGGAGGAGAAGGTTTGGCAGACAAGAATGGGTCAGACCTATCCTGCAGAAGAGGTACCAACAGGGAGACTATGCAATCTTTTACAGTCAGATGAGGCTCTGTGATCCTGACAGCCACCTCAAGTATCTTCCAATATCAAAGGAGACATTTGACACTCTCTTACAGAAGGTAGGATATGTAACTAGCTATGTACACAGGATAAAAACATACTTTTGTGCTTCAGTCCATATCTTGGCAAAAGGTCATACTGCAGCAAGATCAGGGCAGAGATTCCACCTGCAGAAGGGCTTGCCCTGTAATGCAATATCTGATCCCCATCCATAACTCATTCCCCAATGGGTTATGGCCTGCTATAGGTGATCCCCCACTGCCATAACTGATTGGCTTAAAAAGGAAACAAAAAAACTTTTGTGTGTGTGTGTGTGTAGGATTTGGTTTTCCTTGATAACATATCATAGTTTATGGACTCCAGAGTACTCCACAAGAGAGAAGCTGCTCTAAATAGTGATGGCCACTGCTATATTATGATGGTGGTAAATTAAAAAAAAAATTTTTTTTTGGAAACAATTTTGTCGCTCTCTCCTCTAACTAGCTAGCTATTAGCTAGCTATTTATAATTATGTGGCTGTCTTTCTTTTTTAATTTTTAAAAAATATTAACTTAGTTGATGGGGTTATGAGGGCTCATTTTATTTTTTCAACTCAGGTTAGAAGAAAAAAATAATGCCAAGGTCTCCAAAATTATACATATGAAATATTATATGGTGTACTTAATGAAACTTCTTTTTCAAGAAATTTGTTCACCTAACATTCTCACTCAGTACAACTCCAGTATCTGCACCTTTCTCAATTTTGAGATGTAAATACTGGAGTTATACTGAGTGAGAGTATTAGGTCTATGATTTTCTTGAAATAGAATTTCCATTGAGTACACTAATGTGAGATTTCATAGATATAATTTTGGAGATTAATGCTGTCCTGGCAAGATGCAATTAGTAAAATGCCCTTGATATCATCAGCAAATATCAGGGTATGGGAATACTTAATGAAATGAGTAAGATCATCCACATAGATTTAATAGAGAGCATAGGTCTACTTCCTTGTGGCACTCCAGATAAAAGAGGTAAAACATAGAGTATTGATGATTCATAGACACTCACAGGAATCTGCTCATGAGGTATTCTTTAAAGAATAACAACAAATCCCCAGTTATACCATAGATCCACAACTTTTTCAGAAATTCTGTGTGAGGTACACTTCAAAAGCCTATTGAAAGTTCAAGTATATGATATTAACTTGAAATCAGCTATCAATCTCTTTATAAACTTAACATACAGGGGGTGTAGAACTTTCAAAAGTGGGGGAGGGGGGACTGACATTGAATTGGTTCTAAATCTGGAGGCATCCCAATAATATATTTGCACCCACTACATCTTCAACTTTGAAATTTTAATATGCCATGGTACAGTGCTGACCATACCCTTGTAAGTCAATATAAAGGTAAGCAGAAAAAGCCTACAATTGTATAATGTTTCCTTTTTTTAGTCATTAAAGTTATGAGTCAGCGGGTTGAGTTTCAAATTTAAGTTGTATATTAAAAAGAATGAAAGTATATTTAAATTTGGTGTTTTTGTTGATCATCCCACCACTGAGTTAGTCAGTTAGTAATAATCTTGGGGGTGGATTTCCATAGTTATGAGAATGGGAATTTTTAAAAAAAATGGATGTTAACCTCAAGGTTAGCAATTTTCCTGCTTAATGAATTTTTAAACCTCCATGGACGACCACTAAAAAAAAGAAGAGGAAGCAGATGTAATAGCATTGAGGTTTTGAGCACATTTCTTTCTTTTGCCTAGAGGAGCACATCTTGCCAAAATTTATTATTTGCTTTTTTATTTGTTAGTTCGTTATCTCTTCCAAGAGGATAGGGTTTACAGGGCTCAAATTTATAGGGACTGATGAGAGCATCCTAAGATGGTTTTAGGTGAATTTTGGTGAAGGTTGGAGTAAAACCATGATTGTGGGGCTGTTATTTAATTTTTTATTTATTAGGGGTGTGGCGCAATTTCTTACATATGTAATCATCTATCCGGTGGACAGTTCTAACAGAGGCCTTGAATTCCATTTTATAAAATTATTCATCATGAAAGTGGACCTAGGACAAAGCCAAGAAAATTATAAGAGCACTGAAATGAAGGCACACAGGATTTACTAGTTTGATTTCTTCTTCGGAATTAAACTTGGCATAAGTACCTTTCAGTGGTTAGCAATTTCTCTATATCACTTCAAAAAAGAAGCTTTATCTGCATGTGAAGGTCAGACTGTTGTCAAAACAAATGTTCAAGTTATTAAATCTGAAAGATCTCATCTGGATTTTGGTCTCTTCTGGAAATACTTTGGGTAGAGATCAGAAATCGATATGTTTATTTCAATGCTAGAACATCGTAAAAGTCTTACATGAAGATTTGAAGTAGGTGATACTCCTCTGAGTATAATGTTACTGTTCAAGGTCAGTATAAGATGAACATTTAAGGTTTCTAAATACATAGTAACAACAATTAAAGAGAGGATTCAGCATATAGGGTATCAAATACAACTGTAAACTCATTTGATAAAGAAAGATGTTAGTGGTGAAGCCTTTACAGAAGTGGTTATATTTTATGGAGTGACCTAAATACAGAGATTCTTATAATCCAACTAACCTCACTTTATACTAATGCAAAGATTGAAAGAGTTTAGGTAAGGTTGAAAAAAAAAAAGAAAATCATTTAGGCTGTTAATTTGATGCTAGTACTGCTGATAACCAATGTTCTCAGGGGAGATACTTCTGTTACCCTGGATTAAAACTCAGGCAAGGACAAATCAAGCTCTTCTTAACTGGTGCATTACCCTTTATGGGCACAAGATGAATACGATTTCGCCCCCATTGCGCAAGATGGAATCTGACTCTCTCCCCATTGCAAATATTGATATTTAGGCAAATGAATGATTTCTTTCAGTTATCTTATCTACATCAGAGATATACTAAAATAAGCATATGAATTGAACATGTTGACATAAAATTCAGCATTTTTTTTATGGGATGAGTTTATTTGTTAAATATACTGGTCTATATATAAATAAGACATTCAACAGAACTAAGCTCCTGGTTATGTTCACTTTTGCACTTAACATTAGTCAATAAAGCTACATCTTTGATGTGCAGTTTGGAAATATCTCCCTCTGCTTTTCACACGGAATACGGCCACTGCAAGTGATTCCAAAGCCACTTATTACCCATCCACAACTATAAATTATCTGGGAGGACAGGTACAGCATCTACAACTTATCCTAGATCAAATTATACCACCGGACCAGTTATTGCAGTGGGGGATCAGTTATGGCAGCAAGAAATGGTCCAGGGGATCAGTTATGGCAGCCACAAGTGATCTGGGTGGATCAGTTATTGGGGGGATGGGTTATTGCATGATAGCCCCCACCTTTTGATATTTAGCAACTGGAAACTCTCAAGTAAAATGAATGTGTACTCTAGGTCATCTGTATGTTATCAAAGTATTAGTTAGGTCTTGATGATATATTTTAGTTTCTGGATGGGCAGATCCACTGTCTGTAGTAATCTTTTGGAGACTTGCCATGTGCTCTTGGATGTGCTTAGTGACCAAGTGTGTGCACCATCATCTGTGGCTGAATGGTTAGGATTTTTTTGCTGAGATGGAATTTTCCTCACTGCATCGGTATGTCTTGTAAACATTTATTGCATCACTATATATATATATAGTCAAATGTTTTGCTAACTGCAGGAGCTATTGATGGCAAGCACATTGTTGTGCAAGCTCCCAGGAAAAATGGATCTCTTTATTTCAATTATAAGGCGACCTTTTCAATCGTTTTTGTTGGCTGCGTGTGTTGCACATTACCGGTAAGCAAATAAATATATATTTTTATTGCTTTATCACCTGATTGTTATAGGTTTTATTTTAATTGATCTGGGAGGGGTTGGACGCCACAGTGATGGGGGCAATTTTTTTTTAAACAGTGCATTCGGAAAGGCACTTGAAGATAGTTCAATGGCATTACCTGGCCCTTCCCCATTACCTGAAACCACTGCAACACTAGTTCCCCATGTAATAGTGGAAAAGTCTGTTTTTCCTCTCTGTAACTATCTGTTGAGACCATATCCTGGATGGAATTTGCCTGGTATGAAGTAGTTAGTGCGTGATATATATGATGTGATAATGCGACATCCATATTGTTAAGTGTTGCTTTTGTTTATGCAGAAGATAAAGCATTTTTTAATTATCTCCTAAGTAGGGCAAGATGGATAATAGAAAATAGCTGTGGTATATTGGCAGCAAGGTAACAACACTCTTGAAAATTGTCCGTATTTATATGGCAACCCTTTCCTGCATTCTAGATGGAGGCTCTTTAGGAGGCTTATTATTGCTACACCTGATCATGTCATTGTGTTTGCAAAGGTAGCAATAGGCCTTCATAACTACCTGAGGATGACAGAATCCAGCATATATTGAGCCTTCTGAACATGGCTATGGCTCTACCAAAAAATAAAATGTGGAAAAAAGTGTATTAGAGATGGGGGATAAAGTGTGCACTTATCTTTTGTCCGTTTTTTTCATATCAGCTTCTGTGTTGGGCCATCACAACCCTGCTGGTCCTTTAAGGATGCAGCTGATGCTTCTTCATATACCATTGGGTATCTATTACTGTGTGCACTTGAGGATGGTTCTGAGCATACCATACCTTTCATACCCACAACACTTTCTCCTAATAAACAAAATTATTCACAAATCAAAGAGGTTTAAGCTCTTATCTGTAATCTAAAGGAATTTTACCTTTATTATAGGAAAGAAGACTGGGATACCTTCCACCTCAGCAGCAAGGATGCATATGTGGTCTTATCAGATTGCTGCATACTATCATACTGAGTTTAAATCAATCTCAAAGCTGTATAGTGCACATTGTTTGTGCAAAGTCAATTTATAGCACACTGCTGTTGTTAAGGTGGCCCCCAAGGGCTCTTTATCTGCTATAGCTCAAATTTAGGTGTTGCATATGTTAGCATACTGGGTTGAATGGAGAACTCATCTTGATCCCATTTTCTGTAAGGTATACATATTTATTCGGGATGGTGGCTTAGTAATTTAGCAAACATTCATCATTTACTTCTTCTTATTTCAAGTTATCATCATCATTAGCATGTGTTTTAGATTATTTTTCTTGTTCTTATTGAAGTCCTGGTTAACTATGAAATGACAAGTAGTCCACTTTTTTTATAGTATGCTAGAGAGCTAATTTCAGCTATCTTCTGTTCTGCTGCTGAAATATTTCCATGTGCTCTATTGAAAAATAAAATGTGGAAAAAAAGTGTATTAGAGATGGGGGATAAAGTGTGCACTTACCTTTTGTCCATTTTTTTAAATATTTGTAGCACATATTTTTTGTATTCATTTCATGGATGAGTGCTGAACAATGGTAAACCAGTGGTGATTCCTTAAAAAAAAAGACTAAGTTAACAACAACACATACTGAGTGCTCCAGAGAAAGGGAGAAAGACTATTTATATACCTGTAATCATTGCTCTAACCCAAACCCTAGAAACCTATGTGTTCCAGTTACCGGGAGTATTAGATGATGGACATGGGCTTATATTAGCGTGACCGGGACAGTCAGAATTAGGGTTAATTATTAACAGATGCTGTAATGAAGGCTTCACTGTCACCGATAAAATCTTAATTAATGATTGATGGTCTTAAATGCACAACCCTAGGGTATACTCTCACCTATGCAATTGTACATCAGAGTTTTATTCAAATGATGAATATTAGTGAGAACTGACAGTTAACAATTTCAAGTATCGATTTCCAGCCTTACCATGCTATTGTCTTTGACAGCATGCCAGTTGATATATGTCTACCAGCCGAACAGCTATATTCTGTACTGAAAACAAGTATATTAGTTTGACTTTTTGAATAGTGCAGTGTCAACTAGGTTACTCAGATTACAGTCTAAATATGATGTCATGTAACATTATTGACTTCACGTACAGTAGTTAAGCATCATAGATTATACTATATTGATTTCATTCAAAGAAGAATTTTAATAAAAAATAAGTTAAATTCAATGATTAGTTTATGGAACTTAGAGAGATTATTGCCTCATAGAGAACAAACATGTACAACATGGTGACATGTGCATCGTTGCCAATTTACAATACGGGAATATGTATGTATCTGCTTAGAATTGTCTGTAATATCTTTCAGAGTTTTATTATGACAGAAATCCATATCATACCTCCTATAAATTGGCATTCATTGTTTTTTTTTCTTCATACCCATATCGGGTTGAAAGTAATAACATGGTTCAATAGAAATAATCAACAGAAGATTTACCAACTATGTACTTTTAAACTGGAATAATTATTGGTTGGAGATGACGATGTGCTAACTTAGGAGCTTAAGTTTATTCTTAAATAAATGAACCTTCAGTAGATATCAGTGATTAAACTCTCTAAAGTATGACGAAGAATATATGTTCCACAATATTCATCATTTGCAAATAAATGTGCTGAATGATCCATTCCAATTCCATATCAAGAAGTAAAGTTGGATAGTCAGGTGAAAGTATCTGACTTGCGACTAGCTGTATATGCTGCTGTGCAAGCTCCATCAAATCAGTGTGTGTCTAGTTGTAATAGAACTTTTCAATTCAGAAACAAAGTATGAAACAAGGGATGATGAGGATAAGGTAAAGGCAATACTTGAAATTTCCTAAAATATGAAATTAGTCATCATTTATTGTTGTAGTTGTTACTATGATTTCCCTCACCCCCCTCCCCACCTATCATTTCTTACAAAATGCTTTATGATGTTACAAATTCAGCCCACCAGACAACCATTTTCACAAAATGGGATGGTTACATACAGAAAAATTGCGCCAGTGTGCAGTAAATTACAAGTTACGGTTGTAGAACAGAGAGATCAATGTGATAGTAGCCAGGTCAAAATGTATGTGATTTCATATTGCATGGGTGTGGCCAAGTCTGAGTGAGAGTGGCATATAATTATGTTGGAGGCCAAGTCTAGTCTTGCTAGTGAGCCAACACATTCAAACAGATTGTAATCTGTTTGAATGTGTTGGCTCACTAGCAACACTAGTTATAGTGAACTATAACTAAATGTTGGTCTTGTATGTATCGGTGTATTGGAATGAAAGAGAAATTCAGCTTCATCCTGTTATGATTGAGGTCTGCAGATTTATTAGGGATGGTGGCATAATAATTTAGCAAAAAGAAATCAGTTGTCCCTTCATGAATGCGGCATTATGTTTGGAATTATGGTTATTGCTTCTTGTAAGCACATAGATGAGTGAAATGCTGGATTTCCTTTCTTTCGATACCCCTCTTGACTCTGTAGCTACAAATATAGATGAATTTTTGTTCATTATTTATTGAATTTATGTGCGCTGAATAGCCAAGAATACGCAACTTCCCTTAAGGCTTTTCAATACTGCTACTCCTTTATATTACCTTAAAATGGCCTGTTCATGGTCACCTTTGTCTATTAGGATATGAATGACTTTTTCTCATTGTTATAGCTACGTATGTGCAAATGTTTTTTTTAATTTTAGTAATACTGTTTTTGGAATTTTTATCATTACATAAGAAGAGGAAGAGGTGCGTCCAAGTGCATTCTATATCTGTAACTCTATTCAATTTCCTTGCAAAAATGACATTCGTGTTTTTTTTAAAAACTGAAAGGTGTATGGCCATGCAGACATTTTTGATACCCATCTTGAGTCCGTTGCTTCAAAAAAGTAAGGAATATATAGTGACCACATGTACACATACACACACAGAAATTAAGAATTATTTATGTATGTCATGATAAAATATCAGATTAAATACTAATAATGACATGCCCATAACAGAAAGAGAAAACAAACATAACTTACGAAAAAGTATATCCTTAATCTATTACATGCGTATATCGTTAGTGTAGGATATAAATTAATACATCTTGTTGAGATGCTACTCGTTGCATTCAACATTCCTTACTATTCTATTTCATCCTTATATGCCATTTTTTCTCTTTTTTAGAATAGGGTTTTTGTGGAACATTAGCAGTTACCATGTGTTACTACAAATAGCAGATAAGTCTCAACTGTAATATTTTATGGACATTAATTTCAATTGACATTTGTAGTGGTCAGAGAGTTATTCCTAAAGAAAATTCACTCATCAATATTGAACTTGAGAGTGTAAAATTCCATATTTTATAAATAACCAAATTCTTAATGCTATGATAAAATTAAATATCAATAGGTACAATAGCTAATAAGTGCTCAACACTTACAACCATTCATTTTTTGGTTTTTCATATATAAAGTTATCATCATAAGCAGCATGTTTCTTTGATTACTTCATATCCATTAATCCAATTTCTAAGGAGGCCAAGACACTTTGTAAGGAGATCTCCTCTTGTACCCACAGGTTCGCTTGTACATTCACATCAAATTTCGATGCTGATCCATTTCCAATAAAATTTAAAAGGAAAAAATGTCAGCTAGAACCCCTTACCATCTGGGACTTGCTTCCTATAAAATGAACAAAGGTTAATTATACAGGGAATCTCACTGGTTGAAAATTAACAAGGGTAGTGTGACGACTACCTATTGGAGATTGGTGATTGGTGAAGGCAGGATTCCACTTGACTTTACAATTGGTGGAAGGAAGATTAGGATCTTATCATACAAAATATCTAATAAAAAATTTTAGATACTCAAGCAAGGGTTTTTGTAATATATAATCAGAATTTTAAAAAATCACAGGTAATGTAAATAAAACATTAACATTACTCAAAGACTTCATAAGAACATGAGACCTGAATACAGACAAAAATATAACATGGTAGGGCTGATTTTGCACGATATTTTGTTCTCCCATATGACTAAATGCCCCCTTGATGACCATATCTGACTATTTAATAGAGTTCATGAAAAGAATTACACAGTTCAGTTGGGGATGGCTGAAATGGGTTCCCTGCATAATATTAAAGAGTGGACTACACGTTATTTCATATGTATCAATGACCTTGAATAAACACAGAGAAGGGTACTGACTAAAAAATCGAACCAATTTGCAGTTAAGAATGGTTCCCTCTATTACTTGTCCAAGAGAAAGAATGCTGGGAAAAGGGTGATTAGGAGAGCTGAAGAGAGCAGAAGAGTGATGGAGGATTGTCACAACAGTGAAGAAGGTAGACATGCTTAACATGCCTTTAATTGACATAATTGGTAATAGTGTGCAGACTTCAGATATGGGAAAAGTATTTGTTTATATAGAAGGGAAATTGATTTAGATTTATTTTGAATAAAAATATTTTGAAGAAATATGTTACATGTGTAGTGAACCATGGTATCAGTGATGGCACTGGACCCCATACACCTGGAGGCATGGGGACATTGCCCATTCCCTTCCCTGGTCAATGAAATTTTGATAATTGTAAATATCAAAGCTTCATTTCAATTTTTTCCCCAGGAAAGTATGAAAGGATCATGTCTGAAAGATATTATTTCAAGAACAACCTAAATATCTGTATGTAAACAATTATCTCTAAATGAAAGAACCCACTCCCCTCCCCCAATCAATCATCAGTAGCAGCTCTATAGCAGTAGTTTGAGCAAATAGATCACTTATATGTGGTTCCTGTAAAACCTCAATTTTTTTTTGTAGTTTATGGTGTAGCATGAATTGTTTTGAGATGCAAATATCCTCCCATCAACGTTACCTACTCCATATAGAAATATTGCAAGTAGGTAAATTCATATTTTTTAAGGAAATTTTTTAGGAAGCAAACTTTTCATTTAGTTATTGAACAATGAGATATATGTTCCAGGTGGAATTTTCTTTAAATTTCTTGTAGAGAGAAGGTGATAGTGTGTTGGTGGCACAATTAATTGTTAACAAAATTCAAATCATTTCATTTGAACAAGGAATAGGTACCTTCTAAGCATGATCAAGAAATCCTTTGTAAGAGAAGGATAGTAGATATTCATATATAGTAGATGTTCACATTTTGGTACCAATCTCAAGTTTCTATTGAGAATGTTTATATATTTATTTTTTATAGTTACGAGATATCTTGAAGTCTTAGGCTTGCAGGTCCATGTTGACTGTTGCTCTTACTCAGTTGATCAAAGTATAGCAGTAAAACTATTATAGATTCCATATGTAATTGTACATACTTATTAAAGAATTTTTTTTCTTTTTAGGTTTTATTTCAATTTTTCTTTATTCATTCTTCATTTCTTCATTAAAAGTTAGAAACGATATTAATGATTTTTTGGCATGTATTGATTCATATAAACACTTGCCCTTTCTTTCTCCACACCCTTAATCTTGCCCCAATACTCTAAAAATCTTCCCCCAAATATGTAATACTATTGTTGCTCCATAAGATTTATTCATCAAAGTTGTGTATGCAAAAGCAGAATTAAGTAATGAGCATCTGTGTATGCTGACATGGAAGGAAGCCCAATTGAATTACTATCTTCAAATTTATGCAGGATACAATTGGGAAGAGACAAAACAATAGAAAAAAAATTCTTATTAGATTTTATTGGACTTTGATGACTTCATTACTCCTGAGTATGTCGGGTGTTGTCATATATGACAGAAATGACAACAATGCTAAATTACTCAAAGCCAATACTGCCCTACATCCAATTGCTGTAAAACCTGATGTATGGCGATAGGTACTGCATGCACATTGTAAACACTAAACTCCTAATTTATTTGACAATGAATTGACCATATAACATGTATTTTGTTTAAGAATTTTGGAATTGACTTTGAATGCCAACCCCAAGTTACCCCATATGGCAATCAATATATTATTACACCTGTTGATTATTTATCACTGTGGCGAGAAGCACAGACAGTTAAAAACCAGGAAGCATTAACAGTTGACACTTTTGGTGTCAAATAATGTTGGTATAGCAATAATAAATAGTATTAGGACATGGAAAAATGCTGTCAATATTAGCCTTCTGAAGGAATATTATGACTGTAATCTATCTTAACCTGTTTTCAAGCAAATATTTCTCAAAATTCATCAACATCAAATTCAAAAAAATTGTGAGGGTGAGTCACAATAGAATGTCCATCACATTATTACTACATTTATTCACTCCAAGAATCTAGAATTTTGCTATCTCTCCTTAAAAGGAGATTTAAATCCAAACCATTTCTTACCAAAAAATACTCAATTCTTTCTGTTTGAAAATAATGACCACAGCTCTTTGGTATCTCCATCACAAATATATTTATATTGAAATGAATCAGGAGCTCCGGGAGCAGGTGTATTAGTGTGGGAGTGAGGGGGAAGGAATAATATGTACACCTTTTTACTTTTAAAATATTATATTTACTGCACATATTTTTTCTGTTTATTTCATAGATGAGTGCATTCTGAGTGGTGATGAACTAGTGATGATTTGTTCAGAGAATGCCAAAGTAAACAACAACACATATTGAGTGCTCTTGCAAAAAGGGAGAAGAACTATTTTTACACCTGTTGACATTGCTCTAAAACAAACCCAAAAACACCAATGTTTTTGATTTTCTGGAAAATTGGATGAAAAGTTGGGCTTATATTTGATCGATTCCAACCAAAAAAAAAATGCCCTATTTATGGGGATTTACATGAAAGAGCCTATTATTTACCTTGACAATTTTGCATGAAGCAAAGTACAGGCATCCCTGCCATGGTATATAATATAGGATTACTAAAATTATGATCATTCTATTGAAGGTCCTTAAACCTGACACAAAAGTATTGTTTCGACACTCACAAAAGGACATCTCCAAAGGTGGCAAATATGAGTAAATATTGCTAGGCCTATACGTTATGGTAGAACATTTTGGTAAAAAAATATGTATAAAATAACCAAGTACTCATCAGATTGTGTTTTGAAAAATGCTGTCAACTGTTGCTTCATTGAGGAATATTTTGAATCATATATATTATTCATCCCATTTTCTAGTAAATATCACTCAGATATTTCCAACATCTGATTCAAGAAATTGTGAGGGTGAGTTTCATAATAATGTCCACAAGCTTATTAGTACATTTGTTTACTCCAACGATTCATAATTTAAGTATTTTAACTTATGGTAGAAGAAGAGAAAGTCATAATTCTTTTCCTGAAAAATTTTTTTTCCCCATTTCTTCTGTTAGAAAACTATAACTGCAGCTCTTTGGTATCTTGATTTAAGGTATCACCCAATTGAAATGAATCGGAGCTCCTAAACCTATTGTAATTGATGTAGCACTCTGGGATAAAGGTATATTATTTAGATGGGGGATGAAGTATATCCTTTTTTTGGTCTATTTTATTATATTTACAGTACATACCTTTTGGACCCATTTCATGGATGAGTGCATTCTGAGCTGTTATAAACTAGGGCTTATTCCTCTAATAATGACAAGGTGAATATTCACACATACAGACTGCTCCTGGGTTTTTAAAGCATGACTCAAGGGGGTACTCTTGCTTATGCAATTGTACAGCAGAGCATTGTTCAAATTATGAATGTTAGTGGGAACCACTCACTGCACAAGTATTTCAATTTTCAATTGCCCGACTCACCTTGTCAATGTCTTTCACACTATGTTAATTAATTATTTGCCTACCAGCCCAAAAGAGCAAATAGCAGCTATACTCCGTAACAAAGACTTGCATAATAGCTTGACTTGTTGAAGTGTGCAGTGTCAGCTAGGTTACTCAGATTACGGTCTATATGTGAAGGCATTTGCAAAGTGATTGCATCTCGGCTTTGACATAGCTTTTTCTATTTATCCCTTAATTAACCTAAGGTGACATCTTAGCACATTTTTAACGAGAGAAATTTCACTTCATTTAGTGATAAACAAGTAAAGTTAGGAGGTCAAAGTCGAGTATTGTATTTTGGGATTTATTGCACATAAAGGCAGCCAGAATACGGTTGGATGGTGCAGTATGATGCTTGCACTGAATGGTTTCACAATGACTGCATTGCCGTTCTTGACAAGATATGGAACAATTAGAAATTTGATTGTAAATGTTGTAAATGTAAAATTTTAGTGAAGAAGTACCATTATTGACTTCACGTACTGTATTTATGCATTGTATATTATGCTATATTGATTTCCTTCAAAGAGCAATGTCTAATTTTAAACCATAATGATATTCGATATATTATTTATGAAACTTAATGAGATCATTATCACATAAGAACAAGCATGTACACCATTGTGGCTTGTGCTACATAGCCAATTTATCTTACTGGTATATTATCATATCTGCTAAGAATTGTGTATATAATATCTTATAGATTTTTTTTTTAAATATTCACCAAAATGGTCTCACAATTCATGACTACCCAATTCAGTATATGCTAAATGAATTTAGAGCAAGGATGACATAGTTACAGCCATATCAAACTGTGACAAATTGGTTCTTTCTATACACGTATGTACCATTAAAAAAAAATCATTATAAAAAAAATTGTGGTATGGCCTAATAAGTTTTTATTCAATCCACCCATTATATTTTTATTAAATATTTTTAATATTTGGGAAAGTAAAGTCATGGTTATTTGTTTTTTTTTTAAACCAGGTAAATCCAGCAATATTGGTAAAGTTGGAATATCCTAGAGTTCATTGACGCTAGAATATCCAACATTTCCCTCCAACTCTTTCCATCTTAACTCTTTATGGGCAGACTTCACCAGGAGAGTTTAGTTCACAGAAGGTACAAAACCACACCCACGCTAAATGGGGTCACCTGATCAGGCTAAACCATACTATAAAAACTCGTGACTTAGTGGTCTCACCTGGCAACCGTTAAAAAGCTGTTTGTTGCCATGGCTTCGGATTTACTAGCTTCGGATTTACTAGCTGTGGAGCTATTGTCCGATCGCAATAAGGAGGCCTTCTTGGATGCCCATATGGAGGCAACCCACGCTATGCTAGACGAATCCACACAGACTTACATGGACAAGATAAGGAAGTAAGAATTTATCTAGTAGGGTCTACATTCTTAATTCCCTTACCTATCTTTCTTGGATTCAGAGTGGAGATCTCTTGCAGTGAGTTTCAGCCCTTCCAGCGATATCATCCCTACTTAAGGTCATTTGGAAGCTCTGTCATATCTACCAAGGAAAAGAAGAAACTGCAAGAGGTGCATAATGTACTAAGTGTTTTTAGATGGGGTCCATCCAACCCCACCTCTATATATGGTACTTTTTTTATCCCAGCATTATATATATCCCTAAATTTGAAACCTATATCAAGTACTACTCCATCAGTAATGCTAAATCCATTTATTAGCACTTACTAGGAGATTGTTCTGACCATACTAAGATACTTCCTAATCTGTTATTTGCCAGTTTCCCCAACCCCCAAATAGATTAATATTCCTTTGATTTATCATATTATCAGCAGTCCACATGGAAGAATTCATATTGTCTGTTGCACAATCCAAACATACAATAGCATCCCACCACACTTATTTTCTGCACATTCTGACCCTAATTTGAGAAAAAAAAATTATAGTATCTCCTATAACATTTCACCTTCGCAATATAGAGGCGCATGTCTAACCCCACACATACTTTCATATTTCTAACATCTCTCTATACGAATATTCACTCCCCCTTCTAATTTTCCTTGCACATATAAATATCTACAATCACCTACCTTGTGCATTCACTGGTAGTATCACTCCCATACATGTATTAATATATTTAGTCACCTCTTGTACATTCACTTGTGATATACCTCCATTTCATATATTATTGTCCTTTTTCCCTTAAAATAATCATTTACTTGTGTCTAACATTTTCCCATGCATTTATTAATGTACTCAATCTCTGTCACCTTCTGTAACCAAACTCATTCTTCTCTTTTTCCATACAGTGGAATGGCCAGGATATATTTACCTGGACAGATAGGCAAATTGCTCAGCATGACCATGTGTACAGCAAAGAGGAAGACCAATTCAAAGTGTGGTGTAACTACCACTACACCAGCATTGACCATGGCACTGGCACTCTCGCCGATATTAACTGGTATTTGCTCCTTCCATCATTTATCTTTCTGTTCACTCCTTTTTTCCCACTTTCAGAGCTTACTAATTGCTCTCTATCTTTTATCTCCTCACCACAAACTTCCCAATCATAATCTAATCACTATTCCTCACCTCCTGTCTTTGCCCTACCAAACCTCATCACCTCATTCCAATCTTATCTTTTCTAAACACACCCTTCTCTGTCTGTCTCAGGTCTCAGTTGAGCTCTGCCCAAAGTGCTGACGTGGTGCAAATGCTGTCTTCCATCAGGGAAAGAAAGCCATTAGATGATGAGTGTTTCACCTTTCCCTCTGTTAAGCTCCTCCATCCCTGTCTTATCAATGTGATCAAGAAATACACTGGTTTATGTGTGAGCAGACACCAACAGCCCACCAGACGACCATTTTCACAAAACAAGATGGTTACATCCAAAAACTGATGCCACTATGCAGTAAATTATAAGTTACACTTGTAGGACAGTGAGAGATCAATGTGATTGTAGCCAGGTCGAAAGTGGAGGTGAATTCATATTACATGAGTATGGCCAAGTCTGGGTGAGATTGGCCTTTTAATACATTTGAGTGGCCTAGCCTAGTCTGGCAAATGAGCTGACACATTGAAGCAGATTACAGATAGTGAGAACAAATTTCTATCTTCAGATTGTTCTTTAACTCATGATTTTTTTCTTGTGAACTTGTAGATGACATACCTCTCTGGTAAGGAGTATCCAGAGGAAAACTCAAGTCTTAATAAACTTAAATAGATAACCATTATGACAATATTAGTGAGGATCTTTAACCATTCTAATGATGTCCATTACATATTACACACCTGTATGCTATATCCATGGCATTTGTTTCATGATAGAATCTTCACAAACTTTCCACCAACACACACACACAACAACACAACAGGCACACACACACATGCACCAAATGCACACACCACACGTGCGCACACACACACTCAAACATGCACACACACAGTCACTGACATTATATCTTTACACCACATTGTGCATGACTTACTTTTTTACTGCATCTACCCTGAATGGTGACCTTTAAAGGAAGAAACAATCACTATCCTACACAAGTAGGGTCGATATAAAACTTCTTTCATGAACTTCTACTACATTCGTTTGATAGACCACAGAATTGTCTTACAGAATATATAACAGAAACAATGGAATAAGAATAATTGACCAATTTATATGTAACTAAGAAACGCAACAATTTATTTTTATGGATAAAAAATGTGAAATTGTTTTACAGTTACTCTACTTAATTATAAAGTCCACTTTCATAATCCATAAGGTACACTACTCTACTCTCTAACCCACACAAAATTCAATGGGTTTCTCCCAACCATTCCACACTCGCTTTGGTGCCTTCGCTTTCAATAGATAGAGCCAGAAAAAAAAACAACTTTTTTTCATTAAGTTTAGTCCTGAAATGAATCAGGAGCTTTGGTGAAAAGAAGATCACGTTCTTTCCATTCAAAATATCAAATACTTTTGCATTTTTTCAGATATCCAAAACAAGGGTTTTCATAATATCTCCTATATATATATTAGAAGACCTATGTAACTATGTAACTATGCTCATCTATTTCTCAAAATCCCTATGTTAGATTTTGACTAAACTTTTAGGGATGGAGGATATCCACCCTGAGATGGTTTTATGCCAGGTGGCATATCTGGGAAAAAACAGGAATTGTCTGCCTGTCTGCCTGTCTGTCTGTCTGTCTGTCTGTCTGTCTGTCTGTCTGTCTGTCTGTCTGTCTGTCTGTCTGTCTGTCTGTCTGTCTGTCTGTCTGTCTGTCTGTCTGTCTGTCTGTCTGTCTGTCTGTCTGTCTGTCTGTCTGTCTGTCTGTCTGTCTGTCTGTCTCTCTGTCTGTCTGTCTGTCTGTCTGTACCATCATTCCGGCTAAACTGGTAGGTGGATTTCTCTGAAACTCAGCATGATGATAGGTTTTGACCCAACTAAAAACATGGGCTAAAAATTTCTGAAAGTGGTTACCATGGTAATGAGAAAAAGCCCAAAAAATGGTAAGATTTTAACCTATATTAGCAGGGCCACACTGGGTAAATGTTGCTAGTTTACTTTAAAAATTAAAAATTTTTAGGTATATATTAAGTAAAATATTGATATAACCTAAAGACTTTGTAAATACATCAATCAGACTTGGATGCCAACAACAAAAATGAAAAAAAACCATAGTGAAAGTCTTATGTTAGAAGATATTCTGTCCTCCTGTATGATAGATTACCCCCCTAATGATCATATCTGACTTTTTAATAGGACTTATGGAAAGGTTTCAACAGCAGAGCAGGGGATGGCTGAAATAAGCTCTCCAGCATACTGTAAAGTGGTGGGCTACCTGTTATTTCATAGGTACCTATGGACTCAGATAAAAAAAGAGAAAAGAATACTGACCAAAAAATCTAACCATTTAGAAACTAAGAATTGTTGCTGAATAGGAGATGGAGGGTGGTCACAACAGTGGAGAAGGTAGACAATCTCATTTAGCCTTTGGTTGATATAATTGGTACTGGTGTGCTAAGAAGGAGAATAAATGATTTTGATCAATTTTTTAATTCAGATACTTTGAAGAGATACATTACATATGTAGAGGGACCATGGGGGCAGTCAGTAAGGGCACTAGACCCCATACTCACCAAGGAATGTGGCATTGCCCCGATTCCCCTGCCTGGTCTATGAAATTTGAAAAATTGGAAGTAAATATTTTTCAGGTTCATAAAGTCACCTGGCTTACTATTTCCCAAGAAATTCATTCCAAAATGAAAGTTGTGGTATGTTATTATTTATATGCACCCTTCACAGTAGGTCCTAAGGTCCAAGCTTCATTTTAATTCTAATATTTTTTTTAATACAAGTATGAAATTAACTTGTCTGAAAGATTTTATTTCAAGAACTACATTGGTACCTGTGTGTAAAGTTCTACCTCTAATTTCCCACCACTAACCCCAGTCTGGGGTAATTATAGGATTTCAAAAGGGGGACTCTTTTTCCTACCCAACAGTGGGTGTGGCTTCTCAAATTCAAAGGGGTGTATATATATACATATATACACATATAAATTTTTTTATTAATCATAAATTTTTGACTAGCAGAGATACCCATTTTTTTCTATGTAAACAATATTGAAGTTTCTTATACAATCAAAATCCAAAGCCAGCAACAACAAGGCACTTTCAATCTTCCCTGAGAAATGAGACAATTTCATTTTAGAGAATGGTGTCAATGAAAATTTACCTAGCAAATTTTTCTAGGGCACCACAGCTATCAACCCTTACTATTTGTGGCAGCTGCTTAGCAGTTGCTAATTTTCACCTCCTGGCTATTGTTTTTCAGGTCTTTTTTGTATGAAAAATTTGAATTCTTTGTTCCTCAGCCTGGGTTCACTTTTATCCTTTCAATGTACTTTATTATCTATCCCAGCTTGAAAGTCCATGTTTGCAAAATTTCATCAAAATAGGTATAGCCATTAGAAGCCTTATTAAACATAAAATTGAACCTATGGCTTTATATGGCTTTATATGCATACAGATCATGTCTTATGCTTATATGTGTATTAGCAATTTTTTAAAAATTTTAGAGATGTTGAAAGCTCCATCTGAGGTTGATAAATTTATTTGTACAAATCAATCTATATAAATAGCTCTTTATCGCTGCCAATATAAATAACAAAAAGTGATTTCAGCCATACTAATCAACAGCTGCATTGGAGCTGTAGTTTAGAACAGCTGCATTGAAAATTCTTCCAAAAAAAAAAAAAAAAAAAAAAAAAAAAAAAAAAAAAAAAAAAGAGAGGTTGTTTCCTTGCTCCTGGAAAAACTTGCAGGGCACAGGAATTCATTTTGGAGGGGATTAAAAATGTTTAAAAAATAAATTAGATTTTGTGTGTTTGGTTAATGAAGTTATGTTTCTAGGTTTTCTGGAGTAAGTAGGTATTTATGTGTTGGTGGTAAAATCAGAATAGTTATTTTTTAAGAATAAATTATTTACAAAACACAAATAAACTGGAGGAACATGGAAATGGAGCCCTAAAGGTTGGTTCATAATATGCAGACATAGTGAAGCATACACCCCCACATTCAGACACCTCAAGCCATCATTGTTCAATATATCAACTATCAATGTTGGAGTGCTGGTGAACTTTGTACCCATAAAAAGTATAGCTAGTGGACAGGAGGTGGTGAGTTCCAGTGATGATGCAGTTTAGAGACATCCTTAGTATTGGGGATTATATAATAAGGAGGAGGAACAGGAGGAGAAGGTTTGGCAGACAAGAATGGGTCAGACCTATCCTGCAGAAGAGGTACCAACAGGGAGACTATGCAATCTTTTACAGTCAGATGAGGCTCTGTGATCCTGACAGCCACCTCAAGTATCTTCCAATATCAAAGGAGACATTTGACACTCTCTTACAGAAGGTAGGATATGTAACTAGCTATGTACACAGGATAAAAACATACTTTTGTGCTTCAGTCCATATCTTGGCAAAAGGTCATACTGCAGCAAGATCAGGGCAGAGATTCCACCTGCAGAAGGGCTTGCCCTGTAATGCAATATCTGATCCCCATCCATAACTCATTCCCCAATGGGTTATGGCCTGCTATAGGTGATCCCCCACTGCCATAACTGATTGGCTTAAAAAGGAAACAAAAAAACTTTTGTGTGTGTGTGTGTAGGATTTGGTTTTCCTTGATAACATATCATAGTTTATGGACTCCAGAGTACTCCACAAGAGAGAAGCTGCTCTAAATAGTGATGGCCACTGCTATATTATGATGGTGGTAAATTAAAAAAAAAATTTTTTTTTTGGAAACAATTTTGTCGCTCTCTCCTCTAACTAGCTAGCTATTAGCTAGCTATTTATAATTATGTGGCTGTCTTTCTTTTTTAATTTTTAAAAAATATTAACTTAGTTGATGGGGTTATGAGGGCTCATTTTATTTTTTCAACTCAGGTTAGAAGAAAAAAATAATGCCAAGGTCTCCAAAATTATACATATGAAATATTATATGGTGTACTTAATGAAACTTCTTTTTCAAGAAATTTGTTCACCTAACATTCTCACTCAGTACAACTCCAGTATCTGCACCTTTCTCAATTTTGAGATGTAAATACTGGAGTTATACTGAGTGAGAGTATTAGGTCTATGATTTTCTTGAAATAGAATTTCCATTGAGTACACTAATGTGAGATTTCATAGATATAATTTTGGAGATTAATGCTGTCCTGGCAAGATGCAATTAGTAAAATGCCCTTGATATCATCAGCAAATATCAGGGTATGGGAATACTTAATGAAATGAGTAAGATCATCCACATAGATTTAATAGAGAGCATAGGTCTACTTCCTTGTGGCACTCCAGATAAAAGAGGTAAAACATAGAGTATTGATGATTCATAGACACTCACAGGAATCTGCTCATGAGGTATTCTTTAAAGAATAACAACAAATCCCCAGTTATACCATAGATCCACAACTTTTTCAGAAATTCTGTGTGAGGTACACTTCAAAAGCCTATTGAAAGTTCAAGTATATGATATTAACTTGAAATCAGCTATCAATCTCTTTATAAACTTAACATACAGGGGGTGTAGAACTTTCAAAAGTGGGGGAGGGGGGACTGACATTGAATTGGTTCTAAATCTGGAGGCATCCCAATAATATATTTGCACCCACTACATCTTCAACTTTGAAATTTTAATATGCCATGGTACAGTGCTGACCATACCCTTGTAAGTCAATATAAAGGTAAGCAGAAAAAGCCTACAATTGTATAATGTTTCCTTTTTTTAGTCATTAAAGTTATGAGTCAGCGGGTTGAGTTTCAAATTTAAGTTGTATATTAAAAAGAATGAAAGTATATTTAAATTTGGTGTTTTTGTTGATCATCCCACCACTGAGTTAGTCAGTTAGTAATAATCTTGGGGGTGGATTTCCATAGTTATGAGAATGGGAATTTTTAAAAAAAATGGATGTTAACCTCAAGGTTAGCAATTTTCCTGCTTAATGAATTTTTAAACCTCCATGGACGACCACTAAAAAAAAGAAGAGGAAGCAGATGTAATAGCATTGAGGTTTTGAGCACATTTCTTTCTTTTGCCTAGAGGAGCACATCTTGCCAAAATTTATTATTTGCTTTTTTATTTGTTAGTTCGTTATCTCTTCCAAGAGGATAGGGTTTACAGGGCTCAAATTTATAGGGACTGATGAGAGCATCCTAAGATGGTTTTAGGTGAATTTTGGTGAAGGTTGGAGTAAAACCATGATTGTGGGGCTGTTATTTAATTTTTTATTTATTAGGGGTGTGGCGCAATTTCTTACATATGTAATCATCTATCCGGTGGACAGTTCTAACAGAGGCCTTGAATTCCATTTTATAAAATTATTCATCATGAAAGTGGACCTAGGACAAAGCCAAGAAAATTATAAGAGCACTGAAATGAAGGCACACAGGATTTACTAGTTTGATTTCTTCTTCGGAATTAAACTTGGCATAAGTACCTTTCAGTGGTTAGCAATTTCTCTATATCACTTCAAAAAAGAAGCTTTATCTGCATGTGAAGGTCAGACTGTTGTCAAAACAAATGTTCAAGTTATTAAATCTGAAAGATCTCATCTGGATTTTGGTCTCTTCTGGAAATACTTTGGGTAGAGATCAGAAATCGATATGTTTATTTCAATGCTAGAACATCGTAAAAGTCTTACATGAAGATTTGAAGTAGGTGATACTCCTCTGAGTATAATGTTACTGTTCAAGGTCAGTATAAGATGAACATTTAAGGTTTCTAAATACATAGTAACAACAATTAAAGAGAGGATTCAGCATATAGGGTATCAAATACAACTGTAAACTCATTTGATAAAGAAAGATGTTAGTGGTGAAGCCTTTACAGAAGTGGTTATATTTTATGGAGTGACCTAAATACAGAGATTCTTATAATCCAACTAACCTCACTTTATACTAATGCAAAGATTGAAAGAGTTTAGGTAAGGTTGAAAAAAAAAAAGAAAATCATTTAGGCTGTTAATTTGATGCTAGTACTGCTGATAACCAATGTTCTCAGGGGAGATACTTCTGTTACCCTGGATTAAAACTCAGGCAAGGACAAATCAAGCTCTTCTTAACTGGTGCATTACCCTTTATGGGCACAAGATGAATACGATTTCGCCCCCATTGCGCAAGATGGAATCTGACTCTCTCCCCATTGCAAATATTGATATTTAGGCAAATGAATGATTTCTTTCAGTTATCTTATCTACATCAGAGATATACTAAAATAAGCATATGAATTGAACATGTTGACATAAAATTCAGCATTTTTTTTATGGGATGAGTTTATTTGTTAAATATACTGGTCTATATATAAATAAGACATTCAACAGAACTAAGCTCCTGGTTATGTTCACTTTTGCACTTAACATTAGTCAATAAAGCTACATCTTTGATGTGCAGTTTGGAAATATCTCCCTCTGCTTTTCACACGGAATACGGCCACTGCAAGTGATTCCAAAGCCACTTATTACCCATCCACAACTATAAATTATCTGGGAGGACAGGTACAGCATCTACAACTTATCCTAGATCAAATTATACCACCGGACCAGTTATTGCAGTGGGGGATCAGTTATGGCAGCAAGAAATGGTCCAGGGGATCAGTTATGGCAGCCACAAGTGATCTGGGTGGATCAGTTATTGGGGGGATGGGTTATTGCATGATAGCCCCCACCTTTTGATATTTAGCAACTGGAAACTCTCAAGTAAAATGAATGTGTACTCTAGGTCATCTGTATGTTATCAAAGTATTAGTTAGGTCTTGATGATATATTTTAGTTTCTGGATGGGCAGATCCACTGTCTGTAGTAATCTTTTGGAGACTTGCCATGTGCTCTTGGATGTGCTTAGTGACCAAGTGTGTGCACCATCATCTGTGGCTGAATGGTTAGGATTTTTTTGCTGAGATGGAATTTTCCTCACTGCATCGGTATGTCTTGTAAACATTTATTGCATCACTATATATATATATAGTCAAATGTTTTGCTAACTGCAGGAGCTATTGATGGCAAGCACATTGTTGTGCAAGCTCCCAGGAAAAATGGATCTCTTTATTTCAATTATAAGGCGACCTTTTCAATCGTTTTTGTTGGCTGCGTGTGTTGCACATTACCGGTAAGCAAATAAATATATATTTTTATTGCTTTATCACCTGATTGTTATAGGTTTTATTTTAATTGATCTGGGAGGGGTTGGACGCCACAGTGATGGGGGCAATTTTTTTTTAAACAGTGCATTCGGAAAGGCACTTGAAGATAGTTCAATGGCATTACCTGGCCCTTCCCCATTACCTGAAACCACTGCAACACTAGTTCCCCATGTAATAGTGGAAAAGTCTGTTTTTCCTCTCTGTAACTATCTGTTGAGACCATATCCTGGATGGAATTTGCCTGGTATGAAGTAGTTAGTGCGTGATATATATGATGTGATAATGCGACATCCATATTGTTAAGTGTTGCTTTTGTTTATGCAGAAGATAAAGCATTTTTTAATTATCTCCTAAGTAGGGCAAGATGGATAATAGAAAATAGCTGTGGTATATTGGCAGCAAGGTAACAACACTCTTGAAAATTGTCCGTATTTATATGGCAACCCTTTCCTGCATTCTAGATGGAGGCTCTTTAGGAGGCTTATTATTGCTACACCTGATCATGTCATTGTGTTTGCAAAGGTAGCAATAGGCCTTCATAACTACCTGAGGATGACAGAATCCAGCATATATTGAGCCTTCTGAACATGGCTATGGCTCTACCAAAAAATAAAATGTGGAAAAAAGTGTATTAGAGATGGGGGATAAAGTGTGCACTTATCTTTTGTCCGTTTTTTTCATATCAGCTTCTGTGTTGGGCCATCACAACCCTGCTGGTCCTTTAAGGATGCAGCTGATGCTTCTTCATATACCATTGGGTATCTATTACTGTGTGCACTTGAGGATGGTTCTGAGCATACCATACCTTTCATACCCACAACACTTTCTCCTAATAAACAAAATTATTCACAAATCAAAGAGGTTTAAGCTCTTATCTGTAATCTAAAGGAATTTTACCTTTATTATAGGAAAGAAGACTGGGATACCTTCCACCTCAGCAGCAAGGATGCATATGTGGTCTTATCAGATTGCTGCATACTATCATACTGAGTTTAAATCAATCTCAAAGCTGTATAGTGCACATTGTTTGTGCAAAGTCAATTTATAGCACACTGCTGTTGTTAAGGTGGCCCCCAAGGGCTCTTTATCTGCTATAGCTCAAATTTAGGTGTTGCATATGTTAGCATACTGGGTTGAACGGAGAACTCATCTTGATCCCATTTTCTGTAAGGTATACATATTTATTCGGGATGGTGGCTTAGTAATTTAGCAAACATTCATCATTTACTTCTTCTTATTTCAAGTTATCATCATCATTAGCATGTGTTTTAGATTATTTTTCTTGTTCTTATTGAAGTCCTGGTTAACTATGAAATGACAAGTAGTCCACTTTTTTTATAGTATGCTAGAGAGCTAATTTCAGCTATCTTCTGTTCTGCTGCTGAAATATTTCCATGTGCTCTATTGAAAAATAAAATGTGGAAAAAAAGTGTATTAGAGATGGGGGATAAAGTGTGCACTTACCTTTTGTCCATTTTTTTAAATATTTGTAGCACATATTTTTTGTATTCATTTCATGGATGAGTGCTGAACAATGGTAAACCAGTGGTGATTCCTTAAAAAAAAAGACTAAGTTAACAACAACACATACTGAGTGCTCCAGAGAAAGGGAGAAAGACTATTTATATACCTGTAATCATTGCTCTAACCCAAACCCTAGAAACCTATGTGTTCCAGTTACCGGGAGTATTAGATGATGGACATGGGCTTATATTAGCGTGACCGGGACAGTCAGAATTAGGGTTAATTATTAACAGATGCTGTAATGAAGGCTTCACTGTCACCGATAAAATCTTAATTAATGATTGATGGTCTTAAATGCACAACCCTAGGGTATACTCTCACCTATGCAATTGTACATCAGAGTTTTATTCAAATGATGAATATTAGTGAGAACTGACAGTTAACAATTTCAAGTATCGATTTCCAGCCTTACCATGCTATTGTCTTTGACAGCATGCCAGTTGATATATGTCTACCAGCCGAACAGCTATATTCTGTACTGAAAACAAGTATATTAGTTTGACTTTTTGAATAGTGCAGTGTCAACTAGGTTACTCAGATTACAGTCTAAATATGATGTCATGTAACATTATTGACTTCACGTACAGTAGTTAAGCATCATAGATTATACTATATTGATTTCATTCAAAGAAGAATTTTAATAAAAAATAAGTTAAATTCAATGATTAGTTTATGGAACTTAGAGAGATTATTGCCTCATAGAGAACAAACATGTACAACATGGTGACATGTGCATCGTTGCCAATTTACAATACGGGAATATGTATGTATCTGCTTAGAATTGTCTGTAATATCTTTCAGAGTTTTATTATGACAGAAATCCATATCATACCTCCTATAAATTGGCATTCATTGTTTTTTTTTCTTCATACCCATATCGGGTTGAAAGTAATAACATGGTTCAATAGAAATAATCAACAGAAGATTTACCAACTATGTACTTTTAAACTGGAATAATTATTGGTTGGAGATGACGATGTGCTAACTTAGGAGCTTAAGTTTATTCTTAAATAAATGAACCTTCAGTAGATATCAGTGATTAAACTCTCTAAAGTATGACGAAGAATATATGTTCCACAATATTCATCATTTGCAAATAAATGTGCTGAATGATCCATTCCAATTCCATATCAAGAAGTAAAGTTGGATAGTCAGGTGAAAGTATCTGACTTGCGACTAGCTGTATATGCTGCTGTGCAAGCTCCATCAAATCAGTGTGTGTCTAGTTGTAATAGAACTTTTCAATTCAGAAACAAAGTATGAAACAAGGGATGATGAGGATAAGGTAAAGGCAATACTTGAAATTTCCTAAAATATGAAATTAGTCATCATTTATTGTTGTAGTTGTTACTATGATTTCCCTCACCCCCCTCCCCACCTATCATTTCTTACAAAATGCTTTATGATGTTACAAATTCAGCCCACCAGACAACCATTTTCACAAAATGGGATGGTTACATACAGAAAAATTGCGCCAGTGTGCAGTAAATTACAAGTTACGGTTGTAGAACAGAGAGATCAATGTGATAGTAGCCAGGTCAAAATGTATGTGATTTCATATTGCATGGGTGTGGCCAAGTCTGAGTGAGAGTGGCATATAATTATGTTGGAGGCCAAGTCTAGTCTTGCTAGTGAGCCAACACATTCAAACAGATTGTAATCTGTTTGAATGTGTTGGCTCACTAGCAACACTAGTTATAGTGAACTATAACTAAATGTTGGTCTTGTATGTATCGGTGTATTGGAATGAAAGAGAAATTCAGCTTCATCCTGTTATGATTGAGGTCTGCAGATTTATTAGGGATGGTGGCATAATAATTTAGCAAAAAGAAATCAGTTGTCCCTTCATGAATGCGGCATTATGTTTGGAATTATGGTTATTGCTTCTTGTAAGCACATAGATGAGTGAAATGCTGGATTTCCTTTCTTTCGATACCCCTCTTGACTCTGTAGCTACAAATATAGATGAATTTTTGTTCATTATTTATTGAATTTATGTGCGCTGAATAGCCAAGAATACGCAACTTCCCTTAAGGCTTTTCAATACTGCTACTCCTTTATATTACCTTAAAATGGCCTGTTCATGGTCACCTTTGTCTATTAGGATATGAATGACTTTTTCTCATTGTTATAGCTACGTATGTGCAAATGTTTTTTTTAATTTTAGTAATACTGTTTTTGGAATTTTTATCATTACATAAGAAGAGGAAGAGGTGCGTCCAAGTGCATTCTATATCTGTAACTCTATTCAATTTCCTTGCAAAAATGACATTCGTGTTTTTTTTAAAAACTGAAAGGTGTATGGCCATGCAGACATTTTTGATACCCATCTTGAGTCCGTTGCTTCAAAAAAGTAAGGAATATATAGTGACCACATGTACACATACACACACAGAAATTAAGAATTATTTATGTATGTCATGATAAAATATCAGATTAAATACTAATAATGACATGCCCATAACAGAAAGAGAAAACAAACATAACTTACGAAAAAGTATATCCTTAATCTATTACATGCGTATATCGTTAGTGTAGGATATAAATTAATACATCTTGTTGAGATGCTACTCGTTGCATTCAACATTCCTTACTATTCTATTTCATCCTTATATGCCATTTTTTCTCTTTTTTAGAATAGGGTTTTTGTGGAACATTAGCAGTTACCATGTGTTACTACAAATAGCAGATAAGTCTCAACTGTAATATTTTATGGACATTAATTTCAATTGACATTTGTAGTGGTCAGAGAGTTATTCCTAAAGAAAATTCACTCATCAATATTGAACTTGAGAGTGTAAAATTCCATATTTTATAAATAACCAAATTCTTAATGCTATGATAAAATTAAATATCAATAGGTACAATAGCTAATAAGTGCTCAACACTTACAACCATTCATTTTTTGGTTTTTCATATATAAAGTTATCATCATAAGCAGCATGTTTCTTTGATTACTTCATATCCATTAATCCAATTTCTAAGGAGGCCAAGACACTTTGTAAGGAGATCTCCTCTTGTACCCACAGGTTCGCTTGTACATTCACATCAAATTTCGATGCTGATCCATTTCCAATAAAATTTAAAAGGAAAAAATGTCAGCTAGAACCCCTTACCATCTGGGACTTGCTTCCTATAAAATGAACAAAGGTTAATTATACAGGGAATCTCACTGGTTGAAAATTAACAAGGGTAGTGTGACGACTACCTATTGGAGATTGGTGATTGGTGAAGGCAGGATTCCACTTGACTTTACAATTGGTGGAAGGAAGATTAGGATCTTATCATACAAAATATCTAATAAAAAATTTTAGATACTCAAGCAAGGGTTTTTGTAATATATAATCAGAATTTTAAAAAATCACAGGTAATGTAAATAAAACATTAACATTACTCAAAGACTTCATAAGAACATGAGACCTGAATACAGACAAAAATATAACATGGTAGGGCTGATTTTGCACGATATTTTGTTCTCCCATATGACTAAATGCCCCCTTGATGACCATATCTGACTATTTAATAGAGTTCATGAAAAGAATTACACAGTTCAGTTGGGGATGGCTGAAATGGGTTCCCTGCATAATATTAAAGAGTGGACTACACGTTATTTCATATGTATCAATGACCTTGAATAAACACAGAGAAGGGTACTGACTAAAAAATCGAACCAATTTGCAGTTAAGAATGGTTCCCTCTATTACTTGTCCAAGAGAAAGAATGCTGGGAAAAGGGTGATTAGGAGAGCTGAAGAGAGCAGAAGAGTGATGGAGGATTGTCACAACAGTGAAGAAGGTAGACATGCTTAACATGCCTTTAATTGACATAATTGGTAATAGTGTGCAGACTTCAGATATGGGAAAAGTATTTGTTTATATAGAAGGGAAATTGATTTAGATTTATTTTGAATAAAAATATTTTGAAGAAATATGTTACATGTGTAGTGAACCATGGTATCAGTGATGGCACTGGACCCCATACACCTGGAGGCATGGGGACATTGCCCATTCCCTTCCCTGGTCAATGAAATTTTGATAATTGTAAATATCAAAGCTTCATTTCAATTTTTTCCCCAGGAAAGTATGAAAGGATCATGTCTGAAAGATATTATTTCAAGAACAACCTAAATATCTGTATGTAAACAATTATCTCTAAATGAAAGAACCCACTCCCCTCCCCCAATCAATCATCAGTAGCAGCTCTATAGCAGTAGTTTGAGCAAATAGATCACTTATATGTGGTTCCTGTAAAACCTCAATTTTTTTTTGTAGTTTATGGTGTAGCATGAATTGTTTTGAGATGCAAATATCCTCCCATCAACGTTACCTACTCCATATAGAAATATTGCAAGTAGGTAAATTCATATTTTTTAAGGAAATTTTTTAGGAAGCAAACTTTTCATTTAGTTATTGAACAATGAGATATATGTTCCAGGTGGAATTTTCTTTAAATTTCTTGTAGAGAGAAGGTGATAGTGTGTTGGTGGCACAATTAATTGTTAACAAAATTCAAATCATTTCATTTGAACAAGGAATAGGTACCTTCTAAGCATGATCAAGAAATCCTTTGTAAGAGAAGGATAGTAGATATTCATATATAGTAGATGTTCACATTTTGGTACCAATCTCAAGTTTCTATTGAGAATGTTTATATATTTATTTTTTATAGTTACGAGATATCTTGAAGTCTTAGGCTTGCAGGTCCATGTTGACTGTTGCTCTTACTCAGTTGATCAAAGTATAGCAGTAAAACTATTATAGATTCCATATGTAATTGTACATACTTATTAAAGAATTTTTTTTCTTTTTAGGTTTTATTTCAATTTTTCTTTATTCATTCTTCATTTCTTCATTAAAAGTTAGAAACGATATTAATGATTTTTTGGCATGTATTGATTCATATAAACACTTGCCCTTTCTTTCTCCACACCCTTAATCTTGCCCCAATACTCTAAAAATCTTCCCCCAAATATGTAATACTATTGTTGCTCCATAAGATTTATTCATCAAAGTTGTGTATGCAAAAGCAGAATTAAGTAATGAGCATCTGTGTATGCTGACATGGAAGGAAGCCCAATTGAATTACTATCTTCAAATTTATGCAGGATACAATTGGGAAGAGACAAAACAATAGAAAAAAAATTCTTATTAGATTTTATTGGACTTTGATGACTTCATTACTCCTGAGTATGTCGGGTGTTGTCATATATGACAGAAATGACAACAATGCTAAATTACTCAAAGCCAATACTGCCCTACATCCAATTGCTGTAAAACCTGATGTATGGCGATAGGTACTGCATGCACATTGTAAACACTAAACTCCTAATTTATTTGACAATGAATTGACCATATAACATGTATTTTGTTTAAGAATTTTGGAATTGACTTTGAATGCCAACCCCAAGTTACCCCATATGGCAATCAATATATTATTACACCTGTTGATTATTTATCACTGTGGCGAGAAGCACAGACAGTTAAAAACCAGGAAGCATTAACAGTTGACACTTTTGGTGTCAAATAATGTTGGTATAGCAATAATAAATAGTATTAGGACATGGAAAAATGCTGTCAATATTAGCCTTCTGAAGGAATATTATGACTGTAATCTATCTTAACCTGTTTTCAAGCAAATATTTCTCAAAATTCATCAACATCAAATTCAAAAAAATTGTGAGGGTGAGTCACAATAGAATGTCCATCACATTATTACTACATTTATTCACTCCAAGAATCTAGAATTTTGCTATCTCTCCTTAAAAGGAGATTTAAATCCAAACCATTTCTTACCAAAAAATACTCAATTCTTTCTGTTTGAAAATAATGACCACAGCTCTTTGGTATCTCCATCACAAATATATTTATATTGAAATGAATCAGGAGCTCCGGGAGCAGGTGTATTAGTGTGGGAGTGAGGGGGAAGGAATAATATGTACACCTTTTTACTTTTAAAATATTATATTTACTGCACATATTTTTTCTGTTTATTTCATAGATGAGTGCATTCTGAGTGGTGATGAACTAGTGATGATTTGTTCAGAGAATGCCAAAGTAAACAACAACACATATTGAGTGCTCTTGCAAAAAGGGAGAAGAACTATTTTTACACCTGTTGACATTGCTCTAAAACAAACCCAAAAACACCAATGTTTTTGATTTTCTGGAAAATTGGATGAAAAGTTGGGCTTATATTTGATCGATTCCAACCAAAAAAAAAATGCCCTATTTATGGGGATTTACATGAAAGAGCCTATTATTTACCTTGACAATTTTGCATGAAGCAAAGTACAGGCATCCCTGCCATGGTATATAATATAGGATTACTAAAATTATGATCATTCTATTGAAGGTCCTTAAACCTGACACAAAAGTATTGTTTCGACACTCACAAAAGGACATCTCCAAAGGTGGCAAATATGAGTAAATATTGCTAGGCCTATACGTTATGGTAGAACATTTTGGTAAAAAAATATGTATAAAATAACCAAGTACTCATCAGATTGTGTTTTGAAAAATGCTGTCAACTGTTGCTTCATTGAGGAATATTTTGAATCATATATATTATTCATCCCATTTTCTAGTAAATATCACTCAGATATTTCCAACATCTGATTCAAGAAATTGTGAGGGTGAGTTTCATAATAATGTCCACAAGCTTATTAGTACATTTGTTTACTCCAACGATTCATAATTTAAGTATTTTAACTTATGGTAGAAGAAGAGAAAGTCATAATTCTTTTCCTGAAAAATTTTTTTTCCCCATTTCTTCTGTTAGAAAACTATAACTGCAGCTCTTTGGTATCTTGATTTAAGGTATCACCCAATTGAAATGAATCGGAGCTCCTAAACCTATTGTAATTGATGTAGCACTCTGGGATAAAGGTATATTATTTAGATGGGGGATGAAGTATATCCTTTTTTTGGTCTATTTTATTATATTTACAGTACATACCTTTTGGACCCATTTCATGGATGAGTGCATTCTGAGCTGTTATAAACTAGGGCTTATTCCTCTAATAATGACAAGGTGAATATTCACACATACAGACTGCTCCTGGGTTTTTAAAGCATGACTCAAGGGGGTACTCTTGCTTATGCAATTGTACAGCAGAGCATTGTTCAAATTATGAATGTTAGTGGGAACCACTCACTGCACAAGTATTTCAATTTTCAATTGCCCGACTCACCTTGTCAATGTCTTTCACACTATGTTAATTAATTATTTGCCTACCAGCCCAAAAGAGCAAATAGCAGCTATACTCCGTAACAAAGACTTGCATAATAGCTTGACTTGTTGAAGTGTGCAGTGTCAGCTAGGTTACTCAGATTACGGTCTATATGTGAAGGCATTTGCAAAGTGATTGCATCTCGGCTTTGACATAGCTTTTTCTATTTATCCCTTAATTAACCTAAGGTGACATCTTAGCACATTTTTAACGAGAGAAATTTCACTTCATTTAGTGATAAACAAGTAAAGTTAGGAGGTCAAAGTCGAGTATTGTATTTTGGGATTTATTGCACATAAAGGCAGCCAGAATACGGTTGGATGGTGCAGTATGATGCTTGCACTGAATGGTTTCACAATGACTGCATTGCCGTTCTTGACAAGATATGGAACAATTAGAAATTTGATTGTAAATGTTGTAAATGTAAAATTTTAGTGAAGAAGTACCATTATTGACTTCACGTACTGTATTTATGCATTGTATATTATGCTATATTGATTTCCTTCAAAGAGCAATGTCTAATTTTAAACCATAATGATATTCGATATATTATTTATGAAACTTAATGAGATCATTATCACATAAGAACAAGCATGTACACCATTGTGGCTTGTGCTACATAGCCAATTTATCTTACTGGTATATTATCATATCTGCTAAGAATTGTGTATATAATATCTTATAGATTTTTTTTTTAAATATTCACCAAAATGGTCTCACAATTCATGACTACCCAATTCAGTATATGCTAAATGAATTTAGAGCAAGGATGACATAGTTACAGCCATATCAAACTGTGACAAATTGGTTCTTTCTATACACGTATGTACCATTAAAAAAAAATCATTATAAAAAAAATTGTGGTATGGCCTAATAAGTTTTTATTCAATCCACCCATTATATTTTTATTAAATATTTTTAATATTTGGGAAAGTAAAGTCATGGTTATTTGTTTTTTTTTTAAACCAGGTAAATCCAGCAATATTGGTAAAGTTGGAATATCCTAGAGTTCATTGACGCTAGAATATCCAACATTTCCCTCCAACTCTTTCCATCTTAACTCTTTATGGGCAGACTTCACCAGGAGAGTTTAGTTCACAGAAGGTACAAAACCACACCCACGCTAAATGGGGTCACCTGATCAGGCTAAACCATACTATAAAAACTCGTGACTTAGTGGTCTCACCTGGCAACCGTTAAAAAGCTGTTTGTTGCCATGGCTTCGGATTTACTAGCTTCGGATTTACTAGCTGTGGAGCTATTGTCCGATCGCAATAAGGAGGCCTTCTTGGATGCCCATATGGAGGCAACCCACGCTATGCTAGACGAATCCACACAGACTTACATGGACAAGATAAGGAAGTAAGAATTTATCTAGTAGGGTCTACATTCTTAATTCCCTTACCTATCTTTCTTGGATTCAGAGTGGAGATCTCTTGCAGTGAGTTTCAGCCCTTCCAGCGATATCATCCCTACTTAAGGTCATTTGGAAGCTCTGTCATATCTACCAAGGAAAAGAAGAAACTGCAAGAGGTGCATAATGTACTAAGTGTTTTTAGATGGGGTCCATCCAACCCCACCTCTATATATGGTACTTTTTTTATCCCAGCATTATATATATCCCTAAATTTGAAACCTATATCAAGTACTACTCCATCAGTAATGCTAAATCCATTTATTAGCACTTACTAGGAGATTGTTCTGACCATACTAAGATACTTCCTAATCTGTTATTTGCCAGTTTCCCCAACCCCCAAATAGATTAATATTCCTTTGATTTATCATATTATCAGCAGTCCACATGGAAGAATTCATATTGTCTGTTGCACAATCCAAACATACAATAGCATCCCACCACACTTATTTTCTGCACATTCTGACCCTAATTTGAGAAAAAAAAATTATAGTATCTCCTATAACATTTCACCTTCGCAATATAGAGGCGCATGTCTAACCCCACACATACTTTCATATTTCTAACATCTCTCTATACGAATATTCACTCCCCCTTCTAATTTTCCTTGCACATATAAATATCTACAATCACCTACCTTGTGCATTCACTGGTAGTATCACTCCCATACATGTATTAATATATTTAGTCACCTCTTGTACATTCACTTGTGATATACCTCCATTTCATATATTATTGTCCTTTTTCCCTTAAAATAATCATTTACTTGTGTCTAACATTTTCCCATGCATTTATTAATGTACTCAATCTCTGTCACCTTCTGTAACCAAACTCATTCTTCTCTTTTTCCATACAGTGGAATGGCCAGGATATATTTACCTGGACAGATAGGCAAATTGCTCAGCATGACCATGTGTACAGCAAAGAGGAAGACCAATTCAAAGTGTGGTGTAACTACCACTACACCAGCATTGACCATGGCACTGGCACTCTCGCCGATATTAACTGGTATTTGCTCCTTCCATCATTTATCTTTCTGTTCACTCCTTTTTTCCCACTTTCAGAGCTTACTAATTGCTCTCTATCTTTTATCTCCTCACCACAAACTTCCCAATCATAATCTAATCACTATTCCTCACCTCCTGTCTTTGCCCTACCAAACCTCATCACCTCATTCCAATCTTATCTTTTCTAAACACACCCTTCTCTGTCTGTCTCAGGTCTCAGTTGAGCTCTGCCCAAAGTGCTGACGTGGTGCAAATGCTGTCTTCCATCAGGGAAAGAAAGCCATTAGATGATGAGTGTTTCACCTTTCCCTCTGTTAAGCTCCTCCATCCCTGTCTTATCAATGTGATCAAGAAATACACTGGTTTATGTGTGAGCAGACACCAACAGCCCACCAGACGACCATTTTCACAAAACAAGATGGTTACATCCAAAAACTGATGCCACTATGCAGTAAATTATAAGTTACACTTGTAGGACAGTGAGAGATCAATGTGATTGTAGCCAGGTCGAAAGTGGAGGTGAATTCATATTACATGAGTATGGCCAAGTCTGGGTGAGATTGGCCTTTTAATACATTTGAGTGGCCTAGCCTAGTCTGGCAAATGAGCTGACACATTGAAGCAGATTACAGATAGTGAGAACAAATTTCTATCTTCAGATTGTTCTTTAACTCATGATTTTTTTCTTGTGAACTTGTAGATGACATACCTCTCTGGTAAGGAGTATCCAGAGGAAAACTCAAGTCTTAATAAACTTAAATAGATAACCATTATGACAATATTAGTGAGGATCTTTAACCATTCTAATGATGTCCATTACATATTACACACCTGTATGCTATATCCATGGCATTTGTTTCATGATAGAATCTTCACAAACTTTCCACCAACACACACACACAACAACACAACAGGCACACACACACATGCACCAAATGCACACACCACACGTGCGCACACACACACTCAAACATGCACACACACAGTCACTGACATTATATCTTTACACCACATTGTGCATGACTTACTTTTTTACTGCATCTACCCTGAATGGTGACCTTTAAAGGAAGAAACAATCACTATCCTACACAAGTAGGGTCGATATAAAACTTCTTTCATGAACTTCTACTACATTCGTTTGATAGACCACAGAATTGTCTTACAGAATATATAACAGAAACAATGGAATAAGAATAATTGACCAATTTATATGTAACTAAGAAACGCAACAATTTATTTTTATGGATAAAAAATGTGAAATTGTTTTACAGTTACTCTACTTAATTATAAAGTCCACTTTCATAATCCATAAGGTACACTACTCTACTCTCTAACCCACACAAAATTCAATGGGTTTCTCCCAACCATTCCACACTCGCTTTGGTGCCTTCGCTTTCAATAGATAGAGCCAGGAAAAAAAACAACTTTTTTTCATTAAGTTTAGTCCTGAAATGAATCAGGAGCTTTGGGCAGAGGTATATTATAGAAAAATGGGGGGATAAAGTGTAAAATTTTCTTTTGTCTATTTTTTTATATTTACAATACATACCTTTTGGACTCATTTCATGGATGAGTGCATTCTGAGCGATTATAAACAATGGCTTATTCCTTTCAAAAAATGACAAAGTGAACATTCACACATACTGAATGCTCCTAGGTTTTTAAAGCACAACCCAAGGGTATACTAATACTTATGAAATTGTACAGCAGAGCATTGCTCAAATTATGAATGTTAGTGAGAACAACTGCAAAACGATTTCAATTTTCTATTGCCAGCCTCACGATGTCAATGTCTTTCACACTATGTTAATTGATCATTTGTCTACCAGCCCAAAACAGCATACAGCAGCTATACTCTGTAAAAAAGACATGTGCAATAGCTTGACTTGTCGAAGTGTTCAGTGTCAGCTAAGTTACTCAGATTATGGTTTATATGCGAAGGCATTTGCAAGATTATTGTGTCTTGGCTTTGACATAGTTTTCTCTACTTATCCCCTATTAAAATTAGGGTGACATCTCAGCATATTTTTAAAGAGTGAAATTTCATTTCATTTAGTGACAAATAACTAAAGTTAGGAGGTCCGAATCATGTCATTGTGTTTGAGATCTATTGCACATGAAGACAGCCAGTATAGGTTTGGATGGTAAAGTAGGATGCTCGCACTGAATGGTTTAACTACAACTGCATTACCGTTCCTGACAAGATCTGGAATAATGAGAAAGTTGATTGAAAATGTTGTAAATTAAAGTTTTAGTGAGGAAGTACCATTATTGACATTACATACTGTATTTATGCATTGTATATTATGCCATATTGAATTCCTTCAAAGAGCAAAGTTTAATTTTAAACCAAATGAAATTCAATGTTTTGTTTATGAAACCTAATGAGATCATTATCACATAAGAAAAAACATGTACACTATTGTGGAAAGTGCAACATAGCCAATTTACCATACCAGCATATGCACATTTCTGCTAAGAATTATGTCTATAATATCTTAAAGATTTTTTAAAAGTATTCACCAAAATGGTCTCACAATTAATGACTACCCAATTCAGTCCATGCTAAATGAATTTAGAGCAAGGATGACATAGTTATAGGCATATCAAACTGTGACAAATTGGTTCTTTTCTATATACATATGTGCCCTGAGACTATATCTTTAGACCGCATTGTGCAAGACTCACTTGGTTCAGCATCTACCCTAAAGGAAGAAATAATCACTACCCTACACAATAAGTAGTCTTTGATTTACAACTACTTTGAACTTCTACTATTGTTGTTCGATAAACCACAGAATAGTCTCACAGAATATAAAAATATAAATTGAATATGAATAATTAACCAATTTAAACATAAACAGAAATGTAACAATCTTTTTTGAATATAAAGTACACTTTCATACTCCATAAGGTACACTACTCTACTTTGTAACCCACAAATAATGCATTGGGTTTCTCACAACCATTCCATACTCACCTTGGTGCATTTGTTTTCAATAGATAGAACTTGAAAAAAGCGACTACTCTTATAAAGTTTAGTCTTGAATCATGAAGTATTCTGTTGGGTTGTATTTTGGTATTATGATATGGACTTCTGGTTCTGTCACTTGCTGTGATTTAATATATACACAGTGATTATCATTGAAAATGCAGAATGAAACTGTCTATAAAATGAACTGACTAGTAGGTTTGTGTGCACTCATTCTATAGTAAATATGGATATACATTTAAAACAAGGATTAAGAGAAGAAACATGTCTTTGTCAATGTGTCCTCCAGGACACATTGGAGAATATGATATTATAGTAGAAACTATATTTACTTATTTCGAGAGACCACAAAGAGGTATAGCTTATGGTGTTATTTAACACTTGCTCTCACCCAACTTGTATTCAACCAAAACTTTTGCTGTGATTGCTACAGTTCAGAAATTTCACTGCGACCCTAAACCCCAAATATTAGCTTTAAGGTATCATTTTTATAGAATTCGGCAATACCAGGGAAGCCCATTGCTGATTTTATGGCAGAGATCTCCAAGTTAGTAGGTATAGTCGAAAGAATTTCTCACCATCAAAAGAGTGTATGACATAGCTACCGCTATGGAGGCAGCAATAGGGAATTCTAAGAGTTTAGGTGTTTCCAAGTTTAATCCAGACTCCTCCAGGCTGTAAAAAAATGGCTCATACTCATGTAAACAGTGTGTAAGTGTTGGTCACTAAGGATTGACTTCTTCTTCAAGGAAGCACAGTGCCATAATTGTGATCAATCTGCCCACATTGCCAATAACTGCAGTTCTCCTGAGATTGAAAGATATGTAGTTAGAATACAACTATACTCAGAATATGGAGATGTTAAGCATCACTACTCTAATACAGGTATAAACCATAACATTGGGTTACAGGTATATCCTGTAATACATCGAGGAACACTGATCTCAGTGATAGAGAAGGTATGGATAATCAAGAGGCGTTTGAAACATTAAATGTTACAGACATAGAAGCTATTGAACCTATTGTAGTGGATATGGAAATAAATGGTTATAATCCTTCAATGGAAGTGGACACAGAAGCACTTGTAACCATTATATCTAGAGCTGTATTGAAAGCACACTTTTCTGAAATATCTCTTTAAAAGTCAGAGGTACTTCATAAACAATACACTTATGATACAGTGACAGTTTTAGGATAACTCATGAGTATATCTGTAAAACTCAATGGATAACAGAATCAACTTATTATTCTGCCTAAATGAACCCAGCCTGTTCGGTGAAATGGGCTCAAGAAATTTCACTTAAATTGGCATAATATTGCCAATATGGCACAAAATGGTAATCCATATGAACTTTTCTCAAAGTACGACAAGACGATCTGGGCAAATTAAGCAACTATGAGGCTTCTATGTATGTTAAGGAGGATACACATCCCAAATTCTTTAGTTTTCTGCTATTAAGGGTATCATAGAAGAGGAACTGCACAGATAGGAAACAGGAAGAGTGGTGGAAAAAGTTTCTTACCCAGATTTGTATGGCACCTAAGTGGTCGTTTCAGAAAAGGATGGACAATTTCACATCTGTGTTCAGTAAGACACAATCAACCCATTTCTAGACACACAGCAACATCCTTTACCATGGACAGAAGGCTATCCAAAAAACTGTCAGGAGAATCACTGTTTCCCAATTATGTCCAAAGTCTAAAGTCCAATCATGCTTGATGAGTGTTGAACTTGTATGTTACAGTAAACACACACCAGGAGATTTATGACCATAAAAGACTTTTAAATAGGGGGACATTTGCTCCAGCCATTTCCCAAATATTGATGAAGTTTATTGTGCAATGCATTTCTAAATTGGTCATATGCCTTGATGACATCTTAATTATTGCTAAATCTGAGTCAGAGCATTTTGAAAATGTAGCATCTGATTTGAATAATTACAGCATTGTGGTGTAAGAATCAAGCCTTCTAAGTGTCTTCAAGCTAGCGTCCATACACATAGTTGATGAAAAAGGGATCCATGACATCTCTAATGAAGTTCATGCTATTGTTGATACCCCTAAAACAAAAAAAAACGCGTCTCAAATTAGGGCTTTCTTTGGTATCGTCAACCATAATGGCCATTCAATAATCAATTTTGCCAGAAACATCAATTCTTACCATTATTTGCTAAGAAAGAGGCGCTATGGAAATGGTTTTGTGCATGTTAGAACTTTTCAGTGGGGACACAGCGAGCTTTACATTAGCTTCAGTGTTGGGAAATCACAACCCTAGCTTTTCCATTGAGAATGAGCTGATTTATATGCCATAGGGTCTCTACTACTGCATGCCCATGCCAACAACAATTCACAACCAATTCACCATTCCCAACTCATTCATTCACCCATGCCATACCCCAAGAAAAACAAACATTCACAGGAAGACAACTATTATTTTTGAATGAAATTGTATTATATAATACATATTTGTAATTGAGTATAAAATGTGTGCCTATTAATGTTAGAAGTAGTTCTGAGTGAACAGATAATGTAACATGTGCTGATGGTAAATGTGACGTGAATGCATGTTCATGTTAGTTGATAAATATATACAATTATATCTATGTTCTCATAACATACGAGTATTGCCAAGAGACTTCTCCAATGTTGCTAGTGAAGTGATCTTTGTAGGCATCACACATTGAAGCAGCTGATCTTGAATACCTACATATATATATATATATATATATATATATTTAATTTGAACATCATCAACAGAACTACAATTAAAACTAACCTATTACTTCCAGCACATGACAGAGGTTTTAAATCACTACAAGCATCACTGTCTGCCCTCCACCATCCATCGATGTGGTTGCCGTTCCCGTCTTCCCCATCAGTAAACCCATATGGACAATAAACTGCCGACTCTTACATCCTGAGGTAGTTATTTAGGGCTACTGCTGCCTTAATGTACACTTCCACTCAACTGGGTTCTGAAATAATGGGCCTCATGAAGATGCACCATCTACCCGAAATAAATCCAACCAATAATGTGTATTGTATGGCTGTACAGCTGCAAATATAGTTGTTCACCTCGCTGCTAGTACCCTGAAACTGTTCTCAATTACCCTGCAAGCCCTGCTCAATATGCAATTAAACATGGCTTGATCTTCTCCAATAATGAAATAACCAGTAAGTAAAAAGCATATTTAAATAAATGATATTTAATATACCAGGGAGTTTCTTTCAAGGATATGGTCACACCATGTTCATCCTTAAGGGAAAATCTGCATCTGCAATGATCACAATGGGTAACTTCAGTTTCGTGGTACCTGTGAGAAGGCATGGATCAGGAATGAAGAGATAATCATCTACCAATGGTTGACTAAAATCTGAAATAGAAAGTACTCCCTCATCACTGTGGCATCCAGAATCACCAATGCCCATAAAATGAACTTAAATTTTATAAACAAAATTCATTTCCCTGTTTCCTTTTTTTAACTTCTGAATAATAACCAACCTATAGTGAGCATCATAAACTGCCATCCACACAATAGAATACAACCCTTGTAGTTAAAATAAGAGGAACCTGCACCAATGGGAGCTTGAATGACCACATACTTCCTATCAATAGCTCCGGTATTTTCACATTATAAGAATATCACTTAATATAATCACATTTAAGAATGAAGTTCAACACAATAATGTACCAATGCAGTTAGGAAAGTTCCACAGCTGCTCGAACCCTCTGCTTATTCCCATCCAATCAGCAACACATGATGGTGTCTTCATGTGTGTCTTCTTGAGGACATCCCATATGACCTCCCAGGTCTCCTTCACGATAGAGCTAACTTTGGACCAACCTATCCAAAAATTGAATGAAAGAGAGACCTGGCATTGCAACAACAACAAAAATGGATTTAAATATGAGGATCAATGATGAATAATGTTTAACAGTGCAATTACTTGGGAGTTGCCTGTTTCTAAGGTACCACAAGGTAAGAACCAGCCTTTCTGCTGGGAGAATTTCAGCTCTCACCTAGCTGGTACATCTCCCATAGATAAGGTTGGGACCAACCTTTTCAAAAGAAAGTGGGTAGTGCCTATGCATACTTAGCTAACTATGGAAAAATTATTTTAATACCTTTGCCAAGAGAGCGTCAAATCTCTCCCCACTCATATTAAGGTATCTAAAATGGTTTTTTGGGTCACACAGCCTCATTTCCAGCAAAAGATTGTGGTATCTCCCTGTCTCATATGGTGCGGAAAGATGGATTGAACCTAACTCCTCCTTTTCCTTTTTCTTTGCTGCCTCCTGGCTAAGGAAAGTATGAGTTCCCATTCTCCTTTGCTGCTTGAGCTACTGGAAGTACTCTGACACAAACTAGAATGGGTGTCCATTGTTTTCAGGGGTTAGTGGCCAAATGCAGCTACCACCCATTCTATTAGTAGACTAACCAACATGCAAACACAACACTTTCACAATTTCATGAACCAGGAACAATGTTTTCATTGCAATAATATGATGAGATGTGTTACGTTGTGCACGCCTGAGCGTCAAACTGTGAACCTACCCTTTAGGCTTGAAGATCCTTGTTGACAGTTGCTCTTATTTATTTTATCAAACCATACCATTAGAATTACTATAGATTCCATATGTAATTGTAAATACTTATTGAAGAAGTTAATTTTTGGTTTTATAATTACTTATTTAAGTCACGAAATACAGTTATGGCATAACACATAATTGATTTCGCATACTGTATTATGCCTCGTATATTATACTATATCGATTTCATTCAAAGAACAATGTTCAATAAAAAAAATTAAATTTAATGCTTTCTTTATGATACTTAGTGAAATATTGTCACATTCAGAATGAACACGTACATCATGCAGCATGTGCAACATTGTCAATTTGCAATATTGGCATATGTATGCATCCACTTAGAATTATGTCTATAATATCTTACTGATTTGATTATGACAAAAATCCATGTCATACCGCCTCTAAAATTCGAATTCAGTGTTGTTTTTCAAACAAATATCGGGTTAAAAGTAACAAAATGGCCAGATATAAATGATTAGCAGAAGATTTTCCAACTATGTATCCATAAACTGGAATAATTAATGGTTCAGAGTGTGATAATGTACTAACCTAGGAGCTCAAGCTTATTCTTAATTAAGTGAACCTTTAGTAGATGTCAGAGATAAAATTCTCTAAAATATGGCGAAAAATACATGTTTCATGAGTTATTCTTATAATTTAACATATTTCATCCACCACAGATAAACTAGCTCTACTAATTAAATAATGTTAATCAGATATTTCATATCTTTCAATCAGTAATCGTATTCAAGGTGTTAAGTAGGGAGAGTGTTTCTTAAAATAATTGAGTACCTTATAAAGTGAGGGGGACACAGTTAAACCTAATGAGGACAATATTTCTAATATTAGTCTGTCCTGCTGGACATATATCCTAGGATATCTGTGGGACACTATTTTTGGAAACAGAATGTGCCCCAAAACAGTCTAACAATTCATGACTACTCAATAAGGCCGTGGTAAATGTATTTTGAGCCAAGGCAACGTAGCTATAGGCCTATAAAATTGTGGCAAATTTTCTCTTTTCTATATATGTATGTACCTTCAAAAAATCATTATAGGATAAATTATTGTCCCCTTTAATAAGTTTTATTAATCTACCTATTATATTTTATTAAACCATATTCACGTTCAAGGAAGTAGGGTCATGGTTGTCCTGTAAAAACTAGATAAATCCTACAAAATTGGAAAAAATATCCTGCTAAAATTGGAATATGCACAAGAGTTTATTCATGTAAAAGTATCTAACATTTTACCCCAACTCCATCTTGATTGCCTGCTGAATAGATTTATATCATCCCTGGAAGTTCCTTTAAGTTCAGAAGGTTCTCAGCTACAATGTTACAAAAACCACACGACACTAAATGGGTTCACAAGATCAGGCTACACCCAGCTACAAAAACTCTCTGACTTAGTGATCTCACCTAGCAACCACAGAAATAAGCAAAGCGATCTGGTGGGAAACATTACTTCTAAATTACTAGCTGTTGAGTTATTGCCTGACTGTGATCAGGAGGCCTTCTTAGATATGCATTTGGCATCAACTCATGCTTTGCTGGACGAATCTACTCAGGCCTATGTGGACAAGATAAATAAGTAGATATCTAGTGGTGTCTATAATCTTAATTTAATTACCACACTCAAGGTTGACATGTAGGGATGGTCAATTTGACTTCTATGAAACATTTATAAAAATAAAATGTGACCACCAACTCCTTCCCAAAAAAACATGCATTTTTGGCTGTAGGACTAATTCAAATTTATCCAAATTAACTTTTATTTATCCAAATTAACTTTTATAAAATAGTATTCTGGCATCAGCTGGACGTTATGAGATCACATGGACCCAAATATCAATGATCTTAGCTATTCAATGAAGTGCAATTATATATATATTTAATAGAAAATGAAGATATTTTTTCCAGTCAAAAATTTTCTGATAAAATTCCTGGACTTATTTAGCAGATAAGTATATATAACATAAATAATCTAGGATAAATCTGAATCAAGGCATTTTGCCCCAGTAAATTCAATATAATCAGATTTCAATGATTCTCCCCATTTTCTTTGCATATCATCATTATCCACATCATCCACACTATCCACCTTAATTTTATTTTGTTAATTCTCTTCCATCAGTCTTGGTGTGCGTAGAAACACAGAGAGTGCAGGACACATAGCATACAGGGTAATGATGACAACAACCGACTCTTTGCCATATATGCTTGGTGAGAGGTTGTTGTTCAGAAAGGGAAGTGTAATGGAATTTGCCCTGTCCTCCAGTTAACCAATTAATATTGTGAGGCTATTCCACCCAACACCTTGGTCTTCCTTCACCCAAGCCAAACTCAGTTCTTCTAACCAAAATGACTTCATGACATTAACTATAATTAAATTACTGCTCAAATAGTGCAGATATAAGTACACAGATAACAATATTATAGCTTATAAATATATAGGGTCACCCAAATAACTAATTACTCAACAAGTAAAACACACGGTGATAGCCGAACTCTAAGTGCACAACGATCTTTCCTATCCTAAATAACTATTTTCTATCCTTTATATGATAAATCTGATGACATCACTCAGTCCACCTTCTAGGATCAGACCCTTATCTTTTTTGCTTGCTGTTTGGTTAGTCATGACATCTTTCCCTTTTCTTCTTTTGTATGTGATTTTAAATCTACATGTACACCTAGACTTTGTATATACAAATTATTTGTACTGAGCAAGAGTTACATAGCCTTTCTGCATTGAAGGAGGCTGGATAATCAACTTTTATTAATTTCATTTCACTTTACATTTGTTTGCGATCTGTGAGTACGTCAGCATATCAATTTCTGTCAGGATATTTACAATTTCAAGTTAAACTACATAAGGAAGTTAAGCAAGGTCATGCCTACTCATTAGTACTATGGGTGCCCCCCTGGATTGGATATAGTGTGTGTGTATAATGGGTCTATGTGTCCATTCTACAATATATCCACTAGGATCAAGTGAACTGCAAGGTCCATTGGGATGGAATTTGGTGTGAGTGGGAGATGATTTTTAAAAAAATAGATTTTGTACTGTTGTAACTTGATTTTTATACCCTTAAATGTCACAATCTCAATGAACAATTAAAATTGTTTGAAGTAAACTCTTATCCTACAAACTAAGCTATGTACGATACTTGGTCATTATGAAATATTCTAAATGAGGTCATTAAAATTAAGAAACATATAGCTCCTTTACAAGAGCAGTATGGATGTAGGCAGCACTTGCGGAATTTGATCCTTGATGGCTTGTAATGATTTGTTTGTTTTTGTTTTTTTCTGCAAATTCTTTAGTAAGTATAAAAAATAAGAGAGAAGCAGTAAGGTTTTCTTCTTCATCTTATATGATTATGGACAATTTTTTTGTATCATTTTATGAAGATAATGGAAACATTTATTTGGATAGCTGGCATTTTTTATGGCTGCAATGGGTTACTTTAAATTCCTAATTCCCTTGTATTTAAGTGAAATTCTAAAATAAAATTTTTACTTGATTCTTTTTAATTATTTTTTTACAATCCTTTTTACCTCATGTAATTTACATGGTCAAATAATATAGAGGGTGGTCAGTGATCTATTATTATGTGAAAGTACTCCAGTTTTGCTACTTTCTGCCGACAATCCAGCAATACCATCCCTACTTAGGACCATTCAAAAGCTTAGTCACATTTACCCAGGAAAAGAGGAAACTGCAGGAGGTGCAAAAGGTTCTGAGTGTTTTCAGATGTGGTCCCTCCCCTCCACCTCCATATATCTTAGTTTTTTATTACTGTATTTCATGTATCCCCAAATTTTAAAGCAATGTCAAGTACTACTGCATCAGTAATATTAATTCATTTATTAGCACTCCTTAGGAGATTGTTTGGACTGTCCTAAGATTCTTTTAATCTATACGTGCCAATTTCCCCCAACTCCCACATAGATTAATATATCCTTGATTTATCACATATAAGTTGTCAACATTGATTGTATGTTAAAAACTCAACACATACAGTCTCACTAAGATGAAATTGCAGCCCTCCACACTTTTTCTACACATGTAGACTGTAAATCAAAAAAGAATACTGAAATTTATATCTTCTATTACATTTCACCATCCCAATGTAGAGGTATTTGTTCTAATCCCAATCATACTTCTACATCTCTGACTTCTCTGTATATGAGTTTTCACTTGCCCTTATTATTATCCTTGCACATATGAATACCTATAATCACTTACCTTGTGCACTCTCTTGTAGTATTACTCACACATATGAATTAATGTATTAAGTCACATCACGTACATTCACTTGTGATATACCTCCCCCACATTATTGATGTTCATATTCCCTAATCATAATAATTCACTAATCTCTGACAACTCCCATTCAATTATTAATATATTCAATCTCTATCATCTTTTGTCACTCCACTCTCTCCTTTCTCTCTTCCATGCAGTGGATGAGACAAGATATATTTACCTAGCAGATAAGCAAATTATTCGGCACAACTATGTGTACAGCAAAGAGTAAGCCCACTTTGAAGTGTGCTATAACTACAACTACACCAACATTGACCATGGCACTTACATTTTGCCTGATATAAGCTAGTATTTGCTCCATCCATCATTTATCTCTCTGTTCACTCCTTTTGCCCACCTTCAAACTTACTGATTTCTCTATATCTCATATGTCCTCACTACAGACTTCCTATTCACACTATAATCTATACTACTTACTTTCTGCCTTTACCCTAGCAGACCTCATCGACTCATTCCTATCTTGTTTTTAAATCACACCTTTCTGTGTCTGTCGCAGTCTCAGTTAGGCTATGCCCAAAGGGCTGAGGTGGTATGAATGCTATCTTTCATCAGGAAAAGGAAGCCGTTAGGTATAGGGTTGTTCACCTTTCCTTCTGCTAAGCTCCTTCATTGCTATCTTATAGTGTGATCAGGAAATGGGCTGTTTTATGTGTCAGCAGACATCAACAACCCACCAGACGACCATTTCTGCAAAATAGGAAGGTAATATACAGGAATCTGGCACCTGTATGCAGTTGTAGGACAGTGAGAGATCAATCTGATACTAGCTACATATAATGTGGATGTGAGTTCATATTGCATGAGTGTGGCCAAGTCTAGAGTAAAAGTGGCATCATATTATGATGGAGTGGCCAAGTTTAGTCTTGCAAGTAAACCGACAGATTCAGACAGATATATATAATGAATTTCAGTTCCTTTCTCCAAATTGTTCTTGAACACATCTTTTTTGACTTGAGCTTGCAGGTGACCTACCTCTCAAGTTAGGAATATTCACAGGAAAAATCAAGTCTTAATAAATTCAAATGAATGCATATGCTAATATTATTAGTAAATCCATTCTGATGGAGTCCATATACATATTGCACACCCATATGCTGTATCCATGCTTATTTGTTCATTCATATTGTCTTCACACATTTTCCACTCACATACCTACATCCACCAAACATAAACACTTAAAACACAACACGCATACACATTCAAGCACAGATAACATGCACACACAAACACACACAAACACACACAAACACACACAGTCACATGGACTATATCTTTAGACTGCATTGTGCAAAACTCACCTTTTTACTGTATCCACCCAAAAAGGTGACCTTTCAAGTGAGAAGTAATCACTATCCCTTACAAGTAGGCTTTGATATGCAGCTGCTTTAAAGAATCTTTGATATTATTGTTTGATAGACCATAGAATTGTCTTACTGGATTTAAAAGGAAAAAATATATATAAATAATAAACAATTGAATACATTAACTGAGAAACACAATAATTTATTTTAAAAGAAAAAAAAATATGTTGAGTTGCTCTACTCTATAAAATATACTTACATACTCCATAATGTACACTAATCTACTCTCTAATCCACACAAAATGCATTGTATTCTCACAACCATTCCTTACTCATCTTTGTGCATTTGCTTCACGTAAATAGAACTAGATGAAATATACAACATTCATTAGCATTAGTCCTGGAGCACAAAATATTCCATTGTGTTATGTTTGGGAACTTTGATGTGCACTTCAGGTTCAGTCACTTGCAGTGTTTAAATAGATATCTGGGTTCAAGCATATCTAAAATTTAGCATCGGATTGGAATAATTACAGCAGCATGGTGTAAGAATCTATCTTTAGTGTCCTTAAGCAAGCACTTGTGGAGTACCGGAAACACATAGTGGAAAAGAAGGGATCCATGCTATTGATGATGCCTCTAAGACCAAAAATGTGTCTCCAATTAGGCTTTCTAAGACCTCCTTATTTATTATGGTCAGTCTGTGATCAATTTAGCCAAAAGCATCAATTTCCATAATTATTTGCTAAGAAAGAGGCATTTGCGTATGTAACGATTCTTTAGTGAGGGGTGGAACTAGCTTTGCATCAGCTTCAGTGTTGGGGCATCACAACACTAGCTTGCCCATTAGGTATGCCTCTGATACTTGTTCATATGGCATTGGGCATCTATTACTGCCTATACTTGAGGACGGTTCTGAGCATTGTATAGCTTTCACATCCACAACACTTTCTCCTAAAGAACAAAATGATTCACAAAATTAAGATTTTTCAACTCCTATCTGTATTCTAAAGCAATTTCACCTTTATCCTAGGAAGGAAGACTGGGATCCCTCCCATTGCAGCAGCAAGAATGCAGATGTGGTTTCATTGGCTGTCTGCATACTCCTATCACACAAAGTTCAAATCAACCTCTAAGCTCTCTAGTGCACATTGTTTGTATATGGTAAATTTTCAGCACACTGCTATTGTTCAGTTGGTTCCAGAGATCTCTATATTTGCTATAGCTGAAACGTAGGTGGTGCATGTGTCAGCGTAGTTGGTTGAATAAAAAACTTGGCTTGATCCTGTTTTGAGTAAAATCTACAGATTTATTAGGGATGGTGGCTTAATAATTTAGGTAAATCCAGTAACCCTAAGCTCTATGGTCTTTCAGAAATCAGTTGTCCCTTCATGAATGCAGCATTATTTTAGGAATTTTGTTTGTAGTGCTTAGTAAACACATAAGTGAGTGTAGTTCTTGATGACCATTCTTTTAATACCCCTCTTGATTCTGTTGCTTCAAAAATGAAGGAATTTTGTTATGTATTGAGTGTGCACTGAATAGCCAAGAATATGCAACTTACCTTAGGGCCTTCATTATAGCTGTTACTTTTAATTGCCCTAAAATATCCCTTTTTGGGCCACATTTGTCTATTAGGATCTGAATAAATCTTTGCTCATCATCATAGTTACGTAGGTGCAACTGTTTTTATTAGAAAAACCATTTCTATGACATTTTTATCCTTATATACAAAGAAGATGTAGGGTGCATTTTAGGTCTGTAGCTCTACTTGTCTTCTTTAAAAAATGTCATTTGTTATTTTTAATAAAGAAAGGGGTGTGGTACAATCAATATTTATGAAACCACATGAGTGGATGCAGTGCTTGATTTCTATCCTTTTGATACCCATCTTGACTCTATAGCTTCAAAAGTAAGGAATATATAGCGAGCACACATACACACATGGACAAATTAAGAAGAATTTATATGTAGATCATGATAAAATATCAGATAAAATTTCAATAATGTTATGCCCATAACAGAAAGAGAGAATAAACATAATAACTCATGAAAAAATTATATCCTTAATCTAGTACTCTTGTCATTGTGGAATATTGATTAATTCATCTTGTTAATTGGCTACATTGCATTCAAAACTTATTATTATCCTAGTTAGTATTATATTCCATTTTCTCCCTTTTTATTTGAATTGAGTCTTTGTGGCACTTTAGCAGTAAGAATGTGTAGCTACCAATAGCTCAATAGCTGATAGGTTACAACTGTGATATTGAATGGACATTACTTTCAGCTGACATTCAGAGGGATCAAATATTTCTTCTTAAAAGAAAATATATAGAGAAATATTGAGTTTGAGAGTGTATGAATTCTAACTTTTCAAAATAACCACCTCCTTAATGCTAGGCTAAACTAGAAAAAAAAAAGAAACAATGGCCAATAAGTATTGAGCACTTACAACCATTCATCTTGCATTAATTTTTATTTCTAATTATGTGGAAACTTGAAAAAATTATTTTCACCTTCATAGGACAAAACTACTGGACATACAAGCTACAATATAATAGTGGTGGGACCTTTGAGATGAAGATGGTCTGGGTGGGAATAGCATTAAAAGCATTGTTAACAAAATTGAAGCATTACTATAAGATAATCATTTTATATGATTATATCATTTTCTGGGCATGCAACTAAGAAACAACTACATATATTAGTCATACCCTGAGTATGATTAACCAGGGTCTCTGCTATAAATATTCCAGGGCTTAGTCAGAGATAAAAATTTCCATAATACTCAATTAATTGGAAGTCAAAACACAATTAAATTAATTCATAGCTCCAACTAAAAAGTGCCCAATTTATAGGAATTTACTTGAAATAGCCCAATTATTTGCATAGCCACTTTTGCATGAAGCCAAGTACAAGCATTTCTGCTATGGTATATAATATTGGATTACTAATATTATGATCTTTCCATTGTTGGTCCTTAAACATGACACAAAGGTATTATTTTGACACAAAGGGAAATCTCCAAAGATGAAAACTTTGAGAGGATATTGTTAGGCCTAGTAGAGCATTTTGGTAAAGATATATATAAATTAAACAAGTAGTCATCAGGTGGCGTATTGAAAAATGCTGTCAACATTTGCCTCCTTGAAGAATAATTTGACTCTAATACAAGCCACAGTTATACTAAACCCACACCAGTGGCTATATAAACATAAAAGACTTTTAAATAGGGGGACATTCGCTCCAGCCATTTCCCAAATATTGATGAAGTCTATTGTGCAATGCATTTCTAAATTGGTCATATGCCTTGATGACATTTTAATTATTGCTAAATCTGAGTCAGAGCATTTTGAAAATGTAGCATCTGATTTGAATAATTACAGCAGTGTGGTGTAAGAATCAAGCCTTCTAAGTGTCTTCAAGCTAGCATCTGTGAAGTACTTGGGACACATAGTAGATGAAGATGGGATCCATGGCACCTCTGATGAATTTCATGCTATTATTGATACCCCTAAAACCAAAATATGTCTAAAATTAGAGTATTCTTTGGCCCCCTCAACCATTATGGCCACTCCATAATTAATTTAGCCAAAAACATCCATTCTGACCATTATTTGCTAAGAAAGAAGGGCCATGGTAATTGTTTTGTACATATCAGAGCTTTTCAGTGGGGGCACAACAAGCTTAGCTTTACATTAGCTTCAGTGTTGGGGAATCATTACCCTAGCATTTCCATTGAGAATGCAACTGATGCTTCTTCATGTGCCATTGGGTCTCTACTACTGAACGTACTCAACAATGGGTCTAAGCATCCTATAGCTTTCACATCAATAACACTTTCTCCTAATGAACATAAACATCCACAAATTGAAAAGGGGCTTTAATTTAATGAGTGGTCTAAAGAAATTTCACCTTTATCTTAGGAACAAATATTGAGACCCCTCTTATTGCAACTGCAAGAACACAAAGGTGATCTTATCAGCTGTCTGCATATACCTATCACACAGAGTTCTAATCAACCTCAAACCTCTGTAGTGCACATTGTTTGTGCAAGTTCAATTTACAGCTCACTAATGTTGCTGAGGTTGCTCCAGAGATCTCATAATTTACTATAACTAAAAGGTAGGTGTTTGATGTGTCAGAATAGTGGGTTGAATGAGAAACCCAGCTTGATCCTGTTTTGAGTAAAGTCTACAGATTTATTTGGGATGGTGGCATAATAATTTAGCAAATTCCAGTAACCTTAAGCCCTACTGGTTATTCAGAAATCAGTTGTCGCTTCATGAATGCTGCACTATGTGAGAAATTATGGTTATTGCTCCTAGTAAGCACATAGATGAGTGCAGTGCTTGATTTCCATTCTTTCGATACCCTTCTTGACCCTGTAGCTTAAGAAAAAGACGAATTTTTTTATTATTCTGTATTAAATTCAGTGTACAATGAATAGCAAAGAATACTCAATTTCCCTTAGGGCTTTCCAATACAGCTTCTCCTTTTAATTACCCTACAATGACCCTTTCATGGTCACCTTTGTCTATTATGATATGAATGAGTCTTTGCTCATTCTTATAGCTACATAGGTGTAAGTGTTTTTAGTAATACCAATTTTGGCTTTTATAGCCTTACATATCAAGAGGGGAAGAGGTGTGTCCAGGTGCATTTTAGGTCTGTAGCTCTATTCAATTTCCTTTCAAAAATACCATTTGTGCTTTTTTTTAAAACAAAGAAAGGGGTATGGCCATGCAGACATTTTTTAAACTGTATAAATGGTTGCAGTGGTCGATTTTCATTCTTTTGATATGCGTCTTGGCTCTGTTGTTTCAACAAAGTAAGAAATATATAGTGACCACATGTACACACTTAGAACTTAGAACTTAGAAGCTGCCCATGATACAAAGTACCATGATGGCAGTGTCCTGGATGAATCCAGGACAAATGGCAATAAACTTAGCTTATGATGGCATCATACAGAAATGTTGGTGTCTGGTCAGATCTCCTTGTCTTCATAATTTTCTTCCACAGGCACAACTTAGTGTTCTCAATTCAGATTGCTTGTTAGCTGAACAGGTGTTCCATTGCCTGGATGTTGAATTTTCTCTACACCATCTAAATACAGATGAAACCACCCCTTCCTGTCCTGGCACAACTCATACCATCTATCATACACAACAATCACACACACATACACACACAGAAATTAAGAGTTATTATATATAGGTTATGATAAAATATCATATTAAATATCAATAATGACATGCCATAAAAGAAAGAGAAAACAAACATAATAACTTATGACAAAATTATATTCTTAATCTACTACACGCATATCTCATTAATGTGGGATATTACTTAAAATATCTTGTTGATTTGCTACTCATTGCATTCAACATTCCTTACTATTCTATTTTGTCCTGATAAGCCATTTTTCCCCTTATCTAGAATAGAGTTTTTGTGACACATTAGCAGTTACAATGTGTTACTACAAATAGCAGATAAGTTTCAACTGTAATATTGCATGGAAATTAATTTCAATTGACATTTAGAGGGATCAGACATTTATTCTTAAAGAAAATTTATGAAGAAATATTGTGCTCTAGAGTGTACTAAATTCTTTTTTTTTTTAATAACCAAAACCTAAATGCTATGCTGAAACTATCATCATCATCAGTATGATGCTTAAATTACTTCATAGCCCTTAATCCAGTTTCTAAGGAGGCCAAGACAGTATGTAAGGAGATCTCCGCTTGTACCAACTGGTTTTCTTGTACATTCACATCAAATTTCTATCCTGAGCAATTTGCATAAAAATTTAAAAAGAAAAAAATATGTCAGCTAGAACCCCTTACTGTCTGGAACTTGTTTCATGTTAAAATTAACAAAGATTAATGGAGTCTCACTGGCTGAAAATTAACAAAGTCAGTGTGATGACTACCTATTGAAGATTGATGAAGGCAGGATTCCACCTGACTTTACAATCAGTGAAAAGAAGATTAGGATCTTTTCACACAAAATATCTAATACTTTAGTACATATTTGTTAATTATGGGTTGCCAGAACTATTGGTTATTCATAAACAACCTCAGTTTTGGTCTGCTGAGTTTGCTTATTTTCTTGAATTTAATAGATAAAAACACATAAAATAATCTCTATACCAATTGTCTTCCAGTGGATGTGCTGAACATTTAAAACAACATTGGAGGAATATATGAGAGCAGGAAAAAATACCGCAATTACATTACATCATCATTTCGAAAATTTCCTGCTAAGGTATCGAGTGATAATGCATGCAACTACTAGTGTTGCTACATGTACTTTGTTTTTAGAAAGATAGATGAGGACAAGAATTCACCTAGGTATGAAATAGAAGTTATTATCCTATTCCTCAAATTGTGCAAGTGGGTGTCTTCTTAGCTCCCATGAAGCCTACCTTCAAAATTAGCATTAAAAGCAAGTACTTCTAAGCTCACTTCAGTTGCCAAATTATGATTATCTACAAAGAAATATCCTATTAGAGTTCAGGGACCACTTGATCATTATTAATTCAAAGGAAGTATTTTTTATGTCAATTCATAATTATTGACATCAGTTGATGATTAATTCTCAATCACTAACCACAAGCATTTTAAGTGGAAAAGAATAGTATTGTAGTAATATGATTTGTACTCAGGATTTTGTTTCTTCCTGTTTTTCCATATATATGAACTGTGTTTTTTGTTGACTATGCAAATAACACAAGTTATTTTATACATTGATTTTTTTTTGTTGTGCGCTGATGATTTTAAGTGAGTAACAACACTAAATATTTCACCTTCAAAAGAAAAGCACATAAAGATTGTTGTTATCAGGTACTGAGAATTGTGTCTACAAGAGAAAGAATTGTAATCAGTAACCACGTTGGATGTATTTCATGCTGCTCACATAATCATACTGTGCATTCCTGACAAGGTTTAGTCCTCTAAGTCCCGTATAAAAATTTATTCAAATGCTATTTTTGATAGTTTATACTCAAACATCCAAAGGATGTGACCTTATCATTATTACTTTTGGGGCTAAGAAATCATTGTTGGTGTAGAAGTGTCTACTCTAGAGTCGTTCCACCCACTCACACACCTGCATCCACCCACCCACCCTCCCTCCCTCCATCCCTCCCTCCCCCTCCACAGTAATTCAGCAAAGAATTATTCATTATCACAAGCCAAGAGCTAGGAGTAGATTATCTAGTAGGTAAGTTTTTATATTAGAAAAGTCATATTCCTGCTCCTTATGAAACCAGATTTCATCCCCCCCCCCCTTCCTAGGCTCATTTTTTAGTGTCATTGAAATGGGAGGTCACCTTATCACTCTAGTAGGTTTTTAAAAACACACCAATCAATAAATTCTGTCACAGAAGTGCTTTCATTGTAGTAAAATATTGCAAGACCTGTTTTTTTGGTAGTAACTTTTCCACAATGCTGAATCAGCATTACTTATTTTTACTATAATAAAAAGGTGGGAAAAGCAACAGAAACAGTGATTAGAAATGAAAAATTAGAAACTTAATAAACTAAGTGTTCTTGTGTTTTTCCTTAACTCAACTGGCATGCCCTCTTTGTTTTATTTTCATTTATTTTTGGAGAAAAAATAACAATACTGTTTGTTGTTTTTTTTGCACAGAGAGATCAACAAGGGATTCTGCTGCAGAATTGTGAACAAAGTTATCCAAATTTTTCCTGAAAACAATATACTACCAGCTATTGGGGCCCCATATTGCCATAGGAAAAGGAACTGGTTGAAAATCCTCTGGATTCATTTACCTCGCTCAGCAACAGTTATGGAGTCTCATTCAGCCTCATTTAGCCTAATTTAGTCTGTATATCTTTATTCTTGATTTTTATTCATTCAATTTCACAAAAAGGCTGGGCAGGGTATCACAAAAACAAATCTGGGTGTGTGGCTTTCGTCCCTTCTATAAGGTTCTAATTGATACATTACACCAACATGGCTTCTGCTGTTCGTATAATGAAGGACACTGATTCGAGCAAAATGCCATTCTAAGTTATAGAACAGATATAACTAACTATTGATTCCAGTTTGTATAATATGTGGCAGATAATGCTGATCACTATATCAGAACACTTGATGGAAATGATACCTCCCATGGCATGGGAATGATTGCTATTGTAACTCCTGGAACCAAGAATAGCAACCGAATTCTCAGGGTGAAAGTCATGCCTAAGGATATAGCTGCTGTGTGAAGAGTTCCAGTCTACTACCACAGAGAAGAAAGTGTTGGTATGACTGCTGTGGTTTATGAAAAAATGCATAACTTCAAAGCTGAAGACCCTACAGTTTATTTTGATGTCCTCTGGAAGAGTTCTACTTTGTTTGGATCACTAAGGCCAATGTGATCTGGAATGATGCAACTCAATCATTGTGGCAGCATTCCTGGGAAATCCTCTGTGATGTTTCTTCGAATGATAGACATGAATCCCAGTGATACTTCATGCATATACTCCATGCTCAAGTACATTCAGGAGCATGCACACTGCCATGGCGCTACACCAATCATAACATTTGACCAACCACTCTGGTGGAAAGCTCTGATGATAGTTCTCACTGAACTGATTGAAAGTGATTTGAGAGATATAGTTCTTAAACTGGGAGGTTTCACACAGAAATGAGTTTTCTTGGGTGCATTGGCTATCTTATGGCTGCATCTGGACTACAGGTGTTGTTGGAATTGATCTATGCCCCAAACACAGTAGTTCACATGCTCAGTGGCAAAGCAGTTGCTCGAGTACTGCGAGGGCACTTAATTGTTGATGCAGCACTCAACACTCTTGTCCTAGCACAGACATTCAATATACCTGTACCTGGATGTCCAAACACTGAAAAAGAAGAAGTAGAGGAAATTTTGGACATGCTAGGACTGTATGAGCATTCTACTGACCTGGATGAATCTGGTGTCCTATATGAAAAGCTAATGCAGGGATTAGTGTGTGCAGATCAAGTTTGTCGCTCTGATACAATAACCATAATTGGTGCTACCCTTCAAGCAAGCAAAGAATCTATAAAGTCTTCCAGAACTGCTATGCTATGGATGCAGTATATGGTCATGGTGGATACCCTTCGCAAATTCATCCAGGCAGAGCATACAGGCAACTAGGAATTGCATCTTCAAGCTGTTTCTGAAATTCTTCCTTACTTGGCAACCTCTGGGCACAACAACTACACGAAATCAGCATATGTATATTTGCAGCAAATATCTCATCTCCAGAATGAGCATCCAAAAGTGTACCGACATTTTCAAGCAGGTTTGCATGTAGTGAGAAGGAATGATCATCACTGGGCTGGTCTTTCTTCAAACCTTATCATTGAGCAGGTGTTGATGAGGAGCATGAAGACTAGTGGTGGTCTCACGAGAGAACGAGGCATGACAGAACAACAATGACTGATTTGGTTGCTGTCTATGCCAGCCTGTGCTGAAGTCAATAGATCCTTGAGTTGACTGGAGTGTCCTATAGCACAGGTGAGCAGAACAAAGACATGACAAAGGCTAGGCAAGAGCATAATTGGAAGGATATTCAAACACTTTTGAAGTACTTGTATAAGAGGAACCCCTTCACTTTTGATGTCAGTCTACAAAGCATCTCCACTGGAGTACACGCTAGCATCACAGTTAATATTGATGCAGCAAAAGATGTTGGTAATGCCATTCTAGCTAGCATGGAGGGGGCATCAGCTGCAGAATACACGTTCAAGAGGAAAAACCAGACAGTCACACTAGACACTAAGTCTGAAGTGAAAATCGATGGTGTTGCAGTTCAGATAGACCCTCAACTACTTTTCCAGTGACTAACAATTGCTGCAAAGACAACTGAAAATCTAAAGAATATCTTCAAGTATGAGCTCTGCAGTTACCCACCAGCCTTGTTTAATTAATTGTTACTGCTTACTTTTTCGAGAGGCACAAAAAACCAGTGCTAGCCAATCTATTTGGGGCCTTATAACAACAGATATTACAAGAATTACTAGTGAGATTCAATATGTGCTAGATGGTGGTGCCCACCTTCAGCGCATCCCATGGACGCGAGGAGCCATTTATCATAATTTATGCACAGTGTAAATGCACAGTGCACAGTGTGACTATGTGGCAAGGAAGTATGGGAAGGCAATTATCATCTTTGATGGCTATGGTGAAACATCCACAAAGGACATGATGCACCTGGGATGAAACAAGCTGGAGTGAATGTAACATTCACTGAGGAAATGCAACTCAGCATGAAGAAAACAACTTTTCTGGCAAACAGTAAAAACAAACAAAGATTCATCAACATGCTTAGCAACTACCTAGAGAAAAGGAAATGCAAGATGTACCATGCTCCAGGGGATGCTGACTTGCTCATAGTACAGAAAGCCGTGGAATCATCTACAGTAATGGACACAGTACTGGTTGATGATGACACAGATCTTCTTGTTTTACTGTGCTATCATGCTAGCCTAGATTCACACAGCATTTTTTTTAACAGAACCCAAGAGAAACACCAAAAATCCCGGAGTGTAGGGTATTAAGGCTGTAAAGGAGCAACTGGGGCCTGAAATTTGTACTTATATCCTTTTTCTGCATGCAATCAATGGATGCGATACTACTTCTCACCAGTACAGTATAGGTAAGGGCACCTCCCTCAAGAAAATCATATCAAGCACACACTTTTGAGATAAAGCCAAAGTGTTTAATGCAGATTCAGCTACCCCAATGGATATAGCTGTAGCAGGAGAGGAAGTGCTCATAAGTTTGTACAATGGGAAGCAAGGCAAACAACTAGATTCTCTTCACTACAAGCGTTTCTGTGAAATAGTGGCTACAAATGTTTCACATGTTCATCCACAAACTTTACCACCCACTTCAGTGCTGCAAAGTATCACAGCCTTTGTGTCTATTTTCAGGTACAGGAATGGAAAAGTAATGAGCTTAATCTGTTAGAATGGGGCTGGGAAAAACATGAAGGAAGATTCATGCCCTGCACACTGACTTGCCCCCAGCTCCAGACGAGCTCCTGAAAGTCATCAGGTGTAACTGCCACACAGACTGAAGCACTTTGAAGTGTACATGCCAGAAACATAATGTGAAATGCTGTCCTGCATGTGATAACTGCAGAGGATCTGGCTGCACAAACACTGACAATTTTTACTTTGATGACAAAACTGATGAATTTTCTCATTTAAAAACATGACTTTATTCAATTGATGATGATAGTGATGAATTTTCTGATTAAAAAACATGTCTTTATTCTATTCATGATGAAAGTGATGAGTTTTCAGATTTAAAAACATTTCTTTATTCTATTTGCAACTCAAATTGTATTATTATCTGCTATAAATATTTTCAGTACAACTTTAGCAGGTGTTTCGGTCACATTCAAATGGCCAAATTCCAGTTAAAATATGCTTTCGGCTAAGTTAAATTTTCTATACTTTCCTCCCATAGGATTCCTTAGGACTTTTAGTATGTTATAGAGCACATTTTTCTGTACTAGAGTATGTTGAAAATGTTTGTGTTGCAATTTGTTTAAGGTTGACCCACTCTATTTTTTTTTTTTCATAAAATGATTGGACTAATAGAGCAAAAGAACGGAAAGCATTAGCGATTGTGCAAGGTATCAAACATTTTAGAACGTACTTATAGGGTACAAAATTTCAGGTGGAGACTGATCACAACCCCCTTACCCACTTTGGGAGAATGAAAGATTTACATGGAAGAGTGGCCAGATGGGCTCTAGCACTTCAGCCTTATCAACTTGCATTATCACACAGGGTGGGGACTGCTAACACCAATGCTGATGGGCTGCCTTGTGATCAGGGATCACAATCTAAGGATGGGGGGATATCGGAGAAAGACTAAAATACAAAGACATCAAATCTGGGAATATTCTAAACCAAAAATTGGTGTACAGATAATGAACAAGAAAACATAGTGACGTCATAAGGGAGATGGCTCATAAATTATAAAGGGACAGAACATTGTATTTCTTTTTTGTCAGTCAAATCATTATTGCGTATTTTATTCAGTTGGAGTATTTGAGTGACTTATATAGTTATTAGCCAATAGTGTTATTATCCTATATCTATATATCTGTACTCTTTCTAATGTTATTGAATTATATATTACATCTCCTTGTTGAGGGAAGCCAGTATGCTCAGAGTGTGAAACCAAGTTTGGTTTGGGTGGAAAGAAGACCCAGGTATTGGGTGGAATTATGCAATATAATTACTTCATGGAAAGGGACAAATTCCATTACAACATGTAAGAATGTAAGAAGAGCAGCTTTATCGCATGCACCTATAATTGGGTAGGCATAGTCACTTTCCGTGGGACCCCTGACCTGGTGTTGGGCAGCCTGGGCCTTCACTCCTTCTTGTATTTCTGAGGACAGGTACAACCTCAAATCTTTCTGTGTTTCTACATTTAGTCTGTTCCTCTGCTTGGTGTTAAATCAAATACAGCACTATATCATATTTCCACCATGTAGGACAAAGGAAAGGCAGCAAACATCAGCTTCACCTGCTCACAAATGTTGGAATACTGTGAGTTTTTGCTGATTTCAGCCCAGAAAGACTCAATTCCCCTTATAATAAAGTGTACTTTCATCTTTTTATCTGTCTGAGGATTAATGGGACTCTCCTGTAAGTGTAAGTCAATAGATGCAGAGGTGCTATCTATTGTGGAGAAATCTACTACTGACTCTAGGATAACCAGTTTACTTAAGTCTTGGAACCGCTGCACCATGCCATCTCTGAGTATATGTAGGTGCTGACAATGAACATGAAGTTGGCCATCAGTGACTTCTGTAGAGTCTTAGAAATGTGGAAATTGACATAATTTCCTTCAGCCTACATACACACATGAAAGAAATGATGGTGTTCTTCAACTTGATGAGATTAGCACCATCTCCTTGCAACTACAGATTGAGGATGTTTAGCCTTTGGAAGATATCAGTCAAATAAGCAATATCACACTTGGTCAACTTCAGGGTATCAATAAGATTAATGTTGGTATTCTCAAAAAACTCCAGTAGTGAGTCTAACTTTCTAGAATTGTAGTAAGCAATTGCCTTTGGATAACCATCTCACCACAATATGGAAGAATAGTAGCTTAAAGTATTCATCATTCCCCTGGCACAGTTGGCGAATGAGGCAACCTCTGAGTGGACTCACTTTGATCTTGTCCATTGCTTTGTTCACTAACTGCATTATGACATGAAGCTGGGTACTCATACTTTTGGGTATGATATGTTGCTGGTGAATTACAATCAATGGTAAAAGTACCTGGCACCTCCTTCTTCAGGTGGGCAGTGAAGCCTTGACATCAGCCACACATTACTGCAGAGCCATCTGGTGCATGCAATGACATTGGTCAGTGTAATTCCCTTCTTTACCATGAAAGGGTTTAGTGCTTGGAACTCAGATTTGCTATTGGTGTAGATAAGGAAAAGCAGGCAAATTAAACTCATTGAGTTTTCCATCCCTGGCAAATCTTCATCAGCCATCAGCAAAGCCTTGTTCTTGCTCAAAGTTATCTAATCTTGGTGCATAGCTAAGTCAGTGTGCTTGAGGATATTACCCAGCTGCTGTTCAGTATCAACAGCCATTTTATTGATGCAGGATGACAGTGTCATCACTTAGTGAATTGCCTTGACAATTGGTTATGGGTCCACTTCCATGACTGTTATCAGCACCTTTTAAATTGCTGATAGAATCAGCCTATCTTCAATAGGGTGACATCTTTTGCTATCAAGTGGGATAGATTGTAGGAGGCATGGAAACCTAAATCATTAGATGTCCTTAACACCAGTTGAAGAAAATCTTTCCCTTTGAAAAGGTACTGCTCAGACTTTGAAAGTAACATACACTCTTGCTGGCTGGATTTGTCAGAATTCATACTTGTTAAATATTCCTTCAGACTTGAAGATTTCATGGTTTCATTGGACAATGCTTTTTCAGAGAATAGGGACAGAAGAAGCTGGCTATTATTTGGAGATTCAATGAATCAATACTTCAGATAGTCCACAGAATACTATTTGCACTTTTATTTGTAGTCATAACTCACAGTGGAACCAAAAGTAACTATGAAGGGACAGAGAATTTGAATGGACTCGGAATAGCACTGGACGATGTTAATACTTGCTCTCTAGCTATGTCTAGGTAAATATGGAGCTAGTCAGAGGGCCCTACCACCTAGGTACATGTCGTCAGTTTAATAATCAAGTAAACCAAGATTGTCAACAATACTGAACTCTAACATGACTTTACTCGAATCAAAATGTGTTATCTTGCTATATAAGAACACAGAGCAGTCCTTATAAACTCAGGAAGACAGAATAGCCCAGCAGCCATAAGGATGAATGTTGTTTTATGGTATATACAACATTTTTAGTGGATTCAATATATCAAGACCCAATATTTCAAAAAATCTCCAGGATGGCATTCTGTAAATGTTGACTATTTTGAAATATGATAAATTATATAGGAGCATGTAATCAACCAAAAATAAGGCTATCATTAAGTAAAAAAAGCACAGATTTTTTTTATGCAGCAGCATTATATACATATATATAGATTCATATATATGTATATACATACATATGCAAGTATGCATGCATGCACACAGCAGACACGCACACATGCAGACATGCACGTGCACACATATACATGCACATATGCACATGTACACACACATATGTATACATGCATATATGCATACATGCAGATATGCAGACACGCACACATGCAGACACGCACACACACACACATGCATACACATATGCATATACATATATATTGTACCTTAAAGTGGCATTTAGGTACACCTCAATGTTATGGCCTATTTGGTAGAAGATGACAAATGTTACTTGCATTAACATGTATTTCAACATGTAAGGTTGATTGGTAAGTTCCCACTATCAAAAGAAAGGAGATTCTTGATGTTACACACAGGCGATTAGCAGGTGGCAACTATTTACTCAACAAAACCTCTGCAGGCCTATTAGAGCACTTCATATGTCTAGGCCTTCGTGGAGATGTAGAAAGGTATTGTAAAGCCTGACCAGATTGCCAGAGAGCAGGGAGAGTTCTAAAAGCCCGGATACCGCTGGTGAAGACACCCATCCAATACCACAAACAGGCAGCAGACCTGGTAGGTCCCCTACATAGAACCAAGTCTGGGTTCCTTTACATTTTAATGGTTGCGTGTGTGAACAAGATTCTCATATGCTATTCCCCTCAAAAAGATTCATGCTGAATCAGTGGCTGAGGAACTTATAGAAGTGATTTCTCACTTAAGGATTCCTCAGGAACTGTTGACTGAGCAGGGTACCACATTTGAAGGTACGTTAGCAAGACAAGTCTGTGACCTACTCTAGAGAGATGGCATGCCTCCCTTGAAGGAGTGTTGAGGAAATTAGGCAGTGAAGTGAGGGAGTGGGACAAATCCCTAAAATTTGGCCTGTTATGTTACCAAGGCACACTTCATACTGCAACTAGGTTTTCCCCATTTGAATTAGTTCATGAATACCCTATGATGGGCCACTAGAAGACATTAAGTGTAGGTGGCTTGAAGAGGGACTGAGTTTTATCAATTCTGTCAAATGGGAAGAAGATTTGAGAAAGACCCTTTCTCTTCTGCATGAGCAGGCAAGGAAACTGGAGGGACAGTACAATATCATGGCCAAACAATATTATGATAAAAAAAAAGCAAAGAATGGGTCATTTAAACATGGAGATATGGTCTTACTCCATGACCCTATTCCAACTGGAAAGTTAAATTCAATCTGGGAGGGCCCATATAAGGTACTAGGAGCACTGTCTAAGACTCTCTATAAAATTTCGGTGCCTAAGAAGAGTGGTCAGTACAAAATGTCCACGTTAACCAACTTAAACTCTAGCACACACCCACTGCCAACTTTTTCACTGTGGTAGTAGGCCAAGACAGCATGGGTAGTGATGAGCCACCATTAAAGGTGTCACTGGGAAAGGCAATAATGACAGAAGCTCAGCAAAGGGAATTTAATGGGATGCTCAATAGGTTTGATGAGGTAGTTACGAAAAGTTATGTCAAACTAAACTCCATTCGCTTTCATTTTGCTGGTGGAAAAATCACTATGAGTCTCAGTATTTACTCTTATTCAATATTTCAGGTTCCATCAAACACCGCCTGAAATGGTGTTTTTTCCCCTATGTTAGACCACATGGAATGTAGCTGGACTATTGTCCCATGCCAACCATACCAACCCACAGGGAGCAAAAACTCTGAGAACTGATGTTTAAGAATTATCTTCTTGCTAGTCGCTGTATAACCAAGTTCATTATTTAAATGCAATAAATGCAAAGCACAAAGAAAATATTAAGAAAAATATTAACATATGGCTGAAGAATCAACACAGAAATTTTTAATCTATATAAATATTTAGCTTGTCAAAGAATGAATTTGTTAGAGCCAGCATGGCACATTCCTCACAGTCATGAAATTGCTATTGAACTTCTGGAACCACATATTGGCCATTGCATTGGAGAGAAATATGGAAGATAAAAGAGCTCAGCAATAAAAAAAACTGCTGGGGTAACATTGTAATCAATTTAACATTGCTTGTAATGTGAAACTGCTGGGGATATATTGTATTAATTTTATTGAAGAGAGCTGTGAAAAATGGAGAGTATTGTGGTATAGAATTGTTGGGATGACTGTGTTCAGTGCATTACAGAGAGCTATGGAACATGGGGGTGTTGTGATATAGAATTACTGGGGTGATATAATTCATTGCATTGAACTTGCTGAGGTTTGAGAGCATTGTCATATGAAACTGCTAGGGGGAGAAAACAGTGTTCAATGCATTGAAATTGTTGAGAAGTTGTAAGTGTTATGATGTGGAATTGTGAATGGCAGAATTATTTTGGTATCAAGAAAGTTATTTGGTGTGGATGGCATGCAAAGGTTGGATGCATTCAAGGAATTTGGGTTTGATGTTCTCAGAAAAGTTGGGTCCATGTCTTTCAAATTGTGTTGACAGTTTGTAGTTGTAGTTGATTCTCTCATGTTAGCTTCACTTTATTGTGATAGTTGAAGTGCCATGTCAATTAAGTATCTTCTATCCTCATCCAACAAGCCATCCTCATTCATCTTCATCCTTCTCATTGCAGTCATATTTAATAATTATTTTATCTACCATGTCATCAACCAGTCTCTCAGTCATTTTCAATGTCCATCACATGCCTACAAAACTTCCTCCACATGTCAACTGTTGTATCTTGGAAACCTTCCCAAGTTAGCTGTACTTCTGCCAAGTTAAACTTTATGTTATGTTTAGCCACATAGCCCTTGACCGATGCCCATGCTAACTCAATGGGATGAGTTCACAATGGTCCACCATATGTCCATGTCATTTTTCTGCTTTGTTTGACAGGTAGATATGTTTGGGTTGATGTTATACTTTTTCCAGTAGCGTCTTCTTTATGTCTGTGTCAGCAGATTGTATATTTTGTTTGTTCAGCCATGTTTAATGTCATCTTTATTTTATTGTGGTCAGAGCTTGTCATCTTGTTCATTATGGTATGTGGCATTATCTACTATTATCAGAGAGTTAGGTGGTAAATTGGGCAGCAATTATTGTGTAAACCATTCTATGTAGTGTTTAGTATTCATCTTGTCATTGTGGTAGTCAGCACTGTTTGTCTTAGATTTAAAAACCAAATCTGCACCATCCACCCAGCCTTTAGACTCGTCCAACATGAACCACAATCAATGTTCAACCTTTTCCACTTGGTACCTTCCATCCACCCCTGCCGTCATAGTCCACCCATATGTATTCATTAGTGTGAGGTGCATTGACCCAGGTTTCATCTGTGTATACAATTGTTTTGTTTTGTTGTCACAGTTTTTGTATAGCATGTAAATATGCATGTTATTGTTTGATAATGTCATGTTGTTCATTAATGTCTGCTTTTTTTTTAGGAGAACCCCATGCTTGAAGAAGTTTCTACAGACAAAATCGGTGTCACAGGAAATTTGGTCTCTTTGAAATTTATTGATTTGTCCAAATTTCCTATGAAATTGGGTGCTAACTCCCTGATTTCCTAGAATAATGGGATGTCTCCTTGGAAATTTGGACACTTAATCTTTTTGTGTTGAAGATCTTACTCTTTCAGGATTCCACTTCTGAGTTGTCCACTGTAGGACATTTGGAGAGCTCCCCTGCACACCCTGACCATGGAGGGGTAATCCAGGGTGCCCTTGGCCAGGTAGGATTGCACATTTGCATGTGGCATAAATTGGTATAGCTACACCATCATAGCTGTTTTAGTTCTCTTTTTTGCATAGGACTAGGGCTTGCCACTTGCGTCACCATAACCCCCTCTTTTTTAATCATGATTGCAATGTTATTTTTTTGTTTAATTGGTGTAATTTTTCTAGATTATTCCCTTGTCATCTGATTTTTATACAAATAGCATTGATGATTTCTTGTAAGTGTCTTGCATATTCTGAAAGAGAAATTTCGCTTCTACCTAAACTGTCAAAGTTGAGCTTTTCCACACTAAGCAGGGGGTATTTCAAATTTCCTGTAAATTATTTTCAAACTGGTTATTTGGTTGTCTCTTTTCTATGTGTGAGTTGTAATAAGTTGAGATTCTTTTTGTGTGCTTTCAGATGATATGTTGAATATCTCCACAAGCGTAATTTTTTAGAAGATTCAGCTCATTGGAACCACACCCTTGTTTTTTGTTTTTTTTTTTGTACTCAAGATCCAGAATTCATTATCAGCTAGAGCATATAATTGGTTTGCATCATGATGTTGCTGGTGTGTGCCATGTAGCTATGTCCAGTAATTTTGATGGCACTGGTGGCAGTGGTAATCTTAGGTTGGGATCTTATGCTAGTTATGGAGTTTAAATCATCATGATGTAGATAGTACTGGTGGTCCTGATATTGGACATCTAGTTAAACTTAATATGGAGGCAAGGCTTGCTGGAAAAAGAGGGCAACTTTTAGAAGTGGTGGTCTTCCAAAGTACTTGAAGCCACATGTCCACTGCCCATCTCTATCGTCAACGGTCATCATCATGACGACTGTATCTTGGACTGTGAAGTGAAGAATCATCCCACGGCTGCAATCAGTCCTTCTTTGCCATTCGCCACTGTCTTGTCCTTGGCAAGCATCCTAAGCTACCGGTTTCTTTTTGGATCTGAGTACTGAGTACTGGTGATGGTGTTGCTGATGTGAGCCATGCATCTGTAATTAGTAATACTGGTGGCGCTTGTAAAATCTTAGGTTGGGATCAGCTGCTAGTTGGGCAAGTTTGGACCATGTAGATGTAATGGTGGCCCAGACAGTTTATCTCAAGGAAGTTAAGATATTAGTTTTTTATTAGGCCTAATATGACCTCTACTGAAGTAATAAGTGTGGTAAATTCTTTGGTTAGAGATCAAATATATAGATTTTTAAAACATCATTTCGTTCCTTCTGAAACTTTCCCTTTCCCTAAGGAGTATATTGTATGACAGGTGCTTTCAGGTGGAATAGTTATAAAATCCTTGGTTATTATATGATAAGGTATGGATTGGATGGTGGGTTTTGTATTTTTTGTGGTAAGTTTGTAAAAGATAGATGTATGAAATTCTATCACTACACCATTCAATAAATGGGTCAGGGTACATAAGATAGCAGATGGTCTTTCCTGAAGTATGTACCATCTTAATGCAATGGCAGATGCAGTGCTTTCATCCAATCTGTGGAAAGTCCACAGCATACTGTAAATGTATGTACTAATTCTGCCCTGGCTAAAACTATTGAGGAAAATATGCATAATTTGTTGCTGTGCTGAATGTATTTTATTTTGTGGACGGCAAAGCCTATCATTTGGGGGATATGATGAAACTTGATGAAGTGGTAACCCAAAAATATCAAAAATGATCAAGGACAGGATTATAATCGAATATTCCATTGGTCCTATGAGCAGATTGGATTGCAAAAATTGACTTATTATCTGCAGTTTTTAAGATATGAAAAGCTATCATCATCACAAATTGATTTCTGGTCTGTCAACACCTGTTGCATTCATCGTGTTTACTGAGGTAGTATTAAAATTTTAAAAAACAAGAACAAATTCACATTGTATCTGTTACACCTATTGGTAACAATTAACACATCTGGATTTTGAGCATTACATCCTTTTAATTAACTAGTGCGTATTTTTTGGTCTATTTATATTCTTGATTTTTCCTTCTTTTATTATATTTCTTTTCATCTTTCTTGTTGTTGCATACATGGTATACCATCAGTGTCCAACAAAATTGTATTAAAACTGAAGAAACAGAATTTTTTTTTATTACTCTACATATATATTGACATTATCTAATACTAGAGAAATACTCACCATACAGGCTGTTTTTCAGTTGGGCTGTAGTCATAAAATCTTTGCTTTGAAGACATGTCGTAGACTTTTAAAAAAAAGTGAATGTATGATAGGTCAAAGTGTTTCTATTGAGTACCATTTTTGACATTTTTAACCTTACACGCAAAGTGGAAGAGGTGTGGCCAAATGGGACCCACCCCATGTTATTCACAGGATCAAGTTGTGTCACATGCCTAAGTTTTAGGCCTATAGCTGCATTTTTTTTACTGGCAAAAGTACCTTAATAGGTTTTTTCTTGAATACAGAAAGGGGTGTGGCCATATAGATATGCTTATGACGTCCCCCTGGTGATACTAATTCTAAATATATATGGGTTGGAGGGGCTATTTCTATTCTTTTTTGGCATTCCAAAGTGCTATTTTATGCTTTTTTAATAAAGAAATGGGTGTCCATATAGATGTGCTTATGATGTTCCCTTGGTGACACTGATGGAAACAACCCCATGTTATTCGCAAGTGTCAAGCTGCAAAGTTTTAGACCTGTAGCTCCATTCATTTTTCTGACAAAAGTACCATTTTTGGCTTTTTTTTACTAGAGAAAGGGATGTGGCCATATAAATATGCTTATAACATTCTGCTGGTGACACTGATTCTAAATATATATATATGGGTTTGTGGCCGTAGCTCCATTCTTTTTTCTGGCAAAAGTAGCAATTTTGGTTGTTGTTTTTTTAATACAGAAAGGGGTGCTCATGACATTCCTCTAGTGACACTGATTCTTAATGTATGGGTTTTTGGGTCTAACTTCAACTGTTCAAGCATGAATCGTGGACACACAGGCAGACAGACAAACAGACAAACTGTTCACACTTTATAATATAGATACTACATTGTAGAACTTTTGCAGCACATGAGTTGTTCACATATTTATCTTTTTAATCAATAAAAACATTATCACTCTGATTACTCAAAGGGTCCAGTTTAATGCTAAATTGCCTTTGCACTGCAGACAGAACTCTTGTAGAAAATATTAAAGGTCTGTGCCCACTGCAATCTACTTCAATCTATGATCCACCTCTAATGAAGGTTGTCAGCTGTAATTCAACTCATGATACTATATGCAACACACACACACACACACACACACACACACACACACACACACACACACACACACACACACACACACACACACACACACACACACACACACACACACACACACACACACACACACACACACACACACACACACACACACACACACACACACACACACACACACACACACACACACACAAATTTATAACATTACATAGAACAGTTTAGCCATTATGTGTGATCATATTTTTTAACCACATTTTGTGAAATTTGTATGATAGTTGGCAAAATATTTTAGTATGTGACACAATTAATGTTTGAAGCATATTATTGGAAAGCATTTGAACTAAGCTTTTATTTGACAATAAAATTAAAGGTAGGGGTTGAATAACAACTAAGTGATGGTACATAATAGATATTTCATGAATAATTAATGAGAATCAGTTTACTTCCCCCTCCCTCGTTTCCCACCCCCCCCCCCCCCCCCATCCCCCCCCCCCCCATCCCCCAAAAAATAGCCCATCTCAAAAATCCTGGCTACAAACCTGAAAGTGTACATGCTGCTTGCAGCACTAAGAGAATCAACAGAAGAGAATAATAAAGCAGAAAGTGAAGAAATAAAAAATATCCTCATTGGACTTTGTCAGAAATCCTTAGTCCTATATTGGGTTGGACTCACATAAATTTAACCCACAACACTATTGAATTTCAAGCATCATAAATCACTTTATTCTCAATAACACTGCACCACATAACATAAAAGCTCTACTCACTTCAAATAGCTTTCCTTTCTCACCATGAATGTGCTTAACAGGCTCCATCAAAGTACCACATATGCATATATTTTTTTTATTCATTTATTTTACTATCTTTCTTTTTTATCGCTTCTCAGTATCATAAATTTGCATATGCATTCTGAGGTACAGTGGGGTGGACAAGTTTTGAGTTACTGAAGGTCAGTAAATCAATGCACTAACTCCATAAACATTTATGAAATAATTAAATGGTTTGAAGTAAGGGGGAAGGAAAGGAGATCATAGGAAGTAGTGAATCAGAAGGTACAGATAGTGATATAATCAGAAAGTAGTGATATGTTGGAGGTGTGTGCAAGAAGCACACTAACTAGCCACATTTCTACTTTGAAGAATAGAGAGCCATTTTTAGCAATATCTTTTTCTTCCTCAGAACATTTTGGTTGCTTTCTTTTTTTCAAACCTCTGGGAATTCTCAAGTTCTTAACTAGTTTAACAGCTTGGTATACTCTTACTCATCCATTTCGTTTTTAGCAGCCAAATTTCCTAGGAGTTCTTTATTTCCTAAGAAATATGGATGCTCAGCGACCAAACTTCCTAGCAACCAAATTTCCTGTAACACCCGCCTCCATTAAAGGCTCAATTGGTCCTCATCTCCTCTGAAACAGCTGATAATGTCGGGATATTTATTTTTAATGCAGAAGTCATGTACCACCCTTCTTATTGCTTCCCTATTGGAAGAGTCCGTATTTATTCTAACTCCTGAAGCAGACCATCATTGACCAAGAACTCTGTGTGATTGTTTCTTAGACACCTTTGAGATATGCCTGTTGCCTCAGGCAATCTATTATTTGAATTCATCCTTTTGTTCATATATCCTTTAATTCTTTCCTTTTCAAAGAAAAGCTCTGCCATTCTTCACAATATACTTTGTGCTACAAATTTCACTCCTCTTCAAGGCATCTTTCCAATTAGATTTTTAAGAATGAGGTTAGAAACCTTGGAGCTGCTAAACTCCTTGGAGCTGCTCAACTTCTTTAGCCTGTTGTAATTTACTCAACCCATTGCTAAATTAATAATAACACAGCTATTATTTTATTATAAAAGAGGTTTGCATTGATTGGATCATGTCACAAGATAAAGCCACCAGATAAATGAGCCATAGTGACAAGGAGCTGCAATAGACCATTGCAAATTTCCAGTTGCTTGTGCAACTGATTGTATCTGTGTGAAACAGAACACTACTACACATATAACTCACACAAGGGTAGAGCAACAATAATAAAAAGGACTGAGAGAACTATAGAAGTTGGTTACAAATCAAGTTCAGCTATCTGGCTTCACTCTGAATCTGGCTGGTTTGCTGGTTGGCTGGAAAGCTTTCAATAAATTAACTAATCCCCAAAAATTAATTGCTTTTAGCTGGTACTGTTCACCTGGTTTACAAACCTGTTACTTCCAGCTGGCAAAGTGAACCTGAATAGAGTTTAGCAAAGCCTGCCATTTTATTAACAGAGGCCAATCACCCCCAGGTCAATCGTATCCTTCTAGGATAGCTCCAACATGAAAAGAGGAGCTTCATGGGGAACTCAAGCAGTTACTTGACCAGGGCATTCTTGAACCATCTCACAGCCCCTGGTCTTCTCCCTTGGTACCCATCAGGAAGACTAATGGCTCTCTCAGGTAGTCCTAAGGCAAGCTGAACCAGGTCACAGAAGGAGATCCTTACCAGATGCCTAGGGTTGCTGACCTGCTGGACAAAGCTGCTGAGGTCACATGGCTGTCTGAAGGTAGACTTAAAGAAAGTTTTTTATCAGGTGCCCGTACAGAAGAAGAACCAGCATAAAACTTCTTTCTGCATGCCTTGTGGTAAATATGCTTTCACACATACGCCCTTTGGGCTGAAGAATGCACCTGCCACCTTCCAGCAATGCATGGACAAGGTGCTGGATGGGTAGGCTGGTTTCTCAAGCACTTACATAGATGACGTGCTCATTTTTTCTAACATGTGGGAAGAGCATGTGGAACACATAAGGGAATGTTAGGTGCCTTAGGACAAGCAGGCACAGACAGCAAACTCAGCTTATGCACTTACATACTTTATAAAGTAGGTCTAGGCAAGATAAGGTAACTGAGGCAAGGATCAAGGCTATTAGAGACTACAAAAGGCCTTACACCAAGAAGGGTTTACGTACATTTCTTGGTACCACTGGCTATTACCCAAACCTCCCAGACTATGCTGGGAGGGCTGGGCCACTGTATGACGCCCTAAGAAAAGTGGCTTCCAATACCCTGGTGTGGGATGAGGCTATGGTTGAGGTACTTTAATATCTAATTGACACACTCCCTTCTTCTCATGTGCTGCGGCTACCCAGGGAGATCACCTAGTTATCCACACAGAATACTGGTGGGATATCAAGGCAAGAGTGGGACTCAACTGATACAGACGACCCATAGGAGAGGGAAATGTTGGGATCAGCCTCCAACATTTCTAGGCTAATAAGGCAGAACTGCATGTGTGCGGGTAATAGGAAACAAGGTGGAAATTTCGTGTATGTAACAGAAAACAATATTGAACGTTGTATTTAGCTAATTATCTGTTTACTGTAATTGTGTTGATTTAGTGAGGCCTGGCTTAGCCTTCAAAAGCTCAGCCAGGGCTATTTTGAGGGATGTTCTGTTACCTATATGCTATGCTATGATTCACATGCTATGCTGAAGACTAATTTAAAACTAGTACCAAAAAACCTAAATTGCTCTGGTTGGTCTAGTTTGTCTCAGGTAGTACACAAATAGTAGAATTGCCAATATTAAAGGCACCCTTGTTATGGGAAAGGAACAAATTTACAATATAATGTTTGAATTGGATTGTGATTGAGTTTTTGGACCTTTGTCAAGTAAGTTATTCCATAGAGGGATGGAACTGACACAAAAGAGATTTTAAATGCCTGTGTTATAGCATATGGTTGGATTGTAAAATGAATTAATGTTCTTCTGCAATTCTCTCTTCACATGCAGAGATTGATTAAGACATAGTTGGGCTACATGACATCCTCAACCATAGAGTGGTAGTTATCAACAACTTGTTTGATTAACCAGAAGCACAAATCTGATGGTGGCCCCATTATCAGTTGAACATCAACACTGTACAATGAACTGCTCAAGTGGTCTGTGAAGGCACAGTGAAGAGATACACCTCAAAGCCAGTGAGGGGGAAAGGAATGGGGTGGGGGGAGAGAGAAAAAAGGTCCATGGCTGCTGCTGGTCATGGAGGGTGCTAACTAATGTTTTTCAATGTATATATTCAGTTTCAGACACTCAGAATTTGGCACAATGAAGCATGCTGAGAATGAGAGCAAATTTTATTCGGACTAGACCTACGGGTGGAGAAAACAAAAATATTTAACTAAATATGATATTTATTTAGTATTAATAACGTAGCTTGGTGGCTGCTTCACATGTATGAAATTGAGCCCCTCTCCCCCACCTGAAGGATATTTTAGTAAGATAGGACTGGAACAACAAGAAGAAAAGTTACTCTAATTTGAGATTTTTTGTTGGTTTGTTTGTTCCCTGTCACGTACCAAACACTTGAGCCAGCAGGGCTCAAAAAGTAGAAAATGGTAAGAAAAGGAAAAGGATTTGGGCATAGTTTCTCTGACCTCAATTAGAGTGTTTATACAATCGTGGTATGTACTATCCATTATGTAGTTTCTCTGGGCATGATATCAAATTGCCCCTCCCCCAAGGATATTATAGATGGCAACTTGCAAAGAAAAGTAGGATGTGGTTTTGGAGCAGTTTTGCTGACCTGTGTGTGTGTTCATAAAATTATGGTTGTAATAAATGGGGTGGTTTACTCAGGCATAGAGTTGTACCCCAACCACACACAAAAAAAAAGAGAAAACAACAAACAAACAAACAAACAAACAAACAAACAAAAATGAGCAAATTGAGAATCATAGTAAGATAACTACAAGTTCTTGGAAATGATAATTAACTGGTAATTCCATCACTTATATTCATGTCAGCTTGGGTCATATATCATTATTAAATGTGTGTGTATTCAGAGTATGTCCAATTTAAGGAAAAAAAGACATGAGATAAATAGTAAACAAAGTAATTTTCAATTAGGCAGTTCAGTGCTAACTGAATTTGTAGTGAAGTCGGTAATCGTACAATTGTTAGACCAAGAAAAAAAATAAGTTCAGATAATGCCTACTATAATTCTAAATTAAGAAAAATGAGACACCAAAAAATGGCAAGAGAATAAACACAAAACTATAAGTAAAATTAATCGAGAAAAAAAAAGGGGGGGGGGGGGGGGGGAAACGAAGGAACTAGTTCTAATATAACCTATTGACTTGAAGAAACTATTGAAAAGGATAATTGTGAAAAATACGGTAGAAATCAGCACAGAAATGTTCTGATAGCAAAGTGGTGAATATCCTAGTAGTTGAACTTCATCTTGAGAAGGTAGTGCATTCGTATCTGACTGACGTCATACACAATGTATCTGGTACCCAACGAGGGAGAGGAGGGGAATAATCAAGGAACACAACATTTATTTCAGTAGCATTTTAAGTACCATCCTATAGCACATGCCCACAGAGACCTTGAGGGTACATGTTTGGCAGGGTGCACCAAGTAAGTGCAGAGTGTAAAAACATTTCAATATTATATTATAAGTAAAACAGGTCCCACGATCATCCAACCAGGTACTGCATTTCTTAGTCAAACAAAGATGGAAGATAGTGATAGTAGTAAATATGTATTTGCTGTCTTAGAAGCTTAATACAATAAACTCCAAAAGCTCTCTCTCTCTCACACACCTGAAGGAAATGGATGAGCATGTAATACCCCTCAAAGATGTAAATTATTGATGGTGTCATTATGTTAACATTTGATGCTAATCAGTGTGGCCATGTTCAGATCTGACACAAATCAGTGTCGTCATGTTAATGTGATACAAATCAGTGTTGTCATGTTAACAACTGATTCAAATCATTGTTGTCACCAACTATATCGGTGTTTAACATTTGATACAAACCAGTGTTGTCATGTTCAAATCATTGTTGTCACTTAACAACTGATACATTCAGTGCTTAACATCTGATACAAATCAGTGTTATCATGTTAATATGTGATCAAAATCAGTGTTGTCATGTTAAGCTATGATAAAAATCAGCATTGTCATGTTAACATTCCATATTCCATACAAATCAGTGTAGATCAGGAAAACTCCACCCAACAACCCCCAGAGTAAGAAATCATAGAGATTAATAAATGGAGGATACTCATTGTAATACAGTGAGCTATGTGTCACTGTAGTTTCACCGCCAGGGCCCATGGGGATAACGAGGCCATTTGGATCCGTATAGCTTCCACAGGGGTCAGGGGCCATCCTTCCCAAACCTTTGGTGCTGTGTTTTCCAGGAGGAAGTTGTACAATATGCTCCGAACTCTTCAACTCGTACCTGAGAGAGAGAGGGGGGGAGGGTGGAGGGGGTTCTAATGTAGAGGAGAATTCTATAAATGCTTCTTCAAACAACCAGGCTACCATCTGTCAATCACACTCTCTAGTACAATCATCTTTCAGCATTTCCATCACGTTTGAAGTTTGAATCAATATATCTCCAGATAAATAGTGTGTATCCTCCTCTACCCCGGGTTGGGGGGAGGGTGACATGAGCTAACTGTACATATGCTATAAGCTATTACTATGGAACATAACTAGCCCCTAGCTGGCTATATTCTGCGGAACTACTTTTTTGAAAGATTAGCATAAAATCTTTATTTTTCCCCATTCAAATCTTCCACTGCAAGAAACCCCTGTGTGGCCAGCTCTGTCTCTGTAGTCTCCCCTAGCCAGGCTCTATACCAAATGCTACAATAGATCATAGCTTTTGGTAAAGGGTCAGGTTATTAGAGATTGTTCTCTCTCTCAAATTTGGAGTGATTCCCGAGGTTTCCATTTATTGATTACGCTATATTTTACCTTACCAGTTAGCCTGACTTTGCAGCTGCTCTAATGAAGTTAGCTTTGTCTAGTTTGTAGTGGTGACAAAAAAAAATTGCAGTTGTGAAATTTTGCCCAATTTTGTGCTTTCTGAGATTGGCTAGTTTGGTTGTACTTTTTGGGGAGAAAGAGAGGGAGGGGGGCACTTGCCCCCTGTGCCCCCCTCCCCCTGAATGTGCCACTGTCCCCCCCCCCCCCTCCAGTAGAATTCTGACAGAATACAACAAAAGCACACACACACGCATGCACACACACACACGCATGCACACACACACACACACTTACATGTCTCCCAATGCAACCTCACAGAGGAGCATGAGGCCAGTGTTGGAAGTGCGGGAGGTCCTGCAGTAGTTGGCACTCTTGGTGACCATATCAGCGAAATAAACACCCTTGCCAAACATGTAACCAGACACAGGAGCTTCTGGAGGTGCAATACGCAGACCCTATGAGAGGTGGGGGAAGATGTGCATCATGATGTTCCATGATTGTGGCTCAAAATAATTCACTTCAATACATTGAAATGATTGAAAAGTTGACCTATTACTGCAACAAGTGTAATATAGAGCACACTCTATAATCTACTGCATGGTGCAAGATATCATGTGTGGTGGGTGGGGATGTGGAGGGAAAATAAAAATTATAATAAAAATTGTGATAACCTAACCGGAATGGCAACATTTTGGCTACATCAAGCACTGGTAGAAGCAAAGAAGACAAATGTGGATTTTGAAACACTTAATTAAAAATACTAGCAGAAAACCCGCCCTATGGCCGGTTTTTAAGTCAACCACCTGCTGTAATAAAAATTACTTTATGTAACATGTAGGAATTACTCATAGTAAACTTTTAATCAAATAAACATGATAGAATTTACCAACATGCCAATTTTAGGTATAGTTTAGGTATTCCATGTCACCAAACCACACTCATTGACAAAACCACACCCATAACCACCCGACCTGAAGGAAACTTCTGCCAGGACAGGCAATGAAATGCCCTAATTAATCCCTGGAAGTTTCATGAAGATACCTCCAGTGGTTTGGGAGGAGATAGAGTCCGCACATGCAGACAGACATGCAGACAGACAGACAGACAGACAGACAGACAGACAGACAGACAGAGAGACAGACAGACAGACAGACAGACAGACAGACAAACGAATTGTGAATTATAATAAGATTCGTGAAAAGTCTTCAATTTTCAGCTAAAATTTAATATTCTGAACTTATTGGCAGGGGGGGGGGGGGTGAAAAATCAAAAAAAAAAATTCATATACTTGTAGGGAGAATAGGATTGTCTTTCACACGTCTCTTCTAGTGCGGGAGAAGGCTATACCCAAAAGCCACAAATTGTTTCACATTACAAGATGTTTTTGTCAATATTTCCACACCAGAAGAGATAGTTCGTAGAAACGAGCGATGTACATACTTATTGGACGAACCTGGGAGAGGATGCCGCAGAAGTTGGTCGTGCCCGAGCCATGCCACAGGAGCTGTCGGTTGTGCAGCGAAGAGAAGGACTTGAACCTTTCCTTCTCCCCATGTCTGGTCAGCTTGAACACCTCCTCCACCTCCAGCTTGTATGCAGTGTGGGTGGAGCCATGCGTGTTCTTGACATAATCCAGCAGACGCTGAAACTCTTCCCCCTCCTTGGGTAAAACCTGAGGGAGGTAAATGGTGACGTGTGGACATACACAGGTCTTAGCATTTAGGGGAAAGAAGGGGGTGGGAGGAGGGAGAGGGGAGAAGGTAAGGAGAGCTTATTATCACCTAATGTATATTATTTATGGGTGTAACATACTTAAAAAGGGGGGGGGGGGGGGGAGGGAAGTATCCCACAAAACATGATTATTCATGATATTACATAATCAATTTTCGCTCCCTCCAGGAGTGCTTTATCTCTCACACATTTTTTTTAAAAAACATCAATCACTTCAACACATTCCCAAATATTCACCAACCTGACCACAATTATCACAAGCACTTTATGATAAGCCACACCTTCTCACCTCCATGTCAGTCTTCAGCTGCTCATAGTGTACGTCCAACTTGTTCTTTCGCTCATCCCCGTCTCTCTCCTGCTTCAGCAGAGAGTATGCCACCTCGATCTCCAGCAAGTTGTCCACCATCAGAGTCTTTAGCTTGATGACCTCCTCATTGTCAAGGGGCGGAGGTTTCTTCATGCCAAAGTCGTGAGGGATGAGTGTGTAGAACCTGTTGGACGAGTCCATGATTTTGGAAGGATTCTTGTCACCTCTGATCTCATTGAGGAGCTCTGTGAGGACGACGTATGCATCCTTCATCTGTCGCCGTGACAACTTGCCCAGGGGCATCTTCTTCAAGTCAATCTGCAACAGAGATGTAAACGCAAAGATTATATTGTGTGGTTGTGGTGGTGTAGAATTTGGAATATTGTGTGCTCCACTCCATGAAGCTTCACGGCTGATCCCTGTGGCGCTCAACTCAATGAAATAAATGTAAACTAATGTTTATATCCCTTACCAAAAACCTTGGAAATAGATGAAATGAATTCCCAATGCCATGCCTATTGTTAACTAGCCTACTAAAGCTGATACAGAATATCAAACAAAAATTTGCAAAATATACAATAGGTGATGTTGATGCTCTTTTCCAAAATTGTTAGAATAGAAATTTAAAAACTTTGGGAATGGCCAAACCGAAGTATGACGAAAAAAAATGAAAGGAAAACAAAAATAAAAACAAAAAAATTTTTAATAATAATAATAAGATTGCTATACTGTATCATGGCAACATTGACAAACTAATAATATGGAGGAAGGATAATAAGGCTCACATCAATGACAAATATCTAAAATCTGCTGTCTTTTAAAGGTTAGCATTACATGTTCATGTAAAAATGTACATGAACATGTACACACACATGTGAACACACAAGTGCTCCCACATGTACACATATATGATGGACACATGTCTACAGCTGTGGATTCTCACCTCAAACTCCACCAAGGCATTCTTCATATTCTCCACGTCAAATATCAGGCGTACAAGCTTCTGGACCTCAGGGACCAGCTGGGAATTAGACGTCGCATCCTCAAGCTGATTGGTCACCTCTTCCTGCCCGTAGTCTATATCCAGTGGGTAGAACTTCCCCGGCTTTTTCATACTCTCATTACCCCACCAGTTCCCAGTTTTTTCCTTGTAGACAGTGCAGAAGGAGTTCTTGGCACCCTGTTTTGAAGCCCCAAACGACTGCACCAGCAAAACCGTCATGAAAGGAATACGATTGTTTATGTAGTACTAACCACATCTTACTACTCAATACTTAACAGCACATATATCTCCCCTTAGTCCAGAAATATCAGACCATCATACCATACCCACTCACCTAATCAGTTATCAAATATGACCATTGATCAGTGAATGAGTCCTCATACCTGATTAAGGAGCTTACTGATGACCCTTTACCAACCACTTGCCTCTATCTTCGTGCCTCCAATGGTGGTCCCCACTCGCCCCCAGGACCTGAAGATGGTGTAGTTCTTCCCCATGTCACTCTCCAGCAGCTGCATCTTGTAGTACGAGTTGGCGCCAGTGACAATGTCCACCAGACCGAGCACAGCGTTCCACACCTGCTTCCCCTCCTCCATGACGTGGTGAGTGTCCTCCAACTTGGACTCTGGGTCCACCACAGCTGAACCTTTGGCTGTCATCTTCACCTTGCCAAGAGCTGCAAGAGGTGAAGAAATTCACTTGATATTTTACCAACACAATATATTTTTTTAGTGCTTCTGTAAACTGTTAAGAGAAATTGAACATCCCCCCCCCCCCCACTCCTTGTTAAATCAATTAAGAGGTGCAACCCTATATACCCCACAGGCAACTCTGCCATGAACCAGATGCCCATTGCAGCTTTGCCTGTAATGATCAAAGCTCCGGTCATCCAACAAAGAGAAGTAATGCAGCTCTATCTGTACTATTTATTCCATTACTGATCAAAACACATGTTGTCCAGCTAACAGAAACACACATGGAAACTAAGATCAAAATGGAAGGATGACTCTTTACTGAAGAAAGGAAGTGAAGCAATCCGTCTATTGGAAATCAAGGAAGTTAAAGGTCAGTTATAAATCAAGGTAAATTTAGGGTTAGAAATAAAAAGGATTCTCAAAATATTTTAGAAAATTATTATTGAAGGTTATTTTGGTGTATTCAAGCAAAAGTTCAAGAAATCACATTATGCAGGCTACAAATCAATATTGAAGGAAGTAAATCCAACAAGGCACTGGAATAGAAGGTTACTAAAGAACAGAGCTCAGTGGGTCATCCAATACTTCAAAGTTTTGGTAATTCTTTGAGGTTTAACTTTGAATAATAAGATTACTATCCATTTCACAACAAACCAGTAAGAGAAAGAGTATTGTCTCCAAAGAATCTGATCATACATGTCACTTTTCAAGAAAACAGGAACACGGTTGTCACAAGTCATTGATATATGCTGCAAGTGTTCTATCAATAGGAAGAACAAACCATATGTTAACATAGCAAGGTCCAACCTGCAAACAATAGTCACCAACAAATGCATCCCGTTGCTATCGCTACTGCTACAGTAAACACTTTAAGCAGCAACTGGATTGCAAATATCAAACTTTCTTCTTTATTTAAAAAAGAGGTTAGAATCAAACTAAAACATTAAGACCATATGTGCCCAATAGTCAGCCATTTTACATCACGTCATGTACATGGATGATCAAGAATGCTGCTGCTGATAGAGAATCTACACCGTTCAGACTTGAGCAACGTATTTCTACTAGGGCACATTTACATTATGAGACATTGTCCTTTCAACATATCAAAGTGTGCCCACAATGTAATATAGAGTAGGAATGAGCTACACCACCTCAAGAAGCAAGACACTGAGCGCTCCACCCATAAGACATGACATACATTACAGTCTCCATTTCAGTCAAAATCCCCACCCCCTTCATATTCCATCCATTCATCCTCCCATCCTCCCCATTCTGTATCTTCACCATTGGACTTGAATGACTTCCCACCCTCAGAGTATAGGTCGATGGAGTGCCTCGGAGCACCCCAGGGGCTGATGGTGCAGCTGGGGATCTTCAGCAGTGCACCCCCTGATGCAGCTGCCTTAAGAAACTCCACCCCCACTACAGGAATCTCAAAGTCTTCAACCACCACCATCTTCGAGTTCATCTTTTTAATCTCATCTGCAATGTAACATAACAGTGTTCTAATCACTAAAGCTAAATTACAGGTACAGCTTGTTACATCAAACTCTGCCCAGAACAGTAATTAACACTACAATTCAAACATTATTAGCTAACACAAATACTAATAGAAGCAATCTAAACAACTATTCATACAGATATTAGCTAACACGACTATTCATCTGAACAAACAACTACACAATCACACCTTTACTTAGTGTTTGCAAGAATACCTACATACTCTTGCATGTCAGGCTCAATTACCTTATGTAACTGGCAGTGCCGTGCTCAGACTCACCTTCGTTGCTCAGGCAAACAGTCACCCCCTCCGTCACCTTGCTTACCACCTTACCACCCAAAGATTCAATCTGCTGTGTCAGCAGTGGTTTAGCCATGCTTAAACGACCAATTATATAGATCTGGAATCCCTTCAATGGTGTATCCACTGTAGTTGTCTGTGAAGCTCCACCCACAGATCCTGCTGCTACGGATTGGGAGGATCCAGGGCCATCCATGGTGGCTTGAGAGGGCCCGGGGGCCTCCATGATGGACATGGACTGAGAAGAGGTATCTTTCGGGAAAACCCTCTTACGAGACTCGAATTGGTACTTCTTACTGCACAAGTGACACAATGTAACAAAATAAAACATAACAATCACACAGAAACAAGATTTACTATAATGTCACATGCCCCTCATATGTATCACATGATGCTCACAGGAATGGAATTTTCTTCGTTAACTCTTTTGGAATGATCCATTCACCCCTGTCTGGGTCGTCAGTGGAGTAGGTGCATTTTGACCATGCAGAGATGTTGCCACGACATCGGTAGGCATGGCTATGAATGACCAGCTGGCCATTGCATGTGGAACATTTCATCAGGGCCCCGAAAATCATCCCGTCTGCTATATGGTCTAGAATCTGGATGTGTGTGTGTGTGAGTGTATGATGCATGTATGTACCTATGCATGTACCTATATATCTATCTATCTACCTATCTATCTATACATATATATATATACTTTGAACTAATGTATAAATGTCAAGAGACATTTTCATTTATTCTGATTTCAGTATTATCATAATATTTCTAAATGCAGAAGCAATGCAAGAATAAAGAGTAAGAGAAATCTAGCAGAATTACTGAAGAGCTCCCAAACAATGTTACACGTCTTGTTGGCTGCTGATGTTGCAAGGTTGCCTGCACCTCACATTCTGGATGAAGCTGCACATAACATGCTGTGTGTGCAACATGGCATGGTCAAGTCCAGACCAAGCACTTGATGGTTTGGCCTTGGGATTAATAATTGACGCGGAAAAGCAGAGCTGGCAAGATAAATGGAGGTGCTAAAAGATAATGTAATAGTTCTAAATCCAAAGAGATGGATAGAATTCGGGTGGGGGTGGGGTGAGGTTATCCTCACCTGTCCTACGCTTCTCAATCCACTGCTCACATAACTCATACCGCCCACCATCACCATCCCACCTTTGCCCCTTCCTCACCACAGATTCTGAGTTGGGAGGGTATTGATTGTTGGCAACCAACAGTTTCTGCATCTGAGCCTTCGTCAAGCTCTTCTTCAGCTGGTCTCTGTACTGCCACATCAGAGTGCTCTGCTCCTGTGCACATGTGGGCGTTTACAAGTACAACAACCACATGGTCATGTATATGAAGGGGTGTGGCTATCTGGATGAGGAGCATTACATACCCTCAGTGCTTTCTCCTCCTCCGTTTCTACTTTCTTTTCTGTCTTCTGTTTCTTCACAGGAGCTGGAGACTCAATATTCTTGCGCTTCTTACTGCAGAAAAAAAGAAAATTTTTTACACAAACAAATACATTCCCAAAAAATCCAAAATATAAGGAGGGGGTTGGGGGGGGGGGGTGGGGGGGGGGGGATTATGAAAGCAAAAAAGCTCTGTCATATTTGCTGGGATATTTTCAACTGCTGAGCCAGTTCTACTAAATCACTAATCTTAAATCCCACTCTGCACTGACCTGGAATTGAACATCCCAAGTACGAAATCACTTACACTTACAACCATGACTCTTTCCACTTGCGACAGTTTAACAACAACAACAAAGAGAATAGAAAAACCAGTTTCTTTTAATAACTTTATGAGGAGGAATGAAACCATACCCTCATATATGATTGGGTCACTAACATAAGTCAGTAAAATATCACCGAGAGAGAGAAAGTAGTTGCCACACAGCAGCTCGTTGCCAGGGGCAATCACAGCTGTACACATTGTAGCTGGAATGGTACTCTTCAATTACTCCATATCCACTGCACACACATACCCTTACCCTTTGATGTGTCCAACTTTAGAGACAAACTGCTTCTTGAGACCATCCTTGTCTTCTGTCTTGAGCTTAGTGAAGCCCGAGAGTGACTCCGGGCCAACTCCCTCTGCCTCTAGAGAACTTAGGTTGTCAAGGAAACACTCTACGTGATGCCATGCAGGAATGCAATGGGAAAATTTCTTCTGGTCCAGTTCCGGTTCCATCATTTTAGAAATCCTGATTTCACCCTATGGATAATATTCAATATGAAAATGACAGTAAGAAATGGTATTTTATTCTTAAATATGATGAAGAAAGTTGATAATGAACAAACACAACACAAGAACAATAAATGACAACACAACATGAATAACAAACAAATGAAAAACACAACACAACATAAATAACAAACGAATGAACAAACATGCACAAAAAAAATAATGGACAAACACTACATGAACAATAAATGAATGAACAAACATAAATGAGATAATTTTATTAATAACCACCACCCATGGCAGGTTGCACCCTAGGGCATTTGCTACATATGCAGTGCCATACACTCCCAGGTCCACAATGATCCCCATCACAAGCAGGGTGTCAATTCCCTCATAACCTCACAGGTTGGCTACATAACAGAAATCAGCTGCTCTTAAAAACTATTGCATGCAAAACTATTTACGCAATGAGTTTTGCACGTTATTGCAAGAACGCTGATTCAAGAAAAATAGCTTTGCTTGAGTCAAACAAATTAAAAACACGCTCTAATAGAGCTGTTTAACCAGGGCAGAGTTGCTCCCAGGGCAATATTTTCCACAATGCATTATTCCTGCTAGGACATTGTCCTTGCCAGGCAAGTCAGAGTAATTGTTGCTGAAGTCGTTTAGAAACATGTAGCCCTCAATGTGGCAAGTGCATATGAGCAACTTGATAAGAAAGCCATTCAGAGTGTGTGTGTGCGTGTGAGTGTGTGTGTGTGTGTGTGTGTGTGCGTGCGTGTGTGTGTGTGTGTGTGTGTGCTGTGTTGTAGTCTAAAGATAGAATTGACAATTTCAAATTCAATTATTTGCAGTCCGAAAGTACCAGAAGTAACCTACTGAATTCATACACAGTTACAATTATTTTTCCTTTCTGTCCTTGGTAGCTGCAATATATCAGGCATGCACACATACCGGCACTCACAGTCCACTTGATTTGTTTTCTTAATCCATTGCACACACATGCACGCATGCATGCACCCACCCACACACACAATATCATGTGTGCACCCACCCACCCAAACACACATGTGCAGTGCCCTTGCATCTGTAGTAACCACTCAGCCTCAGATCTGTGCTCACCTTGTCAATCTGGGTGTTACAACCCTTGCAATTGCTCCTGTTAGACTTAGCGTACTCCACAGTGAGGTCACTCCTGGTGACCTTACTTTTCTTGGTGGACTTCTCAGCAGCAGGACCATCAGTAACATCCGTGTCCCCATCAGCCTGACCTGTAATCTTCTTCCGTATGCGCTCCTGATCCTCCCACCGCAGAGAACCGAAGCCAGACACAGTACTGCTGTCAACGATGACTGAGCCCTTGAAGAAACACGCAAAGTGATACCAATTTGGCTGCTTGCCATCAAAGAAGTGAGACTGCATGAGGAAGAAGAAATGACCATCATGGTAGTTATATCTAGAATGAAGGTGGGGAAGGGGAGGGGGGAGGGGAGGGGGAGGGGAAGGAGAAAGGAAATCTTCCTCTCTGCCAGTGCAGTCTTACATCCTTCAGATAAGTATTAATATATACAGTAAATTAAGGCCTATCCACACTGTAGTCTCGAGTAGCTAGACAGAATAAAAAGGGAATAATCCGTCCGGTCACTGTAGCCAGGTTTTCATGATCCCAGCGGAAGTGTGTCACAGGCCAAAAATTTAGTTGGGGTAAGGATATTAAACACAAGTTTGTGAAATATAGAATAAAAAAACTCATTTCCTTATTTCTCTTCCATGAAATTTATTCATTGCTAACTATATGATATGCAATAGGTGACGTTTTACAATTCTGATAAATCAAATTTGGCTACAGAATCTAGTAACTGGCTCATGAAAACCTGGCTCCAGTGACCAGACGGTTTATCAGCGAAGCGATAGGTAAAGGGTTTGGCTATGCAAGACTATCCACACTATACACTAAAACCTGCTTCACCTGGGTCTGGAACAGGTCCACGTGTCTACATTAGAATGTGTTTAATCCCAACAAATTCCCTGTGAAGTCTTCTGAAGGGTAGGTTTCAAATGGCTCAGATTTATTTAACATTCCTGAGGTTTTATTGTTGATGCACGCTTTTAGGTGTATTAACAGCTCTCTCCCTCTTCTTTCTCCACAGGTTGAGCGATAAAATTTCAGAGGGAAAAAAACAGAATAAAGTAGCACACGAGCAAATAAAATATGTTTTTATACCAGGTACATGCTAAATCAATCAATCAGCCCAGCCAATTAGTCAGCCCACACGGATAATGTGGAGAGGTCAGTGCTATGCCAGTGTGGACAGAAGGAAACATTATAGACCTGGTGTCACTGAAGAGAGGTGCAAACCAGTTTGTAGTGTGGACAGGCCTTCAGTGTCTTGAATATATAAATATTATATGATATTTCTGATTTTTTTGGAACCTTCAAGCACAATAGATCTCCTAGAACTGTCAATGTTGATGAGTCAGTCTGTCAGCAGCATAAATAATGCCATGTGATCTAGTGAACTTTTGAACTTTATATTAATTTGTTTTCATAGTGAGTTAATCTTAATGGTTTAGGAATATGCTATACTGTCAGTGTATATTATTGGTGGATTAGAAACTCATCGTGGATTGGAGAAGCTATTTTATGGGTTGTCATGGAGAAAAATAAGAACTATCCTTTTTTTTCCTCTCTTTTGTAAATAATTTATCAACGATATAAATAAAACAACTCTTTACTAACAGGGCTTGTAAAAACTATGAAAAAATTGTGACTGAAATAGCTATTCACCTGGACCATTTTCGCCATCCTGAGGGTATCTTTCGTGATGGTGCCTTTGCATTGGGTACAACTTGCTCGCCCAGACTTGGCGTACTCCGCCTTGAAGGGTTTATCCAGATCATCCGCCATCCTTACACAGCTCGTTCTACTATAGCCAGAGAATGATTGAAATTCAAGTGGGGAAGAATATCCTACTGGTCAAACTTCGGAATAGAGATGGGAATTATTAAGCGACCCTTTACCAGTACAACCTGACTTCATTTGCTTGGCTATCAATAAATTGTTGGTAAAGGGTCTGCCTCATATGTGAGTGAGGACCATCTGATTGAATAAAATTATGCCAACATTTGGCGAAATGGTACATTTTTGGTATAATCAGAACAAGAGCAGCCCACACTAAAATCTGTGACAAATAATTACTATAATATTGATTAAAACTGTGTTATAGACCAGGCAAAATAATTCTTTAGAAGCTTAAGCTGAGGTTAAAGTTGTGGTAAGATATACAGCTTTTGGGTTTTTATATGTGAAAGAACTTAGCTGTAACCACAGGGTTTCCAGACAGTAAAAATACTGAGTTGTAACCACTTAGTTGTAACAAACTTCAGTTTTTCCAAGCAGTTTGCTTGCACTGGCTCATACTGCCTGCTTAGCACAGGCACTGTGTATGTGCATGCTTTCCGGAGGTGGGTGGGTGGGTGCCGGCCTAATCCACAAATAACTATCATTTTGTATAAAATATCTTACCATTATGTACAATTTATCTGTCTGTATATTTGCCATCCCCTCCCAGACATTTTGGCCTACAAGGGCCTTAAATCTTTGGGGGGGGGGGGGGGAAGGGGTGATGGTGGTTCCATGGGGGTGAGTTGGTGAGAATTTGAATAAAACTCCGGCCATAGGGCTGGAAAAAAAGCCAAAAATGGTATTTTAGCCAGAAAAACTAATAGAGCTACAGGCCTAAAACTTGGTATGCATATACAACTCAACTCTGGGAATAACATTGGGTGGGTCCCACTTGGCCACACCTCTTCCTCTTGATGTGTAAGGCTACAAATGCCAAAAATGGTATCTTGATAAAACACTTTGACCTATGTAGTTATATTCATGAACCCTTATATATTAATATTGGTGTTGCCAGGGGAACATTTTAAGAATGTCTACAGGTCATACGCCTTCCTGTATTCGTGTCAGACCACCAAAAAGAGCCAAAAATGGTACTTATACCAAATTTTTTTTAAATTTTTTTTTCTCTTGTTTGTTCAGTAACTTCTCCCAGACAATTGGGCCTCAAGGGCTAAACTTTTTAGGGTTTGATGATAGTCACCCGTGGGGGACATTATAACAAAGTTTGGCTAAGATTGGTTCATTTGCTAACTCCTCACAGACAATCAGGCCTAAATGGTTCAACTTTTTAGAGTTTGATGAGGGCCACCCTGTGGGTAGTTATAAGGAAGTTTGGTGAAAATCAAAGTGAAATCCTGATCATGGCCTATTTCTTTTTCTCAAAATTTTCTGGTTGTGGTCACTACTCTATGCCTGAGTAGACCACTCCACTTACTACAAACCAGATTGTGTAAAAACATAGTCAGCAAAACTATTGTCTCCATCCAAAGGATGGTACTTTTCTAGTGGTATTAAATATTATATTTACTCTTAGCTGACTGATGAGTATTGAAAAAGTGTATTTATATTCAAATATGCACTAACATTAACTCCACACTGGTTTGTCAACTGTTAACCATAAATATAACAACTGGAAGGGAAAAAAAAACACTAGAAGAATCTGCCCCTTCAAATTCACAGATGAATAGAGTATACACAATCAGTCTTTCAGCAACTAATGAAGTGTACTAGCAAAATTCTCACCCTACAGGCAGTTTTGGCCACCTGTGTTAGCAAATTTGTTCAGTTTGTTTAACATATACACAAGTTATCTATTGTGGGAAATTGCTCCATTTCATTGCTTTAGCCAGATGACCAGTTATAGAATTGTCCATAATGCTTCAAAATGCTTGCCCTACGCCCCTAGCCCTAGCTAGATAAACTGAGTGATATGACAACTATTACTAGACAGTCACACAGACATAACATAAACATTGACACTAATTGATAATCATATGATCAAACAAACTTATACAATTAATTGACATTTATTAGGTCACACAAACACAATATAATTATCTAAAATACTGACAGATGCTTGCCTAAGCACTAATCCATTCGTGGAAAGGAAGGAAAAATATTGCAGAGGATGTGTAGTGAACATTTAGCCATGAGAGAAGAAGGCAATTGCCAGGTGAAGGCTATCTACATTCAATGTTCGCCCCTGGGTCTTGTTAATTGTCACAGCAAAGTGAAGCCACAGGGTAAAGTGAAGACTCTTGAATTGTGAAGGCTAATCTGAAGGATAGTTGACATGCATGGACTGAAGACATCTTCACCCTTGCCATTCCAGTGATGATGGTATCTTCGAAGATTTGAGGCATCAGCTTGCAGATTACCAGCATTGTACCATAGCAGAGTCTGGGTGGGTCCATGTTCTCTATCACATAACTGGCACACCCACCTTCAATGGAGGACCAATGAACATTGAAGTGAACCACTGAGTAATTCTGCAGGATAGATTTCCACTTTGTTCTTGCATTACTATTGTGTTCATGCACCTGTATTCTTGGACATTGCCAGGTACTTGTTGCAACAGTTGAACATCAAGTCAGTTGACAGCTGCACTCTTGGGAGCTAGAATAGCACCTTCACAAGCAAGTGGTGATTTTGGCAGTGTTGGGCAAGATTGGGATAAATCTTGACCTCACAGTCAGATGCAGCAATGGTAGCAATTTGACTATCTCAATGGTCAATTAACAACACAGTGCACACAATGAAGAATATTGAAGTAAACCCCCACTCATTCTCGAACTAAACCTGCCTCCTATAATGATGGATGATTCTCCCCTCCATTGCTAGCACATGTATGAAAGTGCCCAAGCCACTCTCCACCAGTACACCTCACCAATGACTAAATTACATGATTAATTTTCTTGCAGTTAAAGTTAACGTAAAGTCAGACCTCCTCAACATACTAGACTATCATATCTTCAGTTTATGATAAAGGTTAGGCAAGGATTTTCTGAATCACAAGTCAGTGGAATCTACTTTGGAGAGAAAAAAAATTAATAATTAAAAAAAATTTTTTTTAATAATAATAATCTGTGCAGGTAAAACAGGTGTGGAATTGGAATTGAACACCTTGTTCCAAATTTAAGAGTTTCATTTAAAACTAAGATGATCTAAAAAAATACACAGCAACAAAAAAAAACAACAAACACTTGTGCACAAATTATATAATTTTATATACAGGTTTTATATTCATTTTTAAATGGCCAGTAGTAATCATTTCATGCTTTTGAGTTTCCTCCTCAGTTTGATGAAGTCTTTTGCTGAGGTCTGTTTCTTGCAGCCATACTGCTCGTTGAAGTGGTAGAGGCCAAAGCATGCCTCCCCACACAAGTGACAATATTGGAAGGAACATTTCCGACAATGGAGCCAGTTACTGTCTGACGGCTTTACATCAACCTGCACATTGGAACACCATGTCTCTTGATATATACTATATATATATGTATGTCACAACATTGGTGAAACAAACATACAAACAACAAAACATATTTACTGTTGTAGTAGGTACAACAGTAAGTACAGCAGCAGTAAGTACAGCAGTTATTAGTAGGAAACTCAGCACAGTTTTTGTTTTCAGATGTTGAGGAGTTGCTGAACTCATGGAGTCCCCACTCACTCATTTTAAATGAATATTTCAGTCATCAATATTACATGTGTATGGAAAACAACCCTGCACTTGGTCTTGCTTGGGTTAGTTGAAAGTGCCATGACTTATGCAGTGGATATAATCAATGCATGCTGTTAAGATACAGGCTCCTTGATATTCCCCCTACTTCCCCACTTACTTGAGTAGCCCTACATTCATACACATATCTATACTGAAGACGTAGAGGTTGGAAGAGTAGAGTTAATCTTGAGGTAGACTTTAGATATGCTACTCTCCTGAGAACAGGTGTTCTTTCTTTCTTTTTTTCCACTTCCCCCCCTCCCCAATTTAATCAGATCATTAACCACACACACACATGCATGCACACACACACACACATACACACACACATACACACACACATACACACACACACACACTAATATCACTGCACATGAAGAATGCCGATTTACTTGGCCACATCTAAGGCACTTGATGTTGAGGGCATCCTCCAGTTCCTTCAGGTCGTTGTAGCCCACCACATCGCTGGCCTTGGCTGGAGCTAGGTAGTCCTGGTCCCTGAACAGCTTGCACTTACCACCTTCAAAATGACTGTACCTGATCGACCAATCAATTTAATCATAATGGAAACAAATAATTCGAATGTGTTAATTTCTTTTATTATTATTATTATTATTATTATTATTATTATTATTATTATTATTATCATCATCATCATCATTATTATCATTATTATTTTAATCGTAACAAGTGAGGCATTCATAGTTGATAAGCTGGTTGTTAATCAATAGTTCTACACTTGCATATTCTAATTTATAATATATACATACAAATATTGGCTCTATTTAGTTTGGATCTTTCCTTACCTGAACACATATCAATGACCAGCTGCATGTGTTGTCAAGGGCACTAAAGTACTGCATGTGAAATAGTTGCATTAGGTAAGGTTCATCTCCACTCTGATCAACGAATGAAGCACTCACAGTTGTTGACACACTGGATAGTTTTAATTGAGTTTTATTGTGATGGCATGACACTAAGCTCAACTTGGTATATTGATGATTAGCACTGTGTGTGTGTGTGTGTGTGTGTGTGTGTGTGTGCATGTGCGTGCTCGCGCACGTGCTATCAGGGAGGTCCTCCTAGACATGTGGACAGACCTGGTGTAACTTGGCAAGAAGGTTCCCTTAGGCTCTGGTCCGGGACAGAAAATTTTGGTTTTGACCTGCTGCTTCTTGTTGTGGCTGAACAATCTGCCTCAACCAATCCTATATTATTTCACATCACTCATAATAAGATATTGTTATTGATTACTTATTACCATATGTTACAACAACAAAGAAAGAAAAAAAAAAAGGTATATACACTCAAACTATCTTTTCCAGACTCCCAGCCTTCGGGCACTCTCCTTTACCCACCACCCCTCTTCCTTCCCAAGCTGCAAATACAAGGACTGAGTGCCACAGCACCACCATGTCCTGTACTGTTGGTTTCTCTTTGTTGTTTTGTTTATTTTCTTTTTTGCTATTTTTTAAAAATTTTTTTTAATGAATTTAACTTTGCAAGATGAGAGCGGAATTGTGGCTTCTGCTGGTTATGTATTTAAAGAGCTAAATTTTTTTCTTTGTCTGAACAAATGGACACCTGGCTCACAGAAAAGGTCAGTGATGACTATTGAAAACAGATGGAAATTATTCACGAGCTTGAGAAAGGAATTTCTTGAAAATTATTGCTAAAAAAAATTGGAATGCAGTGAAGCAATCAATGCCCCAGATACGTCACTGCTGTGGCTGGAATCTCAAGGCACTGAACCAGATCATCTTTCTAGTAAAAAAACAAAACAAAACAAGATGCCACAATAGATAAGTCAAAATTAATTTCAATAAACATTTATTAATTTTTTACTTGCAAAAATGAATGAGCATGATGTGTTGCTTGTGTGTGTGTACACAAATGATTCTCCCCAAATCAAGTATATGGAGATATGAAAAACACTAAGCAAAGCACCCGCAAACACTGCAGAATATATGTAAATCACCCACATATAGCCAAGTCTGAGTTACAGGCAGTGCCAGGCAGGTCCCAAGCTGCCCTGATGAGGGAAGTTGGAGTGTAATTGGTTTAACCAAATAGCTGATATGGTACAGCTACTGATTACAATGAAAGGAACAGAATGGGATGGGGATACTCTACATTTTCTTTTCTTTTCTCTTCTTTTTTTCCAAGCTATTTGTATAGATGTTATGTAATGGACATCTTGAATGCTGTACTATATCAAAAATATACACTAAATGTACTATATAGAATCTATTACCCTTATAACTTCATGAGCCTAGCATCCCAGCTGATATTATAGGCCCTAATTAAAGCAGAGCATGGACCCTTTACCAAGCTCTACCTGAAAATTAAATACAAGCTCAAGTTTGGCTTAGCTAATCTTAATCTATAGCTGCCTGACTACTTACCTAGTATCCAGAAAATATATACTCTTTTATTACACGCTGCCTAGATCAATTCATCATTGCCTTTGTAGGGAAGTTATAATAAGTCCGCTTCCCTGCTACTGCTTGCATCACTGTTGTATCCCTCCCAGACAATAACAGCAAGATGACCAAAAAGCACTTCAAGAAAACTGGTAAAGATTAACAACCTCACAAACAGTATGTTGTGCATTAATTCAACCGTATGGTAAAGTCAAGTAAGTTACGTCCAAATTTCTGTGTGTTACTTGCGCTGCCACACAGCTCCCCCCAGAACTGACTTGATTGTAATTAACTTTATCGTAGATGGTTATTTCAGTCCAATAACCATGCTGGTGTCCTGATGATTCGTCCAGAGCATGTAGATCCTGGGATTGCGGCCTTTGGTTGCTCTTGAGGTGGTAGAACAGTGGGCTGTGGGGAAGGGTGTTGAGGGCGACCACGTCATGGTAGCTGCGCCACTTGGACCTCAGCAGACTTATCAGCATGTGCGACCTTTAGTCTGTCAATAGAAATGGTCTCCTCCCGATTGCCGATCTGAACCCTGAAGAATTTGTCCCCTGGGGCCAATACACGAAATGGGCCATCATAACATGGCTGTAAGGGCGACTTGTGGCCGTCGTGATGAATGAAGATGAACTTAGCCGAAAATAGAGATGTAGGCGATGATGTGGTGGGAAAGTCATGGTGTACTGGAGGAACAGGTCAGAGATCTGATACATTGTCACGGAGGCGGCGGAGCAGTTCTGGAACTGGTTCACCCTGGCCATGACCCACAAACTCCCCAGGAACTGTGAGCGGAGACCCGAACACTAGGTCTGCTGGAGATGTACCTAGGTCGTCTTTCGGCATGGTCCTGAGGCCAAGCATGACCCAAGGAAGTTCGGAAATCCATGATGTTGATTGACAGCGCGCTCTGAGGGAAACCTTCATGCTTCAATGGAACCGCTCCACAAGGCCATTTGCCTGGGGATGGTAAGCCGTAGTGTGGTGCAGCTTGGTCCCGAGGAGATCAGAGAGATCTTGCCAGAGTAGGGACGTGAACTGGGGTCCTTGGTCGGAGGAGACATTGGAGGGAAGTCCATAACAAGTAATCCAACCACTCAAGAAGGCCTCAGCCACATCTTTGGTATTTGTGCTAGCCAGGGGAATTTCTTCTGGCCAGCGAGTGACTCTGTCCACCACTGTGAGGAGGTGGGTGAAACCCTTGGAGGGAGGGAGTGGCCCTACAAGATCTACATTCACATGATCGAAATGGAGTAGGGGCTCGTTGTACTTGCATAGTGGGGCACGATGGTGGAAATTGATTTTGGCTCGTTGGCAAGCGATACATGATTTGGCCCATTCTCCCACTTGTCGACCAAGGCCATGCCAAATGTACTTACGGGCTACCAGTTTGCGGGTTGCCCGTACGCCTGGGTGGCTGAGGCCATGAAGAGTGTCAAAAATATGGCGGCGGAAGGAGACAGGTACGAGGGGACGTGGCCGACCAAGAGACACATCACATAATAGAGTTGTTATTGGGTCCAAAAGGAATGTCCTTAAGTTGAAGTCCCGTAATTGCTGTCCGACAGGCAGCCATGTCAACCAGATCTGCGAGTTGGGCAGCTGCAAGGGCAGAGAAATCAATGCCCCCACTGATGGCTGAAATAGCAGCCCGGGAAAGAGCATCTGCAACCACATTGTCTTTGCCTGCAACATGCCTAATGTCCAGGGTGTATTCTGAGATCGCTGAGAGCTGGTGCTGCTGCTGTGCAGACCAGGCATCTGAGACCTTATGATGGCGAATGTGAGTGGCTTGTGGTCGGTAAAAAGTGAAAACTGACATCCCTCCAGGAAATACCGGAAGTGCCGAATAGAAGCATAGGCAGCCAGTAATTCTCGGTCAAATGCACTATAACTGGTCTGGGCCAGCTGGAGCTTGCGGCTGAAGAAGGCTAGTGGTCTCCAGAGGCCATCTGTGAATTGCTCGAGGACGCCTCCAATGGCCAAATCTGAAGCATCAATAGTCACAGCCGTGGGGGCATCCTGGCAGGGATGAACCAGAAGTGTAGCAGAGGCCAGGGCAGTCTTTGCATCGTGGAATGCTCTGTCCATGGGGATTGACCATTTCACCAGAGAGGTCCTGGTGGAATGGCCAACCAAAGCGCTGTAGAGAGGATGAAGCAGCTGTGAAGCGGCAGGTACAAACCTGTGATAAAAGTTAATCACTCCTAGGAAGGCCTGCAATTCCTTGATTACAGTCGGGCGGGGGAAGTCTTGGATGGCTGTCACTCAGGTTGGCATGGGTCGTATGCCTTCAGTGTTGACCACATGGCCGAGGAAAGTTATCTCAGTTACACCAAAAACACACTTGCCTGGATGAATAATGAGGCCATGTCGTTCAAGACGATCAAAAATGGCAGTGAGGTCCCGAAGATGCTGAGAGGGGGAGGAACTGGCCACGAGGATGTCATCCAGGTAAATGAACACACACTCAAGATCCTGCAAGACCGAGTCCATCAGCCGCTGAAATGCCTGAGCCGCATTGGCAAGGCCAAACGGTGTGCGGAGAAACTCGAAAAGGCCGAAAGGAGTTATCACTGCTGTCTTGGGGATGTCCATAGCACGTACCGGAATCTGGTGATAGCCATTAATCAAGTCGATCTTTGAGAAAATCGTTTTGCCCGAAAGTTGACTAGCAAAGTCTTGGATGTGGGGCACCGGGTAACAGTCAGCCTTGATTCGGCCATTGAGGTGTCTAAAATCCCCCCATGGGCGCCAACCACCTCCAGGCTTGGGTGCAATGTGGAGTGGGGATGCCCATTAACTGGAGGAGCGCCGGATAATCCCAAGGTCTTCCATCTCTTTGAATGCAGCCTTGGCAACAGCGAGTTTGTTGGGGGACAAATGCCTAGCTGGCGAGCAGATAGGAGGAGACTGACCAGTGTCAATACAAAGCTCGACCCCGTGAGGGATCCTGTCCTTGCAAAAAGTTAACTCAGTGAGTTTGGGCCTAGAGGTGAGAAGGTTGGCATAGACACTGTTTACCTGAGGAGGTTTGGTCATGGCCAAAGGTACTAGTAGACACAATGCTGGGTGCAATAATGGTGACATACATAGCAGAGTGAATGAGGCGCTGTCCTCCAAGGTCGACTAGGAGTCCGTTAGCATGCAAAAAGTCTGCACCAAGGATGGCCTGGTTCACATCAGCGATGATGAAAGACTCTTGGAAGCATTTGTTGCCCAATTTAAGTGGAAGGCAACGTGTACCGTAAGTTTTAATTTCCGTCCATTTGGCTGCCACCAGTGGGGCAGAGTGGGTAGAGGAAACAGCTGCACAGTGATCAGCAGGAGAAGCCAGGACGAGAGAAACTTCTGCCCCTGTGTCAATGAGAAAAGAGCGTCCCGAAGCCCTATCCTGGATATGAAGAAGCCTTGAGTTTGTGGCGCCAGCCACCACGGCTACTGGTGACCGGCGTTGGTGTTTCCCACTGGCGGTGTTTTTGCTAGGGGAACATGGGACATCGGGCAGTTGTTCTGTGTGCATTTCCTAGCATCAGTTCCATACCATGCATGGTAGAAACATAGCCTGGTGTCTTTTTTAGTGCTGCACTTTTGGTGTGTGCGATCAATGGCCGCAACATCGACATTGCCAACCAGAGATGATGGCTGGTTCAGTCGGTTGCCGGAAAGTGCGAAGTAGGCATCAGCTTGCTCAGCCAGCACGTGGATGGTCAGAGCAGTTGAATGGGCCAGGTGGTCTTGGACATCAGCTGGGAGCTGCCATAGGAAAAGAGCCTTGAATAGGATGTGATCAGAGTCCTCACCAGCGACACGCAAGCATCTTGCTAAGGAGTGCAAACAGTGTTCCATCACCCATCCCAGGCCAATCCAGAAGCATCTTGCTCCTTTCTAGGGGAGACCTGCTAAATGCAGAAAGGAGGCGATCTTTGATGGCCTGGTAACAGAGTACCAGCAGCTGGGGGGTTCCTAATAATGTCAATCACCCTATCCATAACCTGGCCCTTAAGTGCTGACACCACATAGCTATACCTGGTCTGGTCCTGAGTAATGGCAGGAACACGCAGGTTAAATTCTGCCCCAACAGCAATAAACCAGTACTCAATCCTGTCAGGTGAGAACTCTGATAGTTTGAGGGCTACTGTATTGATGGTAACTGCCATCAAAGCATCTGCAACAGCCTGAGCTTCAACCATAATGGGAACCGGGAATAAATGACCATGAAATTAGCAGTGAAAGTAGGAGAACGCTCTATCATTCCCTCTATCACTCCGCTTCCCTGCTACTGCTTGCGTCACTGTTGTATCCCTCCCAGACAATAACAGCAAGATGACTAAAAAGCACTTCAAGAAAACTGGTAAAGATCAACAACCTCACAAACAGTACGTTGTGCATTAATTCAACCGTATGGTAAAGTCAAGTAAGTTATGTCCAGATTTCTGTGTGTTACTTGCGCTGCCACACCTTCATATTTTTGCATTTGCTTTTCTTGGTTTGCTTAGTTGTTCAATAATAACTACTTCAACAGTGGGCCCCTTGTAAACAAAGTTCAAACAGCAGACCTTGAACATTACTATCACAGCAAGTGTTAAGTTTTGCTGGCTATAGTGTTTCACCTTCAGCTGCACACACAGGTGGATTTCATTCCCTTCATTTATTTCTTTTGCTACTTTCTATGAACCACTTTATAAACGGGATTGTTAATTTATCAACCCTTTACCCATTCATCTACTAAATTTGGCCAAAAATATTTCATTTTTTTAAATAGTATTTTCTTTTTCTACCTGCTCTTTCAAAAATAGGATTTTTGAGTTACTTACCCTTTACCAACATCACTACTAAATTTTGCCCAAAAGTACTGTTTAGTTTTTCTGTAAACTTATTTGACCTTTTGAGGAAATTCTAAGACCTTCTACAAGGACAAGACGACATGGGAGTAAAGTACAATGAGTGGTGAGTGGTGAGATCTCAGGTTCATAAAAATATGTTGACAGTTATGCAGGCAGGCACACATGCATGCACACAGGGAATTAGACAAATAATACAATATTCAGAGGGGGATATACCTTGGTCTCGCATTGATAAGTATAACTGTCGTGAGAACAAAATGCCTTCTATATTGCTTTGTTTGCCACCCCTCCCCCCACTCTAAACCATCAATTTCACTTTTAACAAGCTGTTTTGCAAAAGCTTGTTACATTTTCACCCTTTTTGTGTGTGTGTGTGTATGTGCATGCATGCACATGCGTGTGTTGTGGGTGTGCATGTTTGTGTATGTGCGCAGACCAAAATGAGGTGTAGGATACATAGGAAGTCATGCCAAGTTGGTTTGAGGTGGCCATGAGTTTTCTTCGTAGTGGTGTTCGTGTAAGTTTAGTATTCAATTTTGTCTGCCTACTTTACAGATCCCAAAAATTGCTGGCTCAGCACTTTAGTATTAAGGAAAAATATTTAATGGCTGATAATAAGGAACATAATATGCCCCACCTCCTTCCCTTGCTATTATCAGCGTGTTGTGAAAAACAAGGTGTAGTTATTGCTCCTTGCTTTTGCATTATACAACTACAGTTGCCATCCAACGGAATCTTGATGATGGCACAAGAACAAGATCAATCATATTTTCAATCATCTACCATAAACCTTTTTATATAAAGGTTGAAGGACATGGCCACTGCAATCTCAGAAATACATATTGACTAGAAACATTTTGTTTGTTTCATTGCACAGTATGTGCAACAAGACATGGTCAACAATAGCCGCAATCACAAAAACTTCACTTCATAATTAGATAGATGTGCAAAAGGTGTACATGTGTGACACCTCTTGTGGGATTCCATCCTCTGATGTTTTGTTACCTTCTTTTTGCCCCATTCCCTTGAAAACTTTACTAAATAAATCCTTGATTGACTTTCTCTTTAAAATTCTATTAATTTCTAGTTTTCCTACAGATATCTAGACTAATAAAAGTACATGCATGTAAAAATTTATTTTACAACAGATTTAGAAGATTTGAACTGATTTGTATTTAGAACGTTTTCCCTAAAATAATTTAAAATTTTAAGAAAATTCATTCATTCAAAACTTAAACAACAAATATCATTAAAAAAATAATAATAAAATAGCACAAAACAAAGCAATAAAGACAATAAAAGAAACTTTAAGACATTTGTTTGTTGTATTAAATGAATTGATGCTACATGTGAAAATTATGAGTCACCACACAAAACACAGTTTGTTAAAAAAAATTTTTAAAACCTACAGTGGTACACCTACTAAACACCTCAATAGCCACTTCCAAACAGCCCAACTGCAACTCCCAAATAACCCAAGAGCAACTCCCAAACAGTTCAAAGGCTATTTCCAAACAGCTCAAAAGCGATACCACATTTCTCATTTAGCAACTCCCAAACAGCTGAAAGCTCTCCTAAATTGCTCAATAGAACTCCCTAAGAGCAAATGCTAAAAATAGAGGGACTGAGCATGCAAAGTCGGCAGCTCGTCCATTATTATGATCAATCTAGTTTGATCACCTCATAGAGGTGGATGAAACACCTTGTGTGGTCAGTGCATTTTCCCAATGCCATGTCTATATAGAGGACTTCATGTGGTGAGTGCACTATCTTCTGGGCCATTAAATCAGTGCTCTTTGCTATTATTATTATTACTACTACTAATCAACAACAACTACACCAATAAGTACACATGCCTATATAGAGGACAACATGTAGGTTAGGCCAGGAGAGAGTTCAGTACAAACTTAGCAATGCCAAGGTCAGGACACATTAACCCTTGCCCAATCTTACCAAACATATGGACCTTAATCACACACACACACACACACACACACACACACACACACACACACACACACACACACACACACACACACACACACACACACACACACACACACACACACACACACACACACACACACACACCTCATCTTGCATGCAAACCTTGATCCTTGACATGAACCCTGACCTTTGCATGAGCCTTACCCCATGATGATTTTGCCACAGATCCAGCAGAAGTCCTGGCCACACATCTTGCAGCTAATCTTGTTGCAGCCGTCGTTCTTCTGGATGGTGGTGCGGCAGGAGGAACAGAACTGCACGTCATCAGTGGTCATCACCCACAGTACACTCTGTGCACATGTGCAGACAGGTCACAGGATGCACTACATGGTGGGGGGTTAGGTCCACACTTTGAATGGGTGTGGTTTTGAGGAGTTACTTCATCAATTAGATACACTCCATAACAAGAATTGATAGTTATTATAAACCACAAAAAAGGGGGATTTTTATATTTTTTAAACTCCAGATGTGTGTGATAAATAGAGTCTAACAGGACACAACATGTTCAATAGTGATTCAAGGGAACTATACCATTACTACCTCTTACACAATGAACCTTACCACATCCCAATATAGAGGGCATCCTTGAATTTATAGAACCTTATGGTAAATTATATAGAACACAAAGTAGTCATCAAACACACAAACCTTGAGTTCCTCTGTCCTCCTCTGCTTGTCTTCCTCACTCTCTAGCTTGCCTCCTCCTCCCTCCTCCCCCACGTCCACCAACTGTATAAAAAGGTATACATAACATGCTTGACCCACAGGCAAACACCAGGACAAGGCTACTCACAGACCCACAAGGTAACCACATCATTCTGCACACGTAAAAAGCTATACATCACCCTAATATATATATGTACATATAGAGTAACATTAGTGGTTCACTAACTTCAGCTGTATTTTCCAGCTGTGGGATCAGCTGCAACGTGTGTAAAACCAAGAAATGCTGAGTCAGTGTCATCATTCACATTATTGAGCCAAATGAAACCTTACCCAGCATGGAAGGTAGGACAGGTGTGTGCCCTGTGATGTAATGTAGTCTTACAGACCAATTATGTGCACACAACCATCCCCTGGATGGAGATAACAATTACATACTATAGGATACAAATAGTGTGGCCATAATAAAAAGTGTGGTGTATTTGCTGCTCCAGTTAAGAAAATACCCAGTTATCCAATTGTACAACAGATTCTCCATCTGTAACCACTAATCTGGTACTATTAACTCTTCTACACCTGCTGAGCAACACCTGTTACCTAACTCTTCTATATATCTTTCAACAGTCAACTAGCCCTCTCTACTTTGGGGGAGATATAGTGAGCCTGGAGAGTGATTTATTAAATATGAATTGATGTAATTAACTTCCCCTTCTCTTTGGTTTATCTTGAAGATGTGGCCAAGTGGTAGCACAGCTCGGGAATTCGAGTGACTCAAGCTGGCAACATCCTTAATGAAAGTAACTGAGCAATGTTTGTACTTATTAGATTAATTATGTGAGATAAATATGCAGAACTAATTCGCTAAAATCTATCAGCAGTTTTTGAAGAAGACAAAAAGCTACATAAAACTAGAACTAATGTATAAGCTTAAAAGGCTTTCAAATAACTAAGTCAATATGGAATATAATTATTTATCTAAATAATTTTAAAGCACAAAAGAAGCTATATTTATAGGATGGAAAAAAATTATTTTTTTAGGAAATGGAAGCCAATATGAACTAAGATGGAATATAGATATGAAATGAAAGTGAGAATCAGTATGTGCTAGATGGTGGTGCCCTCCTTCAGCACATCCCATGGACGCGAGGAGCTATTTATCATGATTTATGCACAGTATATACAGACTATGTGGCAAGGAAGTATGGGAAGGCAATTATTATCTTTGATGGCTAAGGTGAAACATCCACAAAGGACATGATGCACCTGGGATGAAACAAAGGGCCAGCTGGAGTGAATGTGATATTCACTGAGGAAATGCAACTCAGCATGAAGAAAGCAACTTTTCTGGCAAACAGTAAAAACAAACAAAGATTCATCAACATGCTTGGCAGCTATCTAGAGAAAAGGAAATACAAGGTGTACCATGCTCCAGGGGATGCTGACTTGCTCATAGTACAGAAAGCTGTGGAATCATCTACAGTAATGGACACAGTACTGGTTGATGATGACACAGATCTTCTTGTTTTACTGTGCTATCATGCTAGCCTAGACTCACACAGCATATTTTTTCAACAAGAACCCAAGAGAAACACCAAAAATCCCAGAGTGTGGGATATTAAGGCTGTAAAGGAGCAACTGGGGCCTGAAATCTGTGCTTATATCCTTTTTCTGCATGCAATCATTGGATGTGATACTACTACTCACCTGTACAGTATTGGTAAAGGCACCTCCCTCAAGAAAATCATATCAAGCACACACTTTTGAGATAAAGCCAAGGTGTTTAATGCAGATTCAGCTACCCCAATGGATATAGCTGCAGCAGGAGAGGAAGTGCTCATAAGTTTGTACAATGGGAAGCAAGGCGAACAACTAGATTCTCTTCACTACAAGCGTTTCTTTGAAAAAGTGGCTACAAATGTTTCACATGTTCATCCACAAACTTTACCACCCACTTCAGTGCTGCAAAGTATCACAGCCTTTGTGTCTATTTTCAGGTACAGGAATGGAAGGGTAATAAGCTTAATCTGTTAGAATGGGGCTGGGAAAAACATGAAGGAAGATTCATGCCCTGCACACTGACTTGCCCCCAGCTCCAGACGAGCTCCTGAAAGTCATCAGGTGTAACTGCCACACAGACTGAAGCACTTTGAAGTGTACATGCCAGAAACATAATGTGAAATGCTGTCCTGCATGTGATAACTGCAGAGGATCTGGCTGCACAAACACTGACAATTTTTACTTTGATGACAAAACTGATGAATTTTCTCATTTAAAAACATGTCTTTATTCAATTGATGATGAAAGTGATGAATTTTCTGATTAAAAAACATGTCTTTATTCTATTCATGATGAAAGTGATGAGTTTTCAGATTTAAAAACATTTCTTTATTCTATTTGCAACTCAAATTGTATTATTATCTGCTATACATATTTTCAGTACAACTTTAGCAGGTGTTTCGGTCACATTCAAATGGCCAAATTCCAGTTAAAATATGCTTTCGGCTAAGTTAAATTTTCTATACTTTCCTCCCATAGGATTCCTTAGGACTTTTAGTATGTTATAGAGCACATTTTTCTGTACTAGAGTATGTTGAAAATGTTTGTGTTGCAATTTGTTTAAGGTTGACCCACTCTTTTTTTTTTTTTCATAAAATGACTGGACTAATAGAGCAATAGAACGGAAAGCATTAGCGATTGTGCAAGGTATCAAACATTTTAGAACGTACTTATAGGGTACAAAATTTCAGGTGGAGACTGATCACAACCCCCTTACCCACTTTGGGAGAATGAAAGATTTACATGGAAAAGTGGCCAGATGGGTTCTAGCACTTCAGCCTTATCAATTTGCATTGTCACACAGGGCGGGGACTGCTAACACCAATGCTGATGGGCTGCCTTGCGATCCGGGATCACAATCTAAGGATGGGGGGATATCGGAGAAAGACTAAAATACAGAGGCATCAAATCTGGGAATATTCTAAACCAAAAATTGGTGTACAGATAATTAACAAGAAAACATAGTGATGACATAGGGGAGATGGCTCGTAAATTATAAAGGGACAGAACATTGTATTTTTTGTCAGTTAAGTCATTATTGTGTATTTTTATTCAGTTGGAGTATTTCAGTGACCTTATATAGTTATTTGCCAATAGTGTTATTATCCTATATCTATATATCTGTACTGTTTCTAATGTTATTGAATTATATATTACATCTCCTTGTTGAGGGAAGCCAGTTTGCTCTGAGTGAGAAACCAAGTTTGGTTTGGGTGGAAAGAAGACCCAGGTATTGGGTGAAATTGTGTAATGTAATTACTTCATTGAAGGGGGAAAATTCCATTACAACATGTAAGAATGTAAGAAGAGCAGCTTTATCACATGCACCTATAATTGGGTAGGTCATAGTCACTTTCCGTGGGACCCCTGACCTGGTGTTGGGCAGCCTGGGCCTTCAATCCTTCTTGTATTTCTGAGGACAAGTACAACCTCAAATCTTTCTGTGTTTCTACATTTAGTCGGTTCCTCTGCTTGATGTTAAATCAAATACAGTACTAAATCATATTTCCACCATGTAGGACAAAGGAAAGGCAGCAAAGAACAGCTTCACCTGCTCACAAATGTTGGAATACTGTGAGTTCTTGCAGATTTCAGCCCAGAAAGACTCAATTCCCCTCGTTATAAAGTGTACTTTCATCTTTTTATCTGTCTGAGGATTAATGGGACTCTCCTGTAAGTGTAAGTCAATAGATGCAGAGGTGCTATCTATTGTGGAGAAATCTACTACCGACTCTAGGATAACCAGTTTACTTAAGTCTTGGAACCGCTGCACCATCCATCTCTGAGTACATGTAGGTGCTGACAATGAACATGAAGTTGGCCATCAGTGACTTATGTAGAGTCTTGGAAATGTGGAAATTGACGTAATTTCCTTCAGCCTACATACACACATGAAAGACATGATGGCATTCTTCAACTTGATGAGATTAGCATTATCTCCTTGCAACTACAGATTGAGGATGTTTAGCCTTTGGAAGATATCAGTCAAATAAGCAACATCACACTTGGTCAACTTCAGGGTATCAATAAGATTAATGTTGGTATTCTCCAAAATCTCCAGTAGTGAGTCTAAATTTCTAGATTGTAGTAAGCAATTGCCTTTGGATAACCATCTCACAACAATATGGAAGAATAGTAGCTTAAAGTATTCATCATTCCCCTGGCACAGTTGGCAAATGAGGCAACCTCTGAGTGGACTCACTTTGTTCTTGTTCATTGCTTTGATCTTGTTCATTGTTTTGATCACTAACTGTGTTATGACACGAAGCTGGGTACTCATACTTTTGGGTATGATATGTTGCTGGTGAATTACAGTCAGTGGTAAAAGTACCTGGCACCTCCTTCTTCAGGTGGGCAGTGAAGCCTTGACATCAGCCACACATTACTGCAGAGCCATCTGGTGCATGCAATGACATTGGTCAGTGGAATTCCCTTCTTTACCATGAAAGGGTTTAGTGCTTGGAACTCAGATTTGCCATTGGTGTAGATAAGGAAAAGCAGGCAAATTAAACTCATTGAGTTTTCCATCCCTGGCAAAATCTTACATTAACCATCAGCAAAGCCTTGTTCTTGCTCAAAGTTGTCTAATCTTGGTGCATAGCTAAGTCAGTGTGCTTGAGGATATAACCCAGCTGCTATTCGGTATCAATAGACATTTTATTGATGCAGGATGACAGAGTGTCATCACTTAGTGAATTGTCTTGACAATTGGTTATGGGTCCACTTCCACGACTGTTGTCAGCACCTTTCAAATTGCTGATAGAATCAGCCTATCTTCAATAGTGTGACATCTTTTGCTATCAAGTGGGATAAATTGTAGGAGGCATGGAGACCTAAATCATTAGATGTCCTTGACACCAGTTGAAGAAAGCCTTTCCCTTTGAAAAGGCACTGCTCAGACTTTGAAAGTAACATACACTATTGCTGGCTGGATTTGTCAGAATTCATACTTGTTAAATATTCCTTCAGACTTGAAGATTTCATGGCTTCGTTGGACAATGCTTTTTCAGAGAATAGGGACAGAGGAAGTTGGCTATTATTTGGATATTCAATGAATCAATATTTCAGATAGTCCACAGAATACTATTTGCACTTTCATTTGTAGTCATAACTCACAGTGGAAACAAAAGTATACTATGAAAGGACAGAGAATTTGACTGGACTCAGAATAGCACTGGATGATGTTAATACTTGCTCTCTAGCTATGTCTAGGTAAATATGGAGCTAGCCAGAGGGCCCTACCACCTAGGTACATGTTGTCAGTTTAATAATCAAGTAAACCAACAATCGTCAACAATACTGCATTCTAACATGACTTTACTCGAATCAAAATGTGTTATCTTGCTATATGAAAACAGAGAGCAGTCCTTATATGCTCAGGAAGACAGCATAGCCCAGCAGCCATAAGGATGAATGTTGTTTTATGGTATATACAACATTTTTAGTGGATTCAATATATCAAGACCCAATATTTAAAAAAAAATCTCCAGGATGGCATTCTGTAAATGTTGACTATTTTAAAATATGATAAATTATATAGGAGCATGTAATCAACCAACAATAAGGTGATTATTAAGTAAAAAAAAAGCACAGATTTTTTTTATGCAGCAGCATTATATACATATATATATATATATAGATTCATATATATGTATATACATACATATGCAAGCATGCATGCATACAGCAGACATGCACACATGCAGACATGCATGTGCACATGCACACACATACATGCACATATGCATATGCGCACACACATATGTATACATGCATACATGCAGACATGCAGACACGCACACATGCAGACACGCACACATGCAGACACGCACACGTGCATATATATACATATATATTGTCCCTTAAAGTGGAATTTATGTACACCTCAATGTTATGGCCTTTTTGGTAGAAGATGACAAATGTTACTTGCATTAACATGTATCTCAACATGTAAGGTTGATTTTTAAGTCCCCACTATCAAAAGAAAGGAGATTCTTGATGTTACACACAGGCGATTAGCAGGTGGCAACTATTTACTCAACAAAACCTCTGCAGGCCTATTAGAGCACTTCATATGTCTAGCCCTTCATGGAGATGTAGAAAGGTATTGTAAAGCCTGACCAGATTGCCAGAGAGCAGGGAGAGTTCTAAAATCCCGGATACCACTGGTGAAGACACCCATCCAATACCACAAACAGGCAGCAGACCTGGTAGGTCCCCTACATAGAACCAAGTCTGGGTTCCTTTACATTTTAATGGTTGCGTGTGTGAACAAGATTCTCATGTGCTATTCCCCTCAAAAAGATTCATGCTGAATCAGTGGCTGAGGAACTTATAGAAGTGTTTTCACACTTAAGGATTCCTCAGGAACTGTTGACTGAGCAGGGTACCACATTTGAAGGTACGTTAGCAAGACAAGTCTGTGACCTGCTCTAGAGAGATGGCATGCCTCCCTTGAAGGAGTGTTGAGGAAATTAGGCAGTGAAGTGAGGGAGTGGGACAAATCCCTAAAATTTTGCCTGTTATGTTACCAAGGCACACTTCATACTGCAACTAGGTTTTCCCCATTTGAATTAGTTCATGAATACCCTATGATGGGCCACTAGAAGACATTAAGTATAGGTGGCTTGAAGAGGGACTGAGTTTTATCAATTCTGTCAAATGGGAAGAAGAATTGAGAAAGACCCTTTCTCTTCTGCATGAGCAGGCAAGGAAACTGGAGGGACAGTATAATATCATGGCCAAACAATATTATGATAAAAAAAGCAAAGAATGGGTCATTTAAACATGGAGATATGGTCTTACTCCATGACCCTATTTCAAATGGAAAATTAAATTCAATCTGGGAGGGCCCATATAAGGTACTAGGAGCACTGTCTAAGACTCTCTATAAATTTTCGGTGCCTAAGAAGAGTGGTAAGTACAAAATGTCCACATTAACCAACTTAAACCCTGGCACACACCCACTGCCAACTTTTTCACTGTGGTAGTAGGCCAAGACAGCATGGGTAGTGATGAGCCACCATTAAAGGTGTCACTGGGAAAGGCAATAATGACAGAAGCTCAGCAAAGGGAATTTAATGGGATACTCAATAGGTTTGATGAGGTAGTTACGAAAAGTTATGTCAAACTAAACTCTGTTCACTTTCATTTTGCTGGTGGAAAAATCACTATGAGTCTCAGTATTTACTCTTTTTCAATATTTCAGGTTCCATCAAACTCTGCCTGAAATGGTGATTTTTTTCCTATGTTAGACCACATGGAATGTAGCTGGACTATTGTCCCATGCCAACCTTGCCAACCCACAGGGAGCAAAAACTCTGAGAACTGATGTTTAAGAATTATCTTCTTGCTAGTCGCTGTATAACCAAGTTCATTATTTAAATGCAATAAATGCAAAGCACAGAGGAAATATTTAGAAAAATATTAACATATGGCTGAAGAATCAACACAGAAATTGTTCATCTATATAAATATTTAGCTTGTCAAAGAATGAATTTGTTAGAGCAAGTATGGCACATTCCTCACAGTCATGAAATTGCTATTGAACTTCTGGAGCCACATATTGGCCATTGCATTGGAGAGAAATATGGAGGATAAAAGAGCTTAGCAATAAAGAACTGCTGGGGTAACATTGTTATCAATTTAACATTGCTTGTAATGTGAAACTGCTGGGGATATATTGTATTAATTTTATTGAAGAGAGCTGTGAAAAATGGAGAGTATTGTGGTATAGAATTGTTGGGATGACTGTATTCAGTGCATTACAGAGAGCTATAGATCATGGGGGGTATTGTGATATAGAATTACTGGGGTGATATAATTCATTGCATTGAACATGCTGAGGTTAGAGAGCATTGTTATGTGAAACTGTTAGGGGGAGAAAACAGTGTTCAATGCATAGAAATAGTTGAGAAGTTGTAAGTGTTATGATGTGGAATTGTGAATGGCAGAATTATTTTGGTATCAAGAAAGTTATTTGGTGTGGATGGCATGCAAAGGTTGGATGCATTCAAGGAATTTGGGTTCGATGTTCTCAGAAAAGTTGGGGTCCATGTCTTTCAAATTGTGTTGACAGTTTGTAGTTGTAGTTGATTCTGTCATGTTAGCTTCACTTTGTTGTGATAGTTGAAGTGCCATGTCAATTAAGTATCTTCTATCCTCATCCAACAAGCCATCCTCATTCATCTTCATCCTTCTCATTGCAGTCATATTTAATAATTATTTTATCTACCATGTCATCAACCAGTCTCTCAGTCATTTTAAATGTCCATCACATGCCTACAAAACTTCCTCCACATGTCAACTGTTGTATTTTGGAAACCTTCCCAAGTTAGTTTGTACTTCTGCCAAGTTAAACTTTATGTTATGTTTAGCCACATAGCCCTTGACCGATGCCCATGCTAACTCAATGGGATGAGTTCACAATGGTCCACCATATGTCCATGTCATTTTTCTGCTTTGTTTGACAGGTAGATATGTTTGGGTTGATGTTATACTTTTTCCAGTAACGTCTTCTTTATGTCTGTGTCAGCAGATTGTATATTTTGTTTGTTCAACCATGTTTAATGTCATCTTTTTTTTATTGTGGTCAGAGCTTGTCATCTTGTTCATTATGGTATGTGGCATTATCTACTATTATCAGAGAGTTAGGTGGTAAATTTGGCAGCAATTATTGTGTAAACCATTCTATGTAGTGTTTAGTATTCATCTTGTCATTGTGGTAGTCAGCACTGTTTGTCTTAGATTTAAAAACCAAATCTGCACCATATAGCATGTAAATATGCATGTTGTTGTTTGATAATGTCATGTTGTTCATTAATGTCTGCTTTTTTGTAGGAGAACCCCATGCTTGAAGAAGTTTCTACAGACAAAATCGGTGTCACAGGAAATTTGGTCTCTTTGAAATTTATTGATTTGTCCAAATTTCCTATGAAATTGGGTGCTAACTCCCTGATTTCCTAGAAAAATGGGATGTCTCCTTGGAAATCTGGACACTTAATCTTTTCGTGTTGAAGATCTTACTCTTTCAGGATTCCACTTCTGAGTTGTTCACTGTAGGACATTTGGAGAGCTCCCCTGCACACCCTGACCATGGAGGGGTAATCCAGGGTGCCCTTGGCCAGGTAGGATTGCACATTTGCATGTGGCATAAATTGGTATAGCTACACTATCATAACTGTTTTAGTTCTCTTTTTTGCATAGGACTAGGGCTTGCCACATACGTCACCATAACCCCCTCTTTTTTAATCATGATTGCAATGTTATTTTTTTGTTTAATTGGTGTAATTTTTCTAGATTGTTCCCTTGTCATCTGATTTTTATACAAATAGCCTTGATGATTTCTTGTAAGTGTCTTGCATATTCTGAAAGAGAAATTTCGCTTCTACCTAAACTGTCAAAGTTGAGCTTATCCACACTAAGCAGGGGGGTATTTCAAATTTCCTGTAAATTTTTTCAAACTGGTTTTTTTGTTGTCTCTTTTCTGTGTGCAAGTTGTAATAAGTTCAGATTCTTTTTCTGTGCTTTCAGATGATATGTTGAATATCTCCACAAGCGTAATTTTTTAGAAGATTCAGCTCATTGGAACCACACCCTTGACCTTTTTTTTTTTGTACTCAAGATCCAAAATTCATTATCAGCAAGAGCACATAATTGGTTTGCACCATGATGTTGCTGGTGTGTGACATGTAGCTATGTCCAGTAATTTTGATGGCACTGGTGGCAGTGGTAATCTTAGGTTGGGATCTTATGCTAGTTATGGAGGTTTAAATCATCATGATGTTGATAGTACTGGTGGCCCTGATATTGGACATCTAGTTAAACTTAATATGGAGGCAAGGCTTGCTGGAAGAAGAGGGCAACTTTTAGAAGTGGTGGTCTTCCAAAGTACTTGAAGCCACATGTCCACTGCCCATCTCTATCATCAGCAGTGATCATCATGACGACTGTATCTTGGACTGTGAAGTGAAGAATCATCCCACGGCTGCAATCAGTCCTTCTTTGCCATTCGCCACTGTCTTGTCCTTGGCAAGCATCCTAAGCTACCGAAGTTTCTTTTTGGATCTGAGTATTGAGTACTGTTGATGGTGTTGCTGATGTGAGCCATGCATCTGTAATTAGTAATACTGGTGGCGCTTGTAAAAATCTTAGGTTGGGATCAGCTGCTAGTTGAGCAAGTTTGGACCATGTAGATGTAATGGTGGCTCAGACAGTTTATCTCAAGGAAGTTAAGATATTAGTTTTTCATTAAGCCTAATATGACCTCTACTGAAGTAATGAGTGTGGTAAATTCTTTGGATAGAGATCAAATATATAGATTTTTAAAACATCATTTCGTTCCTTTCGAAACTTTCCCTTTCCCTAAGGAGAAATATTGTATGACAGGTGCTTTCAGGTGAAATAGTCATAAAATTCTTGGTTATTATATGATAAGGTATGGATTGGATGGTGGGTTTTGTATTTTTTGTGGTAAGTTTGTAAAAGATAGATGTATGAAATCCTAGTAATTACATCATTCAATAAATGGGTAAGGGTACATAAGATAGTGATGGTCTTTCCTGAAGTATGTACCATCTTAATGCAATGGCAGATGCAGTGCTTTCATCCAATCTGTGGAAAATCCACAGCATACTGTAAATGTATGTACTAATTCTGCACTGGCTAAAACTATTGAGGAAAATATGGGCAATTTGTTGTTGTGCTGAATGTATTTTATTTTGTGGACGGCAAAGCCTATCACTTGGGGGATATGATGAAACTTGATGAAGTAGTAACCCAAAAATATCAAAAATGATCAAGGACAGGATTATAATTGAACATTCCATCGATCCTATGAGCAGATTGGATTGAAATTGACTTATTATCTGCCGATTTTAAGATATGAAAAGCTATCATCATCACAAATTGATTTCTGGTCTGTCAACACCTGTTGCATTCATCGTGTTTACTGAGGTAGTATTAAAAAATTTAAAAAAACAAGAACAAATTCACATTGTATCTGTTACACCTATTGGTAACAATTAACACATCTGGATTTTGAGCGTTACATCCTTTTAATTAACTAGTGCGTATTTTTTGGTCTATTTATATTCTTGATTTTTCCTTCTTTTATTATATTTCTTTTCATCTTTCTTGTTGTTGCATACATGGTATACCATCAGTGTCCAACAAAATTGTATTAAAACTGAAGAAACAGAATTTTTTTATTACTCTACATATATTTTAACATTATCTAATACTAGAGAAATACTCGCCATACAGGCTGTTTTTCAGTTGGGCTGTAGTCATAAAATCTTTGCTTTGAAGACATGTTGTAGACTTTATTTTAAAAAAGTGAATGTGTGATAGGTTAAAGCGTTTCTATTGAGTACCATTTTTGACATTTTTAGCCTTACACGCAAAGTGGAAGAGGTGTGGCCAAATGGGACCCACCCCATATTATTCACAGGATCAAGTTGTGTCACATGCCTAAGTTTTAGGCCTGTAGCTGCATTTTTTTTACTGGCAAAAGTACCTTTATAGGCTTTTTTTGGAATACAGAAAGGGGTGTGTCCATATAGATATGCTTATGACGTCCCCCTGGTGATACTAATTCTAAATATATATGGGTTGGAGGGGCTATTTCCATTCTTTTTTGCATTCCAAAGTGCTATTTTATGCTTTTTTAATATAGAAATGGGTGTCCATATAGATGTGCTTATGATGTTCCCTTGGTGACACTGATGGAACCAATCCCATGTTATTGATGGAATCAACCCCATGTTATTCGCAAGTTCAAGCTGCAGAGTTTTAGACCTGTAGCTCTATTCATTTTTCTGACAAAAGTACCATTTTTGGCTTTTTTTAATACAGAAAGGGATGTGGCTATATAAATATGCTTATAACATTCTGCTGGTGACACTGATTCTAAATATATATATGGGTTTGTGGCCGTAGCTCCTTTCTTTTTTCTGGAAAAAATAGCAATTTTGGTTGTTGCTTTTTAATACAGAAAGGGGTGCTCATGACATTCCTCTAATGACACTGATTCTTAATATATGGGTTTTTGGGTCTAACTTCAACTGTTCAAGCATGAATCGTGGACACACAGGCAGACAGACAAACAGACAAACTGTTCACACTTTATAATATAGATACTACATTGTAGAACTTTTGCAGCACATGAGTTGTTCACATATTTATCTTTTTAATCAATAAAAACATTATCACTCTGATTACTCAAAGGGTCCAGTTTAATGCTGAATTGCCTTTGCACTGCAGACAGAACTCTTGTAGAAAATATTAAAGGTCTGTGCCCACTGCAATCTACCTCAATCTATGAACCACATCTAATGAAGGTTGTCAGCTGGAATTCAACTCATGATACTACACACACGCGCGCGCGCGCGCACGCGCGCACTCACGCAAGCACGCACACACACACACACACACAAATTTATAACATTACATAGAACTGTTTAGCCACTATGTGTGACCATATTTTTTTAACCACATTTTGTGAAATTTGTATGATAGTTAGCAAAATATTTTAGTATGTGACACAGTTAATGTTTGAAGCATATTTTTGGAAATCATTTGAACTAAGCTTTTATTTGGCAATAAAATTAAGGGTAGGGGTTGAATAACAACTAAGTGATGGTCATAATAGATATTTCATGAATAATTAATGAGAATCAGTTTATTCCCCCCTCCCTCGTCCCCCCCCCCCCAAAAAAGAGCCCCCTCTCAGAAATCCTGGCTACAGGCCTGAAAGTTTACATGCTGCTTGCAGCACTAAGAGAATCAACAGAAGAGAATAAAGCAGCAATTGAAGAAATAAAAATATCCTCATTGGACTTGTCACAAATCCTTAGTCCCATATTGGGTTGGACCCACATAAATTTAACCCACAACATTATTGATTTTCAAGCATCATAAAATCACTTTATTCTCAATAACACGCACCACATAACATAAAAGCTCTACTCACTTTAAATAGCTTTCCTTTCTCACCATGAATGTGCTTAACAGGCTCCATCAAAATACCACATATGCATATATTTTTTTATTCATTTATTTTTGCTATCTTTTTTATTGCTTCTCAGTATCATAAATTTGCATGTGCATTCTGAGGTACAGTGGGGTGGACAAGATTTGAGTTACTGAAGGTCAGTAGATCAATGCACTAACTCCATAAACATTTATGAAATAATTAAATGGTTTGAAGTAAGGGGGAAGGAAAGGAGATCATAGGAAGTAGTGAATCAGAAGGTACAAATAGTAATATAATCAGAAAGTAGTGATATGCTGGAGGTGTGTGCAAGAAGCACACTAACTAGCCACATTTCTACTTTGAAGAACAGAGAGCCATTTTTAGCAATATCTTTTTCTTCCTCAGAACATCTTGGTTGCTTTCTTTTTTCAAACCTCTGGGAATTCTCAAGTTCTTAACTAGTTTAACAGCTTGGTATACTCTTACTCATCCATTTTGTTTTTAGCAGCCAAATTTCCTAGTTCTTTATTTCCTAAGAAATCTGGATGCTCAGCGACCAAACTTCCTAGCAACCATATTTCCTGTGACCCCCCCCCCCCCCTCCATTAAAGGCTCAATTAGTCCTCATCTCCTCTGAAACAGCTGATAATGTCGGGATATTTATTTTAATACAAAAGTCATGTGCCACCCTTTTTATTACTTCCCTGCTGGACAAAGTTGCTGAGGTCACATGGCTGTCTGAAGGTAGACTTAAAGAAAGTTTTTTATCAGGTGCCCGTACAGAAGAACCAACATAAAACTTCTTTCTGCATGCCTTGTGGTAAATATGCTTTCACACATACGCCCTTTGGGCTGAAGAATGCACCTGCCACCTTCCAGCAATGCATGGACAAGGTGCTGGATGGGTAGGCTGGTTTCTCAAGCACTTACATAGATGACGTGCTCATTTTTTCTAACATGTGGGAAGAGCATGTGGAACACATAAGGGAATGTTAAGTTCCTTAGGACAAGCAGGCACAGACAGCAAACTCAGCTTATGCACTTACATACTTTATAAAGTAGGTCTAGGCAAGATAAGGTACCTGAGGCAAGGATCAAGGCTATTAGAGACTACAAAAGGCCTTACACCAAGAAGGATTTACGTACATTTCTTGGTACCACTGGCTATTACCCAAACCTCCCAGACTATGCTGGGAGGGCTGGGCCACTGTATGACGCCCTAAGAAAAGTGGCTTCCAATACCCTGGTGTGGGATGAGGCTATGGTTGAGGTACTTTAATATCTAATTGACACACTCCCTTCTTCTCATGTGCTGCGGCTACCCAGGGAGATCACCTAGTTATCCACACAGAATACTGATGGGATATCAAGGCAAGAGTGGGACTCAACTGATACAGCCGACCCATCTGGTGACCCCAGGGTTGGCATAGGAGAGGGAAATGTTGGGATCAGCCTCCAACAGGCTAATAAGGCAGAACTGCATGTGTGCGGGTAATAGGAAACAAGGTGGAAATTTCTTGTATGTAACAGAAAACAATATTGAACGTTGTATTTAGCTAATTATCTGTTTACTGTAATTGTGTTGATTTAGTGAGGCCTGGCTGAGCCTTCAAAAGCTCAGCCAGGGCTATTTTGAGGGATGTTCTGCTACCTATATGCTATGCTATGCTTCACATGCTATGCTGAAGACTAAATTAAAACTAGTACCAAAAAACCTAAATTGCTCTGGTTGGTCTAGTTTGTCTCAGGTAGTACACAAATAGTAGAATTGCCAGTATTAAAGGCACCCTTATGGGAAAAGAACAAATTTACAATATAATGTTTGAATTGGATTGTGATTGAGTTTTTGGACCTTTGTCAAGTAAGTTATTCCATAGAGGGATGGAACTGACACAAAAGAGATTTTAAATGCCTGTGTTATAGCATATGGTTGGATTGTAAAATGAATTAATGTTCTTCTGCAATTCTCTCTTCACATGCAGAGATTGATCAAGACATAGTTAGGCTACATGACATCCTCACCCATAGAGTGGTAGTTATCAACAACTTGTTTGATTAACCAGAAGCACAAATCTGATGGTGGCCCCATTATCAGTTGAACATCAACACTGTACAATGAACTGCTCAAGTGGTCTGTGAAGGCACAGTGAAGAGATACACCTCAAAGCCAGTGAGGGGGAAAGGAATGGGGTGGGGGGGGGGGGGGGGGAAGAGAGAAAAAAGGTCCATGGCTGCTGCTGGTCATGGAGGGTGCTGACTAATGTTTTTCAATGTATATATTCAGTTTCAGACACTCAGAATTTGGCACAATGAAGTATGCTGAGAATGAGAGCAAATTTTATTCAGACTAGACCTACGGGTGGAGAAAACAAAAATATTTAACTAAATATGATATTTATTTAGTATTAATAACGTAGCTTGGTGGCTGCTTCACATGTATGAAATTGAGCCCCTCTCCCCCACCTGAAGGATATTTTAGTAAGATAGGACTGGAACAACAAGAAGAAAAGTTACTCTAATTTGAGATTTTTTGTTGGTTTGTTTGTTCCCTGTCACGTACCAAACACTTGAGCCAGCAGGGCTCAAAAAGTAGAAAATGGTAAGAAAAGGAAAAGGATTTGGGCATGGTTTCTCTGACCTCAATTAGTGTTTATACAATCGTGGTATGTACTATCCATTATGTAGTTTCTCGTGCATGATATCAAATAGCCCCTCCCCCATGGATATTTTAGATGGCAACTTGCAAAGAAAAGTAGGATGTGGTTTTGGAGCAGTTTTGCTGACCTGTGTGTGTTCATAAAATTATGGTTGTAATAAATGGGGTGGTTTACTCAGGCATAGAGTTGTACCCCAACCACACAAAAAAACCAAAAAAAAAACAAAAAGAAAACAACAAACAGACAAACAAACAAACAAACAAAAATGAGCAAATTGAGAATCATAGTAAGATAACTACCAGTTCTTAGAAATGATAATTAACTGGTAATTCCATCACTTATATTCATGTCAGCTTGGGTCATATATCACTATTAAATGTGTGTGTATTCAGAGTATGTCCAATTTAAGGAAAAAAAGACATGAGATAAATAGTAAACAAAGTAATTATCAATTAGGCAGTTCAGTGCTAACTGAATTTGTAGTGAAGTCGGTAATCATACAATTGTTAGACCAAGAAAAAAATAAGTTCAGATAATGCCTACTATAATTCTAAATTAAGAAATAAAGAAAAACGAGACACCAAAAAATGGCAAGAGAATAAACACAAAACTATAAGTAAAATTAATCGAGAAAAAAAAGGGGAGGAAACAAAGGAATTAGTTCTAATATTACCTATTGACTTGAAGAAACTATTGAAAAGGATAATTGTGAAAAATACGGTAGAAATCAGCACAGAAATGTTCTGATAGCAAAGTGGTGAATATCCTAGTAGTTGAACTTCATCTTGAGGAGGTAGTGCATTCGTATCTGACTGACGTCATACACAATGTATCTGGTACCCAACGAGGGGGAGGAGGGAAATAATCAAGGAACACAACATTTATTTCAGTAGCATTTTAAGTACCATCCTATAGCACATGCCCACAGAGACATTGAGGGTACATGTTTGGCAGGGTGCACCAAGTAAGTGCAGAGTGTAAAAACATTTCAATATTATATTACTAAGTAAAACAGGTCCCAGGATAATCCAACCAGGTACTGCATTTCTTAGTCAAACAAAGATGGAAGATAGTGATAGTAGTAAATATGTATTTGCTGTCTTAGAAGCTTAATACAATAAACTCCAAAAGCTCTCTCTCTCTCTCACACACCTGAAGGAAATGGATGAGCATGTAATACCCCTCAAAGATATAAATTATTGATGGTGTCATTATGTTAACATTTGATGCTATTCAGTGTGGCCATGTTCAGATCTGACACAAGTCAGTGTCGTCATATTAATGTAATACAAATCAGTGTTGTCATGTTAACAATTGATTCAAATCATTGTTGTCACTTACCAACTATATCAGTGTTTAATATTTGATACAAACCAGTGTTGTCATGTTAACTACTGATTCAAATCATTGTTGTCACTTAACAACTGATACAGTCAGTGTTTAACATCTGATACAAATCAGTGTTATCATGTTAATGTGATCAAAATCAGTGTTGTCATGTTAAGCTATGATAAAATTCAGCATTGTCATGTTAACATTCCATATTCCATACAAATCAGTGTAGATCAGGAAAACTCCACCCAACAACCCCCAGAGTAAGAAATCATAGAGATTAATAAATGGAGGATACTCATTGTAATACAGTGAGCTATGTGTCACTGTAGTTTCACCGCCAGGGCCCATGGGGATAACGAGGCCATTTGGATCCGTATAGCTTCCACAGGGGTCAGGGGCCATCCTTCCCAAACCTTTGGTGCTGTGTTTTCCAGGAGGAAGTTGTACAATATGCTCCGAATTCTTCAACTCGTACCTGAGAGAGAGAGAGGGGGGGAGGGTGGAGGGGGTTCAAATGTAGAGGAGAATTTTATAAATGCTTCTTCAAACAACCAGGCTACCATCTGTCAATCACACTCTCTAGTACAATCATATTTCAGCATTTCCATCACGTTTGAAGTTTGAATCAATATATCTCCAGATAAATAGTGTGTATCCTCCTCTACCCCGGGTTGGGGGGAGGGTGACATGAGCTAGCTGTACATATGCTATAAGCTATTACTATGGAACATAACTAGCCCCTAGCTGGCTATATTCTGCGGAACTACTTTTTTGAAAGATTAGCATAAAATCTTTATTTTTCCCCATTCAAATCTTCCACTGCAAGAAACCCCTGTGTGGCCAGCTCTGTCTCTGTAGTCTCCCCTAGCCAGGCTCTATACCAAATGCTACAATAGATCATAGCTTTTGGTAAAGGGTCAGGTTATTAAAGATTGTTCTCTCTCTCAAATTTGGAGTGATTCCCGAGGTTTCCATTTATTGATTACGCTATATTTTACCTTACCAGTTAGCCTGACTTTGCAGCTGCTCTAGTGAAGTTAGCTTTGTCTAGTTTGTAGTGGTGACAAAAAAAAAATTGCACTTGTGAAATTTTTGCCAAATTTTGTGCTTTCTGAGATTGGCTAGTTTGTTTGTACTTTTTGGGGAGAAAGAGAGGGGGCACAGGGGGCACTTGCTCCCTGTGCCCCCTCCCCCTGAATCTGCCACTGTCCCCCCCTCCAGTAGAATTCAGACAGAATACAAAAAAAGCACACACACGCACGCACGCACGCACGCGCACACACACACACACACACACACACACACACACACACACACATACACACACACACACACACACACACACACACACACTCACATGTCTCCCAATGCAACCTCACAGAGGAGCATGAGGCCAGTGTTGGAAGTGCTTGAGATCTTGCAGTAGCTGGCACTCTTGGTGACCATATCAGCAAAGTAAACACCCTTGCCAAACATGTAACCAGACACAGGAGCTTCTGGAGGTGCAATACGCAGACCCTATGAGAGGTGGGGGAAGATGTGCATCATGATGTTCCATGATTGTGGCTCAAAATAATTCACTTCAATACATTGAAATGATTGAAAAGTTGACCTATTACTGCAGCAAGTGTAATGTAGTGCACACTCTATAATCTACTGCATGGTGTAAGATATCATGTGTGGCGGGTGGGGATGTGGAGGGAAAATAAAAATTATAATAAAAATTGTGATAACCTAACCGGAATGGCAACATTTTGGCTATATCAAGCACTGGTAGAAGCAAAGAAGACAAATGTGGATTTTGAAACACTTAATTAAAAATACTAGCAGAAAACCCGCCCTATGGCCGGTTTTTAAGTCAACCACCTGCGTTTGGGAGGAGTTAAGAGTCCGCACGTGCAGACAGACAGACAGACAGACAGACACACAGACAAACGAATTGTGAATTATAATAAGATTTATGAAAAGTCTTCAGTTTTCAGCTAAAAATTAATATTCTGAACTTATTGGCAGGGTGGGGGGGGGGGGGTGAAAAATCAAAAAAAAATTCACATACTTGTAGGGAGAATAGTATTGTCTTTCATATGTCTCTTCTAGTGCGGGAGAAGGCTATACCCAAAAACCACAAAGCGTTTCACATTACAAGATGTTTTTGTCAATATTTCCACACCAGAAGAGATAGTTCGTAGAAACGAGCAATGTACATACTTATTGGACGAACCTGGGAGAGGATGCCGCAGAAGTTGGTCGTGCCCGAGCCATGCCACAGGAGCTGTCGGTTGTGCAGCGAAGAGAAGGGCTTGAACCTTTCCTTCTCCCCATGTCTGGTCAGCTTGAACACCTCCTCCACCTCCAGCTTGTATGCAGTGTGGGTGGAGCCATGCGTGTTCTTGACATAATCCAGCAGACGCTGAAACTCTTCCCCCTCCTTGGGCAAAACCTGAGGGGGGTAAATGATGACACGTGGACATACACAGGTCTTAGCATTTTGGGGAAAGAAGGGGGTGGGAGGAGGGAGAGGGGAGAAGGTAAGGAGAGCTTATTATTACCTAATGTATATTATTTATGGGTGTAACATACTTAAAAAGGGGGGGGGGGGGGGGGGGAGGGAAGTATCCCACAAAACATGATTATTCATGATATTACATAATCAATTTTCGCTCCCTCCAGGAGTGCTTTATCTCACACATTTTTTTTAAAAAACATCAATCACTTCAACACATTCCCAAATATTCACCAACCTGACCACAATTATCACAAGCACTTTATGATAAGCCACACCTTCTCACCTCCATGTCGGTCTTCAGCTGCTCATAGTGTACGTCCAACTTGTTCTTTCGCTTATCCCCGTCTCTCTCCTGCTTCAGCAGAGAGTATGCCACCTCGATCTCCAGCAAGTTGTCCACCATCAGAGTTTTTAGCTTGATGACCTCCTCATTGTCAAGGGGCGGAGGTTTCTTCATGCCAAAGTCGTGAGGGATGAGTGTGTAGAACCTGTTGGACGAGTCCATGATTTTGGAAGGATTCTTGTCACCTCTGATCTCATTGAGGAGCTCTGTGAGGATGACGTATGCATCCTTCATCTGTCGCCTTGACAAATTGCCCAGGGGCATCTTCTTCAAGTCAATCTGCAACAGAGATGTAAACGTAAAGATTATATTGTGTGGTTGTGGTGGTGGTGGTGTAGAAATTGGAATATTGTGTGCTCCACTCCATGAAGCTTCACGGCTGATCCCTGTGGCGCTAAACTCAATGAAATAAATGTAAACTAATGTTTATATCCCTTACCAAAAACCTTGGAAATATGTGAAATGAATTCCCAATGCCATGCCTATTGTTAACTAGCCTACTAAAGCTGATACAGAATATCAAACAAAAATTTGCAAAATATACAATAGGTGATGTTGATGCTCTTTTCCAAAATTGTTAGAATAGAAATTTAAAAACTTTGGGAATGGCCAAACCGAAGTATGACGGAAAATATGAAAGGAAAACAAAAAAAAAAAAATTTAATGATAATAAGACTTCTATACTGTATTATGGCAACATTGACATACAAATTGTATGATGATAAGGCTCACATCAATGACAAATATCTAAAGTCTGCTGTTTTTTAAAGGTTAGCATAACATGTTCATGTAAAAATGTACATGAACATGTACACACACATGTGAACACACAAGTGCTCCCACATGTACACATGATGGACACATGTCTACAGCTGTGGACTCTCACCTCAAACTCCACCAAGACATTCTTCATACTCTCAACGTCAAATATCAGGCGTACAAGCTTCTGGACCTCAGGGACCAGCTGGGAATTAGACGTTGCATCCTCAAGCTGATTGGTCACCTGTTCCCGCCCGTAGTCTATATCCAGTGGGTAGAACTTCCCCGGCTTTTTCATACTCTCACTACCCCACCAGTTCCCAGTTTTTTCCTTGTAGACAGTGCAGAAGGAGTTCTTGGCACCCTGTTTTGAAGCCCCAAACGACTGCACAAGCAAAACCGTCATGAAAGGAATACGATTGTTTATGTAGTACTAACCACATCTTATTACTCAATACTTAAGCAGCACATATATATCTCCCCTTAGTCCAGAAATATCAGACCATCTATACCTTCCCCACTCACCTAATCAGTTGTCAAATATGATAATTGATCAGTGAATGAGTCCTCATACCTGATTAAGGAGCTTACTGATGACCCTTTACCAACCACTTGCCTCTATCTTTGTGCTTCCAATGGTGGTCCCCACTCGCCCCCAGGACCTGAAGATGGTGTAGTTCTTCCCCATGTCACTCTCCAGCAGCTGCATCTTGTAGTATGAGTTGGCGCCAGTGACAATGTCCACCAGACCGAGCACAGAGTTCCACACCTGCTTCCCCTCCTCCATGACGTGGTGAGTGTCCTCCAACTCGGACTCTGGGTCCACCACAGCTGAACCTTTGGCTGTCATCTTCACCTTGCCAAGAGCTGCAAGAGGTGAAGAAATTCACTTGATATTTTACCAACACAATATATATTTTTAGTGCTTCTATAAACTGTTAAGAGAAATTGAACACCCCCCCCCCTCCTTGTTAAATCAATTAAGAGGTGCAACCCTATATACCCCACAGGCAACTCTGCCATGAACCAGAGGCCCATTGCAGCTTTGCCTGTAATGATCAAAGCTCCGGTCATCCAACAAAGAGAAGTACTGCAGCTCTATCTGTACTATTTATTTCATTACTGATCAAAACACGTGTTGTCCAGCTAACAGAAACACACATGGAAACTAAGATCAAAATGGAAGGATGACTCTTTACTGAAGAAAGGAAGTGAAGCAATCCGTCTATTGGAAATCAAGGAAGTCAAAGGTCAGTTATAAATCAAGGTAAATTTAGGGTTAGAAATAAAAAGGATTCTCAAAATATTTTAGAAAATTATTATTGAAGGTTATTTTGGTGTATTCAAGCAAAAGTTCAAGAAATCACATTATGCAGGCTACAAATCAATATTGAAGGAAGTAAATCCAACAAGGCACTGGAATAGAAGGTTACTAAAGAACAGAGCTCAGTGGGTCATCCAATACTTACAAGTTTTGGTAATTCTTTGAGGTTTAACTTTGAATAATAAGATTACTATCCATTTCACAACAAACCAGTAAGAGAAAGAGTATTGTCTCCAAAGAATCTGATCATACATGTCACTTTTCAAGAAAACAGGAACACGGTTGTCACAAGTCATTGATATATGCTGCAAGTGTTCTATCAATAGGAAGAACAAACCATATGTTAACATGGCAAGGTCCAGCCTGCAAACAATAGTCACCAACAAATGCATCCCGTTGCTATCGCTACTGCTACAGTAAACACTTTAAGCAGCAACTGGATTGCAAATATCAAACTTTCTTCTTTATTTAAAAAAGAGGTTAGAATCAAACTAAAACATTAAGATCATATGTGCCCAATAGGCAGCCATTTTACATCACGTCATGTATATGGATGATCAAGAATGCTGCTACTGATAGAGAATCTACACCATTCAGACTTGAGCAATGTATTTCTACTAGGGCACATTTACTTATGAGACATTGTCCTTTCAACATATCAAAGTGTGCCCACAATGTAATATAGAGTAGGAATGAGCTACACCACCTCAAGAAGCAAGACACTGAGCGCAAGTAAACTCCACCCATAAGACATGACATACACTACAGTCTCCATTTCAGCTAAAATCCCCATCCCACTTCATGTTCCATCCATCCTCCCCATTCTCTATCTTCACCATTGGACTTGAATGACTTCCCACCCTCAGAGTCAAGGTCGATGGAGTGTCTCGGAGCGCCCCAGGGGCTGATGGTGCAGCTGGAGATCTTCAGCAGTGCGCCCCCTGATGCAGCTGCCTTCAGAAACTCCACCCCCACCACAGGAATCTCTAAGTCTTCAACCATTTCCATCTTAGAGTTCATCTTTTTAATCTCATCTACAATGTAGCACAATAGTGTTCTAATCTCATCTACAATGTAACACAATAGTGTTCTAATCTCATCTACAATGTAGCACAATAGTGTTCTAATTACTTAAGCTAATTACAGGTACAGCTTGTTACATCAAACTCTACCCAGAACAGTAATTAACACTACAATTCAAACATTATTAGCTAACACAACTACTAATAGAAGCAATCTAAACAACGATTCAGGCTCAATTACCTTATGTAACTGGCAGTGCCATGCTCAGACTCACCTTTGTTGCTCAGGCAAACAGTTGCCCCCTCCGTCACCTTGCTTACCACCTTACCACCCAAAGACTCAATCTGCTGTGTCAGCAGTGGTTTAGCCATGCTTAAACGACCAATTATATAGATCTGGAATCCCTTCAATGGTGCATCCACTGTAGTTGTCTGTGAAGCTCCACCCACAGATCCTGCTGCTACGGATTGGGAGGATCCAGGGCCATCCATGGTGGCTTGAGAGGGCCCAGGGGCCTCCGTGATGGACATGGACGGAGAGGAGGTATCTTTCGGGAAAACCCTCTTACGAGACTCGAATTGGTACTTCTTACTGCACAAGTGACACAATGTAACAAAATAAAACATAACAATCACACAGAAACAAGATTTACTATAATGTCACATGCCCCTCATATGTATCACACGATGCTCACAAGAATGGAATTTTCTTCGCTAAATTTTTTGGAATGATCCATTCATCCCTGTCTGGGTCGTCAGTGGAGTAGGTGCATTTCGACCACGCAGAGATGTTGCCACGACATCGGTAGGCATGGCTATGAATGACCAGCTGGCCATTGCATGTGGAACATTTCTTCAGGGCCCCGAAGGTCATCCCGTCTGCTATATGGTCTAGAATCTGGATGCATAAAAGTGTGAAAATTTTTCATATATTGACCAATCCCAGAACTTGTGTGTGCGTGTGTGTGTGTGTATGATGTATTATGTACCTATCTATCTATCTATCTATCTATCTATCTATCTATCTATATATATATACTTTGAACTAATGTATAAATATCAAGAGTCATTTTCATTTATTCTGATATTCAATATTATGATAATATTTTTAAATGCAGGAGCAATGCAAGAATAAAGAGTAAGAGAAATCTAGCAGAATTACTGAAGAGCTCCCAAACAATGTTACACGTCTTGTTGGCTGCTGATGTTACAAGGTTGCCTGCACCTCACATTCTGGATGAAGCTGCACATAACATGCTGTGTGTGCAACATGGCATGGTCAAGTCCACACCAAGCACTTGAAGGTTTGGGCTTGGGATTAATAATTGACATGGAAAAGCAGAGCTGGCAAGAAAAATGGAGGTGCTAAAAGATAATGTAATGGTTCTAAATCCAAAGAGATGGATAGAATTCTGGTGGGGGTGGGGTGAGGTTATCCTCACCTGTCCTACACTTCTCAATCCACTCCTCACACAACTCACACCTCCCACCATCACCATCCCACCTTTGCCCCTTCCTCACCACAGATTCTGACTTGGGACGGTATTGATTGTTAGCAACCAACAGTTTCTTTATCTGAGCCTTCGTCACGCTCTCCTTCAGCTGGTCTCTGTAATGCCACATCAGAGTGCTCTGCTCCTGTGCACATGTGGGCGTTTACAAGTACGACAACCACATGGTCATGTATGTGAAGGGATGTGGCTATCTGGATGAGGAGCATTACATACCCTTAGTGCTTTCTCCTCCTCCGTTTCTATTTTCTTTTCTGTCTTCTGTTTCTTCACAGGAGCTGGAGACTCACTATTCTTGCGCTTCTTACTGCAGAAAACATAAAATAATTTTTAAGCAAACAAATACATTTATTAAAAATCCAACAATATAAGGAAGAGGTTGAGGGGGGGGGGGGGGGTGGGAGGATTATGTTTTTACTAGATCACTAATCTCAAACCCCCCTCTGCACTGACCTGGAATTGAACATCCCAAGTACGAAATCACCTACACTTAGCAACCATAATTCTTTCCACTTGCAACAGTTCAAAAACAACAAAGAGAATAGAAATACCAGTTTCATTTAATAACTTTATGAGGAGGAATGGATCCACATATTCATATACGATTGGTTTGCTAATACTAGTCAGTAAAGTATCACCGAGAGAGAGAGAGCAGTTGCCACACAGCAGCTCGTTGCCATGGGCATTCACAGCTGTACACATTGTAGCTGGAATGGTACTCTTCAATTACTCCATATACACTGCACACACATCTCTTACCCTTTGATGTGTCCAACTTTAGAGACAAAGTGCTTCTTGAGACCATCCTTGTCTTCTGTCTTGAGTTTAGCGAAGCCTGAGAGTAACTCCGGACCAACTCCCTCTGCCTCTAGAGAACTTAGGTTGTCAAGGAAACACTCTACATGATGCCATGCAGGAATGCGATGGGAAAATTTCCTCTGGTCCGGTTCCGGTTCCATCATCTTAGAAATCCTGATCTCACCCTATGGATAATATTCAATGTGAAAATGACAATAAGAAATGGTATTTTGTTCTTAAAAATCATGAAGAAAGCAACACAAAAAGGACAATAAACGACAACACAACATGAACAATAAACAAATGGAAAAAAAACAATACACAACATAAACAACAAACAAATGAACAAACATGCACAAAAAAAAACAATGGACAAACACAACATAAACAACAAATGAATGAGCAAACATAAATGAGATAATTTTATTAATAACCACCACCCATGGCAGGTTGCACCCTAGGGCATTTGCTACATGTGCAGTGCCATACACTCCCAGGTCCACAATGATCCCCATCACAAGCAGGGTGTCAATTCCCTCATAACCTCACAGGTTGGCTGCATAACAGAAATCAGCTGCTCTTAAAAACTATTGCATGCAAAACTATTTACGCAAGGAGTTTTGCACGTTATTGCAAGAACACTGATTCAAGAAAAATAGCTTTGCTTGAGTCAAACAAATTAAAAACACGCTCTAATAGAGCTGTTTAACCAGGGCAGAGTTGCTCCCAGGGCAATATTTTCCACGATGCATTGTTCCTGCTAGGACAATGTCCTTGCCAGGCAAGTCAGTGCAATATTCACTGAAGTAGGGTCAGAAACATGTAGCCTTCAATGTGGCAAGTGCCTATGAGCAACTTGATAAGGAAGCCATTCAGTGTGTGTGTGTGTGTGTGTGTGTGTGTGTGTGTGTGTGTGTGTGTGTGTGTGTGTGTGTGTGTGTGCGCACGCGAGCATGTGTGTGTGTGTGTGTGTGTGTGTGTGTGTGCGTGCGCGAGCATGTGTGTGTGTGTGTGTGTCTGTGCATGCATGTGTATGTGTGTGTGTGTGTGTGTGTGCTGCGCTGTAGTCTAAAATAGAATGACAATTTCAAATTCAATCATTTGCAGTCCAAAAGTACCAGAAGTAACTTACTGAATTCATACACAATTACAATTATTTCCCCTTTCTGTCCTTGGCAGCTGCAAAAACACAGTCCACTTGACTGGTTTGCTTAATCCATTGCATACACACACACGCACAGACACACACGCACGCACAGACACACACGCACGCACCCACCCAGCCACACAATCTCACGTGCGCACCCACTCACCCATCCATACAAACACACATGTGCAGTGCCCCTGCATCTGTTGTAACCACTCAGCCTCAGATCTGTGCTCACCTTGTCAATCTGGGTGTTACAACCCTTGCAATTGCTCCTGTTAGACTTAGCATACTCCACAGTAAGGTCACTCCTGGTGACCTTACTTTTCTTGGTGGACTTCTCAGCAGCAGGACCATCAGTAACATCCGTGTCCCCATCAGCCTGACCTGTAATCATTTTCTGTATGCACTCCTGATCCTCCCACCGCAGAGAGCTGAAGCCAGACACAGTATTGCTGTCAACGATGATTGAGCCCTTGAAGAAACATGCAAAGTGATACCACTTTGGCTGCTTGCCATCAAAGAAGTGAGACTGCATGAGGAAGAAGAAATGACCATCATGGCAGTTATATCTAGAACTAGCAGTATATACCCAGCATTGCCTGGCCAATACAGGCTAAAATGCTACCATTTTTGGCTTTTTCTCATTACCATGGCAACCATTTTGTGAAAATTTTAGTCCATGTTTTAAGTTGGGTCAAAACCTATCATCATGTCGAGTTTCAAAGAAATCCACCTACCAGTTTGGCTGGAATGATGGTACAAACATACAGACAGACAGACAGACAGACAGACAGACAGACAGACAGACAGACAGACAGACAGACAGACAGACAGACAGACAGACAGACAGACAGACAGACAGACAGACAGACAGACAGAGACAGACAGACAGACAAATTCTGTTTTTTTCCAGACATGCCACCTGGCATAAAACCATCTCAGGGTGGGTCTCCTCCATCCCTAAAAGTTTGGTCAAAATCTAATAGAGGGATTTTGAGAAACGGATGAACATAGTTACATAGTTACATAGATAGGTCTTCTAATATATATATAGATGAGGGTGGGGGAGGGGAGAGGAGGGGGGAGGGGAGGGGGGGAGAAAGGGAAAGGAAATCTTACTCCCTGCCAGTGCAGTCTTACATCCTTCAGATAAGCAATAATATATACAGTAAATTAAGGCCTATCCACACTGTAGTCTCGAGTAGCTAGACAGAATAAAAAGGGAATAATCCGTCCGGTCACTGTAGCCAGGTTTTCATGATCCCAGCGGAAGTGTGTCACAGGCCAAAAATTTAGTTGGGGTAAGGATATTAAACACAAGTTTGTGAAATATAAAATTAAAAAACTCATTTCCTTATTTCTCTTCTGTGAAATTTATTCATCGCTAACTACATGATATGCAATAGGTGACATTTTGCAATTCTGATCAATCAAATTTGGCTACAGAATCTAGTAACTGGCTCATGAAAACCTGGCTCCAGTGACCAGACGGTTTATCAGCAAAGCGATAGGTAAAGGGTTTGGCTATGCAAGACTATCCACACTATACACTAAAACCTGCTTCACCTGGGTCCGGAACAGGTCCACGTGTCTACATTAGAATGTGTTTAATCCCAACAAATTCCCTGTGAAGTCTTCTGAAGGGTAGGTTTCAAGTGGCTCAGATTTATTTAACATTCCTGAGGTTTATTGTTGATGCATGCTTTAAGGTGTATTGACAGCTCTCTCTCCCTCTTCTCTCTCCACCGGTTGAGCGATAAAATTTCAGAGGGAAAAGACAGAATAAAGTAGCACACGAGCAAATAAAATGTTTTTAAACCAGGTACATGCTAAATCAATCAATCAACCCAGCCAATTATTCAGCCCATGCAGGAAATGTGGAGAGGTCAGTGCTATGCCAGTGTGGACACAAGGAAACGTTATAGACCTGGTGTTACTGAAGAAAGGTGCAAACCAGTTTGTAGTGTGGACAGGCCTTCAGTGTCTAATGTACATAAACATTATATGATTTTTTAAAAATTTTTTTTAACCTTCAAGCACAATAGATTTCCAAGAACTGTTAATGCTGATGAGTCAGTCTGTCAGCAGCATAAATATGCCATGTGATCTAGTGAACTTTTGAATTTTATATTAATTTGTTTTCACAGCGAGTTAGTCTTAATGGGTTTAGGAATATGCTATACTGTCAGTGTATATTATTGGTGGATTAGAAACTCATCGTGGATTGGAGAAAGCTATTTAGGAAGAAGGCTAATGAGGATTCAACAGAATATGACAGCACAGATAAACATCCTAGAACTGACATAGTCAGTGATAGTGCCTCAGTATGCCCATCATTAGATTCTGCAAGTGAGCCATCTACTTCTATGCCAACAATGAACAGAAGAAGTAAACCAATTTATATCTTTAAACCAGATGGAGTGCAAGAAAACTCACCTGTGATTTAGGTATGATGAGCAGCCTGGTGTCGAAAGTTTGTTTTGTTTTGTGTGAGAGAAGCGAGTTAGAATATCAAAGGGAATTGTTTGCACCAAAAGTAGCTCAAGGGTCCTTCCAACACTTAAAAAAGTCTTTAAAAAAATTAAATGAGCAAGAAAAATCTCAAAGTCACAAAAAAAATCATATCATATATCACCTCTAAAATTTGTGCTAACACCACAATCACATTGGCCTCTTTTGAGAATACATGTCAGAATTTCACCCCTTCCTAAAAAATATTACATAAAACCCTAAATGTGTGAATACACACTCACACAGTAGATCATCTGATAAGCATGTATATGAGCACACATGCCACATATATACACCACCACACATGCCACATATGTGCAAATGTGACATACGACTATTGAGAACAATTTAAATGTGTGCTCTCCTCTCTCATCCAAAATGCATTGGTAATGGTGGTTTACTATTATAAACTGGTCATGATACTGAAATGGTAATCTTGCAGTTTAGCACTCCCAGTCTTCACCATCAAAAAACACAGGCACTACTGAACACCCACGCCCAATTAAGCGGATGGGATAGCATACTATTCATGCACCCCTAGAGCTAGGGGTTAGCTAGGGCTATATGGCTTTCTTTTAAGATATATTCTTAAAATATAGCCCTAGCCTACCCTAGGGGTGCATGAATAGTCCTGCCTGTGGGTGTTCCATAGATCCTGCATTTTTGACAGTGACCAGAGTGCTGAACTGAAAGTTTACTACTAAAATAATCTGATAACCTTCACATACCACAAATGAGTACATTCTTGGGTGTGTAGTGTATATTGTATTGATTCTTTGAACATGCCCAAGTTAGTTAAGGTTGCCATGGGGAAAATAAGAACTCTCTTGTTTTCTTACACTTTTTTTATGGGTTGTCATGGAAAAAAATAAGAACTATCCTTTTTTTCCTCTCTTTTTGTATATAATTTATCAAAGGTATAAATAAATCAACTCTTTACTAACAGGGCTTGTAAAAATCATGAAAAAATAGTGACTGAAATAGCTATTCACCTGGATCATTTTCGCCATCCTGAGAGTATCTTTCTCAATGGTGCCTTTGCATTGGGTACAACTTGCTCGCCCGGACTTGGCGTACTCCGCCTTGAAGGGTTTATCCAGATCATCCGCCATGATCATCAGCCATCCTTAAAGATCATCTGCCATCCTTAAGATCATCTGCCACCCTTAAAGATCATCTGCCATCCTTACACAGCTCGTTCTACTACAGCCAGACAATGATTGAAATTCAAGTGGGGAAGAATATACTACGGGTCAAACTTCGGGTAGAGAATGAAATTATTAAGCGACCCTTTACCAGTGCAACCTGACTGCATTTGCTTGACTCATCTATTGGTTCTACCTAAATAAATTGTTGGTAAAGGGTCTGTCGTATGTGTGAGTGAGGACCATCTGATTGAATAAAATAATGCCAACATCTTGGGGAAATGGTACACTTTTGGTTTTATCAGAACAAGAGCAGCCCACACTAAGATCTGTGACAAATAATTACTATAATATTGATTAAAACTGCGTTAGAGACCAGGCAAAATAATTCTTTAGAAGCTTAAGATGAGGTTAAAATTGTGGTAAGATTTACAGCTTTTTGGTTTCTATACAGTGAACGAACTTAGTTGTAACCACAGGGTTTCCATACAGTAAAAATACTGAGTTGTAACCACTTAGTTATAACAAAGTTCTGTTTTTCCAAGCAGTTTGCTTGCACTGGCTCATACTGCCTGCTTAGCACAGGCACTGTGTGTGTGTGTGTGTGTGTGTGTGTGTGTGTGTGTGTGTGTGTGTGTGTGTGTGTGTGTGTGTGTGTGTGTGTGTGTGTGTGTGTGTGTGTGTGTGTGTGTGTGTGTGTGTGTGTGTGTGTGTGTGTGTGTGTGTGTGTGTGTGTGTGTGTGTGTGTGTGTGTGTGTGTGTGTGTGTGTGTGTGTGTGTGTGTGTGTGTGTGTGTGTGTGTGTGTGTGTGGGTGGGTGTGTGCGGGTGCACGTGTGTGGGTGCGCGTGTGTGTGGGTGCGTGTGTGTGTGTGTGGGTGGGTGTGTGCGGGTGCACGTGTGTGGGTGCGCGTGTGTGTGGGTGCGTGTGTGTGTGTGTGGGTGGGTGTGTGTGGGTGCACGTGTGTGGGTGCGCGTGTGTGTGGGTGCGTGTGTGTGTGTGTGGGTGCGTGTGTGCTTTCGGGAGGTGGGTGGGTGCTTGCTTAATCCACAAGTAACTCTCATTTTGTAAAAAATATCTTACCATTATGTACAATTTATCTGTCTGTATATCTGCCATCCCCTCCCAGACATTTTGGCCTTAGGGGCTTTAAATCTTTCAGGAGGTGATGGTGATTACCATGGTTTACAGTGAGATGGTGAGAATTTGAACAAAACTCCGCCCATAGGGCTGGAAAAAAATGCCAAAAATGGTATTTTAGCCAGAAAAACTAATGGAGCTACAGGCCTAAAACTTGGTATGCATACACAACTTAATCCTGGGAGTAACATGGGCTGGGTCCCACTTGGTGTGTAAGGCTACAAATGCCAAAAATGGTATTTTGATAAAACACTTGGACCTATGTAGTTATATTCATGAACCCTTATATATTTGATATCAGTGTTGCCAGGGGAACATTTTAAGAATGTCTACAGGTCATACCCCTTCTTATATTCGTGTCAGACCACCAAAAAAGCCAAAAATGGTACTTACACCAAATATTTTTAAATTTGTTTGTTCACTTGTTTATTCAGTAACTACTCTCAGACAATTGGGCCTCAAGGGCTCAACTTTTTAGAGTTTGATGGTAGTCACCCTGGGAACATTAAAACGAAGTTTGGTGAAGATTGGTTCATTCGCTAACTCTTCACAGATGATTAGGCCTAAAGGGCTCAACTTTTCTGAGTTTGATGAGGGCCAACTTGGGGTAGTTATATGGAAGTTTGGTGAAAATCAAAGTAAAATCCTCAACTGCAGAGCTATTTCTTTTTCCTCAAAATTTTCTGGTTGTGGTCACTACTCTATGCCTGAGTAGACCACCCCACTTACTACAAACCAGATTGCGTAAACACATAGGTCAGCAAAACTGCTGTCTCCATCCTTAGGATGGGTACTTTTCTAGTGGTATTAAATATTGTGTACACTCTTAGCTGACTGATGAATATTGAAAGTGTATATATATATATTCAGTAAGCATGCACTCACATTAACTCCATACCCATTTGTCAACTGTCAACCATAAATATAACAACTGTAAGAAGTTTAAAAATAAAAAAAAAACACTAGAAGAGTTAGTAAATTTGTTCAGTTTGTCGGAAATTGCTCCATTTCATTACTTTAGCCAGATGACCAGTTACAAAATTGTCCATAATGCTTTAAAATGCTTGCCCTACACCCCCAGCCCTAGCTATATGAACTGAGTGATATGATAACTATTACTAGACATCCAATCCCAAAGAAAGGGAAATATTGCAGAGGATGTGTAGTGAATATTTAGCCATGAGAGAAGAGAAGGCAACTGCCAGGTGCAGGCTATCTACATTCAATGTTTGCCCCTGGGTCTTGTTAATTTTCACAGCAAAGTGAAGCCACCAGGTAAAGTTCAGAATCTTGAATTGTGATGGCTAATCTGAAGGAATAATTGAGAATACATGGACTGAAGACATCTTCCCTTGCCATTCCAGTATTGATGGTATCTTTGAAGATTTGAGGCATCAGCTTCTTGATTACCAGCATTGTACCATAGCAGAGACTGGGTGGGTCCATGTTGTCTATCATAACTGGCACACCCACCTTCAGTGGAGGCCCAATGGGCAATGAGGTGAACCACTGAGTAATTGTGCAGGATAGATTTCCACTTCGTTCTTGCATTACTATTGTGTTCATGCACCTATATTCTTGGATGTTGTCAGGCTCCTGTTGCAACAGTTAAACATCAAGTCAGTTGACAGCTGTGCACTCTTGGGAGCTAGAATAGCACCTCCACAAAGCCATTGGTGATTTTGGCAGTGTTGGGCAAGATTGGGATAGACCTTGACCTCGCTGTCAGATGCAGTAATGGTAGCAATTTGACTATCTTAATGATCAATTAACAGCACAGTGAACACAATGAAGAATATTGAAGTAAACCCCCACTCATTCTCGAACTAAACCTGCCTCCTATAATGATGGATGACTCTCCCCTCCATTGCTAGCACGTGTATGAAAGTGCCCAAGCCATTCTCCACCAGTACACCTCACCAATGACAAAATTATGTGATTAATTTTTTTGCAGTTAAACTTAACGTAAAGTCAGACCTCCTCAACATACTAGACTATCATATCTTCAGTTTATAATAAAGGTTAGGCAAGGATTTTCTGAATCACAAGTTAGTGGAATCTACTTCGGAGAGAAAAAAAAATAAACAAAAATTTTTTAAAATAATTATAATAATCTGTATGCAGGTAAAACAGGTGTGGAATTGGAATTGAACACCTTGTTCCAAATTTAAAAGAGTTTCATTTAAAACTAAGATGACCTAAAAAAATACACAGCAACAACAACAAAAAAAAAAAAAAAAATACTTGTGCATAAAATATAATTTTATATACAGGTTTTATATTCATTTTTAAATGGCCGGTAGTAATTACTTCATGCTTTTGAGTTTCCTCCTCAGTTTGATGAAGTCTTTTGCTGAGGTCCGTTTCTTGCAGCCATACTGCTCATTGAAGTGGTAGAGGCCAAAGCATGCCTCCCCACACAAGTGACAATATTGGAAGGAACATTTCCGACAATGGAGCCAGTTACTGTCTGACGGCTTTACATCAACCTGCACATTGGAACACCATGTCTCTTAATATGTACTTGATATATACGGATGCCACAACATTGGTAAAAATAAAAATACAAACAACCAAACATGTATTTACTGTTATGATAGGTACAACCAGCAAGTACAGCAGCAGCAAGTACAGCAGCAGCAAGTACAGCAGCAGCAAGTACAGCAGCAGCAAGTACAGCAGCAGCAAGTACAGCAGCAGCAAGTACAGCAGCAGCAAGTACAGCAGTTATTAGTATGAAAGCACAGTTTTTGTTTTCAGTTGTTAAGGAGCTGCTGAACTCATGGGGTCCCCACTCACTCATTTTAAATGAATATTTCGGTCATCAATATTACGTGTATGGAAAACAACCCTGCACTTGGTCTTGCTTGGGTCAGTTGCCAGTGCCATGACTTATGCAGTGGATATAACCAATGCATGCTGTTAAGATACAGGCTCCTTGATATTCCCCCTACTTCCCCACTTACTTGAGTAGCCCTACATTCATAAACATATCTATACTGAAGACGTAGAGGTTGGAAGAGTAGAGTTAATCTTGAGGTAGACTTTAGATATGCTACTCTCCTGAGAACAGGTGTTCTTTCTTTCTTTTTTTTCACTTCCCCCCTCCCAACTTAACCAGGTCATTAACACACACACACACACACACACACACACACACACACACACACACACACACACACACACACACACACACACACACACACACACACACACACACACACACAATATCACTGCACATGAAGAATGCCGATTTACTTGGCCACATCTAGGGCACTTGATGTTGAGGGCATCTTCCAGTTCCTTCAGGTCGTTGTAGCCCACCACATCGCTGGCCTTGGCTGGAGCTAGGTAGTCCTGGTCCCTAAACAGCTTGCACTTACCACCTTCAAAATGACTGTACCTGATCAACCCATCAGTTTAATCATAATGGAAACAAACAAAACAATTCTTAATATGCTGATTGTTATTATTATTATTATTATTATTATTATTATTTAATCTGAACAAGTGAGGCATTCATAGTTTATAAGCTGGTTGCTAATCAATTGTTCTATACTTATATATATTTTAATTCATAATATATACATACAAATTTTGACTCTATTTAGTTAGGATCTTTCCTTATCTGAACATATACCAATGACCAGCTGGATATGCTGTCAAGGGCACTAAAGCACTGCATGTAAAATAATTGCAGTAGGTACATCTTGGACGCTGTACTACATAAAAAATATACACTAAATGTACTATATAGAATCTATTACCCTTATAACTTCATGAGCCTAGCATCCCAGCTAATATTATAAGCCCTAATTAAGGCAGAGCATGGACCCTTTACCAAGCTCTACCTGAAAATTAAAACGCAAGCTCAAGTTTGGCTTAGCTTGATCTATAGCTGCCTGACTACTTACCTAGTATCCAGAAAATATATACTCAGTTTGTTACACACTGCCTAGCTAACTAGATTAATTCATCGTTGCTCTCATATTTCTGCATTTGCTTTTCTTTGGTTTGTTTAGTTGTTTAATAATAACTACTTCCAGTGTGCCTCTTGTAAACAAGGATCAAACAGCAGACCTTGAACATTACTATCACAGCAAATGTTAAGTTTTGCTGGCTATAGTGTTCCACCTTCAGCTGCACACACAGGTGGATTTCATTCCCTTCATTTATATCTTTTGCTACTCTCTATGAACCACTTTATAAACGGGATTGTTGATTTATCAACCCGTTTCCCATTCATCTACTAAATTTGGCCAAAAGTATTTCATTTTTTTTAAATAGTAGTTTTCTTTTCTACCTGACCTTTCAAATATGGGATTGTTTATTTAGCAACCCTTTACCCATTCATCTACCAAATTTGGCCAAAAGTATTTCATTTTTTAAAATAGTATTTTCCTTTTCTACCTGCTCTTTCAAATATGGGATTGTTGAGTTACTTACCCTTTACCAACATCAGTACTAAATTTTGCCCAAAAGTACTGTTTAGTTTTTCTGTAAACTTATTTGACCTTTTGAGGAAATTCTAAGACCTTCTACAAGGACAGGACAACATGGGAGCAAAGTACAATGAGTGGTGAGTGGTGAGATCTCAGGTTCATAAAAATATGTTGGCAGTTACGCAGGCAGGCACACATGCATGCACACAGGGAATTAGACAAATAATACAATATTCAGAGGGGGGATATACCTTGGTCTCGCATTGATAAGTATAACTGTTGTGATAACAAAAATGCCTTCTACAATGCTTTGTTTACCACCCCCCCCCCCCCCCCCCCCCCCCACTCTAAACCATCAATATCACTTTTAACAAGCTGTTTTGCGAAAGCTTGTTACGTTTTCACCCTTTGTGTGTGTGTGTGTGTGTGTGTGTGTGTGTGTGTGTGTGTGTGTGTGTGTGTGTGTGTGTGTGTGTGTGCGCATGCATGTGTTGTGGGTGTGCGTGTTTGTGTATGTGCGCAGAACAAAATGAGGTGTAGGATACATAGGAAGTCATGCCAAGTTGGTTTGAGGTGGCCATGAGTTTTCTTCGTAGTGGTGTTCGTGTAAGTTTAGTATTCAATTTTGTCTGCCTACTTTACAGATCCCAAAAATTGCTGGCTCAGCACTTTAGTATTAAGAGAAAATATTTAATGGTTGATAATAAGGAACATATGATATGCCCCACCCCCTTCCCTTGCTATTATCAGCGTGTTGTGAAAAACAAAGTGTAATTATTGCTCCTTGCTTTTGCATTATACAACTGCAGTTGCCATCCAACGGAATCTTGATGATGGCACAAGAACAAGATCAATCATATTTTCAATCATCTACCATAAACCTTTTTATATAAAGGTTGAAGGACATGGCCACTGCAATCTCAGAAATATAATTGACTAGAAACATTTTGTTTGTTTCATTGCACAGTATGTACAACAAGACCTGGTCAACAATAGCTGCAATCACAAAAACTTCACTTCATAATTAGATAGATGTGCAAAAAGTGTACATGTATGACACCTCTTGTGGGATTCCATCCTGTGATGTTTTGTTATCTTCTTTTTGCCCCATTCCCTTGAAAAATTTACTAAATAAATCCTTGATTGACTTTCTCTTTAAAATTCTATTAATTTCTATTTTTCCTACAGATATCTAGACTAATAAAAGTACATGCATGTAAAATTAATTTTACAACAGATTTAGAAGATTTAAACTGATTTGTATTTAGAACGTTTTCCCTAAAATAATTTAAAATTTTAAGAAAATTCATTCATTCAAAACTTTAACAACAAATATCATTAAAAAAAACAACAAATAAATTAGCACAAAACAAAGCAATAAAGACAATAAAAGAAACTTTAAGACATTTGTTTGTCGTATTAAATGAATTGATGCTACATGTGAAAATTATGAGTCACCACACAAAACACAGTTTGTTAAAAAAAATTTTTAAAACCTACAGTGGTACACTTACTACACACCTCAATAGCCACTTCCAAGCAGCCCAACTGCAACTCCCAAATAACTCAAGAGCAACTCCCAAACAGTTCAAAGGCTATTTCCAAACAGCTCAAAAGCAATACCACATTTCTCAATTTAGCAACTCCCAAACAGCTGAAAGCTCTCCTAAATTGCTCAATAGAACTCCCTAAGAGCAAATGCTAATAATGGAGGGACTGAGCATGCCAAGTCGGCAGCTCGTCCATTATTATGATCAATCTAGTTTGATCACCTCATAGAGGTGGATGAAACACCTTGTGTGGTCAGTACATTGTCCCAGTGCCATGTCTATATAGAGGACTTCATGTGGTGAGTGCACTATCTTCAGTGCTCTTTGCTACTATTATTATTACTACTACTAATCAACAACAATTACAACTACACCAATAAGTACACATGCCTATATAGAGGACAACATGTAGGTTAGGCCAGGAGAGAGTTCAGTACAAACTTAGCAATGCCAAGGTCAGGACACATTAACCCTTTCCCAATCTTACCAAACATATGGACCTTAATCACACACACACACACACACACACATACACACACACACACACACACACACACACACACACACACACACACACACACACACACACACACACACACACACACACACACACACACACACACACACACACACACACACACACACACTTGCATGAGCCTTACCCCATGATGATCTTGCCACAGATCCAGCAGAAGTCCTGGCCACACGTCTTGCAGCTCATCTTGTTGCAGCCACCGTTCTTCTGGATGGTGGTGCGGCAGGAGGGACAGAACTGCACGTCATCAGTGGTCATCACCCACAGTACACTCTGTGCACATGTGCAGACAGATCACAGGATGCACTACATGGTGGGGGGTTAGGTCCACACTTTGAATGGGTGTGGTTTTGAGGAGTTACTTCATCAATTAGATACACTCCACAACAAGAATTGACAGTTATTATAAACCACAAAAAAGGGGATTTATATATTTTTTAAACTCCAGATATGTGTGATAAATAGAGTCTAACAGGACACACACATGTTCAATAGTGATTCAATGGAACTACACCATTAACTACCTCTTACACAATGCACCTTACCACATCCCAATATAGAGGGCATCCTTGAATTTATAGAACCTTATGGTAAATTATATAGAACACAAAGTAGTCATCAAACACACAAACCTTGAGTTCCTCTGTCCTCCTCTGCTTGTCTTCCTCACTCTCTAGCTTGCCTCCTCCTCCCTCCTCCCCCACGTCCACCAACTGTATAAAAAGGTATACATAACATGCTTGACCCACAGGCAAACACCAGGACAAGGCTACTCACAGACCCACAAGGTAACCACATCATTCTGCACACGTAAAAAGCTATACATCACCCTAATATATATGTACATATAGAATAACATTAGTGGTTCACTAACTTCAGCTGTATTTTCCAGCTGTGGGATCAGTTGCAACGTGTGTAAAACCCAAGAAATGCTGAGTCAGTGTTATCATTCACATTATTGAGCCAAATGAAACCTTACCCAGCATGGAAGGTAGGACAGGTGTGTGCCCTGTGATGTAATGTAGTCTTACAGACCTATTATGTGAACACAACTATCCCCTTGGATGGAGATAACAATTACATACTATAGGATACAAATAGTGTGGCCATAATAAAAAGTGTGGTGTATTTGCTGCTCCAGTTAAGAAAATACCCAGTTATCCAATTGTACAACAGATTCTCCATCTGTAACCACTAATCTGGTACTATTAACTCTTCTACACCTGCTGAGGAACACCTGCTACCTAACTCTTCTATATATCTTTCAACAGTCAACTAGCCCTCTCTACTTTGGGGGAGATATAGTGAGCCTGGAGAGTGATTTATTAAATATGAATTGATGAAATTAACTTCCCCTTCTCTTTGGCTGATCTTGAAGATGTGGCCAAGTGGTAGCACAGCTCAGGAATTCGAGTGACTCAAGCTGGCAACATCCTTAATGAAAGTAACTGAACAATGTTTGTACTCTATTAGATTAATTAGGTGAGATAAACATGCAGAACTAATTCGCTAAAATCTATCAGCACTTTTTGAAGAAGACAAAAAGCTACATAAAACTAGAACTAATGTATAAGCTTAAAAGGCTTATCAAATAACTAAGTCAATATGGAATATAATTATTTATCTAAATAATTTTACAGCACAAAAGAAGCTATATTTATAGGATGGAAAAAAATAATTTTTTTAGGAAATGGAAGCCAATATGAACTAAGACGGAATAAAGATATGAAATGAAAGAGATTTTTGGTTAAATAAATTAAAATATGCAGTTATTTTTGTTTCTCCTGAAACTGCAATGATACATACACATACATACAACACTAAAAAAAGAACAAAAAAAAAATTTTTTTTTAAAACACAAACCAACAACAACCAATAATGCACTGGATTACTACTGGCATCTCCCAGTCTCACTCAAACCAGAACCAAACCATTTCTCACTCCACCTCAACATCAAATGGCACATCAGCCATAGAATATGGTGAGAGGTCCATTATGACAGCTGACCTGTGCAAGGATGAAGGAACAAGACTGCTCTCATGCAGACTACAGGGTGAATAACCCTTTACCAATTAAAATAAGGTTAATCTAGCATACTGCAATATATGTGTATACATAATGCAGTAAGTACTTGAGGTCACATTGGTACAGTATTGGTTCCTTATATACACACATAGGTATCAATAATTTGCACTTTAATTCGGCTTGTTGGTGCGCAACATATTCAAAGGTGCGACCAATTTCACTGAATAGAGGAGCTTTGAAGTGGTTTATTCAGGGGTGTGAAGTAAGCCAGGACATACGGCAGTTATTTTTTCTTTAAAATGAAAATTTCTTCCTTTCTTGTAAAAAAGAAACCTTTATGTATAATTCTTGAGCAAATGAAGTAAATAAACTACTTTTAAAATGTATCCACACAAGAGGTTATACTTAGATCACCTCCTGGATGCATCTTTAAACAACATGTGAATGCATGTACACATGCACATGTACACAGGCACATGTACATAAGAGACCCTCCCACTTGCACGAGTGCTACTCTCCATGTTTGATTCTACGCCACATTAGAGAGATATATTAAGATTGCATGCTTGCCATGTTGGTTAAATAGATATTGGCCATACATTTTTTAGAACAGGGCACTTTCCAGGTCCATGCCAAGTCTGCCGGCATGTTTTGCAGAATGGGAATTGGCATGTGTTGCACATAGCCACCTTGGAATCGGGATCAGACACAGTTCTTTGCTTGCATCGAGGACAGAACACCATTCCAGGCAGAGAGTCTAATTCCACCGTCTCCCTCAGAGCAACAAATCTATAGGAACAAAAATAAGAGCTCCTTCTTCTACTGGATTGAAATTGATGACCAAATGGCTCATGGCTATTGAATTTCATATCAACCAGTAGCAATAGCTCTATGTGTACACACACTGCATCAACATCACACAGGGTTGACGTAGGTTGAAGTAGGTTAGCAATAGCCCTAAGTGGACACACACACAGGATCAACATCACACTGGATCAAGGCAGGTTGGACGGCACTAGAAAACATTGTTAAGGTTATATAAAACACATAAAGAGAAACACGATGGCTCTAGCATGACGTACCATTGAGTAACCTCATGATTGCAACAAGAAAAGATACCTGCAGAAAAAGTTGCCAGGTAGAACTTCCTTGAGGTAAGTGTCCGCCAGCATGTTGTGGCAGTCTGCATCCAGACACTCCAACTGCACCATGCGGCCATCTCCAACACAGGACTAGCATCACCAACAAATATATAGCATGTACATATGAGTTTGGGCTGATATGACTTCTATGTATTTGCACATATGCTTTCTATAATTGCCCACAACCAAACCTTATTGGCACGTGTAGATGCATATATGTAGAAACCTTTCTACAGCTCATGGGCTTCAGTAGAAGTCGTCATCGTACTTAGTACTTTATTACTGTAGGAGCCAACACTGGCACAAGACAACAGCCACTATTTCAGAGGTGCCACCATTACAGTATATTTGGTGTGTGAGCAGTTCTGTGTGCACACTATCATATCTTCCTGCAGGATGTGTCTATGTGTGTGTGTACATAGTACATATGTACGCACAGGTCATACTGGGCATGCACCAGCCTCGCTGAAGACATGCAGTGAAAGAGTTTGAATTTTTTTGAAATATATTCATTTAAATGTTTTTAAACTTAAAATGTCTCTGTGACTATACTTCAATAATATTCATGTAATAAGAATAGTATTGCTATTAGTTAAAGTAACAATAACATTAAAATATATCCTATAGTGAAACCATCGAATAACAGATATGTTAAGACCCACCCATTTGTCCTTGGTAGAGAGGTCATCCTCTATCGGAGGCCAGACCAAGATCAACCACTAAACACCTATTAATGTCATAGTAGTAATCTCTCGTGTTTCTACAGCTAATTGGATCTACTTCTACTATCATGGGGGGGGGGTAGAATATACAAGGATTATTTCCTTTTACTATAACTAGAAGAAAACCCGCTCTGTGGGCAGTTTTTAAGTCGGCTACCGGCAATGACACACATTTAATTTGCTTTATGTAACACGTAGGGACTGACACTAATCTCATTAATCAAACAAACATGATACAATTAATAACCATAACCAGTTTTTGTTATTGGTTGTGTGCATTATCACCAAACCACACCCATTGATGAAACCACACCCATAGCCACCTGATCTGAACAAAACTTTCTCGAGGATGTGCCCTAATCAATCCCTGAAAGTTTCGTGAAGATCCTTCCATCAGTATGGGAGGAATTGGAGTCCGAACATACAGACAGACAGATAAATTGTAAATTATGGTAAGGTGAAAAGGGGGAAAAAAAACAAAGGCAGTGATTAGAAATGTAGAATTAGGCACTTAATAATTGAAAACAATTGAGTATGCTCTTTTTACTTGTGGCACACCACAGGTCTAGGCACACCTGTAGTGGGGGGGGGGGGGGGGGACACATCCATATGTTTTACTCAAGAACGGACTTTTTGAACTAATTGTTTACTGTTTGGAAATGCCAAGTTTTTTTTTCCAACTAATTTGTTACAACTAAGTGCTTTTACAATATGGAAACTCTGTGGTTACACCTAAGTGCTCTTTACTATATAGAAAACAAAAAGTTGCAATTCTTACCACAACTTTAACCTCATCTTGATTGTTTCAAACAATTATTTTGCCTGGTCTAAAACACTACCTTTTACTAAATATTATAGTAAGTATTTGCCACAGGTCTCGGTGTGGAACTGCTCTAGTTTGTTTCTAGTAGAACCAATAAAAATTAAGCATTGTTCTTGCACAAAGAAATCAACAACTTACAGGATTGGCTACAAACTCGTAAACAGAATTGTTGGTTTTTGCCACCTGGAAATACTGTATACTCACCTGCTGACTGTAGGGACCAAAATAATACATTGAGAAGCTAAAGGTACTGATGGAGAATCTTCCAAGAGTCCTGCACCTCACTGAGCAAGAGTCATGAGCCTCATTTAGTGTGTGTGGGTATCTTTATTCTTGACTTTTGTTCGTTCAATTAATAAAAATAAAAAAACGCTACGGGTGTGGCTTTTGTCCGCTTCATTGAGGTCCCTTTCCACTGGAAGCGGCCCCAGCTTTTGCTCGTTGTTTAGAGTTAGGAGAGTCCGTTTTCAAAGGTAGTGATCTATTAGCTCTTGTAAGGAATCAATCGGTGCCTTACCGTCTGTCCATTGCATAGAGGTTGTTCCTATTTCAGAGAGTCCATTTAGGCAGGTTCCACTGTACTATAATTCACAATTTGTTTGTGTATGTGTGTATCTCCTTCCAAACCACTGGAGAGATCTTTCAGTAACCTTTACCAATTAATTAGGGCACTTCACTGCAAGGTTTCGTTTGGACTGGGCTAGTACTAGGGCAGCATTTTGGACAATTCTAGTTTGGGTATCTGATTAAACCACAGGAATGGGGCAATTTCCCACAACAATAACCCCTATATATATATATATATATATATATATATATATATATATATTACATTGAGCAAACTAAACAATCTTTTTTTCTAATGTAAAACTGCCCATAGGGTGGGATTGTTTTTCATTTCTTTTCTTTTTCTAGTAACAATAATAACACAAACAACAGTAATAGAAAAGAAATGGAAAAATTACACATCTCGTGTACTTGTAGCGTTCCTCTCAGTACTGTATCTCAATACTGTACAATATCTTACCATACATTACTGTACTGTATGCTACCTTGCAGTAGTTGAGCAGACACTCCTTGCAATACAGTAAACCACACTTGGCGCAGGGCTGGCACATGAGAACACCCTTTACCATATCACAGCACACCCCACACATGTGCAGGCTGGACTGGAACTCTTGAAAGTTCTCAAACCGATCATATTCCAACATGTCTGCAATGAGAGAAGTGTTTCGTACCAGCATCCTGTGAGGGTTGGCCAGACAAGCATTGCATTGCTGTGTCAGAGGAGGACCTTCCACTGCAGCAGGAGTTGGAGTAGAGGCAGCCACTAGCTGCGTATCACACTAGCAAGGGAAGCAGACAGACAAAAGGCATGTAGAACTGTAATCATTTGTCGTGTGTGTGTGTGTGTGTGTGTGTGTGTGTGTGTGTGTGTGTGTGTGTGCGTGTGTGTGTCCAAATAATACCTCCAAATGATAGACATGAACAGGAACAACAAACAACTTAATTGTAGTTTACAAGCCAAACTAGTTCAAGTGCAAAAGTACAGCATAAAATATCTTCGGTTAATGTAAACTCACTGGTAACGTCAACTTGTTTTGATATTTCTAGTGGTAAACAAAAAATTATTCAATATTGACAGAAAACATTCCCACCTGCTTAAAGGGTAAAACTCTTTGAAGTGTGTATGAATTCATATTTAAAGAATTTGGAATTTAAAATTGGTGATGCTGTCTGACTAAATGCATGCCCCAGCACTAATATGCGCATATGTGCAAATAAAGAGTAATTCAAATCTGAGACAGCTGCAACACTGGCATAAGAGGTTAAGGTTACTTGAAATGTGATAAATAAATATTTGGAATAATGACATGTATGTAAACAAGTTGGGCTTGTTAACCTCAACAACTTTGATTATTTTGTCTTAAATAGTTGCTATTAAAGACATGAATTGTGGTATAAGTGCCATATATCTTGAGGCTTTTCCCCAAGCAAACACACAGACACCATTAACTGGTTGTAATATTCAACCTCAATTGGTCAAAGTGCAAAGTGCAGAAGTTGCAGACATTAGTCAGATTTTCAGAGAAAAACAGATGAAGCCAAGAACTAAAGATGGCTATTGAGTAATGACAGTAACTCCACCAGTTCAAGTTAAAGTAGCAAACCATTACCTCCAGCTGCCTAGCTTCTATTCAAGCCACCAAGCTCCTCTGTAAAGCAGATAAAAGCCAGTTTGTCATCTATTCAGGTCTCATCAAGCACTTCACTCCTGTACACAACTCTCGAAATAGGAAAAGGAAACATGTAAGAGAAATGTAAAGCCACTTGCGTATAATTTCCTGTTTATCATCTGTCAGGTCACTCCCCTGACAGGCAGACATTAAAAACATTTCAACATAAACTATAATTAATAACAATGTATTTTTAAACATGTATCATGAAACATATATCAGTGATTGCTGTCTATTGTTCAAGGGTTGGTTTCCAAGAGTATAAATGCTCTGGACCAGCTTCTTGTATTAGTGACCTTGTGGAATCTATAATCGATTATATCTTGTGATTAAATACTTGAGAGATAATTGATTTGACTTTAAGAAGGCAAGGGAGACACAAGATTACTCTGGTGGCAGCAATACCACTGTCAGCTGTGAGGTGAGGGGTGCAGAATAAGCCACAGCTACTAATCCCCAACCACAACCCGACACCTGGTGGCAGCGGCTTAAATTGGACCAGTTATCATCTAAAGGTTAGCTTGAAGGCAGCAATGAACAACTATGCCAAGGCGCTTGGAAGTAAAGATCTTTCGCTCAGAGAGATCTCCAATATCTGCAGCAACCAGCACTTTCTGGAAGAGAAGGCAACTGATGGTTCTGTGAAGTCCCTGTGATCTCATTCTTGTGTCATTGTGAATCTGTTGTGATATCAATTTTTTGTCACTCATTACAATTGCATTGTCTCCATTTCTCTCTCTCTTTTTTTGTTTTAAAGAAAAGATTGCTTAGCATCATCTCCAAGATGAGCCAAGAGCAGCAGAGGACATAAATGAAGACCAGAAGCCACACGGCAGTGGAGGCAACAATGGAGAACATGGCTAGACTGATGTCACAAATGGCAGAGGACAACATCAAGTTCGGAGAGAGAGAGGCTGAGAGGGAAGGAAGACAAGTGCAGCAGGTGATGGAACTAGAAGAGATCAGGCTGAAAAACGATCTCCAAGGTAGAGCAGGGAAGACTGAAAACTCAAGAAACACTTGAAAGAATGCGTTTTCAGAGTAAAAAAAGATGAGAAGGAAAGAAAAGATGAAAAAGAAGAGAAAATTGCAGAAAAATGGCTCTAATCAAGGAAAGAGACCACCCAGAAGCATACATCCATAGATTTGAGGAAGCTTTGATAGAAACGGAGATTCCTCAAAGGGAATGGCCCCATCTTTTACGACCACTAGCCACTGGCACAGCTTTATCTGCATATGTGAACGATGTACCAGAAGAGGCAAAGAGAGATTGGGATCTGCTCAGAGAGGCCTTTATGAATGCCCTAGGATCTTCAGCAGCTCAGCGTCAATTGGATTTTTTCAATCTTCACAAGAAATATGGAGACTCATGGCAAGGGACAGCCAGGAAAATTGATTTCTACATAGAGCAAATAACCTATGGTTGTACCAATGTCAAACAAGTATGTCAGATGTTCACTCCATCTAAATTTTTCCTTATGTCCAGCTGAAGCTTTGAACCATGTGGAACTCCAGACTCCCAAGCATACTGCTGAGGCAGCCACCATAATATCTGACTTTTATAAGAGGCAATTAACCAATAGATGCCAAAGGCCATGGACGAGACAGGGGCAAAACAACAACTATAAGTATGGTTGAAAGATTCAAAACAATGCCCAAATCCAGGAATACAAAACCGCAAGAGGAGGTGGTCGAGTCTCATAAAGATGGGCATAAGGGTGATGATAAATACCCAGAGAGCAGAGGGATGAGAAACCCTAGTGATTCAGGTTGGGTCCCAACTTGGGTCCCTACTATAAGCAAATAGTTGCCCCTCAAGGAATGTGGACAAGGCAGGATAGTGACCCCATATGAGACACCCCCTAAAATGGTGAAAGGGATGGTGGGGAAGATTGATACCCAAATGTTATTTGACACAGGTGCAAACAGATCTGTTGTTCATTCAAAGTTTGTAGCCAAATATGAATATCTGGGGAAGACTGCAAAGGTCAGAGGGTTCAGGGGAGAAGCTGAGTGCACCCAAATGTCTCATGTTTGGATACATGTGAGAGAATTTAGCATCCCAGATACTGTCCTAGTGGATGATCAGTCCAAAAGGGAAGTCTTGATAGGAAGCGATATAGACCCAACCCTAGACACCTTGCTTGTCCAAAATATGATAGACACATACATAAAAACCTCAGTACCCATAAATGCCCTGAAATATGGGGGGGGGGGGGGGTAGGGAAGCAGATGCAGGAGAGTGGGGAGGAAGATAAGGTTGTACAAGAGAAAGATGTGGAAGTGGAAGAGGAAGTAGCAAACATGATGGTAACAAGGGAAGTGGAAAAGAAGGGAAAGGTAGCACAGAAATAAATAGGAGATAGAGAGTAGGGAGAGAGCCAATCCCATTATGTCTTGAAACACAATGAGCCGTCCAGGAGGGGAGCCTGTGATTGAAGAGGATGTACAGTCTGTACAGGGAAAGAAGGGCATAGAGGTTCCTTTACCCAATTACGTAGAAGGTAAAGTTGGACAAAGATTGAGGAAAGGAATTTTTGAGAATGTGACAACAAAGAATATAAGAAGAATGGATGCTGAAAGGGAGAGAAATTACTTTTTGGAAAATGGGTTATTAAAGCACAAGATGGATGGTGAAGTGGGAAAAATGTGGGTGAGGCTAGTTTTACCTGCTGGAAGGTGTAAGTTGATGAGGACTACTACATGCCTCTGATAGAGGATGTCCTTGACCAAGTTAAGGATTGTAAATATCTCTCCAAGGTAAACCTAACAAAAGGATTTTACCAAATTCCAGTCAAGCCAGATGATAGAGACAAACTGGTTTCTGCACTCCCTGGGGAAAGTTCAGATTTAAGAGAATGCCATTTGGGTTATTAAAAAAATGCACCAGCAACTTTCCGGAGAACAATGGATAGTGGTTCTGCATGGACAACAGAAACACAGTTGAGCATTCATTGATGATATTTTGATCTTCTTAATGAGGTGGGAGGATCATCTAACACACTTTCAAGCTTTATTAGAGGCCCACTCCCCCCCCTCGGGATGAATGGGTTGACTGAAAAACCACAAAAATGTGTACGGGAGCTACACAGTTACAATATCTTTGTCATGTGGAGGGTATTGGAGAAATTGCTGTGCCTGAGGCAAGAATGACAGCAATCAGGAACTTCAAAAGATCAGTAACAAAAAAGAAATTTGAGGTCATTCCTGGATACAAATCATACTACCGAAGATTTATCCCCTATTATGCTGATAATTCATGGTACCTGACAAAACCTGCAAGAGTTAAGGAGCCTTCTAAGCTGAAATGGAGCAAGGACATGGAAGACAATTTTGTTTATTTATGTAACTGATTGTGTTCGTTTTGTGTTTTAACCATCCCTCTGTGTAGTGATCATTTCACGTTACAAACAGATGCCTCTGGCAGAGGTATCCCTGGAACTCCCAGTTGCCTTCTACTCCCGTCAACTGAGAGGAGGGCAGCTAAACTATGCTGCAACTGAGCTGGAATGTCTGGCAGTGAGGAAGAGCATCTGCCACTTTGAGGTGTAGTTCCACAGACATAACTTCAAGGTGCAGACTGACCACCGAGCCCTGGAGAGCCTTTGACCTCACACACCTGAACTCTAAGCTAACACGCTGAGCCCTTTATTTACAGGGATTTTCCATGAAAATAGTGTATTGATTGGGAATAAACTACAATGCAGTGCAGATGGCAGGCATGGAGTGAAGACATGGCCAATGATGACGCCAAGCCTTCAGAAGGGGGAGGAGATTGAACCAAGATCACCCACAAACATTAAAACATTTAAACATAAACAATAATTAATAACAATGGACTTGGAAACATGTATCATGAAACATATATCAGTGATTGTTGTTAATTGTATAAGGGTTGGTTTCTGAAGAGTATATATGCTCTGGACCACCTGCTTGTATTAGTGACCTATAATCAATTACATCTCGTGATTAAACACTTTAAGAAGGCAAGGGAGACACAAGATTGCAATATCACTGTCAGTTGTGAGGTGAGGGTTGCAGAACCAGCCACAGCTACTAACCCCCAACCACAACTACTAACCCCCAACCACAACTACTAACCCCCAACCACAACTACTAACCCCCAGCCACAACCTGACATCACCCTGGTGACAGTGGAAAACATTGTGGTTTGTATTGTAACTGTCTGGTGTACATCCTGGTATCATTTCTGATCTACAAGCCAAAGCATCCTAGATCATGACATCATTTGAGGTACAGTGATGTATTTAGTCCAATAAACTAATTAGCAGTTAACTTGAGCCCTATTCCATCCACATACTTTCAAGGGTGTCTTTTTCTCCAGCTCCATCACAGCTGGCTGACCAACCAAAACACATGTGCATGGCCTGAGGCCAAACAACACACATCCTTCCTTTAGCACTCCTAGCCAAATTTAAACTATTATTAGACAGTCTATCCAGGAAGAAGCATGAGTTAATTGGCACCTTCTGAAAGTGATACATATCCAATGCTCACCTAATGTGTTGGTAGTTGCAGTTGCTATAAATCCTCTTGATTTCTGATTACGGCAAACATATACATCGCCAGGAATGGGAGTGGTCACATGCCAAACAAATTGTATAATTCTTTCATATAACAAAGGTATTTTGTGTATATCAAACTTCTTGAAAACATTTGAAGTATGTCGTGTTAGAATAATGGCATGTTTTCATCAGGAGCAGCAATTATGGGTCTTCTGTTTTCCACTTTTGCAGTCAGCCAAGAAAAGAATCCATTGCTCTCAGTGTGAAGGAAGATTTGTGGGTAGAGCTTCATGGTTCTGTGGGTGCACTCTTTAGACTAGTTTGGTGGATGTACCACTGAGATGGTCTGAAATAGCCAGACTCTCAAAAATGGAAGCACAGGCATGTCACAGCCTCTGGCAATGAGGGGAATACCACTGGGGTTCTGAGCAGGACTAAACCATTGCTGACACAGCAGATTGAGTCCTCCATGTATGGTAAAAGTTATGAACTGTGAGTAGGATTATTATATACTGTAGCAGAGGTGAGCATGCTCCATTACTCTCCTGGACTACTACAGGAATTGACCCTGAAGCACAGATTTCCCTGTTCAAGTGAAATGGACCAAACCCTCCAATAGCACATGAAGGAAATAGCACCAGACTTCTTTAAAACTGGCAAAGAGTTATTTTCCCCTCAAAGCAACACAAATTCTAATACAGTGCTTGGACCTTACCAAATAGGAAGATGCCTCTCAGAAGCTTTTATCCACACTGTACCCAAATGGTAAACATCTGCTCATAAAATATCCTCCCTCCACCCCCCCCCCCCCTCCCTCCCACCAAATGATTCTACCTAAAAATATTTTTAAAAAAACTACTTGCACCAAAACAAGACCAAAGACAAGTAAAGAACAAGTTGCCTACTTCTAGGATGAGATCAACAACACAGGATTAAAGGGAACAGACAAAATTGGGAAAGAAAAATATTCTGCTACACCATTCCAATTATATCCAGCAAGTATCTAGCTGTACCACATTAAGCCTTCTCCAAATAATAACAGCATTTCCTGTAGGAGTTCATTCTCATTTGAAAAAAGGCATAAAGAATTTCTTGAACACCAAAAGAAGGTTCTATCTGAAACAGCAGCTGCATTAATATTTTCAGAAAACAATGAGTGAAAAACACATATGGTATCAACTAATAAGGTCTTTAAGGGGATAACACCAATTAAGAATTTAGTAAACTAGATAATTAAATTCTACACTATAAAATGACCTGCTAATTCAAGCTGGTGCCACATGACTGAGGCATTTTGTTTACTACGAGACAATAGTAATCTGTGAACCCCCAGTGGAGAGAATTTGAAGATCTTCTGTTTTTCATTTTGAAAACAGATCATTGTGCTTTTAGGGCATAGTTGCAACTCTAACGAAACCTGTAAAACATAATTATATCATAATTACACCACCAGGGAAAACTTCACACCCTCCAAAACATAACTAAAATTATTTTTAAATTTCCTTTGATTGATGACCTTTGATGGAACTTCCTTAGATTAATGACTCTCTAAAGGACCTCATTTAACCAATGCAGTCTGAAACTAATTGAAAACTGAATTAGAAGCTGATACCCATGTGCCGGAATGGTAAACAGTTGTTCATAAATACAGCCTCCAAATGTTCCTCTAAAAAAGAGGGGGGAAATCTATGGAAATTACATAACAATGGAATTATTGTTTGTAGGCTAGCTCTCCACATCAGAGGGAGATTGATGTCTCCAGTCTGTCCCTGACAGAACCAACCAAAATTCCTTGATGTAACAAATTAGCCTACCCCAACAACAATGGTATTTGTATAGAAGCTAATTCTTATTATTAGAGAAAAAAAAGTTATTTTAAAGCAACAACAAAAAAAAAATTTGAAGAATGTCTGTCTAGACACACAAGAACATTTATCTGAAAAGCAGCTGTATTTATTTTTACAAAACAAAAGTGGAAAAAAAACAAGAGGCAGCAGCATATAAGGTGTGTAAGGGGACACATCAATTAGAAAGTTAGTAAGCAAGCTAATTGAGTTTAAAAGCTAATTTGGTGTAACAACTCAAGCAGTAGCCATATAAGTGAGGTATTTGGTTTACAATTCATGAAAGATGTTACGTTTATGATTTGGCAAAATGTTAAGTGAATTCTATCTCTCATTGTGTTTATAAAACATATTTGCAACTGTAAGCAAACCTGTAAAACATAACTCTATCATAAATACATCACCAGATAAATTTCACATTTTCCAAAACCGAACAATTTTATACTTTCAATTTCATGAAAGCTAATGAGAGTTTAAGGCAATAACTGCTAGAGGAACTTCAGTCTATCAGCACACAGAAGGAAGGGGCGAGGGGGGGGGGGGGGGAGAATCATAGAAAGAAGAGAGAGAAAAGAAAATGCCCATGGTAAACAAGATTGGTCAGTCTACACCATTACAAGGTTCCTCAAGGTCTGGAATTATAGCTATATGATGACCTCACACATCTATAGGAACATCCATGATCCTGAAGTGACCATGGCAGTTGGAACTACTTTAATGTGAATTCTGCAAGAATTGATGGTGGCGGTGACTCAATTACTAACGAACTTTGGTTGCTGTGAAGCCAAACCTGAAGTATGGTGGGTGATGTTTCATACAGGACTTTTTCTTAGGGGGGGGGGGGGGGGGTGAGGTTCGAGAATGGTAAGGTCAGACTAATTAAAAGTTACCATAAAGTGACTGAGCTGACCACAAGCACTACTAACGAGCACAATCAAGATTGAAAAGTATGTTTGTGAATGACAGCTGCTTGAAAGAAGTCAGATGGATTAATTCATGAAGCATTTTCTAAGAAATTATTCCCCAGAGCTGCCACTATTCTTGTAGTTGATAGCTCATTTCAGAGTGGCCAGTATTCTGTAGGTCCCTACTGTGCACTAATGTCTGCAAAAAGTCACCAAAAAACTCCTTCCCATGAGTTATTTGAAACCATGCTTTCATCAAATGTCTACAATTGAATTTTTCCTCAAGTTTATATTCTGGTGCAGATCTTATTGGCACTTCCAGTTAGAACAGCAACCATGGAGGGGAGAGGTCATTATCCCACATGAAAATGAAGTGAAGGATCACAAATTGGGGACTTGCATGATTTAAGTCACACACAACCTGCCATGCCTATTTATGGCATCAGTAAATTTCTAGCAACATAGAAAATGTATTAGATTGATGACTGGTTAAGTCATTTTTTGAGAATTGCAACTACAAAAGAGTTCCTGCTTTCACCATACTATAGGAATAGAAACTATATAAAATTACCATCGTGTTGATAGCAAATTTCAGAATAGTCTGAGCTATAATTGTGGAGAAATGGAGCGAGAAAGTAAAGGAAAGATTAGTTATGACCACATAATTGATATTGCGCTACTTCTCAGAACTCATCGGAGGGTGGAAGTAGATGTAAGTGGAGACAGTTGTGCCAGAATTAATCTTGGCCGTCGAATACCTGCAATACTTCTCAGAATTCAGTCTGGCAGCACTTGTGGCAATACAGAAATTCTTGGAGATGAGGTGTTTCCTAAAAAGTGTCTTGAAAAGAATTAGCTACTTTGGGTGCACACCATCTCTGACAAATGTCTGCACTCACTGCTACTAGCGCCAAGCAATGAGTTTCTAGAACTAGATAGCGAGCTCACTTGAAATGTCACCACTAACCTTCTTTTCACTTCTACGAACCATTTTATCCACAAGCAAATCTCTGAATATTCTGGAATTTTTTATCAGCACGCTAAAAAATTGATAAAGCTTCTATTCCTGTAGTATGGTCAAAGCATGAACTATTTTTCAGTTGCAGTACTAAAAACATCATTGCCAGCCACGAATGTCAATACATTTTCTATGGTACTGAAAATTCACTGATATCATAAGTAGGCGTGGCTGGTAGTCCCTGATGCAATCATGCAAGTTTCCTATTGTAAAACGATAATTTTGAACATGTCATGAGAATCCCTACGAGGGTCCAGACTTGAAACTTTGACAAAATTCTTGGCATTTTTCAATGGAAAGAACAGTAAAATGCACTACATTTAATAAAACAAAAATAATTTGGGATTAGTTTAGGGGGAGATTTGAGTGTTCTTTTTAGGGGGGGGGGGGGGGACATTCCAGGACACCCCCCCTCCCTCCCCTGTATGAAACACTAGTGGGTATGAATCACTCCGATATCAAAAATTCAAAAAAATGTGCAAAAAGGCTACACCTTTGCCTATAGACTGACATCCTATATGCATGCATAACAGACACATGTTCACACATGAATGTCACCAAAACACACATACGTTGTTCACAAGTGAAATCTCAATGAAAAAGATGCACATTGTTTAATTTACTTGAAACTTGCCATGCATCACATCCATAACAAGCTGATATGACATTGATCACTCATGCTTAATCACGACTATGATCAGGTCAAGTGAATTCTATCAAATTTGAACTGATACAATTATGATGAAAAAAATCAATAAATTTGAGTAAAGTCAAATCAACATAAAGGCAAATGTGTGCTGCTTTTCTGGACTAACGACTTAGTCTGAATGCTGGACCTAAACATACATGCTAGTTGATATAACTAGTATCCAAAAGGTACTCCTACATCAGTGGTGAATTCAGAAGGGGGGGGGGGGGGGGGCGGGAGATTTAAGTGCCCCTTCAACACTTAAGTGCCCCTTCAACCCTTAAGTGCCCCTTCAACCCTTAAGTGCCCCTTCAACCATTAAGTGCTCCTTCAACCCTTAAGTGCCCCTTCAACCCTTAAGTGCCCCTTCAACCATTAAGTGCTCCTTCAACCCTTAAGTGCCCCTTCAACCATTAAGTGCCCCTTCAACCCTTAAGTGCCCCTTCAACCATTAAGTGCCCCTTCAACCATTAAGTGCTCCTTCAACCCTTAAGTGCCCCTTCAACCATTAAGTGCCCCTTCAACCCTTAAGTGCCCCTTCAACCATTAAGTGCTCCTTCAACCATTAAGTGCTCCTTCAACCCTTAAGTGCCCCTTCAACCCTTAAGTGCCCCTTCAACCATTAAGTGCTCCTTCAACCATTAAGTGCTCCTTCAACCCTTAAGTGCTCCTTCAACCATTAAGTGCTCCTTCAACCATTAAGTGCCCCTTCAACCCTTAAGTGCCCCTTCAACCATTAAGTGCCCCTTCAACCATTAAGTGCTCCTTCAACCCTTAAGTGCCCCTTCAACCCTTAAGTGCCCCTTCAACCATTAAGTGCCCCTTCAACCCTTAAGTGCCCCTTCAACCCTTAAGTGCTCCTTCAACCCTTAAGTGCCCCTTCAACCATTAAGTGCCCCTTCAACCCTTAAGTGCCCCTTCAACCATTAAGTGCTCCTTCAACCATTAAGTGCCCCTTCAACCCTTAAGTGCCCCTTCAACCCTTAAGTGCTCCTTCAACCATTAAGTGCCCCTTCAACCATTAAGTGCTCCTTCAACCCTTAAGTGCCCCTTCAACCCTTAAGTGCCCCTTCAACCATTAAGTGCTCCTTCAACCCTTAAGTGCCCCTTCAACCCTTAAGTGCTCCTTCAACCCTTAAGTGCCCCTTCAACCCTTAAGTGCCCCTTCAACCATTAAGTGCCCCTTCAACCATTAAGTGCTCCTTCAACCCTTAAGTGCCCCTTCAACCCTTAAGTGCCCCTTCAACCATTAAGTGCCCCTTCAACCCTTAAGTGCCCCTTCAACCCTTAAGTGCTCCTTCAACCCTTAAGTGCCCCTTCAACCATTAAGTGCCCCTTCAACCCTTAAGTGCCCCTTCAACCATTAAGTGCTCCTTCAACCATTAAGTGCCCCTTCAACCCTTAAGTGCCCCTTCAACCCTTAAGTGCTCCTTCAACCATTAAGTGCCCCTTCAACCATTAAGTGCTCCTTCAACCCTTAAGTGCCCCTTCAACCCTTAAGTGCCCCTTCAACCATTAAGTGCTCCTTCAACCCTTAAGTGCCCCTTCAACCCTTAAGTGCTCCTTCAACCCTTAAGTGCCCCTTCAACCATTAAGTGCCCCTTCAACCATTAAGTGCTCCTTCAACCCTTAAGTGCCCCTTCAACCCTTAAGTGCCCCTTCAACCATTAAGTGCCCCTTCAACCCTTAAGTGCCCCTTCAACCCTTAAGTGCTCCTTCAACCCTTAAGTGCCCCTTCAACCATTAAGTGCTCCTTCAACCCTTAAGTGCCCCTTCAACCCTTAAGTGCTCCTTCAACCCTTAAGTGCCCCTTCAACCCTTAAGTGCCCCTTCAACCCTTAAGGGCCCCTTCAACCCTTAAGTGCCCCTTCAACCCTTAAGTGCCCCTTCAACCCTTAAGTGCCCCTTCAACCCTTAAGTGCTCCTTCAACCCTTAAGTGCCCCTTCAACCCTTAAGTGCCCCTTCAACCCTTAAGTGCCCCTTCAACCCTTAAGTGCTCCTTCAACCCTTAAGTGCCCCTTCAACCCTTAAGTGCCCCTTCAACCCTTAAGTGCCCCTTCAACCCTTAAGTGCCCCTTCAACCCTTAAGTGCCCCTTCAACCCTTCTCTCCCTTCCCGCCTCACATATAAAACTAAACTAAGCAAATCCCAGAAAGCACAAAAGCAGGTAACAAAGTTCACAGCTGCAACAACTCCTATGACCACTACTCACGAGTCAACCAACGTTGCTTGTTATGCAGCTGAAGGGTTTGGGCATAACTGATGGGGTAAATATAGCATTTGGTAGGAAATGAAACCTCGGGAATCTTCCCAAAATAGAGAGAGTACTGATTACACAAGAGTTGCTTATAGTGGATGACTTAGAAAAATATATATAAGATTTATGCTAACCTTAAAAAAGTTTATATTGTTTAGCAGAATATAGAGCTAGGTTCTAGCTATTCGCCAAAAAGAATATTTCATAATTTTATGGTTTTTTTAAGTCATGAAATTATTATTATTTTTTTAGTTTTACTTTCTATTCCCCATTGTAATAATAGTGTTCATTGTAAATCCTTTACCATTAAGACACCCAGAGAAGGAGGGACAGAACACAGCAGAGATACCAGATGAACTAGAAACCATACCAGGATGGAATCCCACAAGCCAATATATATATATATATATATATATATATATATATATATATATATATATATATATACACATTCTTACTCTTACAGTTTTACTGCTGTACAGGATTCACGTGTTTCATAGTTTTACTGACCTCATTTAGGATATCTTACAGTAACTGATTGTTTTACATAGCTTGGTTTGTACGTAAGTGAACCACTCAAATTATTGTAATACTAATTAAGAATATGAAATTTAAAATTAGACAAAATAAGTTATAGCAATTCAAAATTCCATTATTTAAAACCATTTCCCACTCACCAAATTTTATCCCAATTGGCCCAGCAGTTCTCTCAACCCCAGTGGATATATTGGAGAGTGAACAGATAAACACTAATATACAGACAAACACTAATATACACGTACACACTACACACAACGTGAAAACAAAACATGCTTTTACTAAATCAGCTGTAAAAAAAAAAAGAAGAGGGTAAGGGGGGGGGGAAGAAAAAAGGTGGAGGAAACCTACTACTACACCTGCTGTCCCCAAGTGGTCACCCTTCTAAGTACTGAGCTGGCTTATAAGTACTGAGCAGGCACAACCATGCTTAGCCTCCCATGAGAACTTATAATAGAAATTTTAAAAGTGTCTGACAGAAATTGATGTGCTCACACATATAATGTGAAAACAAACCAAGTAATTCACTATGAAGCTTGCAAAAAGTAATGACAGGGTATGTCACATCTGAGTCAATAATAGGTTCTCTCACCTTCAAATTCTCAGCAGCCATGTTCCTGGCAAGACTCTGATACTTGATGTAGTCCAGGACCATGTCATCTTGCAGATAGGTGATCCACTGGTACACCACTAGACAGTCAGGTAGGAACATCTCCTGCATGTGCTGCACAACAGAGGAAATGCCTTGAAGCTCCATCCAGCAGGCAGACAGGTGGCATTCAGGGGCAGAGTGGGAAGGGTAGAAGGGGGAGTACTTGATGTACAAGGAAACTCCAGCCAGGTGGGTCACCTCCCTAGCTGAAGCAGAGTCAGACAGGCTGGCTTGATTTTTGTCATGCAATGCCTGTGGCACAAGAGCTACTTTGTCAGTCAACCTGGGTACAATCTCAACCTGCAAGTATGAGAGTGAACAAGTGTTTGGGGTGGTCACGCAAAGTGATGAAGTCATCAAGGTGATAGTTAAATTTAACATAAACCTAATTTTTACTATAACACATGCTCAAAGTGAACCCCAACTTAGCACCCAAAAATAATCATGTTACTATAATACTTGTGCATGATAGGTAAGATAGCTAATGCCACAGTGGGTAAGTTTGCACACCCACCCTGTATTCACTGCCTGGTGTCAGCATAGCAATCTCTCCACTACCATAAATATTCTGCAGCATCTCAGCCTCCATATGTTGCTGCTCCCTGTTCTGCTCTTCATCCAGAGGGGAGAGACTAAGCTTTGAAGGTGTAGCGGAAGCCATAAACACAGGTGACGAAACAAGGCAGATGCGGGTAAGGGATGACACTTGGCGTAGCACCAGGGCAAAATTCATTGTTTTACATTTGGACACTAGGACACACTACGTGAAATTACGGGTAACAATGAAAACATAGGTAAGTTCACACATCTGCAGAAGGTCTGAAGGTTCCTAGTACGTGTACTGGTATCTCTCCCAGAACTGCAAGAGAGTCCACGAAGTCTAGTAGGGCAATTCACCCCGCCTACCATCTGGAGTGTGCAACATTACTGCAGAGGAGGGGGGGAGTGAATGAGAAATTGAGAATCTGGGAACAACTATAATTAAATCAGGAATCTTGTTTACATATTTAGAATATGCCGCAATAAAATTGGGTGACTATTAGATTCTGATAACGAGAGAGAAAAAAGGATGTGCGGAGTGACTCCAGAGACCAAATTGAATCAGGAATTTTGTTTACATTTAGAAAAGCATGCCACAACCACACTTCAAAGTGCTGAAAAAGCTGGCGAGTTGCGCAGTTGGTGTTTACTGATTCAATATATTTGGAAGTGAAACCCTACTGTACAACATCAAGACACAATATAAAAAGCGGCTAGATTTAAGCGTTGCGGTAAATCTCCAAACAGCTATCAGTTGTGAAGTACTAGGACGTCATTTGAGAACTAAAAATAGCAGATTTATTACCTGTAGCAAACCGTTATCCATGATTAAACAATTATTCCTGGAGAGAATGGACGCAAAGATGATCAAGCTGGGAAACAACATCAAGGATTCCAGATCAGGAACGAAAGCAAAGAAAGGAGTGACTTTCCCTTTGGGTGTACTTGTGCAGCAAGTAATTTCCACTGGAGAAGTTGAAGAACTGGGAAATCTTCTGGTAAGAAACCGGAATAGAGCAGCAGAGGTGAGAGGGCCAAATGGTACACCACCAATCCTGAGAGCCATACAAGAGAAGCAGATGAACTGCTTAAATTTATTACTTGCAGCAGGAGCAAATATCTTGGCACAAGACACTAAGAAATGCAATGCATTGCACGTGGCTTCAGCCATGGATAACATTGATGCAGCAAAAATGATTGTTCAAACAGATAGACAGCAAAGAGGCATGACTCAATCCAGGAACTTTGATGGAAATAGACCAATTGACCTAGCAGAGAGCCTGGAAATGTCTAGATTTCTTCTGTACACAGACCTTGCTGAGTTCAGGTTGGATTGTTATATGGAGGGAGAGAAGACCTCATGCACAGAAAGCGAGTCAGAAATTTTGCACCTTGTCAGAGACTATTATGAGAAACACTCGGATCCCCTGGTGGTACTTGGCGATGTGCTTTATGAGAACACATGCTACAGCTCCATACTTCACCTGGCAGCTGCCAAGAACTACTCTCGCCTAGCATACTACGTCTGCGCACACTCAGTCCCTTCACTGGAAGTAAGAGATGATGAAGGTTGTACTCCCCTGCACATTGCTGCCTACCACAATAGTGTGGACATGGCATTGTTTCTGGTAGAGAGTGGAGCTAACATTCACACCATCAACTACTCATATGAGAAACCAGCAGACCTTGCAACACATCCACTTATCCTGTCCATCATGGAAGAGCCACAGATTTACATGGAGTAGTACTACAAACTGCTAATTACATATTACTATGTCATTTCATCTGGTAAAATTTTGAATTGTTTTACTGTTTATTGTTGTTGCTTATTTTTGTTTGTTTGTTGTTTGTTTGTTGTTTGTTTGTTGTTTTTTTTCGTTTTTTTTTTTTTTTTTTTTGTTCTTTTTTTTTCTGTTTGTAATTCCCATTTTGATCACTTATGTATAAAATCTTATGAAACAAACTTATCAGGTCTCACATTGGACAGCAACAGAATCATAAGGAGTAGTGGTTTAAACCAGGACTATTGAACACTAACTAAGACATCTAATGAACAAGCAGGCATCTAACAATGGGATGAATATATTATGCAATTTTTTAAAGCACACAGCATCATCTATGCCCAGCTTTTACAGTTTCTAAACTTAAACAATGATTGTGCAACTGTTCAAGATTAACCTATTCCATTACTGCTGCAGGCAATATTACAGTATTAGCATGCAATATTAGTATCCTGGTAACTAATTCTGATAAAACATTAGGAGTAATACTTGAAACAACACAACAAAGACTTTAGGATAAGGAAAACATAAAAACAACTGCATAACAAATGTTTGGAAACTCTACTTCAAACATCTGTAACACTTTCAAATACATTTTTTGCACAGAAATGATACATCAATTGTTTTATTGGAATGCAATCCACGCTTAGAAATTGCAATAATATATTTTATGTGGATAGGTTATGAACTAATGTTTGATGCACAATTGTTATGGGAATCTCATACTTTCATGATATTTGTAGTTACTTAGTGAATATTGTGTGTCCTGTCAGTCTGTACAGATCATTACGAGACATCAAGTTTTATGACACCTATAAGCTCTACGGTATTTTTTCATAACTAACAGGTCAACTATATAACAATTACTTTGATCATGATATGATTGAATGTATAATAATCCAACCATTTGAAGGAAAAAAATTAGTTAGCATAAGTGTTTAAACCCAACGTGCAATAGCATTAAATTAATTTTACTATAATTGTTAATTTGTTTGATTGCTAGCTAGATATCTTCTCCTAGACCCTTGTTAGTTTCTATCACTTCCCAGAGGCTTGAGCCTACTGGGCTTAAATTTTTAGTAGTTGATGGGATCACTCAAGGATGGTTTTAGGTGAGATTTTGTGAAAATTGGAGAGAAACACTTCCAGTATGACTGTGGTTGTTGTTTTTTTTCTCTTTCCAATTAATGAGTATGAGTAAGACAACCACAATTGTATAAAAAGTGAGGTCAGCAAAACTGAGCCCAAACTTTCTTTTTTCCTTTTCTTCTTTTTGAGCCTGTAGGTCCAAATGTTTAGGAGAAGATGATGAGAGGACAAACACATAAATCTCGAATTATAGTAAGATGTCTTTTGTTCTCTCCATAGGACAGTGTAAATACATTCTAAGTGAGGTCAGCTAAACTACACCCAATTCCATCCCCCCATTTTTTTTTTAGCTCTGTGGGTCCAAGCATCTGGAAGGAGATAGCAACAAACAACAACAACAAAAAAACTAATGTCCTATCGAATTGTAGTAATGTGTTGTTTTTTTGTTGTCTCCATCTGTTGGACAGGTACTTTGCTAGTATACCTTGAAACAGTTGATAAATGAAAACAAAAATAGCAGTGAAAAATGTTTATTACCTACAACAGATGTTAATATACCAATACTGAATATATATCTAGAGCAATATATACATATATACTGGCAGGCATACTCCATGTTGCCAGGGAAATAATGACACAATCATATATAAGAGGTGTGGTCAAATATGTCAAATGTGACACAGCACATCCCCAAGGATTTGGATGAGTACCAATTTTGGCAATTTTCTTGACACTCCCAGGTGGGACCCAGCCAGTGTCATCCCCAGAGTCCTGTTGTGCATTAGATGCAGGTCAAAGTGTCTGTCCCAAGTACCTTCTCTTCTTTCTTTTTTGGCTTACTTTTTAAAATCACATATGATGCCCACAAGAAAACAGTGGCCAGGTGGTCCAATTTTTTGGAGGGGGTCTTTAAACCAATGCTTATTCACAGCACTGGAGTGTGCATAACCAGCACACAAACCATGCAAAACATCCAGTGGGGTGCATAAAGGGGTTTGGGAAATAGTCTGGTTTAGGTAGGACCAGGCAAATGGTATAAACAGAGAGAAAGATATTTCCCTCTGTATTAGAAATTGGAACGTGTAACCAGCCAACTTAAACTCGAAATTTCTGGACTGGTAAAGTTCAAATACAGGCTGCTGTAACCGTCAAGGCGTTAACATTTGTTTGCTGACCCGGCAAGAGGGTGTGACCAGGCGGGAAAATTTCAAAACTTGCTCAGACCTTGTGCATGTGCCAGTTTAAACTTTCTTCTGATATTTCATTTCGCTTTAACCATTTCTACTCTACTGGAATTGTAGCTGAACTTGTAACTGGGTGGCTTCAGAACAGGATGGCGAGAAGGAGGGGAAGTAAGAACTGTGGTTGTTTACTTGGGTGCCTGGGGTTCCTTTTATTTTGTCCCAACTGGTGCCTTTTCTGTAGGGTCTATGTTCAGCGTGGATCTGAGTCAAATAGTGAATTTGTTCTGGAATTGTGTAGCAAATGGACTCATTGAGATAAAAATCTCCAGAAAGGAACTAGAGAATAAGGTACCATTAAAAATATGGACTAAGACAATATGGGCTAAGACAAAAGATAAGCAAAATCTGGTAAAGTAAGTAAGAAGTGACAAAATATAATAAAAAGTGCTGGTTTTTTTGGTTGCTATATATTGATTTTATAAATCTATTTGTATTGTTGTTTTTCTCCCACATCATCCCCTTCCCCAGAACAAATGTTTTATTGCACACCTCTGATATCCTCTACCCATTTTTACACTGGTCTCGTTTGGCGAGACCCTTTACCTACCACTTGCTGATAAGCCATCTAGTCACTATAGGCAGGCTTTCGTGAGCCAGTTACTACATTTTGTAACCAAATCTGATTGGTCAGATTTGTAAGCATGTATCGCACCGTCATAATTAATGATGAATAAATTTCAATGTAATCAACTGCCCATTTCAATGCTTACAAGTTGAATAATTCATGAATTCTGCATTAAATATTTGTAATGGTAATCATATTTTTGACATATCTGCTGGAATCATGAAAAACTTGGAACAGTGACCAGATGGATTGAATACAACCATAAAGCAGTTATGACACAGTCAACATTTTGTGTATGTATGATCAAATGTATTCTGCACTGTCTCACTCTGTGCATCTTTCCATTGCAGCTGCTGGCGATGTGTGATGAGCTAGAGCTCCTTCCACCTCAGGCTCACTCCACTCAAGACAGTCCCCACACCAGCCACTCCCTGCAGGACAGTTCTGACTCAAGCCAATCCCTGCAGGACAGTCCTCACCTTAGTCACTCCGTGCAGGATAGTCCTTGCACCAGCCACTCCCTGCAGGACAGTCTTCACCTTAGCCATTCTCTTCAGGACGGTCTTGACACCAACTATTCTCTTCAGGTCAGTCCTCACACGAGCCACTCTATGCAGGACAGTCCTGACACCAGCCATTCTCTTCAGGACAATCCTCACCTTAACCATTCTCATCAGGATAGTCCTAGCACCAGCCATTCTCTTCAGGATAGTCCTAACACCAGCCATTCTCTTCAGGACAGTCCTCACACCAGCCGCTCCCTGCAGGACAGTCCTAACACCAGCCACTCTATGCAGGACAGTCCTCACCTTAGCCACTCCGTGCAAGACAGTCCTCGCATCAGCCATTCTTATCAGGATAGTCCTAACACCAGTCACTCTATGCAGGACAGTCCTCACCTTAGCCATTCTCATCAGGATAGTCCTAACACCAGCCATTCTCTTCAGGACAGTCCTCACCTCAGCCATTCTTATCAGGATAGTCCTAACACCAGTCACTCTCTTCAGGACAGTCCTTACACCAGCCATTCTCTTCAGGACAGTCCTCACACCAGCCGCTCACTTCAGGACAGTCCTCACCTTAGCCACTCTATGCAGGATAGTCCTTGCACCAGCCGCTCCCTGCAGGACAGTCCTAACACCAGCCTCTCACTTCAGGACAGTCCTCACCTTAGCCACTCTATGCAGGACAGTCCTCGCACCAGCCGCTCCCTTCAGGACAGTCCTAACACCAGCCGCTCCCTGCAGGACAGTCCTCACCTTAGCCATTCTCATCAGGATAGTCCTAACACCAGCCATTCTCTTCAGGACAGTCCTCACCTCAGTCATTCTTATCAGTGTAGTCCTAACACCAGTCATTCTCTTCAGGACAGTCCTTACACCAGCCATTCTCTTCAGGACAGTCCTCGCACCAGCCGCTCCCTGCAGGACAGTTCAAACACCAGCCACTCTATGCAGGACAGTCCTGACACTAGTCATTCTCTTCAGGTCAGTCCTCACATCAGCCACTCTATGCAGGACAGTCCTCACCTTAGCCATTCTCTTCAGGACAGTCTTGATACCAGCCATTCTTCTCAGGACAGTCCTAAAACCAGCCATTATCTTCAGGTCAGTCCTCACACCAGCCACTCTATGCGAGACAGTCCTCACACCAGCCATTCTCTTCATGACAGTCCTCACCTTAGCCATTCTCTTCAGGGCAGTCCTGACATAAGCGATTCTCTTCAGGACAGTCCTCACACCAGCCATTCTCTTCAGGACAGTCCAGACACCAGCCATTCTCTTCAGGACAGTCCCGACATCAACCATTCTCTTCAGAACAGTCCTCACACAAGCCACTCCCTGCAAAACAGTTCTAATCTTAGTTATTCTCCTGAGGACGTTCTCTCTAGCCCCCCAAGTCAATACATCTCAAGAGGTAAACATGATCCCATCTCGTCCACTCCCTTACCCTCTATGAGCCGTGCATCTTCCAGTGAGTGTATTGGAATGGCCTCATTTTCATCGTCAGAAAGTGCAACATCGTACTATGATAATATAGTTACTCCCGAGCATGAAGCATGTGGTACACAAACAGATGATTCTGACAGCCTTGCAAGCAATGCTGGGTCTCTTCACCATCAAGGAAGTTCACATCTCTCAGTCAACAGAGACATGGTTCATTCCGGTTCCTTCACTGGAATCAAGACTGCATTATTTAAAGATGACACCAATTCGTCCATAACAGAAGAGGACAAATCAGGTGTTTATCCTGTCATCGCTGAAAACCTTTCATGTGCTAGTGTGAGTCCATCAGTATCAAGAAGTTTGATGACGAACAAGTCATACTCTTATCATAGTGACTCAGGTGACTGCACCGACTCGTCTCACACGAACAGTGACAGTGACGTTGGACAAGTGAGCACTTGTGATGGTGGACAGCTTCACACACAAGAGGATGTTTCAAGTAGCAGCAGTGACAGTGATGAGGATAAGTTAGAGCAACGTAAGTCTCAATGCATCAGGAAGAAGTTGTATGAAAGTGTGGTTTATTTTGCTTATGCACGAGAAGACGCTATGTGATGGAGAGTTGGTTATTTTTATCTAGTGATTGGCAATATACTACGTAATGGAAGCTAAATTATTAGACTAGTTATATCTGTAGGCAGTTATTATTATTAATCTTTGGTGTGCTATCCTCTGGACAAAATTAATCCAATATCATTTGATGTGGTTGTTTGTTTTAAGGGGGGTTTGTTTTTGTTTGTTTTTGGGTGTTTTTTTTTACCAGTGTTTGCAAGAATTACCATTCAGTCTGAGAAGAGAAAGGAGAAAACTGCACCTGGTTTAAGGTAACAAACCTTCACACAACAGCTGCTTATTATTTATGTGAATGTGGTATAAGAAGTCTGTCATGCATAACTTTTTGTATTTGTGGTAACCATGGTAGTGTACGTGACTTTATTGTGAGTGACTCAGAAGACTGCAATAATGAAGTTGAAGATAATGAAGGAGAAAACCAGACTCGCCTTCTCCAGCCATCCCTGGTGACTCCTCCCATCTACCACACCCCCTATATTCCCAACACTGGTTTGATGTTCTGGGGATCACCAGATGCTAGCACACGTAAACAAAAGGCATTCAAGGACAGAAAGCCGCTCCCATGTGCCACTCCCATTCATCACCATGCCATCTCCAGGGGACAGAATACACACCGATTCCACACGCTCATCCAAAATGGACCTCAGACTGAGAAAAAGCCACTTGCAGGCAGCACACTTACTAATCATGCTCCTCCCCCTCAGTTTTCCTTGACCACACCCTCATCTAATAAGTATTTTCCTCGGTACAAGTCTCAGATGATAGCAGAGCTGTACGATGTGTTCAACAAATCTGTTTTTGACGGAAAGGTACTCAAAAAATATATATTATTATGAATTGATGTTATCTATTGGCTAAGAATAGAATACCTTGTTTCCTGAAATAGTAACAGGCTGTTGTATAAGGATGAAGGTGATCTACATACGTGTAAAGACCACTTACAAGGGATTAAGTGATATTTACACAGGACATAGAGGGACAATGTTTTTGTACATAGAAAGCATTGCAGTGTGTGATTTATAATATTATACAGTGGTCCTTCCCTATTAAGACTACCCAGGGGAGCACTTACAACTGGTCCTATTACAGAGGTGGTCTTAATTGGGAATATTGAATCTGGTTCATGACAGGGTCTCGCTATCCATTTCGCAATGCATTTTATTGTACACATACAAGCATTTATTTCTTCATTGAACTAACTGCAAGCATGCCATGCAAACGTTCTCGTTCAGAATAATAAGTGAGTCTTGAGAAAGATCGAATATCATTGCGTGTACTCGATTACGCATTAAAATTTGTGCAAGTTCCTTAGGACACAGAAAATCTGTGATAATTGACTGAACTTACACTAGTTCAATCTGAACTGTCTGTAACTGTACATCCTATGCTGGACTTTTTAAATAGATTGCCTGCTGGAGTCCCAGTCAGACTTTACATGGATAGCAGATTGTATGTTATCTGTACAATAGTGTGACGTATTCTGAACTATCAGGCTAATTTGTTATGTATTGCAGTTACAGTAAACTACATTAGCCCAATACAATGTATAGTGATGTTTTATGAGTTAGAGTCAATTGTGTGCATGTATTGTTAGGAGCATTGTAGCTAACGATGTGATCTCAGGAATCGTTGCCACAGGCCAACTAGTCTTGGGGGTCTTATTTGGGAGGATAATGACTCCACCAATTGGTCTTATAATAAAGATTTTCTTATATTAGAGGGGTCTTAATTGGGACAGGCTTAATAGAGGCAACCAACAAGGAGCAACCAAAGTGGTTTCATAATGAGATGGTTTAATTGATGGCAGGACTCAGTAGGGTGGGACTCAATAGGGCGGGACTCAATAGGGCGGGACTCAATAGGGCGGGACTCAATAGGGCGGGACTCAATAGGGCGGGACTCAATGGGCGGGACTCAATAGGGCGGGACTCAATAGGGCGGGACTCAATAGGGTGGGACTCAATAGGGCGGGACTCAATAGGGCGGGACTCAATAGGGCGGGACTCAATAGGGCGGGTCTCAATAGGGCGGGTCTCAATAGGGCGGGACTCAATAGGGCGGGACTCAATAGGGCGGGTCTCAATAGGGCGGGACTCAATAGGGCGGGACTCAATAGGGCGGGACTCAATAGGGCGGGTCTCAATAGGGCGGGACTCAATAGGGCAGGACTCAATAGGGCGGGACTCAATAGGGCGGGACTACTGTTTATAAAATATTTGGCTCTTGTTTCTTAATTTTCAAAATACACTAAATTATTTGGCCCGGCAATTTCACTGCTTGCAATAGTTATCATGTTGCTGTAATATTTATTGTGTCTAATTATTTTTTATTCACATTGCACATTCTGCTAAGGATCTCCCCAACATTGGCCTGGCTCTCAGCATCTACTTTTAGCCCCAAATGTGCTTCCCCTCCCTCCTTTCCAACTTAGAAATCTTGCTTAGTGCCAATGAGGAGATTAAGAAAGTGTTGGTCACTTCTGCAGGAAGATCTGTTGTTGAGAGTTTGATCATATAAAATTATTCATGGGGGGGGGGGGGGGGGGGTTTGGTGAAGTGGGTGTGACCAGCTAGTCAATCTTGAGGGGGGGGGGGGGAAGGAAAGAGATCGGATCTTGAGTTCTACTAGAATATAGCCCCAACAACAGCTGTGGTGGCTCACTCTCCCATTCCATATGGATAACGCTAGTTAAATATTTCACCGTAGTAGCACTGTCTAACACAATCATTGTGATTATTCCCACTGGGGCTGATCACTGTAATTACTGTGTGTGTGTGTGTATGAGTGTGTGTGTGTGTGTGTGTGTGTGTGTGTGTGTGTGTGGTTTTGAACACCAATTAAAATTGGATTCAGAATATTTTTCTCCAATTTTAAAACTTGGTGCTATGTTTTTATTATGGAAAAAAATATTCTTAAATTATCGATTTTCTTTAAATGATTTGTTCACATTAAAATTATTGTGAATTGTTCTTAGTGCCAACTGTTATGTGCTTTGTCCTGCCATTCAATCTGAAATCTTAAATTTACTAGTAACGCTGTTACATGTACATGTGCCTGTTCATGCAGCTGCCTGCAGACATGCAGGTGACATGGAACAAGAGGCTGACCACCACTGCAGGTCACTGCTGCATGAAGAGTACTCCATCCGGCCGGAGTGCACGCATTGAACTGTCCGTCAAAGTAGTGGACTCCTATGGTAAGTTTTCCTTTTCTTCATTATATAATACGTAGATAAACTGAATTCTGGACATATATGTGGTCGTGAAGAATTTACTTGATTGGTTCAGTAATTGTAAGGATGATATCGATACTTTTGGGACAAAATGCTGATCGTTTTATAAGCCAGAAGAGCCTGTGGTTAGCGTCAATGCTGTTGCTAGCATAACTAACGATAATTGTGCAAGAATAAGCAAGTATTGTTTGTAAAAAGTAATCAGTTTTGCCTGTTTCTTGAGAGAAGAATATGCACAGTTTGTTCTTCAAAAGGTTTATAGGAGATCTGCTACTGAAGCTGATATCTGGATGGGATTTGCATGAAGCTTAATCTAGCTACCTCTTTGATGGACCCTGAGCATTCCAAGATTACAGTTCTGCCGGACCACCTGGGTAACTGGGTGATTCACCCACCAATATCCAAGATGATAAAGGGGGTTAGATTATATCTTGTTGACTGTCTCAGGCAATTCACTCTTAGGGTAAAACTGTACTACTAATAGAATGTTTCTAGTAGAAAATTTAGAATGCTAAGGCTTCAAAGAAGGTGCTTAACAAGTCAACATCAAAGGAATTGACACTGCAAGAGCTATATTTTGGATCTCATTTACAGCATGCATTTTATGGCTTATATCATTGAGGAGTACAGGTGCTATGGTTTTGTCTGACAAACATGCGAACTCATAGAGACTGTTTCAGCCTGCTTCATAATGCTTTGTTTGTTTGTTGTTGTTTTCCTCTCCCCCACTACGCCTTACCTTATCTTGTCACAGACCGAATACGGTCCACCTTAGTGCATGAGATGTGCCATGCAGCTGCCTGGATCATCAATGGAGTGTCTGGAGGTCACGGCCCTATCTGGAAGGCATGGTAACTAATTAGTGGTGGTGGTGTGAGCGAGGGAGACATTCTGGTAGCTTAGCAATGTAGGTGCTATGACGTTGTTTCAAGTTTGCAAAGAGAGGAGGAAAGAGGGAGAGTACTAATGTTGACTGTTTGTTGGCAACAAATGTATTGAGACTGGTGTGGCTGGTGGTTAGCCTGCTTCTAATAACATATATGTGTTGTTATGGATGTACATATCATGGTGAATACATCTGTGAGTGTGTGTGTGTGTGTGTGTGTGTGTGTGTGTGTGTGTGTGTGTGTGTGTGTGTGTGTGTGTGTGTGTGTGTGTGTGTGTGTGTGTGTGTGTGTGTGTGTGTGTGTGTGTGTGTATTCACAGGGCGAAGAAGGTACAAGATATTTTCCCCAACCTCCAGGCCGTCACACGTTG
>OZ017782.1:12607520-12684507 GCA_963969325.1 Lycopodina hypogea | reverse complement strand
AATAGTCACCTGGAATACGTACCCCAGTTGAGGGCTGATGGAACTCCAATGACAGGACGCAAGCTCAACAGATATGCTGCCTTTGTGAAGGACCAGTACAGCCAGGTTAAGGATGTCTCTCCATGGCGGACACACAAACAAGTCATGGAGCGCATCAACCAACTCTATAGAGCTGACAAGCCAGTGATGGCGTCCTTGGACGGAGTAGCTGGTTCTCCTTTTTCATAGATCATGTATTCATAATCTTATTTTATACAAACGTATGAACTCATTGTATACATGTACATATTCATTTGTCATATATTGATTCAAGTGGACCTTTTTCCCTGTTAGATTGTTTACATCCTCCCAAAATATTGTGACTGTGATTGAAAGATGACCTGACCTGGTTATGAAGCATACTGCTGTCCAGAGAACACTAGCAGAATGGCTACCGCTCCTTAAATAAATCACATTAACAAAAGTATGTGCACTTTTCCAGCGAAATCAAGACTAGTCAAGTCTTCCCTGTCAATTTTTTTATGTTATCAAAAAAAGTTATATTTAATGTGATAAAATCCAGCCCTTCTACCTGGTTTGACGAAAAAAAAGTTTGCCATGTTTTGACAGAAAATGTCTTTCCTTCCCTCTCTGTCCATTCTAAAAATGGTCTGCACTGTGGTGATCCTTTACCAATTTTTTTACTCCAAAAAATGGTAAAGGGTCAGTGCAAAAATTTTGCTAGGAAGTAGATCTCTTTTTGGTTGGTTCTTTTGGAATTTGGCTGGGAAGGGAATTTATTGCCCACCATGAAGCTAGATTGGGGATAGCCAGCCCCAGGTGGTGCTGCCTCCCTTTGGTATATACATGATTGAAGTGAAGATGTATCATTAATTGATTGATAACACAGCTGACAGAGACAATACACATGCACACACATAATCAGACACCAGAGTGAACAGCTATGGAGAACGTTCTGTTTTGGGTGAGCTCCCAGTTTGCTTGCATCTTCACCATCCCCACCCCCTCCCTCTCCACACCGTCCACCACCACCGTCATGGCCGACCCCTCGGCCTTCCCTGCTGGCCGACACACCAGCTGGCTGGTGTTCAGGCTGACAATGGAGCCACCTGGACCTTCGGAGTCCTTGGACTTGCGTATGCGAATGCCTTTCCCCTTCTTGTCTTTGATGGCAGTGACATTGAGCATGTTGTCTATGTAGGAGACCATGACACTTCGTACCTTCACTGTGACCTGGTGCAACTGCAGGGAGAGAGAGAGAGAGATAGGAACAAGGAGGGGGAGGGGTCATAAATACACTGTACAATACTATTGTGATAGTGAGAGTAGTTTACATGCCCTCATACCCGAGGAAGCACTTAATGGGGACAGCCTCTGTGGAGGTGTTGTGGTTTCAGGGATTAAAATAATTCACAAATTAGGTACATATCTTTCTAATTAGGGACAACTCCTTTCAGATAAAAGTTTTAAAAATAGGAAGCCTCAACTGCATGTAACTGCCTGTAATGACATCATGGGATGATAAAGGTGACTCTATCTGAGAGACATGGTTGCTATGATATGAGGTGGATTTGCAGGTTGGTACCTTTCCTTTGGGGCTCCAGTATTCCAGCACCAGCTCGGCAGTCTCTGCTCCTGCTGCACTAGCCACACCCAGTGCAGGGGGCATGCCCAGTAAGGCGGGAGGAGAGGTGGGGAGACAGGGCTCATCCCAGCTGCCCACACTAACACTCTGTCAGAAAATAATTTAGTGGATTGCAATTAAATAGGTTACACTGCTTTACTTGTGTGTAAGTATATCACATATCACGCTGGTTGAACAATGCGGCCCTACAGAGCTTATAACAAGGAAAGGGAATGACTGTTTACTTGCTAATATTTTTTATATGGAATTACTCAAGAAAGGAACAGATTTGTTTTAATGATTTTGCTAATTACTCTAAATTTTTTGATCAATTATGCTATTCATTCGTCTATGCTGCATTTTTGATCAATTATGCTTCTAGAGGTACTAATTATGCTTCTAAAAGTACCGATTATGCTTCCAATATAAGTAATTATTCCAGGTATAGGCCAATTTTGTAAGGTATTGGTGAAACATTCATTTCAACCAAAGGCAAATACACGAAATTCCCCCCCCCCCCCCCCCTTCCTTCCTTCTAGAAAGGAAAAATACAATAGTGTGATCAGAAGTATTGTATTTGTAACATAATTGAGATTTCTGTGTAATTTTCCTGTTAGCAACTTTTAGCTGCAGCTGATGATGGATGTTCTAATCACTTGCTTGCCAGCACTGGACCACCTTGGGAGTTCATCCTCCAGTGTTTTGCCTCCACAGTGATTTCCAAACCTCAGTATACACACCACCTTTCATTTCCAAACCTCAGTATACACACCACCTTTCATTTCAAAACCTCAGTAGACACACTCATAGATTTGGATAAATAGATTGGTAGATCAATTGTCATGAATTAACTCCATGAAATAAGGGGAGAACACTAAATATTTAATAGAAATACTGGTAGTTTTAAGTTCACACACTCTGGCAGGATAAATAAATTGGGATGCTTTGAAAGCATTTAATGGTAATTTGAGAACATTGCAAAACTCTAACCAAAAAAAAATCATATGCTGGTTTTGCACATGATAAATTGATCAGTCTAGTCTCTAGATACAGTTGCTGATAGAGCCCTGACTATCACCTGACAGTTCATGTACAACTAAGCAGCAGTATTGAGACAATGCACAGTATTTCCAAAGGAGGAAAGAAAGGATACAGCTAGGTTCATATGTTGACGATACTAAGGGGGTATCTCCTTCAAGATTGTATGTAGCCTTAACAAAAACACTGCCAACATCTACAGTAATAGCCAGTTCTATATATAGTTGGTGCTTTCTGTAAAGTTAGACAGTAATTCGAGCAGATTTGACTTATTTTTCTGTTGATATATCACCAGCATTGATAATAGAGACCCAAAATCCCCAAAGCAGTATTGAACTTGATTGAATATTTCCCACTTCGATCACCAATGTGAGCTTGAATATATGATTAATATGGGCACCCACATTCTATTTTTTGCCTTCCAAGCTATTCTTGATTTAATATTCTGAGAAAACACGTCAATCCATAATTTTGAATAGTGATCCAGTACAGGTTTATTCAGCTTTCTCTGGTCCCAGCTACCAATTATGCTCCCAGCTACCAATTATGCTCCCAGCTACCAATTATGCTCCAAATTATGCTAGCATAATTGGGAAAGGCCTACTGGAGGAGTTTAAAATGTTTAACTGGCATCCCTTCATGCAAATCTGAATTAAGAGCATATATGTTCTATGAAAATGTTTGATATGTACATAGCAGCCTGTAGTCAGATTACACACAAACACGCAGACTTACACACAAGAATGGAAGAGAATGCTCCCTGCAAACAGAAGGGAAGAGGGGGGGGGGGGGGGGGAAAGAGAGAAAGAAAAATCTGATGACGTTACATATACTGGCATGCATGCATGCACGTCACTGGGTGAAGTGTGTTGTCCACTCACTCTTGCTCAGCTGTGGTTTTCAGGATGACCACTTGCCCCAGGGGCAAGGGCAGGGAGTGTGGTACTGTCCCTACATACTCCAGCAGAGACCCTGCACAGACAACATAACAAGTTGTGGATGTACTCTGCACTCATAAATAGCTGGTTGCCATAGGAACAAGAGTTTGCTACAGACCGCAGACTATAGGCTGACCTGTGCTGTCCTGTATGGTGGCCATCCACTGGCCATGTACAGGGAAGGCATCCTGGAAATTCTGATCCAGACTAGACAGTCTTGCGGACATCAACCCCGGGGCTTCATATATAATGAGGTAAAGGGTCAACACATAAGGAGTTACTGTGATTGGTGGAAATTCTTTGTTGTATGTGCAGTGCTTCAGATAAAGTTGTGTTCAAAATATACTCTGCACTCTATTTCCAAAATACATTACACAACGGGTTGAGGCAGGTTGAACAAGATTAGTAAAGCACTATGGAGACGCATCAGGTTGAAGTAGGTTGACAATAGCTCTGTGGGGACACACACTAGATCAACGCTACACCGGGTTAGAGCGGATTGAAGTAGGTTGACTATAGCTCTGTGGTGACACACACTGTATCAACACCACACTAGGTTAAAGCAGATTAAAGTAAGTTGACAATAGTCTATTGGGACACACTGAATCAACACCACACTGGGTTAAAGCAGATTGAAGTAGGTTGACTATAGCTCTGTGGGGACACACCCTGAATCAACACCACACTGGGTTAAAGTAATTGAAATAGGTTGACAATAGCTCTGTGGGGACACACACTGGATCAACATCAAACCAGGTTAAAGCAGATTGAAGTAGGTTGACAATAGCTCTATGATGACAAACACTCAAAACCAACATAACATTGAGTAAGATCTTTTGAACACATTGGGTCAACATCAACCGAGTCACGGCAGGAACAGGGTCAGCCACAGAGACAAAGACACACCCCCATTAAGCAGCGTCTACATGCACCAACTCATACCAGTCCCTGTACCTATGGGAATGACAGCAAAGCGGAGCTGCTGTGGCTGACACTTGGACTGGCTGAAGGCCTGCACAGAGCTGGAGATGAGTCCATCACTGCCCACGAGCACAACACAGAAGGAAGTGGGTCCTTGCCTGAGTCACAGACGAATCATATTTGACATACAGATTTATTAGTTTGCTAACAAGGATATCGTTTGCTGTTTATGTTTTAATAAAGAATGTTATAAAAACTGATTGTACCGCTATACTGCCCACCTCAGCAGCCTATCCAGACTGACCACACCCACCCTGGCTTACCACACCCACCCCTGGCTTACCACTCCTGACTGACGTAGTTGCTGATGGAGTGGAGGTTCTGAATGGCCTCCTGCTCACCGTCCACCTCCACCACCACCTCCCCCTCTCCCACCAGACTCACCCCCACCACCTGTGAGGAAGGAAGGCGGGCCTCCACACACCAGATACGCCCCTGGGACAAGTCCCACTCCTTGCCATCCTGTTGTACTCCAGCCTGACCAAACACACAAATAAGCAAACATCTGTCACTGCACATCCATTATTATAGTTTCTGCATTGTGCACATGTGCAGGTCTAAGAAGAATGACATGTTACACAAACATAGTTAATCATATGTCTAGCTATTCATTTATCTATCTATCTATCTATCTATTTATTTATCTATCCAAATAGGCACCCTCCAAAGATCCTCCCTAAGCCAATTTCACTCAGAATCCGAACTCCTCCCAGTGGACTCCCACCTCCAACTCCTCCGCACCCAATACCTCGCCAGTACCCTACGACCAACACATCCCTCCCACCCCATAGTCACCCACCCCTCAGGACCCAGACCCAAGAAGCACACCCTCCAATCCAGATTCAAGGACAAGCTCTCCCCTTTCCTAACCAACGACATCATCCCCCCCAAAGTCCTACTAGAAAACAATATCCTCTCTCCAGGGTTTCATCCAGGAATTTTCAAGTGGGGGGGTCCAGCTAGTCTTACCAGCCAGATTCTTTACCTAATCACTACGCTGGGAAAGAGTTTGACCAGACCCTTTCCTGACGTAGATATACTATTGTTACAATAACATAGTATTTGATCATTCCCACTATCAAGCTGATTTCACCCAATGATACGGACTCTGTTACTGTCCTGGCTTTAAAATTAAGTACTACTCATAGCTACATGTACTTTGGTATTAGTAAAAATTAGTGGGGGGATATCCCCCTCATAGCTCTTGAGTGAGGGGGTCCGGATCACCCAGTACCCCCCCCCTTGGATGAAACCCTGTCTCTCCACACCCTCTTCATCCAAGAATCCATCTCCAACCTAGAACCTAACCCTGTCCTCAACAGCCAGGCCCCCCCCCCCCCATCAACCCATCTAGCAGTTTTATGGACCACCCTTTACCAGTTTTGTCTTGAATTAAGGGGGGGAAACTGGTAAAGGGTGGTCCCTAAAACCGCTATATAAGGTTTGATCAGTTAAAAATGTTCACAATAATTGTTAACAATAATTGTTGGCTATACTACACAGTCTTTCTTCAGACCAAACAACCACCACCTCTTCAACTGCCGAACCTTCCCCACACACCTGTCTCCTACCAACTTCTGGAAATACCACTGTCCGCCTCAACCTTCCTACAACCCCACCCACACTATGCCCACCTTCCCCCTCCCCCACAACCACCACCACAGGCCCCTGCCCGCAAATCAGCCACTCCAGAAAATTGACAAACTATGGATGCCACAAACAACAACTAAATCTATATATCTACATCTATCAATCAATCTACATATCTATCTATCTATCCATCCAACTATTTATATAATGAAAATTATTTTTATTCATTAAGAAATTGGTTATATCGCATTGACCTGGGGGTGGGTGGGGGGGAATATATAGATAAATTTTATAGTGATAATAGTACTAGAAACAGTAATACAAATACAAAAATTAGATATTTTTAAAATTAAATAATAGTGTATATATATATATATATATATATCTCCTATATGTATAAAAAGAGATGTCTGTCCGTCTGTCTGTATGTTTGTATCATCATTCTGGCCAAACCTGTGGGTGGATTTCTCTGAAACTTGGCATGATGATAGGTTTGACCCAACTTAAAACATGGGCTAAAAAGTCTGGAAATTGTTACCATGGTAACGAGGAAAAGCCCCAAAAAATTGTATTTTTGCCAGAAAAACCCTTGGAGCTACAGATCTAAAACTTGGTATGTATACACGACTCAACTCTGGGAATAACATGAGCTGGGTCCCACTTGGCCATGTGTAAGACGATAAATGTCAAAAATGATATTCAGATAAACACTTGAACCTAGGGAGCCGTGAATCCATATATATTTGGAATCAATATAATCTGGGGAATGTTTTAAGTACATACATATGACCACACCCACTTTTGAGTTCATATCAGGCTGAAAAATGGCCACAAATGGTACTTCGGTAAGACAAATCTTGGAGCAACAGCCTTAAATCATGGTATGTATACACAATTTGACTTTGGGAGTAATATGAGTAGAATCGCTCCTGGCTACACCTCTTCCCATTGGTGTGCAAAGCGAAACAGTGCCAAAAGAAGAACTTCTGAATAACTCTAAGGAATTAGATCCACGAACCCATTTTGGTATCTATTTTGGTTTGTAAGTATGTATGTATGTATGTTTGTATGCATGTATGTATGTCTAGGCATCACAGCCCATAACTTGGACAAAAAAGGTCGAATTTGGCATGTGCTCTCCAAGAACCTGGGTGAGCATTATCAAACACATATGGGCATGTTAATGTGGGTGATTTTGCCATAGCCACACCCACTGGAGGTTGTTTTAGCTATAGAAGGCAAATTAAACGACCAACCAGAGAGAAATTTGAAAATATGGTTTCCAAGCAATTGGGTGAGAAGAATTGATCACATGTACGTGTGTCAATAGGTGTGGTCTGGTCATTGACACACCCATAGGACATCATTATACCTGCCAAACACTCTTATATGGACCAATGAGGCTGAAAATTTGGCATATGGAGTGCAAGTAATAGGGTGAGCATTATTAACCAATATGGGTGTGGCAATTTTTATGGGTTTTTATTAGCCACACCCACAGAAGTTGTTATGACTGCCAATAGCTAATTAAAGGACCAACCAGGCCAAAATTTGAGTAGCTTTTATTAATGTTTCATGTTGACATTGGCCAGGCAACGCCGGGTACATGCCTGTATGTTTGTACCATCATTCTGGCCAAACCTGTGGGTGGATTTCTCTGAAAATTGTCATGATGATAGGCTTTGACCCTACTTAAAGCATGGGCTAAAATTTTCGGGAAATGGTTGCCATGGTAACGAGAAAAGCCAAAAATGGTATTTTTACCAGAAAAAACTTTGGAGCTGCAGATCTAATACTTGATGTGCACATACATCTTCACTTGGGGAGTAACATGGGTGGGGTCCCACCTGGCCACACCTTTTCCTTTCCCTGTGTAATGCTAAAAATGCCAAAAATTGTACATTAGCTAAAACATTTGAACCTAAGGAATTAGACCATGAACCCATATATATATATATACATATTTGGAATCAATATAATCTGGGGAATGTTTTAAGTACATGTATATGACCACACCCATTTCAATGTTCATATCAGGTCCCAAAAAAGCCAAAAATGGTACTTTGGCCATACAAACCCTTGGAGCGACAGACATAAGAAACAGGGTATGCATACACAAATTGACTTTGGGAGTAACATGGGTGGGATCCCTCCTTGCTACACCACTTCCTATTGGTGTGTAAAGAGAAAAACTGCCAAAAAAACAGAATTTCTGAATAAAGATTGGACATAAGGAGTTAGATCCACGAATCCATCTTAATATACATTTTAGTTAGTAAGTATGCATGCATGTTTGTATGTATGTGTCCAGGCATCACAGCCAAACACTGGGACCGAAAAAAGCCGAAATTTGGCATGTGCTCTCTAAGAGGCTGGGTGAGTATTATTAAACACATGTGGGCATGGTAATGGGTGTAGTTTTGCCATAGCCACACTCACAGAAAGTTATTTTGGCTGAAAAAAGTTAATCAGAGACCAGTAGTGCAAAAAGTCGTGGTGTGGAAAGCATATAGTGTGGGTTGGCATAGCCACATGCACAGAAAGTTATTTTGACTGAAAAAATTTAATCAGAGACCAATCTGGGGAAAAGTTGGCATGTGGTCTACAAGTACATGGGAAACCGTATTGGTGTGGGTTGGCCATAGTCACACCCACTGGAAGTTGTTTTGGCTGCCAAAAGCTAATCAAAGGACCAACTAGGCTGAAACTTGAGTGGATTCTATGTTTCATGTTGACATTGGCCAGGCAACATCGGGTATATGCTGTTAGTATATATATATATATATATATATATATATATATATATATATATACTAACATATATATACACACACATAAAGTCATTACGGAAACACAGACCCTGAAATCAATTACCTTAATCTAGAGTAACCTGAACTGTCTAACCTTGGACAATCTGTCCCTGAACTCTCTGAATTTGGACTGTCTTACCGTAAACGTGATGGCTGTGTTGTCAGCAATGGTGGTGTTCTTCTCTAAGGAGTTATACTTCCTGGCCACATGGATATGAGTGTCTGGAGTGGCTGCCCCCAGGTGATCTATTCTTACCCAACTCTCTGCAGACTAGCAACACACACACACACACACACACACACACACACACACACACACACACACACACACACACACACACACACACACACACCACATGTGAAGCAGTACACACATTAAATGTATACTATAATTAGACACCCATGCACATTTGTAAAGGGTCCTGTGACCAAAAAGGGTTCCAAAAAGTTCCATAAGATGGTTCCACATATATCTGCTTTATACTTGGCTTTACAATGCTTCTATGAGAACACGAGGAAGGGTCCATTACAAATTCTAGAAAAGCACGACACATCACGTCCATGTCAGTAAATGCATTAGTCAGCAATTGTGAATACACTTTGACAATAACATGTAATGTGCCGTGCACATGCCTATTGACAGTATATGTACACATATCAACAACCACTAATAGCGGGTAACACAGATACTAGCAGAGAAGATGTCAACTGTCTATCTCACCTTGGCTGAGGTGGGAAGACTGACCATGCTGCACCGATCAGAGCCAAAAAAAGGACTGCACACACACACACACACACACACACACACACACACACACACACACACACACACACACACACACACACACACACACACACACACACACACACACACACACACACACACACACACACACAACAGAAAAAAACATGAATTATAAAAGCCTTGATAGTTATGTAATTGATGAATATTTCCCATTCATTGCTTCCACGACATTTTTTAAATAGATTGTACACATGTGCATAGGCTAGGCTGCCCAGTGAGGAGCACCAGAGTTTACCACATTGTGTTACAGACCATGACCTCAGAAGGTGCTGTCTGCTCCAGTAGCACTTCTCTGTTGTCCTAGCACTCCTAACATGTCCTGCACAAGCACGGACAACTTCTACTGGCACAGACTAGCAGGATGCAAGTCCTTGCAGAAGAAGTACAATGAATCAGAAGGGGTCCATGGATCTGAGGTATTAACTAACGAGATGCTTGCTAGTCCAGTTTAACTCAGGGCAATTGAACCAAGAAGCATGTCAATAGTGTGTGAACCTATTAAAAGGTTTGTTGCCAGATGATTACATTAGGAGGCTGACATCAGGAGAGAGCTTACCTCATCTGCTCACAAACTAGCCATGGTTTGTCACCATTGACAAGTGATGTGCAACAAATATTGTGGTCCGTTATCCGTTTCCCCTTCCAACCAATTACACATCATGTGTAACTGGTTGGGAGGGGAAATATGGATCCAAAGAAACACAGTATACAAACTGAACAGGAATAAGTGGATTAAAATATAATGGTCATCTCTATCAATCATATCGGTATTTACCACAACAAAGAAAAGGCACTTGTTCTATTGGGGCCTGCACTATTACTAAAACAGATTGTAACCAAGAGAGAACTTCACTTGTGGTCTCTGTTTTTGAGGAAATTCTCAAAATTTAAAGTAACAAAATTACATTAAGAGTTGTTTTTTCTTCTCTATAGTTCGATGAGATGTAAGATTGTCGAAAGTTTGCTGGGGTAGGGAGGGGTCAGAAAAGAGAGAGACTAGCGGTGGGTGACACGGGCAATGCCGTCCACTTGAGGGATATCATTGTAGAGTTATTTTATGTCAAGAGTGGCAAGAATAGCATGTTGTGGTATTATGGTCATTTCCAGAATGTTGATGAGTTGTGTTGTGTCAGAGATTAAATAGGGGACAATGTTAAGTGCTGGCTTGAGGAGCTGATGCACCACACCAGAAAATTTCTCCATTGGCCAATTGATTCAGGAAACTACCAGTCTGAGGGCATGAGGGTTTTTGTGTGTCTTTATGGGGAAATAGATACAGTGTGTTCTAACCAAGGAGGGGCTAAGGAGAACTTGGGAGTATGTTGGCCATGGGATGATGCTGGATCTAAGCAATTCTTTAGTGTATGTGGTTTATGCAGTTGGACAGTGACGGAGTGTAGACGTGGTAGAGGGGCACATATGTCTGGGGGTCCAAGAGGTGCTGGGTGAGAGCATGGGTGATGTAATCCGCTGTGAGAAAAACCACAACTTGGTTTCCTTTGTCGGCTTTTCTGTTGACTAATTCATTAGTTTCCCATAATTGTTTCATGGCCATTTTAAGTGAAAGGGACAGGTTGTGGTGAAAATGGGATGGCCCTAGTTTGTGGAGGTATTCTCTGATGTCACACAGGATGTGCTCAATGATAGGTGTTGCTTATCGATGGCATGAAGGAGGTGCAGCTTGGGAAGGGATGTCTTGGATGTGGTTTGTGGGTGGGGGAGGGGATATACCATTGTGTGGCTGAGTTTGGAGATACAGTACAGTGTCTAGTGGTCAATGGCTTGAGGGGGTAAATGAGGTTGCATTGGTCAGGGAGGAACAGGATAGCTAAGTTTGGGGAACAAGTTAGTCAATAGGGAACCCCCTCCCCCTCCTTGTTGGCTTGCATCGTGCAGGCAATTGATGAAGGTTATAGCTGGGAATTTCCATGTTTGTTTCAGACACATTTTAGCTCATTTAAGTATGTCAGCAGTTGAAGGATCACAAAAAGTGACAAGATAATTTTTCAAAAAGAAGCAATTTATGCTGCAACATTTCCAGCTTAAAGTGAGCTCTTCATCAGTACATACATATAGTATGAAAGTTCCAGCATGTGTGTGTGTGTGTGTGTGTGTGTGTGTGTGTGTGTGTGTGTGTGTGTGTGTGTGTGTGTGTGTGTGTGTGTGTGTGTGTGTGTGTGTGTTTTATAGCTATGGTGGATGGTGTGCTGTGCAATGATGATTGCAAGAGAGGAAGCAGATGGAAAGCACAAGACAAAACCAGATAGAACATTAAAAAAAAAGAAAAAAAAAAGGGACCATGATACATTGGTGTATTAATGGGAGGTGTAGAGTATATTAGCGAAGATGAGTTGATAACATTAGAAATTAAATCACATAAAATAAATAAGTGATAATTGTTAACAATTGAAATAATTGTTTGGTGTTGGTCGAGAGATGTTTTAGGGCTGGTTGAGAGTCGATGATCCCTTGACGGAACCAGATGAAGTGAAGAGCATGGATGTTTGGGAACTCGTAGGACAGGTGTTGTTTTTTGTGTCTAATGTGCAGGGTGGGTGTCAAGTGCAGGGTGGGTGTCAAGTGCAGGGTGGGTGTCAAGTGCAGGGTGGGTGTCAAGTGCAGGGTGGGTGTCAAGTGCAGGGTGGGTGTCAAGTGCAGGGTGGGTGTCAAGTGCAGTTATAGCTGTGTGTGGTGCGTGTGTGTGGAAGTATTTTGTAGGTGAGCTGGCAGATATGATGACCTTAGGTACTATCAGGTTTCCCAATTGTTGCTGGATGCTGATAAAGCTTGCATATGAAAGTAAACAAGTTAGGTGCTCTTAGCTTGACGATCCTCAGACTGAACTTTCACCTTAGAGGAGCCGAGATAGCTGGCCAGGGTCTTGAAGTGGTGAAGACTACAGAGCTGGAAAGGGTCACTCATGTTGCCCTGTCATATCTTCCGTATGCAGTGTGGAGAGAAGGAAGGATGGACCCACCCAATGTTATTCGCAGAGTCAAGTTGTGCCTGCATGCCAAACTATAAGGCCTATAGATCCATTCTTTTTTCTGGTAAAAGTACCATTTTTGGGTTGTTTTTTTTTTAATACAGAAAGGGGTGTGGCCATACAGATATGCTTATGACATTCCTCTGGAGACACTAATTCTAAATACATATATAGGTTTGTGGGTCTAACTTTAATTGTCGAGCTTCGTCCTCCAGCCTTTCATGCTGATGTTGAAGATTAGCTGCCCCTAGCAACTAGTGGTAGCAAAGAGCATATTTAAGGTCTTGTAGCAGAGTTTTCCTAACAGGCCTAGCATACCCAAGAAGGACGATGCTCAAAAGGTTACCAGCTTCACAGTAATTCTCTCTGTGCTCACTGCAAACGATGTATTGCTGATGATCAGGGCTATGTATGTATGTACGTATATATATATATATATACATATAGCACATAGGAGAATCTTTTGGAAGTGAGGAATGAGAAGCTACAGAAAGAAGCCAGCAAGTGGGTTGGTGGTAATGCTTTCAGAAAGGAACTGTGTATTATAACATCCACCTCCTCCTGTGAATAGGATAATACCGTCCTTTACCAGGTCATCACTTGCAGTCGTACATCCCAATTTAACCTATAATTTTGAACAGCTGGACCGAATGGATCAAAGAATGCATGGAAGAGTAAGTTGTTCTCTTAGTATGCTTTATGTCACAGTTTGTTTTGGATCAACTGAAATACTTAATCAGTTTTAGTGGTAAGGATAGCCACTGCATTCCTGGTTTAAATACAGACTTTTCTCTGTAGCTAATCATGCCCCCCCCCCCCCCCCTCCCTGATTACTTCACACCACGTGATGGGCACTATCACACATTGTGGACTAGGAAACTGTTCCGGGAAATAAGCTCACAACCCACAAGAGCCCACGACCTCGGACTGATCTCATTGGTCGACTGTTAACCAAAGAGCACAACAATAATTAAATAAGGAAACATTTAACAACATACATAATTAGTGGAAAATATTATAAAACAAAGACCAAAATCAACAATTAGTTGGTCAAGCTGTTCATAAGATGTGTTGTGTGCATTCCTTGAGATTAAATACATGCTACTGATTGCTTTGCTGTGAGATGCTGAGGTTGATATTGTTGTTGTAGCCCGTTTGCTAAACTCTATCAGACCACTCAGGAAATTAGGGGCCAACTAGCCAAGTGGTGGGCTGGGAAGAGTACAATATTCAACTATACTCTGGTTGATTATATACACATGGTATGTAGGTAAAGGGTGAAATGCCATTTTTTTTTGGTTTCTTTGGTCTTCTACACTTGAACAAAGGGGTGTGGCCTCATGCAATGTTACATGGTCTGACCGTAAGCATATAGTGCTCTTGGGATCTGTATTAACAGTACATTCACCAAGCAGCGCTACTCCTACCACATTCAACCTTTCACCTGAGAGTGGGTCGAGCAGGAGAAACACTGACCACCATTCCTGGCTCCTCTAGCTCCTCTTCCTCCTCAGAGTCAGATGGAGACGAGCCAAAGGCCACAGGTGAGCCATGGAAGCCCTCTTCCTCCTCCTCCTCCAGCATCAGGTCGCTAGGATGATGGTGATGGTGGTGCCCATGGCGTATGACCTTGGAGGGACGATTGAGGCGGAGCAAACGCAACACAGCGGCAGTGGAAGGCTAAAGGTAAAGGAGGCGTGGCAGGGGAGACAAGGCAAGTGAGGTTGAAGGGGGAGGGGTCAATGAATACATACACAAATGTCCATTGTTATTAGCAAACCTTGAACTTCTTCTTTGACTCGTAGCTCGTCTATAGTCCCATTAGACAACGATAACAAGAAAAAATACATTTGGGATAATGCCACCAGAACACAACTGATTGCTATCTGAGGTGCCATCCTTACCTGCTCTTGCTCGTTATCTCCACTCTCGGTGTCAGACCCAATGTGGTACTCTGAAAATATGTCATCATCATCATCCTCGCTGGATACTGCAAGTAGACAGACAGACAGACAGACAGACAGACAGACAGACAGACAGACAGACAGACAGACGGACAGACAGACAGACAGACAAGGGAGGATTACCACGACAGACATTCCAAAGCACTTACATGGTTATCATGAGAATCACTTAAGAAACACTTCTTGTATTGTGTTATAGAGCTTGTTATCTTTACAATCTAGGATTATGGCTACACATTTCTGGTGTTTGTCTGCATATGATATTAGAGAATACTGAGTCCATGGCTGCCAGGGTCATTCGAAGAAATGGTGGACATCTTCATCCACTCTTGTTTATCTGTTATCTGAATTGCATACCAGGGGGTTAAGGGTGAGGCTTATTAGAAAAATAAGGAGACACATATCAACTGGCTGAATAAAATCGACTAACACCATGTTACAGTTGACTAGAGTGGTTGTGTTGACCTAACACTAGCTGCAGCTAAGGATTGCATTTCACAATTACACAAGGTTTAATTTAGACTTGGAGATAAACACTGACATGGGCAGCCACTTCTCTCTGAACCATCAGACCTGCCAATTGACACTTCACTACACTGTAACACTATATAACTAGAAAATACTGTTTTGGTAAGGAAGATGTAACACAAAGATAAGGAATTAAGAGTCTGTCTAACAGTTTTAGGATGCCATGAACCTAAAGGTATTGTCACCACAGCTGCAAGAAAGAAACATTCACTATCACTCCGACCTGTGACCTCAACCTTCTAAAATAAAATTGCAAGTGTACAGATCTAAAGCTGTGTAGCTAGCTAGACTGGGACTCACCAAAGATGGAGGTGGGTTTACGTCTACTGACTGAGCTAAAGCAGAAGAGCATGAAACTGTTTCTAGCAACTTCTGCCATGGAGTCTTGAAGAACTGGAGAATTCTCTTTCCATTAGCTCAGGCACTTTGGTAGAGAAGTGCTAAGCAATCCAGTCACATTCAAATGTGTATCACAATCTAACTGCACGAGTATCAGAATTAGACACACAAACATGAACTGGACCGCCTGATTAATAAAACACTGTGCATTTGCTGCTAAGCCAGTTACCAGCTAACCTCGAGACGAGAGCATAATAGATAGCATGAACCATATTTTTTAGACTTCTAACATGCAACCCATGCTCTAATTAAACAAGTAATATTAAAAAATTTTAAAAATCAACCAAAAAAAACAAAACAAAAAATAATAACATAATATATATGTACTTCTAAATAAAAAATTTAAAGTAAACTTCCACACACATACACACACACTCACCCTCGGCCAAAAGGTCCGCCCTCTCCAAGATAGCAGTGCTCGTGAGAGAGTTCACAGTGACAACCGCCACATGGTCTGCCACCTTCTCTGGGTACAACTTCACCTTCCCCTGGAAGGTGTGCTGCAGCACACGAGACATCTCCAGCTGCCCAATGGCGAGGTTCTTGTAACCCCCAAGGGGTCTGTTACGCACACGCTTGCGTCGTTGCAGTCTAATCTGGAGGACATTTCCACTTCGCTTCAGGAAGTGAGGATACTGTAAAGTAGTAGAAGAAGAAAAGGATAAAGTGGGATAAACAGGATATCGCCCATAGAATAGCTATACAACTTGGAGTGGACTGGTAAAGAAACCCAGCCCACAAGTAAACTCATTAGCCCTGTCAAACAGCCCGGTGTCAAGGTCTCAGACTACCCCTAGTCTGAGATTACCACCTCACTCAACAGGCATGTGTATCAGTGGTTAATTTAAACAGCCCGGTGTCAAGGTCTCAGACTACCCCTAGTCTGAGATTACCACCTCACTCAACAGGCATGTGTATCAGTGGTTAATTTAAACAGCCCGGTGTCAAGGTCTCAGATTACCCCTAGTCTGAGATTACCACCTCACTCAACAGGCATGTGTATCAGTGGTTAATTTTACTAAGCAACTGCTGCAGTCTGAGTTTGCCCTGCTTGACTTTCTCAGTGCTGGTAGACGTTCTATTTTAGATTTGACATTACAGCTAGTTCCTCTATGTGAAGTGGTCATAAATCCAAGGACACCAAGTCTTGCATGCTTGTGAAGGATAGATTGGGCCTTCCAAAGTAATGTTGTGAGGGAAATCGCTGCAAACATGATGATATTCAGAAGCAAGTCCCAAAATGCTTTCATTAGGACATAGGAATCCTTACTCCATGCAAGGCAATCAGCAAAGTGGAGGTGTGGTCTACACTGAGGACATACAAGTTCGTTGCCATTGCAAGTAATCATACGACCTAAGAAAGTTCATGGTGAAATGTGTTTTGACTGGTTCAACCCTTTGTGTCTGGCTTTTCCACATGAAGTGACAAATAAAACCAATTTATGTAGCTATACAAAATGTATGATGGAATGATTTGTTGAGTTGCTGTGAACAAATTAAATTTAATATATATATATATATATATATATATATATATATATATATATATATATATGTATAGATAGTCTTTTAAAGAAAATGGTTTCAACCTCCCACCCCACCCTGACATACTATCCATATACAGGGCTGATCAAGAATTTCTGAGGGGGTAAAAATCTTATTATTGAATTAGTACATATCCTCATATATTAAAATATTGAAGCCACAATACCTAATGCACTGAAAATGGGAAGTTCTAAATTAAAATTTCAGTATACATGGAATGTAGAATTATTAATGGTTTGATGATATGAACTCATAGGACAGAAAATTAAGGAATGATCACAAATCCCCACTTTTATGGACAGGGAAAAGGTACACAACAGAGGAGTTGCATGCTTGTGAAAGATAGATTGGGCCTTCAAGGTGATGTTGTGAGAGAAATTAAAAAATAAATAAATAAATAAAAAAATAAAAAAATAAAAATAAAAAAAAATAAAAAAAAAACCCAACCAAACTATGAATAATACTGGAAAGGAAAATAATTTAAATTCACTCATATAATCGGAAATCAGGGGCATACAGATACAGACTGATGAAACATCTCCTTTCATTAATTTTTACCAACAGTTTTCCTGGAATGCGCACTTAAGACAAGTACAAATTCAGACTGGGGGTAATCTGAGATTGTGGCAGAAACAGTCTCATTCAACCATTGGTTTCCCACGCATGTGTCGATATTGAGGTGATAATCTCAGACTGGGTGGTAATCTCAGACTGGGGGTTAATCCGAGATCATGACACTCGTCTCATCACAGAGTTAGCTTTTCTTTGACCATCACTTAATAGTTTCAATTGCTTTGGCCAAAATTATAAAACTAATTGGATGAATTAAGAATGCTATCAAACTCTATACACACAAACAATCATTCATTAATGTCCTTCCATACCATAAACCAAATTAACACATAGAACTTGAACATACAACTAATTGTTTATGGCACACCAAACAATTGTTAGGCAGATTTGATAAATAGCAAGCCTGACTTCATTTAGCAGTACTGCTGCCCTGCCATCCAAATTTGGTTTGAATCCAGTCTAAACATGTGTTATGTTCCCAACCTCCATGGATGATATCACTTCTGTTGGTCTAATCCTGAATGAGGAGCATCACACAAAGAGACAGACTGACAACAAGGAGATAATGGTCACATGATGAGATATCAACATCAAGGTGAGGTTTTGACTTCTGCTTCACCAGGGATGCTTCAATGCCAAGAGGCAGCCCAGTATTCACCTTGCCTGTTAGATTCACAGCAGCTAGACTGCCTCTCTCTAGCTACAGATGTGCACAAGCGCTAGGCTGTCAAAACATTGATTAGGATCCATGCAGCTGAGTTCTTCCAATCCCCCGGAGGCATTTCACTATACATACATCACTGTACATGTACGCTAATGTATATGTACATGCAGTGCAGAGAACAGTGCATACCCTCAACATCTGAGCAGTGCCAGGAGATGTATGCCGTGTCAATTGCATCAATAATAGACACTAATTAACATATCTAAAACAATCCTAGTCCAATCCTACAACTCGAAGCATAGAGCAGCAGGATTAATAAACACTATTGGCCACATGACAGTATTTTAAAATATGGTATCAGCTTTCAGTAAATATCCTTGAAGTATTTTTTAAAAGTTTGTGTCATTGTTTGCATTAAACACCGGAACACATCCACTTTCCACTACTTAGTGAATGAGGTGCCCGACTTCCCATGCCATGAAAGACAACCACAATGACTAGGAGAACTGGTAAATGGTGTACCTGTAAAGAGAAGTTGAGCCTCAGAGGAACAGTGAGAGTGCCACTGGGAGGGAGAGGGATCTCATTGGAGCGCAGGAACCTGTGGGGGGTCTTCATAGACACTGCTAAGACAAAGGAGCACAGCCCAGCCTCCAGGGGTCTGGTCACCTCTAGTCTGGTCACTTGCAGAGTACATAGTCTAGCAACACAAGTCATACACAATCCATGTACAGATTACTCAATCTATGTACTGACTAGTTGACAATGCACTGGTATTGGGTACATGATATAGGTGCAGAGGTCATAATACAGGTGCAGAGGTCATAATATAGGTGCAGAGGTCATAATATAGGTACAGAGGTCATAATATAGGTACAGAGGTCATAATATAGGTACAGAGGTCATAATATAGGGGCAGAAGTCATAATATAGGGGCGGAGATCATAATATAGGGGCAGAGATCATAATATAGGTACAACAGTCATAATATAGGTACAGAGGTTATAATATAGGTGCAGAGGTTATAATGTAGGACCAGAGTGTATTGTAGGGTCAGTGTCTAAAATATGTTTTGCTGTTAACCACTTAGTTTATTACTGCTAAGCTTGCCCTATCACATAACCAAGCATGATAAGCACAAATTAGATATCATGAAAAATAGAAAATGTTTTGCAACTAAAATAAAAGAAGTTTTTAGTCTCTACACCAGCCGATTCTTTACAATACAAATACACCTACATGCACACATACATACTCTCTCTCTCTCTCTCTCACACACACACACACACACACACACACACACACACACACACACACACACACACACACACACACACACACACACACACACACACACACACACACAGTCTGGTCAGATTCATTTTCATTTTGGACTCAATGAATGATTTCATGGCATGTGTGTCAAGGAGGCTTCAAAATTAAACAACAACAGTTAACCTCCACAGGAGAGATTTGTTGAAATTTTAAAATATAAATTGTAAGCCCACAATATGGACGATTATGGTAGCTCACCATCTTTTAGGCACTTGCACGCTCTCACAAGCAGCTGGCCTGTGCCAACCCTAATTGCTCTCTCTGTTTAAACTACCACGTCTTCCTCAGTGACTAGATAAAATACAACTCCACTTCTCAGAGAATGATTGATTGAATCTTGAATAAAAACTTTTGCTTTATCAGAACTCTAAAACCACAAAACTAAAGTCTCTGATTATCCAATTTCTACTGCTCCAGAAGTTAGCCCACTTTAAATAGGTCAGCTGCCCTCATATGGAGATAATACATAACATGCCTAATAGACAACACCACATTGCAGGTCAATATCTGTGTACATGTACATGAATAACAGCATGTCTAATAGCCAATAACCCAGCTACAAGTCCATATAGGTACTGTAAGTCTATATATGTGTACAAATACATCAAAACGGCTTGTCTAATAGACGATAACCAACTGCAAAACTAATAGATCTACGTCCTTGAACATGAAACTTCCCACTCAAATAACAAATTTTCTCTACATGCAATACTCAACTCAAGGTCAATAAACTAAAATAATGCATATTTCTAGAAATGCAGATTGAAACAATAACAATAAACCTGGGTAGCTGACAAATCTATATAACAAACAAACCCCCCTTCCCCCCCCCCCCCTTCTCAAACACAAATTACTATCTACAAGAATAACATCTGAACTAGCAGCCCAGGCTATTGCTGCATGTGAGGGAATAGAATCCATGAAAATCAGCAATAGATATTGTATTTCTGGGCATACAAACAACATACACATACTCTTTCTCTGTGTGTGCATTGGCCAAGAAGCTACTGGAACCCACACAAGGTCTCAGAAATGCTAGGAACCAGGAAGAGATAAAATTTTGTTGAAATCAAGCACTACTTCTTTACCAGAAATGTCGAACTTTCCATCATGACTGACCTGGGAACACAGTTGACTGGAGCTTTCCTAACATCCCAGGTAGAGAACAGCTGCATATACATAGGCTGGGGGGAGCCCAGACCCATCTCATCTAGACAGTCACTATCAGTGACAACTCCTGGGGAATCTTTCTCATCTGAAGTCATACTGAGACACGCAAGAGCTCCAAGATAGTACTGAACCTGGTATGGGATAAATAGCTTGCCGATTAACTGGTAAGGGAACGTCTAAACGTTTAAGCTATATCTGCAACATTCTGCAGCTATGGAGCTCAAGCTGGCAGGTAGCAACACTTCGCCTCAGGCTGTTTCTGCAGTAACAGCGCTAGTGCCACCTGCGGCTGACATTAATGCAGTGAAGAAGAAACGCAGAGTTGATTTTGTAATGCGGGGTGTTATAAAGCGAGGTGGGATTTCTAGGAGGCCCTACTCAACTTACACCGTGAGAGGGAGAGAGAATGAGAATACCCCGAAGTATGACGATGCTAAGAGCAATAGAGAATGGTGGCGTTCCTACATAAAAGTGAGCCACAAAATAGATTAATTTGCTATGTGTTTTTCGTCTCCTGTTAAATATGGACGATTGTCTAAGTTGTAAACCTCTGACCACAGAGCTAGAGGTTACAACTGAGTGGGTGTTATAAAAATTGCCAACTTTTGAATTACTCTGTTGCTATGGAGTATGTCACAACTACATCTCAGTTCTGAATATTCTGGGATTTTCTATCACCATGCATGAAAAGGGAATATCTCTATTCTATAGTATGGTAAAAGCACCAGCTATTTAAAATTGTAGTTTTCAAGAATAGCTTTATCAGTCATGAATATCAATACATTTTCTATGGTGCTGGTGATTCACTGAAACCATATGTAGGTGTGGTAGGTTGTACATGATGTAATCATGCAAGTCCCCTACTATTGAAAGGAGTACCCCCCCCCCCCCCCCCCCCCCAAAGAGAGTGTGAAGAAGAAAAGAAGAAAGGACTTGTGCTTTAATATAACAATTTGGGCCATAGTTTTCATAGGGTTTTTTTTTGGTTGTTTTTTTTTTTTTTTTATGGAGAATTTTAATTCCTTTTTTTCCCACCATGGGTAACACTTTCAGAAAATTGCTTTAAAAATGAGAAAGTGAATTACTTTTTTTTTGTAGCATAAACAGTGAGTTCATTGACAACATAGCAGGATGCTATGGTTTTAGAGGTAACTCTGATGTTCATAGCTATAATCATCATTAAATAGTTCAGAATCAGAAGGCATTCCTCATACTTTAGGTGGTAGGTCTTAGGTTAGAGGTACTGTGAAGAATATGACTTTGATAGTTGATAAAAACTGATTAGTACCTATTAATACATTGTTATTTGTAGATTGGTGGTGTAAATTGATATTCTTTCTATCATTTAGAGGAGTGATTCTAATATGAAGATAACTTGAAGGCTCATTGAATGTGTAATTGTTACCAGAGGCCTGTTGGAAGCCACCAGATATCCAACAACACAACTATCGCAAAATTAGGTAGCTATGTATGTTAAATTTTAGTATATAGGAATTTGAGTTTTACTGCAGAAGAAATTTTTCTGAATTATTTCCTTCTCCCCACAAAGCCATTTAAGGAATCTATTATCAGACCTTTACTGTTTTTATCAACAAAATATATAGCTATAATGTTTTTCTGGATATATATGTTTTATCCTAAGCTGCTAGGAAAGTGAATTTCATCTTCTGTAATTCATTTTTCTTTCTTGGTTGGAAGTCACAGAATATTTAGTTCCTTTCTGTCTGCCTTCAAAAACTGGTTCATTGAGTAGTGGACCCTTTATCCATTTCTCTCCAAAAAATTGCTTGAAATACCATTTTGAGACTCTCTTGTAGGTAAAGGTGACATAGAGGCCATGCTTGTGGGACTTTGGATTATTATTTATTTTTCCTTTTGGCAGTTAGGCAGGCCAAAAGCTTGCGCAAATAATTATGTAGATAATTATCTCCATTGGAGGTAATATAATCTATTTAAAGGAGACTGATCTCTGGAGTATAAAGTAGTGTGTGTTTTTATCTTCTGGTTCTGTTCAAGCTGAAATTTTGATAACATTTGACTAATATATTCTCAGTGGTAGCTAGTCTGGATATCAAACTACATGGTGATGTGTGGCGGTGACAATAGCAGTTAGCCATTTGCACAAGTCAGCTACTGTTAATGAACAAGTGCTTGATAACTGTTAACAGAGTTTGTAACATGTACCAATCAATAAATGGCAGTTTTAGGGGTCAATATTTTATAGGTGAGATATCCATGTGATAACAGGTGATATCAATAATTGGCATTTTTAAAATTTTCTCTTTCATATCTCCTTTATGAATGAAAATAATACTCTTGTTCAATATAAGTTTCATAATATTTTATTTTTAGGGTGGGTTTGTGAAGGATATATGTAAGAGGTGTGATGGGTAGGTGTGATCTTATGATGGTTGCCATGATAATCACATCGTTTTCCTCCTGTGTTACCAGGAAACTCCAATACCTGGTTCATACCACACAAGTGGATTTGTGGAAGAATTGAACAAGGCAAGGTCCTCCTATCGATTCCGAGATACATCTCGTAACAAATGTGCCTGTCACCAGAAGATCAGCTGCAGTGGTGAAATGCTTATCCCTGGCTTGTATAACATAGAGGATTTCCTTGTGGCCAGCAGCAAGAAGGCCATGACGTATGGATTCAAATCTATTGAGAGACACCGAGGACCAAAGATCGGTCATGGATTTTCAGATAAGGTCAGCAGAAGGTATAATTATTAAATTTTCTTATTCATCCCTCTCCATAGATGGTCCACCCATGTGCTATTGGGTGTGGGACTAAGTAATCTGGTATTACCTTTTCATGCACAATGGAAAAAGCACCATAAATTTACTATGAATGACTGTTCTTGTTCTTGCAATCAGTTCACAATATGTAGCAAAGAAAATGCAAAAGAACAACAACAGTATAATCAACAACATCTTGCATGGTGTCATTTACACTGGTGCCAGGGAATGTCCATGCCAGTCCTAGATTTGGAGCTTCTGTCCTATATTTTGCCAGGAAATTGCCTTGAATGAATTTGTCCTATATTTTAGACTGAGTGACTTGGCTTGGCTGTTAAGGAGCAAGCTACACTAGAGAGTTTTGTCTGTACATCTAAAATTATATATCTCTAAGAGTTTTCAACACCTCAAAACAGCCACTAAAATGCATAATGTAAAAGCTTACTTAACTGATACAATGTTAACCCGGTATTTTTTAATGCAACAAAACTTCTGAGAAGATAAAGTGCAGAAATATGGATGGCAGCCTACTTAGTTCTGCTGAATCTACTCTTAGAAAAAATGTCCAGAAGACATTGCCATTACAATGAGATGTTCATGACAGTGATGTGTGTTGCACTGTTGCAGAATTGGATCATCACTTTTTGGCCAGCTGTAAGATGGCTACACATAGTTCTTCAAATAAGGAAAAAAATAACTAAATATAATTTAGTACAAGAAAAATTTACTCTCACTCTTATTTCATGTGGTTCAATCCTATATATTATTTTCACTAACTGCCTGTGTGCCTGCCTGCTGTAACTGTCAAGAAAAAACTTTTAAACTGTGGGTGGTAGGACATTGAATTAAACTTCATTCTGCTCCCTTCATGGTCCTAGGGGTGCAGAAGGCCTTTGAATTTCTTTAAAATGTCCAACTAAAAAGTTGTAATGGCAATGTCTCCTGGACATTTTTTCTAAGAGTAGATTCAGCAGAACTAAGTAGGCTGCCATTTATATTTCTGCACTTTATCTTCTCAGAAGTTTTGTTGCATAAAAAAATACCGGGTTAACATTGTATCAGTTAAGTAAGCTTTTACATTATGCATTTTAGTGGCTGTTTTGAGGAAAACCAAAGCCTTTTTTTTTTTTTTTTTTTTTTTTTTTTTTTTTTTTTTAGCAAATTCTGTTCTGGAGCAGGTAAAAGGATACCAGCATATCCACCCACACTCCTCGTTTTTAAAACGGCTGATAAATATGCTAACCAAAAAAAAATTATTTGAAGAAAATTAAATCTACCTTGCCAGTGCAACTGAGAATAAAAGACTTTTTAGTGAGCTGAAGCTTAGGCTATGGTCTACCAACAGCTTTGTACCTTTTACAATAAAGCTGAACAATAAAAGACCTGTGGATATCCTAAGATTATATAATATGTATTTCTAAACTGGGCTGCTCAGCTTCAGAAATGCAGCTGCTGCAGTGTTCTCTCCCCCCCCCCCCCCCCCCCCCCTCTCTCTCTCTTCTCTCCAGTTCTCTCTCTTTCTTTCTAACCTAACACACAAGACCAAGTACAATTCTTCACACAGGGGGGGGGGGGGGGGGGGAACACCTGCAGCACCTTCAAATCTGGGTTATGGAATGCGCAAACCAATGAAAAATTATAAAGTTGGCAGAATATACTTGAAAATTTGAAAAAAGAAAAGAGTTAGATTTCAAAAATGGAAAGAAAAAAAAATTCCAAAATGTCTTCATCCACCAATCCATAGAATGTTGACAAGAATAATACAAAATTTTAACAACCAATGAATAAATTATAAAATAGTTTTAATATTTATAAAAATTAAATAATAAATAAATTTAAAAAATATAATGAAAAATGTTGAAAGTAACAATGTTGAAGATATATAACTACACCCACTTATATTAAATTATTATTTTTTAAATAATGAATGAAAATAATTTAAAAGCAACAATATTAAGGACAAGTACATCCATTTATGGCTGTCCAGAAATTAAGTCTAAGTACACTGGACACCACACCAGAGAATGAGCCTCATTTCACCTCCAGCCATGCCATTACTAAAAAAAACAAAAAAAAAACAAAAAAAAAAAAAACAAATAATAAATAAATAAAAACCAAAAAAACCCACAAGGAACATCAACAACAAAGACATGGGAAAGGGGGAGGGGGAGCAATGTGGACAGTAACCTGTCCCATGAATGAATGCATGGGAGTATCAGTGAGATAAATGTCCATTCTTATACAACTAGAACAGGAATTTGAAACTGTTTGGAAAAATGAGCTAACCATCATGAGCAGTGTCTATGCCTGGAGACATTAGAAAATCAATGACTGAAACTAAGAAAACTGGAGACATTCACAATTGCTGAGGAAGCAATGTTGTGGGAGTCATTTATCCAAAAATTTGATCACTGTCAAGCAGAAGAATTAACTTGAAATTCTTTTAATGCCCATTTCCATGTCTAGATAATATTTGTTGAACAAAATGCCTTGATCATTGCAAGCAAAGCTGCAAATGGGCCTCCAGCTATGCAACTACTAAAAAAAAAACAACTAATGAACAATCAGGGCATGAAGTGGAGAAGTAGGGTGGAGAGCAGATACCTCTCCCATTAATGAATGCATGGGGGTATTATTGAAGAAAATATCCCTTCCTATACACAGATTAGACCAGGAAACTGAAAATATCTTAAAAAATAAATAAATTTAAAAAAAAAAATGGCCAAAAAACAAAACAAACAACCTTACACCATCATGAGCTGTGTCTAGGGCTGGATACAGTAGAAAATCAAAACTGAAACAAAGCAAATTGGAACATTCACAATAGCTGAGGAAGCACTGTTGTGGAAGTCATTTATCCAACAAATGTAATCACTGCCAAGCAGAAGAATTAACTTTAAATTCTTCTAATGCCCTTTTTGATAATGTATAGGATAAAATTTGTCAGGCAAAGTGCCTTGATCATCCCAAGTGAAGCTGCAAATTGGCCTCTGGTGTTAATTAAGTTTTGATAAAATATTATTTTAATTAAGCGGATGTGGTTCAAGGTTTGATAATGAATACATAAGATGCTGAATTTTTTTTTCCAGGAAGGTTGGTACCTATGCAAGTGAAGCACATACTTTAGCAATATTTCTGTCGGTTTATTGGTGTGCACACTTAGCTGATCTCCTCTGAGCATGCACATCGCTTGTTTCCTCCCAGGACCTGAACACCTGCCCAACACAGTACAACGTGGTGGAGTACAATAAGGGGAAAAATGAACAAGGATTGAGGTAGGTTTCTCTCTCTCTCTTTATATATATATGCAATAGTTGGCTCATTAATAGTGGAATTTCCTCTCGCAGAACCAACCACTTCAGGTCTAATGTGGCCCGTGACATCCATTTGGCTCACCAGTTCAGAGTAGTACGTAAGTTTTCTATGATATTGTTTTTAGCAAACAATATTTTAAAACAATTATTTTTCTTCTTTTTTTAAGATCTCCCCACCTGCTCTATGTGACATCATTGAAATTGTATAACAATTACCATAGGGTGAATAACACCTATCAAGTGTACACATCACCATAAGGTCCATGTAACAATGCATTCCCCACTGTGATGAAACTGTAATTATTTCAGATTGAAGGACCTGGTCCAGCATATTATGACACTTCAGCAGGCAAAGGGAGCCCTGTGGTGTCCTCCTGCTTCAAATCTAAAGTGTCTCGCTTTGGAAGCCGGATGACTGTAAGTAGACATCTTTAATTTCATCTAAAGGAGTGAAATTGGATGCTATGAGAGGTGTGGGTTCATGAGGTTTCTGATTATGTAAGGAAGTTCAAATAATGTGTGATACAAAATCAATCACAATTCCCTAGCATAGATCTTAGCCACAACTTTCCTGAAAAAGAAATTGATAATTTTATCAATACAGGAAATATAGCTACCATTAGAACTTCTTTTTTTCTTTGTTTTTTTAATTTTATATATATAATTTTTTTTTGGTTTAACTTAGTGTGACAAGGTGAGGTAAGATGATTAATACCTTAACCAGGTGTTGATATGCTTTCACACTTGGTTCATATGAAGTGATTAACACATTAACCTGATGCTGTATGTATTCATACCATGACAAGGTGAATATGGTGATTAATATGGAATTGTTTTCATGTATGTGTTGTAATTTAGAAATCCCCAACACAGAATTAGATATAAATGGTAGAGTGGTACAACTGTTCGAAACTCTGCAGGATTTTATCCAGTTAGAGGGGGGGGGGGGGGAAAGGGATCTTCCCCTCCCCCCTTCAATGCAGTCTTCTGCTGTCCTTGCTTAGTGAACAAATGTGATTCACAACTTGGCTTCAATAGATCAATTCTAGTTCAAATATGCCTGTGAAGAAATAGTGAACTTGGAGGAACCCTAGCTGTTGCATGTGGAGTCGTTCGATATTTTAGTAAGAAACTCTGTAACCTTTAAAACAGTGATCTTCCATCTTTCTGACTTGCTTTGAGTGCTTGCTTCAGCAACTGAGCAAATCTCTCTCCTAAACCATTCGATGCTGGATGACATGGTGCACTCCTGATGTGTTTGATTCCATTAATTTTAGTGAATGTGACAAAATCATCAGAAATTAATTGAAGTCCATTGTCAGAGACAATCTGATCTGGTAAACCATATGCTGTAAACATCTGTCTCACCACATCCATTGTCTTACCCACAGTGGTACATGATATCATGGACATTTTAGGCCATTTCGAATGTGCATCCACAATGGCAAGAAACGTTGTTCCTTGAAATGGTCCTGCAAAATCCACATGAATGCATTGCCATAGTTTCTCTGGCCAACACCAAGGATGTCGGGGAGCCACTGGAGGTCAATGCCATACAGCTTAATATTGCAAACATGATCTTGCCTTGTTCCCTATGGATTTCTGGCCACCACATGTAAGACCTTGCAACTGCCTCCATTCTTGAGATCCTGGATGATCTTGATGCAACTCTTCCAGGACCTTGTCCTGCAATTTCGTAGGAACCAACACTCGAATACCCCAAAGTAGACAACCATTTTCAATGGATTACTCTTTTTTTCTCCTCCAAAAAGAATGGAAAACACCTTCAACCTCTGTTGACCAGCCATCTCAAGTGTAGCGAAGCTCCTTGCTTAGTACAGGGTCAGTCCTAGTAGTGGCGTGTAACTGTACACCAGTCACTGGTAAAGCTTCAGTTTGTGGGATGTTGATTATATCAGGTTCAGTTAAGCTTGGTGTAATGGTGGTAGACAAGGAAGTCTTGAAGTCCATCAGCATTAGCATGGCTTTTGGTCGGTTTAAACTCAATATTATCTCTGCAGATGTGCTGCTGCCATGAGTGGTATCCTTTTCTTAGAGATTGGAGTAGATTCAATGGCCAGGTAGTATAGTCAAGACTTAAGGTCTGTCCGCATAGAGCCTACATTTATGTAGATCTGATTTTCTAGATTAGATCTTGCACTGACCTGGATAAATCCTGTCTACACTATAGCATAAGCAACACTGTTTGCAAACCAAAACCACACTAAAAACAACACAGAAATGGTGCTAGTTCCTTCATTGATAGCAAGATAATATCTATTTCTTTGCTTCCTTGGAACTTTTGAGATAGATGCATTCTGGCTCTGTGTGTTTGTGCTTCTCAATTGTTGCATGATTGATCACCCACCATCAGCACTTGGGTGGGTTTTTTACTTTGGCTTTACACTGCTGCCAGGTTGGCCAGATCTGTCATAGCAGCCTCTATCTTTAATTACACAGACTTGTTCTTGGACACCCCATCCAATTGCCCCTGTACATCCCTTGCTCCCCAAATCAAAGCCCTCCAAGACCAACCTGCTGCCATATCTCCTCAAAAAACAAAACAAAACAAAAAAAAAACAATAACAACAACAACAACAAACTAAATGGAGCTGAAAAAAAAATTAGTCTGATCTTACCTTAGTAGGATCTGATCTACCAACTCAAGTGGATCAGTTGGATCAGGAGTGGATCTTACCCTGTCCTTATGAGTTCATAGTGTGGACAGGATTTATATTGATCCTACCTTGGTTGAGGCTCTAGTGCGGACAGGCCTTTAAAGATTATATTAAAAGTGCACATGAGGAAAACTGTCCAGACAATCACATGACATTCTATTATATGCATACATCAATCAATACAGGAAGACGAAGTGAATTTACAATCAAACATAGCTTTACCACAATTCCAACTTTCCTAGCTTAGTACAATAGTAACTGGGTGTTTTGAGCTTTTTAGATAGGCTTTTAATATTTTCTTAGTGTTTTTAGTTAACTGCTTTCAAATTCATTGGGACAGTTCAACTAATATAGTTGATCATAGTTCACTTATTATGCAGGTTACTGCTGTTTGTAGCTAATGTGGTTAGAAAAAATGGTTGGAGAAAAAAGTGACATACCTGAATATAAGTATGTTGATAAAATCTGTAATTAATTTCTCTTTTCGTATTGTAATCAATAAATTTTGGTGATAAACGATAAGTTTGTAATCATATCCACTGTTTATCTTCTTGACCCACCCAATGTCTGATGTAGGAGCTGGCACAGACTAGCAGGATGCAAGTCCATGCAGAAGAAGTACAATATATCAGAATGGGTCCATGGATCTGAGGTATTAACTAATGAGGTGCTTAATAGTCAAGTTTAACTCAGGGCAATTGAACCAAGAAGCACGTCAATAGTGTGTGAATCTATTAAAAGGTTTGTTGCCAGATGATTACATTAGGAGGCTGACATCAAGCGATCATTCAGAGAGCTTACCTCATCTGCTCACAAACTAACCATGGTTTGTCACCATTGGCAAGTGATGTCCATTCTGCTGTGGAATCTTAAAGGACTGACGATAAAGAAAAGCTATGCTTCACCATCCTTTTCTCCAGAATCACACCAGTTTGTCTTTAAAGACCCACAAGCATCCAAACCAACCATAATGAATCACTCTTCCCTCCAAGTACATTGATGGAAACATAAACCATAATGATTACCATCATGCTAATGTGAAGTGCACTCTCCCTCTTCATAGTGGAGTCACTACACCACTGATTCCACTGTGGAATGGCAGTGTTCTCCCCAAAGGAACAGTGTTGATCCACTTGTAGCATACAAAATATATAGCAATTGCCATTAAACCCTATTTCTTGTTCAGTTTGGACCCTTGTTTTTGTTCTTTGCCATCCTATACCACTTGGTTTCTTCCTCCCTTGTGTTACCTTGGATCCACACATCACCTTCACAATCTTTGCCAGCTGACATCTGACATCATATATCTATGATACTTTTGGTCTTAAGTTGGAATATTTCTCACATTGGTTTGAAGTGCAACAAATATTGTGGTCTGTTGTCATGTTTCCCCTCCAACCAATTACACATCATGTTTAACTCGTTGGGAAGGGAAATATGGATCCAAAGAAACACAGTATAAAAACTGAACAGGAATAAGTGGATTAGAATATAATGGTCATCTCTATCAATCTTACAAGAATGTACCACAACAACAACAAAAAAGACACTTGTTCTATTGGGGCCTGCACTATTACTAAAACAGATTGTAACCAAGAGAGAACTTCACTTGTGGTCTCAGTCTTTGAGAAAATTCTCAACATTTAAAGTAACAAAATTACATTAAGAGTTTTTTTTTCTTCTCTATGGTTTGATGAGATGTAACATTGTTGAAGGTTCGCTGGGGTAGGGAGGGGTCAGAAAAGAGAGAGACTAGCGGTGGATGAACGGGCAATGCCGTCCACTTAGGGGATACCATTGTAGAGTTATTTTATGTCAAGAGTGGCAAAAATAGCATGTTGTGGTATTATGGTCATTTCCAGAATGTTGATGAGTTGTGTTGTGTCAGAGATGAGAGAGGGGACCATGTTAAGTGTTGGCTTGAGGAGCTGATGCACCACACCAGAAAATTTCTCCATTGGCCAATCGATTCAGGAAACTACCAGTCTGAGGGATTGAGGGTTTTTGTGTGTCTTTATGGGGAAATAGATACAGTGTGTCTTTATGGGGAAATAGATACAGTGTGTCTTTATGGGGAAATTGATACAGTGTGTTCTAATCAAGGAAGTGTTAAGGAAACTTGGGAGTATGTTCACCATGGGATGATGTTGGTTCTAAGCAATTCTTTAGTTTATGTGGTTCATGCAGTTGGACAGTGACGGAGTGTTAGACATGGTAGAGGGAAACATATGTCTAGGGATCTGAGAGGTGCTGGGTGAGAGCATGGGTGATGTAATATGTGTGAGAAAAACCATAACTTGGTTTCCTTTGTCGGCTTTTCTGTTGACTATTTCATTAGATGCCCATAATTGTTGTGTGGCCATTTTAAGTGAAAGGGACAGGTTGTGGTGAAAATGGGATGGCCCTAGTTTGTGGAGGTATTCTCTGATGTCACACAGGAAGTGCTCTATGGTGGGTGGTGCGGGTTGATGACTGCAGCTTGGGAAGGGTTGTCTGGGATGTGGTTTGTGAGTGGGGAGGGAGTGTACCATTGTGTGTCTGAGTTTGGAGATACTGTACAGTATCTGGTGGTATATGGCTTGAGGCTGTAAACGAGGTACCATCAGTCAGGGAGGAACAGGATACCTAAGTTTGGAGAACAAGTTGGTCAATAGAAGTAATTTATGCTGCAACATTTCCAGCTTAAAGTGAGTTCTTCATCAGTACATACATATAGTGTGAGGGTTCCAGTGATGTCTAGGAATACAAAAACTTTGCCCCTAGAAGAAAAAATTGCTTTTTTAATTGCAACCAAATATCTCTATGATTTTGACATTTTACTGTTGCTCATGTGCAGGACAAGTTTGTTGGAGCTGATAAAAGCCTACAAAAATAAAATACCCGATTTTATGAAATCATAAGACCACTCTTATGACAAATTTTTATACACATTTTCATTGCATTTTTTTTTGGCCAACGATTATATAATTTTATTTTTAACCACACCCATTCTCTACCCCCCCCCCCCCCCTTTTCTTACTGGAAGATCACCTCTTTGGAGACAGATTTGTAGGATATAATATCCAATGTAAAATATTGTATATAATTGTTTAAATACATAAAAGGTCTGGCTCCATTTTGGCCTCTTTGGAGAAAAGACTGGCCTCCTGACTTGCTTCAATTTTGAACTGTGTGGCCTCAAATTTGAACTGTGTGGCCTCAATTTAGAACTGTGTGGCCTCAATTTTGAACTGTGTGGCCACCAAGAGCTGTTTTGATTTGGAAACCTTGTGCTGTACACATTCAATGTGCAACTAGAAATAATTCCATATTGAGCAAGGTATTTCATTTTCTCAGGGCTGGCTTGCCTGCTCATACTAAGGAGGCAGGCATCAAACCTTTTTGGTTGTGTCAAAATGAATTGATGTGTGAGGGAGGTTACATGATGAGAGGGATTGGAGTGGTAGTTCCACAAAAGTTATGTGAGAGAGTATTGCAAGAGCTTCAGTTGAGTCATCCGGGAATTCACCGGATAAAATTGACTGCTAGAAGTCATGTATGGTGGCCATGCATAGAGATATTGAGAACCTGGTATACTCATGTTCTGCATGCGTAGAAGTGTAACAGGCTCCTCATGTAGCACCATTACACCCCTGGATTTGACCTTTACGACCATGTAGACTTAGCAGGACCATTTATGGGAAGTTCTACTAAGTCATGGTGGATGCTCATTCTAAATGGGTAGAGGTACAAGAAATGTCTTCCACAACAGTAGGAGAGACTATGCAAGAACTTAGGCATATGTTTGCTAGGTATGGCTTTCCTGAACAACTTGTGTCCGACAATGGTCCACAGTTTGTCACAGGGAAGTTAGATGAATTTATGAGACAGAATGGAGTGAAACCTATGAAATATGAAACTGCAGATGCTCCTTCCTATGGTGTAGGAGCAGTATTGTGACATTTTATGCCTGGTGGTTCTGAGCATCCCATTGTGTTTGATTCAAGAATATTGTCCCCAAGTGAGAAAAATTACTCCCAGATAGAGAAGAGGCCCTAGTTTTAGTATTTTGAGTTCGCAAATTTCACTGATATATTTATGGCAGGGAGTTTTTCTTGATCACAGATCACAAACTTCTTTTGGCCATTTTGGGTCTGAAGAAAGGAATACCTTCTTTTGCAGCTACAAGAATGCAGATATTGTCCTAGTTACTCTCAGCTTACCAATATGAAATATTGTTCAAACCCACAGATAAGCATTGCAATGCTGATGGCTTATATAGATTGCCTGAAAGACAACCCCCCTACTTAAAATAGTCTGTCTGAGGTTACTTTGTTCCATATGATATTGAGCAAGGTATTTCGTTTCACAGGACTGGCTGGCCTTTTCATAATATTTAAGGAGGCAGGCATCAATCAATTTTGGTTGTGACAAAGTGAATTGACTTGTGTGGGAGGTTGCATAATGAGAGGGATAGTGTTGTTGAGGTAGCAGAAAGGACATTAAACACTCTCCTACACTCCCACTGTACTGATTTATTCCCTGTAATTATGTTAATCTTCTTCTCTTGGGTAATTGAGGGACTGCTATGTGTACTCTGAATACTGAACTGTTCAACTGTGTTAATTTTTTGGGTATCTTCTTTATTATGAACCTTTTTGTTTGGGTGATTCTCCATTCTATTGCACACAGACTCAAGTAACAATAATTAAGAACCATGGTACTTGTTATTCCTAACTATTGTGAGAATTTAATTATCATATTGTCTCTCCTCTAAGGTGATTCAAATATATTTGACATTATTACCTCCCCTGCAGTAAAGAATATTACACTGCTAAATTTGTGCAGTAATGTCCTAATTAATTATATATACTACTTAACAATTAATATTTAACATTTATAACAATTATATATTCACATGCAGAAAGTGCCAGGACCAGGAACCTATTCCCATAGCCATTCTGTGTTTGGCTTCCCCAAGCCTGTCCCTGCAACAATCGTACATCGAATGAAGAATAGAGACCAAATCAAATATAATAACACTTAATAACTTATTCTTAGAAACTGATATGGAGATATTCTTTTTGGACATTCTTGTAGGAATTGCCCCCTAAATGTTTTGTTATTTTTTTCGTCTTTACCAAGTATATCATACTATTCCTTTACTTGAACCAATGGAAGTTTGACCTAATAGAAGCTTGGATCAGTATATGCATAGCCAAATTGGGGGGGGGGGGGGGGGTTCAATATTATAGATCTTATTTTTAGAGTAAATTGTTAGCCTTGTATTTCAAAGCAAGTACCAAAAAAATTTTATACTTTTATTTTAATTTCCTTCCAAACAAATTTCCAAACACCCTCAAACTTTTGCTCAGAACAGCAATACAACCAGTTCTTTCCTTGGTCTTTGCAATACAGCTACTCCAAACCCAGCTCTAACAGATAAAACTCTGCTCTATTACAGCTGCTACATTAGGCAGCCTGAATAGCTTTTTTTATTGCTTTTGCTGGCTCTATCAAGAATAAGTATTATCAAAATTTACTAACCACACTATTACTTTAGAGTTTGACTTCTCTCTATTGTTCTTAGTATTCAACTCAGAACCTTGTAAGCTGTAGTAAGTAGAATAAGTAAACAAAAGTAAAAGAATGAACACTTACAATTTCAATGGTTAGTATTGTTTGTAAGGTACTGTTTTTAAAAATTTTATTTACCCTATGGTATATACTCTGGCGTTCTCTTGTATGTTCTTAATTTAGTTTTAGAACTACATAGTTTAACATAAGTAAAGGTAAAGTCTTTTAAGTTTGTAGGCTGGAGCAGTCCTTCCCACTTCACTGGCCTTGCTAACACCCATGCACAAAGAAACTGGGCATAAGTGGCTATTCCAAAGAATGCATAAGTAATTAGTTCATGAAAAAAAATGAACAAATTCAATAGACGGAAATAGCTCTCCAAATTGACATTCTTGAAAATAAGTGGCTATTCCAAGGAATGCACATAATTAATTTAGGAAGATAATAAACGAATTCGAAAGATTAAAATTATTCTTCAATTAGAGCACACCATTTAATTTTTGCTTGCTTAGGGAAATTTTTATATTAATCCATGAACCTTAAAAGTTCTCTGGAGTCTAAATATCACTTTCTCAACTAGTGGAATGCATCATATCTTTGTAACTTTAAGACCTTCACTACTTTAGAACCTCAAAGGAAGAAACAAGATTTTAATCTGGTGGTGTGTCTCTGATCTCTTTATTATGAAGGTGCAGAAGATGTAGATATTGTGAAAGCAGCCATTGCTGTTCTAATGGCTACTTTAACAATATCTACATCTTCTGCACCTTCTTCATTGCACAAGTCAACGGCCATCACTGGAGATGACTCTTGGTCTGTTGGTTTCACTATTGTACCTGGGAGCAGAGCATTAGATAATCATAAAAAATTTGATTTTAAATCAAATTAAAGTCACAAATTTCAAAATGATTTCAAATCAAAATCAAATCAAATCAAAATCAAAATCAAATCAAAATCAAATCAAAATCAAATCAAAATCAAATCAAAATCAAATCAAAATCAAATCAAAATCAAATCAAAATCAAATCAAAATCAAATCAAAATCAAATCAAAATCAAATCAAAATCAAATCAAAATCAAATCAAAATCAAATCAAAATCAAATCAAAATCAAATCAAAATCAAATCAAAATCAAATCAATATTAGGATAGATTTAACATGTATTTAAATTTGTGATAAAAAGTTGAGACATTTCTCTGCTATGTTTTTCACCCCAAATGGTTGCACCTTATTCTCAGCTTGCTCCAGAGTCTCCTGAAAAGATAAAGCTGAAATAATGGAAGTATATGATTAGAATTGTAATCTTTCAAACCATTGTGTCTGTTGCCACAATAGTCACATAATATTCATTAATTGATTTATCGATGGTTTCAATGATCCAATGATCCAAACGTAATTAATTCCATTTGGAGGGTTCTTTGTAGGATGCCATGATCTTTCTGCTTAAAGTGATCTCCAATCAGGTGGATAATGCCTGTTTAGTTTTATCATTGTTTTATGATATTATATTGATCCTTTCAGCTCATTTTTGACCCATCTTGACTATTTTCAGCCTAGGATCCCAAAATCTTTCTGATATAAGGGGGGCCTTGACTGGTACTCATTTTAAGACAGTTTATATTTTCAACAATAGCAAAAACACCCTAAGAATGACTTAAATGCAATCCCCTATATCGATGATATAGGTGATTTAATACAATATTTTTTCTTAAGGTTAAAAATAATAGCATATGATTTTTATACTTGATTTACTATTAGTGCCTAATTATACTAAGCCCTCACACCATTTAAAGAGATTTGTTTCAGGCACTATTAAAAATATAGAGAAAACAGGGAATTTTCCATTTAGTTCAAAGAATACCACATTTTCAAAACAATTCTATCATATAACTTACTGCTGGACTTCTCTCTCTCCCATTTGTTCCTGCAAATTTCAGTCCGAATTTCTGTGTGGTTTAGGGAACATTTTGGAATGGAATCAATGCCACAGCACTAGGATTCTGCATACTACTTACTAATTTCCACTGTCTTTCTGAAAACCATGCAATGAACTGGCCTGTAACAAAATTGCATGCAAAATTTAATTTTTTCCCTGCCTTTTTCCTCTTTTTTTTTAAGTGCATCAGCTCTCATTAGTTGGCCTAAAATGTCACTTTTTTGTCTGGTTTTGCCTGGAACTACCACAATAAGACAATTCAAACTTAATTAGCCAAACCATGTCAAGCAGAGCAAAATTATTTTTCTAAGATACATGTGTTGGCACTGTAGCTTAAAAATTGAAGAGTGCATCAGGAACATGCATATATAAAGTAGTGGTGGCCATCTTTTTGTTTCTAATATTTATACCCTTCCTAATATTGCAATTTCAGCCAATTTTTGACATGTTCTTCTACATTTATATTATGAAAAAAATTTAAAACATTTTCTGATAATTTATTTGGGGTTAGAACTTATTTTTCAATGTATTTTCACTCTATAATGCAAGTTGACCTTTGCGTATGTGATCTGCTATGACCTATTTCCCATCAACCTAATAAATATACTCTGCAGTTTAAAGAATAAGCTTTTGGTCCTACCCAATTGTAGGATAAAGATAACATGCATTACTTAAATTGATTGAGAACAACAGAATAATCAGTGGTCCAATAATTGATCAAATTCCTATTTGTAAATAGTGTAAGATATGTGACTGGGCTATACAAGAGAACTTCCAAAATCTTTAATCTTTGTACATCTGTTTGGGTCTGATAGTGTACTCATAGCCAAAGCCTTCATCTTTGCCTATAGCAGATTGGACACTGTGTTGAGATTTAATGGCACATTTTCAGCAAATTTATCTCCAGTCTCCCTTCTTCCATAATGGGTTATACTCTTGTTGCATTTGATACCACAACAGGTGCTTTTAGGATTAATGCCAAATTCTCACCAACTTCATCTCCAGTCTCCCTTCTTCCATAATGATTTATGCTCTTGTTGCATCTGATACCATGACATTCTCAGTGCAACTACATACTAAGATGACACTGCAATTTCTATTATTCTTGATTGTGTGCTATTAAACTATGAGTTAGGTCAAAATTGTGATGTCTAACTCACAATAGTCATCTCAATTAAATATTGCTCATTTAGGCTGACCCCACTGTTAATTTGCTCACTCCAACACCACATCAATCACATGGGAAGCTTTTGCTCACTGGGTTTCATACTCCCTCCCTTCAAGCACTTTAGGCTCTTCTTCAGGGCTTCCTTGTCCAAAACAATAGTCTTGCAGTTCTTCTTGCATAAATGTAGGCTTCCTTTTATTTTTTCAAAACCCATAATAAAAGTAGTGATATATTTTTCAGCCACCTCCCTCTATTTTGGTGTGTTACATTAGTTCCATGTTCTTTGCTACCAGTTTAGCTTTGAAGGTTTTGAGATCCAACATTATGGCATTAAACTATCTGTACCAGATCCGATTTGGCTTTCTTCCATTAGTAGTGCTCTTTAAATATATTGCTTAAAAAAAGTTTAAATATACTCAAGGTATAATTTTCAATTATTTGTACTACAACTTATTACCAAGGTTTTTGAAGGCAGACTACAAAAAGAAAGAAGGGAGAAAGGGTTAAGAAAGAAATCATGGAACAAGGATGTTTGAGCTAGTATTTCAGATCGTGACAGAGTAGCAGGTATATGATATAACTCGTTATTAATTGATTTATATTGATTTACTTTTCATAAAACCATATATCTTCCAATATTGATAACAAGTAATTTCAATATTATTGAGTAATATGGTGCTAATACTCCCCCCTACTTGTTACCCACCAAAACTCTCTTTGAAATTCTATCTATGGAATACGAGTTTTTGAATAATATATTGCTGAAAGATTACCTTATTATTCGTACATATATAAAAAAAGTACATTATACATTTAAAGTTATAAATATGCTACTTGAAAAAATGAATGCATGTATGTAAAATTACACTAGATTTCCAAAAGTCAAAGAACGACAACAATACAAATTGTTACACTAATTTCTGGTCATCATAGTGACAAATTCTATGAATGAGAAGGTAACATGAAATCATATAATAATTCTTGATAAAAACATTTTGACATTAACATATAAACTAACATAAAAAGCACCAAAGACCTTTCACTCCACCTCCACCTTGGCCTAATGCACCTCTTTCAGCTATTGTGCTAGACATTTCTGTCCCAGTTACACTATTTACTGCTGTAGTTGACTTGGCCATCCCCACCAGTGTCAGCTTCTTTGATCAACTCTTGGATTTCCTCATCTGTTAGATCATCTCCAAGGTTGGAAAGAACATTATTAAGTTCAGAAGCAGATATGAAACTATTTCTATCCTAGTCAAAAACTCGAAATTCTTCTTTAGTTTATCATGTGTCTATCTTCTTCATTTTCCTAGCAATCATGGTCAGGAATGTAGGTTAATCAGTGGTACCATTCTCATCAGTATCCATTTCATGGATCATGGCCATAAGTTCTGCTTCAGTGGGATGCTGATCCGGAGACTTCATGACTACACCCAACTCTTTGGCAGTGATGGTGCCTTCTCCATCTTATCAAAGAGAAAGAAAGCTTTGAGTTTTGATATTGTTTCCTCACAGCGTTTGAGTTCAACCTATAGTTTTTACTAATATTTAGGAAGAAATATAACAAACATAAAAACACAACAAAACTAATGTGCTGTATTTCACTACAGGTTGAAGAAAAACTTACCATGGTGAGCTGTTCAACATAAAAAAACAAAACAACAAAAGTGTTATTACAAAATGAGTTAGCTATTACTGTGAAAGTAGACCAGCTCTGGTATTTAAAAAAAAATTACAGCATCACTTTCTTCTGATATGAATGTATTTCATGATAAATACAAACAGCAGTAGTAAGGATTCATTTTTGTGTTTTAGACTACCTTATTGTCAAAATTATTTTCTTTATGAAACTTAAGCATGACCAAATTAAAAGGAACATTTTTGGTTTCTTTTAAATTTTCTTGGTGGAGGGGTCACTGGTAGCTCAATTTTATTCATAGGTAACCACCAAGTCAATAAATACCATGAACCACCAGGAAACACAAGATGTAAACACAATCAAAGTCTAAGTGAGGTCAGAAAAACTGTGCCCAATCCTTTCCTTCCATTTTACTTTTCCTTTTTTTTTTGGTCCTGACCTCTCACCAGCTCAAAGAACAGTTTTAACTTGGAAGCCAAATGTGACCCTCTCAACATCTCTGTTGTGTCCTGTAGGATGGAGTACTTTGTTAGTGTAAATATATAAGAAAATATAGAAATATAAAAAAGGAAAAACTTATATTGTTCAGAGAAGCTCCAAGCCTTCACCAAATGAATAGGGAGCTCTATGTTGATGATCAATTCATTGTAAAACAAATTGAACTGGTCCAATAATGCTAGCAGCATAAACCTGAAATGACCTCACTAATTGAAGGAATGCTACGATGAAATTTAATGTCCAGGATACAAGCAAATGCCAGAAAAGAAACTGTGATAATAATATTGCCATCCATCATAAATAATGCAGGCACCCCTTTCCTTCTCTTTTCCTTTGCTTCAACATGAATTTTTCCTTCCTCTGACCAGGTGGCTAAATAGCTGAATATTTAAGTTACTCACTTATGAAATATTGGAACTAAAATGTCCATGGCTCCACTACAGTTAAACACCCATGACACAAAACATTCATTTTGAAGTTTTGTTGTTGAATATTATCCCAATGGTGGAACCCTAACTCACCTTATGGTATATGTGACTGTCCATGCTAAGCAGGAAGTCTGGAACGAACATAGAACGTGCAAGGTCAAGGTCGACTGGGAGCGCTGACCAATCAAAAGTTCATTTTCCTGCCATAAAAGGTTTAGCGCCTGAACCACCGCTCATTAGAATTTTTTTTTCCTGCAGAGATTTTGTTGTACTGTGTTTGCCTCAGTTGGAATTATACTGATGGTAAGTTCTCGCTTAGAAGCTGAAAGCTCATTTCATTGTTTTCTTTTTAACTGACCCTTAGGCAGAGCAGTTGACCCAGGTGCAAATAGCTGAATTTAAAGAAGCTTTTTCTCTCTTTGATAAGGACGGTGATGGCGCTATCACCACGGATGAGTTGGGCAAGGTTATGAGCTCTCTTGGCCAGAATCCAACTGAAGCGGAGCTTAAAGACATAATTAATAAGGCAGACGCTGATGGTAATGGCATCATCGATTTTCCAGAATTCCTAACCATGATGGCTAGGAAGAAGGAGACAGATAGTGATGAAGAGATCCGAGAAGCTTTCAATGTGTTTGACGTGGATAAAAATGGCTTCATTTCTGCTGCAGAGTTGCGTCAAGTCATGCTGAACCTCGGGGAAAAGCTGACAGACCAAGAAATTCTTGAAATGATCCGAGAGGCTGATACAGACGGTGATGGTCAAGTCAATTATGAAGGTAAATGACCAATTGTTAAATAATAGTGGGGTTTATGAATTTGCTATCTTTTTTGGTTGTTTAGAATTTGTTGCCATGACGTCCAAGTGATTCAACCATTTCAGTGGAAGGAAAACTTTATCAACTTCATCACTGTATTGACCAACATTATTTGATTTCATAATCATATGATGTTTGTGTGCATATGGAAATAAAGGTTTTAATTGGAAATAAATTATTCCAATGTTAACAGTAATATTTCTAAGGGGGGGGGTGGTTTAGTTATGTTTGTTTTGATGTTAAAAGGTGTTTTGACTAAACTACTCGGAGTATCATCAAGATTATTTCTATATAAGGCCTATCAGATTACAATATGTTTCCTTCAAGAAAGGAGGAAATAGCATGGCTGATTCTGTTCATCTGGCATCAACTAACCAACCAGGGATTCCAAGCCTTGCAACTAACCTGATATCAAGCCAAGGAAAATCACAGTACATTGGGAGGGAACTTATATTCGCTTCCAGTTATACCAGTCTGGGATTCCAAGCCTTGCAAGCAATTTCATTGCGGCCAATCAAGAGTGAGATTAGTAGAGGGGAAAATTGTATTTCCTTCTTCTTACGCAGCATGTGGTTTGCTAGCACTTGTTTGGCAGTGAGGTTCCCTTTTGAAAGGATGATAGTCTAAAAAATAGTAATCAAAAAGTATCAGTGCACCCATCATTGCTTCATATGGTCTAGTTGTAATAACTCATAACTTAATTATTCAAATAAATCAAAATCTATGAAATCTTGTTTAAAATATCTTTGTAATTTCATAAAGTCATTTCACAATCCAAAGATAGAACCAATCGAAAGACCACGAATTGACCACCAACAGACAACGCATTATGAGTTGTGCATGAATGATATGAAAAGAACAAAACAGGATGTATCATTAACCACCATACAATAAAAAAAATCCAACACTACCACAAAGCTGATATTATCCATACCATAGTAATAACAGTAAGTATGACAGTTCAGTTCATGTTATGACACTTCTCTCCCCTAAAATGTAGTTCTCCAGGAATATCTATCAGAGGGCGAGGATGTGTAGGCTGTTCAATAGCAGACTTAGGTGCTACATCCACAACAATATCTACAGGATTCTGAACCCTGGATTCTTCAACTGGGAAAGATAGATACTGAATGAGCTTTCTTAGTATTTGAGCTAAGGTGTTCTTTTCTGTTCCTATGAGGTCAGAATCTTCCATAGAGAACAATTCTGAACCAATTTTTTTTTTTAATTACTTGACTTGTAACCACTTATCTCCTTCACCATAATTTCTCACATAAACCTTTTTCTCCAATATTAAATGTTTGATTAACTGCTCGAGGGTTATATGCAGATTTCTGGTTTTTCTTGTTCCTTCTAAACTTGATATTGTAGATTAGGTTGATTAAATCAAGTGCTGATTTCAAACAATAAATTTAAGGAGAAATTCCTGTGCTTGATTGGTGTGCAATTCCTTAGTTGGATGAGAATATAACAATTTCAGTCAGTACTGTTCCATCATTCAATTTTGCAAGACTGTGCCTAAATATCTGCACTGCTCTCTCTGATAATCCATTAGATGTGGGATGGTAAAGTGATGAAGCTCTGTGCCTCACACCATTCCTTTGTAAGAGTGTAGTTGGCTGAGGTGCATCCATCACTTTTTTCAATTTCCCTGGTATGGGGTGCAGCCATTGTGCATCTATTCTGTGACTAAGATACAGGCCCATAGCCAGGGTTTTTTTTAAAGGGGATTCCTTTTTCGGGAGGGGGGTTAGTAGCCTAATTCTCATTAATTATTCATGAGATATATAATATGTACCGGCACTTTGTTGTCACTCACCCCCTACCCTTTATCTTATTGCCAAATGAAAGCTTAGTTCGAATGCTTTCCAATAATATGCTTCATGGCATGTTCAAGTGTCCCACATTCTCAAGTATTATTGCGAAGTACCATACAAATTTCATCAAATATGGTTAAATATATGGCCATGCTTAATAGTGAAAGAGTCTTCATTAGAGGTAGATCATAGATTGAGGCAGACTATAGTGGACACAGACCTCCTTCATTATCTACTAGAAGAGTTCTTTCACAGTGCAAAGGCAACTCAGCCTTTATTTTACTGGACCTTTTGAATAATCAGAGTGCTGTTTTTATTAATTAGAAAGATAAATATGTGAACAACTCATGTACTGCAATAGATCTACATGTAATATCTATCTATAAAGTACAAATAATCTCTCTGTCTGTGCATTATCGGGTTCATGCTTGAATTATTGAAGTTAGACCACAAACCCATATATATATTTTTGGATCAGTTTCACCAGGAATGTTATAAGCATGTCTATATGGCCACACCCCTTTTCTATACCTTTTTTTTTAAACCAAAAAAAAATCATATTTTGCCAGGGAAAAAAAATTGAGCTATAGGCCCAAAAATTTGTCATACAGACACAACTTGACTCTGTGAATAACATGGGTGGGTCCCATCTGGCAATACCTCTTCCTCTTAGTGTGTAAGGCTAAAATTATAAAAAATGGTACTTAAAAAAATTGTTTGACCTAATCACATGTTTATTTTGGTTTTAAAAAGTCTATAAAATGTTTTTAAAGCAGACTCTTTGTGATTATGTGGGCTAAATAACCACCCGTAGGGTGGGTTTTTTACTAGTATTCATAGAATATCAACCTATAAGTAGAGTTTTTAAAAATTCTTGTTTCTTTAGTTTCAATATAATATAAACCACCAGTTAATTGAAAGGATGCTTACTCCAGTAAACACAATGAATGTACCATGCGTTGCCAAGCCAGAAATAAATTTGTGATGAAGATAGCTTTTTATATCTTACAAATATTGGATAGTCAGTCAATTAGCAATCCAATCCACTCATAGGACATATTGGATGCTTCATTATACCCCTGTCCTCATTTCGACATCCAGACCTAATTGATCCCGGCCATCGAGAACAGAAGTAGCAATCACCTAGCCAGTAGCTTTAGTTAATTTGTCATATTGGAAAAAAATCCTCTCTGATGTCATGGTATACAAATCAAACATATATGTGAATTATTTCTTTATTAAAAGAAGTTATTTCCTCCATCATTTAAAAAATTGATTTCTACTTCTTATTTTATAAACTAAATATTTTAAAATTATGTTCTTACCTAAATTAATTATTTAATTTTGTATGTAGGGTGGTGTGTCTTTCAAGGTGAGCATTTATGAAGGAGTTATGCTTAGCCAATTGAATACCTTCATTAATGCCAAGAAATTTCCTAGTTACCATTATATCAAGGTCCACCATGTTCCCTAAGTGCCAGGCATTACTGGCCACAAAATAAAATACTTTTAGCAGAACAACGAATTTGTCTGTTTTCCTCAATAGCTTTAGCCAGTGCAGAATTAACATATATATATCTACATTGTGCTGTGGATTTTCCACAAATTGGATGAAATACTTGAATCTGCCATTTCATTAAGATAGTTCAGATTAGAGGAATGACTATCTACTATGTTATGTAAATTGACCCATTCTTAAAAAGGTGTATTGACAAGAAACACATACTTATTCCTATATTTTACAATCAAACTAAAGAAAATACAAAATCTACCATCCAATTAATAAATTATCATATATCAACCAAGAATATTTATAGCCATTTCACCTGACAGCAACAGCTATACAATACACTCCTTAGGGAAAGGAAAAGTTTCAGGGAGAAAAATGTTTTAAAATCTAAAATTTGATCTTTATCCAAAAATTTACCACACTAATTACTTCAGTAGTGGTCATATTATGCATAATTTATGACATCTTGACTTTCTTTAGATAAACTATAAGGGCCCCCATTACCATCAAGACGTTCAAACTTGCACAACTAGCAGCTGATCCTAAGCTAAGATTTTCACAACTGCCTTCAATAGTACTAATTACAGGTCATGGTTCACATCAGCAATATCATCACTTCTGACAATAGAAATGGGGAGTGGACATTGTGCCTTCAAGTACTTCGAAAGATCATTACTTCTAGAAGTTTCCCTCTTCTCCCAGCATGCCTTGCCTCCATATTAAGTTTAACTAGGTGCCCAATATCTAGACCACCACTATTATCTACATCATGATGATTTAAACATCCATAACCAACAGAAGGTCCCAACCTGATTTTCACTTACACAAGTGCTACCAAAATTACTGAACATAGTTACATGGCTCGCATCAGCAGCAAGATAACCACTAAAAGATTGAAGATCATTTTGCCAGATCACAGGTGGTTGACTGTTTACACAGTTAGACATGAGTCAGGCTTACCAGCAACTCCTCCTTTCTGAGGATTCAAAGCAATACTGGTTATAAACACACACATAAGGATTGTTTGGGTACAACCAGCTACCCTATGGAATTTCATCTGCACCTGGTATATTCTAAACAATCATGGAAAGCCATATATGGGCATCTTTAATGTAGTGGTGTACCTAGATGATATTTTCATCACGGGTCCACTGAAGATTTGCATTTAGAAATATTAAGGGAAGTTTTAAGGAGAATCCAGGAGGCTGGTCTCAAATTAAGGAGAGAAAAGTGTGTTTTAATGGCTGCCTCTGTAATGTATCTCAGACCCTTAGCTGTACCTGTGCACACACCAGCAAGAGTTAGTCAGTCGGGAGTAGTCAGTCGGGAGTAGTCAGTCGGGAGTAGTCAGTCGGGAGTAGTCAGTCGGGAGTAGTCAGTCGGAAGTAGTCAGTCGGGAGTAGTCAGTCGGGAGTAGTCAGTCGGGAGTAGTCAGTCGGGAGTAGTCAGTCGGGAGTAGTCAGTCGGGAGTAGTCAGTCGGGAGTAGTCAGTCGGGAGTAGTCAGTCGGGAGTAGTCAGTCGGGAGTAGTCAGTCGGGAGTAGTCAGTCGGGAGTAGTCAGTCGGGAGTAGTCAGTCGGGAGTAGTCAGTCGGGAGTAGTCAGTCGGGAGTAGTCAGTCGGGAGTAGTCAGTCGGGAGTAGTCAGTCGGGAGTAGTCAGTCGGGAGTAGTCAGTCGGGAGTAGTCAGTCGGGAGTAGTCAGTCGGGAGTAGTCAGTCGGGAGTAGTCAGTCGGGAGTAGTCAGTCGGGAGTAGTCAGTCGGGAGTAGTCAGTCGGGAGTAGTCAGTCGGGAGTAGTCAGTCGGGAGTAGTCAGTCGGGAGTAGTCAGTCGGGAGTAGTCAGTCGGGAGTAGTCAGTCGGGAGTAGTCAGTCGGGAGTAGTCAGTCGGGAGTAGTCAGTCGGGAGTAGTCAGTCGGGAGTAGTCAGTCGGGAGTAGTCAGTCGGGAGTAGTCAGTCGGGAGTAGTCAGTCGGGAGTAGTCAGTTTTGAAATGTACCAGGTTATTGGGAGTTTGCATGACCGTCTACAGCTGTAGTGTGTCACTGTGTAACTGTGGGCCAACACCTCCTATCCTCCCCCTGAATCTCTCAACTCCCTGCTGGGAACTAGGCTTGCAGGGAGCTAGGCTTGCTGGGAGCAAGATGGCTACTTGCTGAAGTGGTTGTTTTCTCAGGTACTTAAAGCTGGAGTATTCACTTCGGGTAGGTCAAGCTTTGCTCTCTATCAACTGTAAGCTTAAAATCACCAAAATTCAAACTGTTTTCTTGACCCTTTTAAATAGTGGTACAATGGGTGCTGCTCTATCAGCTAATGTGTACAGGTCCTATAACCCTTTCTTTCACTAATTGATTTAGTTTCTCATTCAATAAAATCTGCATAGAATATGGTGCAAATCATGCTTTACAAAATCTGGGCCTAACAGATAAGTCTACAAAATAATTAGCTTTGAACCTATTTAGCATTTCAAGACTTTCCTCAAACACTACTTTGTGTTCCTCCAGCAAATCATGAAAGTGTTCAGATGCTTGTGGTTGATTAGATGCCTATCAAAAAATTTTAATTTCTCCAACCAATCACAACCTAAAAGATTGGGGCCACTCCCAGTAACTACAGCTAATGATAAGCAAACCTGCTTATTGAAAGATACTTAAACATGCAAAGTACCTAAAATTGGCAATGTTTTGCCAGAATATGTTTTAAGCATTGCAATTGTTGATAGTAATCTTTCCTTAAGCCACAATTTTTTTACATGTACTTTCAGGAAATAGAGATAGGGAGGGTTCAGTATCTATTTCTATTTGTAATTATTGTCCAGCATCCTCTAACATATCTGTTTAGGGTTTGGACGTACCATTAGAAGGGAGAGAGAAAAGGCTATACTCTCTATCACCCTCACCTTGTTCTTCCTATACATGATAAACATCTCCAAGTTTCCTAGGGTTATGGTGAATTTTCTCTCTATTCTTGCATGCAGGTCTGATATGGCCTAATTTTCCACATTGATGACACTTGGCTTTTTTGAACTTGCACAAAGCAAGGCTATGGCCAGTTTTGCACATTTAAAACAAGGAGGCAGAGGATCTCTATGTCCCTTAGAATTAGGCCTAGGTTCTCTCTGTTTCTTCAAATTATGAGTAAACTCCCGTCTGTAAGATTGTTTACCCTTTAACATATGTAGTTGATCCAATGAAGAATTTGTGCTTAAATTGTTCCCTTGGCCTAAACCTGAAACTGCATTAGCCTGGTGACCACCCTTGCAGGTTTGCAGCATTCTGAACAGCTCACTTCATCTGACAGTGAGATATCCAGTGCCTTCAGAAGAGTAAGATTTCCTTCCTCAAGTAGATTTTGTTGAATATGGTCATCCTTCAATCCACAAACTATACCATCTTAGTAACATGTCATTCAATGTTTCATCATAGTTTTAAAAATTTAGCTAATGCTCGAAATTCTGCAACAAAATATGCCATGCTGGTTGAACTTAAACCTTTGGACAATTTCAGACAGAGTGGACTCTGACAAGCTTCCATGATTTCCACCAGCTAAGAATAAGTTTTTCTTCTGGTTTATTTGGACTGATCATGCTATTAAAATGCTTGTAAGCTGTGGGGCCTATAGCTGTGAGCAGGATGGATTTCTGTTTTCCTGCATGGTGTGACCATTTGCAGCAAATAAAAATATTATAGTCTTTTGACATACTGTGTCCACTCTTCCTTCTACTCCTCAAATGGGTGAGTGATCTCAATTTGACCAGCCATCCTGGTGGCCGCTGTAATGACTTGTAACTTATTTATTCAAATAAATTAAGATCAATGAAGTCTTGTTAAATATATCATAGTCATTTTAAAAAGTTATTTCACAATCCAAAAATAGAACCAATCAACTGACAACAAACAGACAAACAGCAGATAAACTTCATGAGTTGTGCACAGATGAAGGGAAAAACAGGATGTGACATTAACAACTATACAATGAAGGAATGGAACGATATCACAATAAATAATATCATCATTACCATGATATTAACAATAAGTAACACAGTTTAATTAATATTATGACACCAGCAAAGTGGGTAAGTTGCATAGGGAACTGCAGTAGGATTTCCAGGTAGCAACTTGATGGAACATGTTGGTTCTGGCATTCACACTTACTTTACACAGCTTCTAATGTTTGTTGGCCAAACCACACTCATAATCACTTCCACAATAGGGTAAAACCACTCCATCACATGAGATCAGGTTCATAATTTCAGCCTCATTTATCCAGAGCAAGTGACTGAAGGGTGCCATCATTCCTAATGGGTGTAGTTTGGCCATTTAAGTAAATTAGTCTTTCCTGAACAAATATTTCCTGTGGTAGGTTTGACTATGGCCAAACCATGCAACCATGCCCAAGGAGGGTGATACATTCATATTCACCAAATGTCAGATTAACTGGTCCTGCAGAGCAAGTGTTCTTTACATACATATCCATGTGGGTGTATCAATTAAAATTGTCTTGCTGAATAATCAAGCTTATATATACTTGTGGAATGGCTGCATTTGGCAACCACCCACTCATTTTATAATATTTATTTATTTTTTGGGTTGAATTTTTTTTTAGGGGGGGGGGGGGGGTGTGTTTCTTTTTGGTGTTTTGGGTGTGGAATCAATCAAGCTTATATATATATATTGGTGGAATGGCTGCATTTGGCAACCACCCACTCATTTTCTAATATTTAGTTGTTTTTTTGGTTGTATTTTTGGGGGGGTTGTTTCTTTTTGGTGATTTGAGTGTGGAATCAATGACCCTTACCATATCATCATCTTAAAATGTCTGTAGCAGCCACAATAAGCAGCTAATCTGAACCACAATTTTTATCAGCCATACTCAGGCCAAAAGAACCATTCATACAAAGTTTGATGGATATCAATTGAGGTATCTAGGAGTTTACAGAGAGACAAACAGACTACCTGACTGATCGACTGACTGACCGACTGACTGACCGACTGACTGACCGACTGACTGACCGACTGACTGACCGACTGACTGACCGACTGACTGACCAACTGACTGACCAACTGACTGACCGACTGACTGACCGACTGACTGACCGACTGATTGACCGACTGACTGAATGACCAACCGACTGACCGATCGACTGACTGACCGACCAACTGACTGACCGACTGATTGACCGACTGACCAACTGACTGACCGACCGACTGACCGACCAACTGACCAACTGACCGACTGACTGACCAACTGACTGACTGACTGACTGACTGACTGACTGACTGACTGACTGACTGACTGACTGACTGACTGACTGACTGACTGACTGACTGACTGACTGACTGACTGACTGACTGACTGACTGACTGACTGACTGACTGACTGACTGACTGACTGACCGACCAACTGACTGACTGACTGACTTACTGACTGACTGATTGACTGACGGACTGACAGACTAATGGACTGACAGACTGACGGGCTGATGCACTGACGCACTGATGGACTGACAGACTGATGGACTGATGGACTGATGGACTGATGGAATGATAGACTGATGGATTGACGCACTGATGCACTGATGGATTGACATGTATTATTATCCAGTTATAAATAGGAGCACTGTCTGTGTGTGTGCTTGAGTTTTTTACCCTGCAAAACTGCTGGACTAATCAGGCCAAAATTTGATATGTGGTCTCCAAGTATCTGGGTGAGCATTATTAACAAGATGTGGGTGTGGTGATGGGTGTGGTTTTATCATAGCTTCAGTCACAAAAGTTATTTGGACTTCCAAAAGCAAATTAAAGGAGCGATCAAGGAAATTTTGGCATGTGGTCCCCAAGTAACTGGGTAAGCATTATTAACCACATGTGTGGCAATGCATGTGTTTTTGTCATAACCCTACCCATAAGAAGTTACTTTAGCAACCATAAGCTATTAAAAGACGAATTAGGCTGAAACTTGGCATGCGGTCTCCAAGTAATTGGGCAAGCATTCTTAATTACATATGGTGGTGACAATGGGTGTGGTTTTGTCATGGCTACACCCACACAGGTTGCTTTCACTGACAAGGACCTATCACACTGATACTTGATATGTGGTCTCAATGTGACCACAGGAGTATTAATACCAGTCTTTCTAGCCACACCCACAAAATATTGATTTAAACAGTGGGATAGATTGATCAAGAAGAGCAATCAAATGAAAAAAAAATTTTTTAATTGAACCACCAAAATACATACATAGCCACACCCACTGGAGATTGACACTCTTTCTGGTTACATGCTGGACTAATCAGGCTGATTTTGGGATGTTAACTGCATATAACCATGAATATAATCACTCTCCTGTATTTGTGGTTATGGTGTGGTTTGATCAACAAACACTAGCGCAAAAGTGTGAATGCCAATACAGAAGTACTTTATTCGAGCTGCTACAAGAAAATCCAGCTTTAGTTTCTTATAACATTTTCAATCTTTGCTGCACCAATACCATGCAGCAAAGCTGCAACAGGCCCACTAATATACATAAAAGGATGTTTTCAGACAGACATTAATTCTTTATTGTCTTCCTGTTGGTTGGTCCATCCATCCATCCATCCATCCGTCTGTTTGTACCATCATTCTGGCCAAAAACTATGAGTAGATTTCTCTAAAACTTAGCATTATCATATGTTTTGACCAAACTTAAAGCATGGGCTTCAAAATCCGTAAAATGGTGCCCATAGTGATGAAAAAAAGCCAAAAATGCTACTTTGGCTAGAAAAATCCTTGAAAATACAGACCTAAAACGGGGGTGGGGAACATTTAAATAAACTATGAACAAATGATAAAAGCTTAAATCTACTGATCGGAAACTACAAGATTTCCTTTCTTCCTGATTTATACATATACATAGCTATGTGGATAGGTATGTATATATATATATATTGTATGTGTATTCTCTATACCACCAAAGCACCAAACCAAATAAAGCTAACTCTTCAGGATAGACACATGTTACATCAACCATGCTTTTTTCAGTTAAATAAATTTGGGGAACATGGCCACACCCCTTCCTATGGATGAGTTAGTCTATATGCCAAACTGGTACATGGTATAAACTCTTGGACATGACATCATAACTTGGCAATTAAATATATTATGACTCTGAGTGAGACAGAAGCTGAGTTTCCATGTGGGTATATCACATCAATGACAACATCGGATATGGCTGCTTTTGATGTTGTTATTGTTATTGTTATTGTTGTTGTTTGTGTGCATGCATATGTTTGTGCATGCATGTGTGTGCATGAATGTGGTGTGTGTGTGCCTGGCTGATGTCAAAATTACACATGATTAAAGGCAATAAATAAAAGCATTGTGTAATGCTAAAAGGTTGATTTCCAATGTTGCCCATAAATTTTTATTTCATTTTAGAAAGGTCACAAGGTTTTGGAGGCATGGTGTAGTGCTGAATAATCAAATTCATAACATGTGCTTTGGAATGGAATGAACAAGGTTAACTGTTCACATACCTACTGAAAAATTGATGCACCTTTTGTATCAAATTGTAGCACAGATTCTGACTCACTGCCTTTCTCTTTGTGTCTGGTGATAACTAATGATTTTAGAAGTCACTTGGGTTATTAATCTTTTTAGTGGGTGATTGGATTGCATAGTAATAATGATTTTATAATAAACAAAGAGACCTGTTCACTGAGCCAAAAAGAGCTATGGATGAAACTGTTTTCAGTAATAATTAGTATCCCTATAAATTTACTTGGGGTATAATAATTTGGTGTGACCAGATTACATGTGTGGTTTTTAAAACAACCTGGTGGTTATTCATGCATGAAAATTATAGTCCAGCAGCTATTGGAAAAACGTTGTTTTAAGGTATATACAATATTTTTCGTTGGATTCTATATCTCAAAACCATACATTTCAAGAATTTGTAGGGTGAATTATCTGTAAATGTTTGGCATTTGGAGATATGGGCCCATTTTGTAGGAGATGGTAACCAACCTAAATAAAAGTGAGTGACAAAAAATTTCTTTTTATTTCTTTTAATGTGGCAATACAGTGACATATAGCTATGTCTGGATGATTAGAAAGTTGGCAGGAGTTTTATGACGTTCTAGTATGCCTGTTTGTGTGTATTGTGATGAAGTATTAGCCTCAAGTAATAAAATTATATATAATATATATCCATACTATAAAGTCGAATAGTCTGTCTGTATGTGTATCCTCGATTCACACTTGAATGGTAAATGTTGGACCCACAAGCCAATATATATATTTAGATTCGGTGTCACCAGGGACACATCATAAGCATATCGATATGGCCACACTCCTTTCTGTATTTAATAAAAGAAGCCAAAAATGGTACTTTTGCCGTAAGAAAATGGAGCTACATGCCTGAAACAGCAACTACAGGCCTAAAACTTTGGCATGCAGACACTATTTCACTCTGCAAATAACATTGGTTTTGTCCCATATGGCCACACCTCCACCTCTTTGTATGTCAAAAATGGTACTTCCAAAAATGTACTTTGACCTTATCACATGTTCACTTTTGCATTCAAGGTTAACAACATATTTTTTTCAAAGCAGATACTGTTTTAGACTATAGGCCACCAAGGGGGGGAGGGGGAAATAGCTGCCTCTAGGGCAAGTTTTTTTGGTAGTATATATAAAATTACTGTGTCTGTTGGTTGTTCAAGTACAGTGCACCAAGGGTTTTGTAGAAACTGTACCAAATTTGGTGTGGATGGTATGTATGTCAGTCTAGTACTAAGGCCAATAGGATTGATTTTTAATCTATGGAGTCAAGATAAGTAATAATAGCAAGATAATTACACTCTTCATGCCTAGGTTTTGTTAGTTAATTCAGATAAGATTTATTCTGGGTTTCAGGAGGATTAATGGACAAATAAGGCCATGCATCTATATTAGAACAGCAACTATAAATAAAAGATTTGAGCAGGGGGGAAGAGGTTTGTGGTATGCTTTGTTGTGGCAGCATTGTGCACCTCTACTTCAAGTTTAATACAGAGACTACAAATATTAACCACTGAAAATAAAAGTTGCTGGGTAAAGAGCAACTCAGCACTGTTTTAGAGGAGGAAATATCCCCCTACAAACAACATCTACTCCAGCCTGAAAATTGAAAATGAGCATAAAATTTATTTCAAAGGAATTAAAGTAAATACATTTTTTTCTGATTTCTTCCAGGTTTTCTAAAGTGGATAGGTGGTTGTGTTGGACGCTCAGTACTATCATACCTTAGAAATAAAGGCCCATTCATAATATGACGCAAAGCAATCGGTTGTGTGAGTTGCGTAGCTCCAATCAGTTACAATCCCTTGTAGAGATATTGTGAACAGTTCACGCAGTTCTTCTGCGGTGTTTGCGCAGTGAACGGACATGAACGGATATGAAACGCAAGTGTTGGAATGGATTCAACTTTGCGTATATCTTGCGTTGGTTTGTTCCGCTACCAATCAAAATCCTTCAGTAAATGCAGGTGTGCAAGGTCCTTTTTTCTTTTTTTCTTTTTTCTAAAATGGAGGAAAAGCTGATTGAAGCATTTAGAACCTTCCCCTGCCTCTGGCAGCCCTCAACCAGAGGCTACTAAAACCTCAGAACTAAAGAAAATGCTTGGAAAGAAGTTTCCATGCAGGTGATTAAAAAAGTGCAACTTGTGATCAGGCTTTGATAGATTATGATGACATAATTTTGATAATAATGGTAGTTAAATAACAAATGATAATTATGCTGGAAGAATAGGCTAGTATATTTTGCTACTGGCCAATCATCAAAAATATAATAATAGTTTAATTTTTTTAATTATCAGTCTATTTGGCAGGCTACATTTAAAAATTTTTTTCTTTAAATTTAGGTTGGAGAAGATGTCACCATTGAGGACTGCTCGAAGAGGTGGAGAAACAAAGGGACAAATTTGTTAGGGTGGTGGAAAAACGAAGGTAAAATAAAAAGTCTGGCCAAGAAGGTCCAGCTTATGTACCCTGCTGGCCACTTTTTGAACTTCTCAAATTTTTACTTGACACTATCAGGAACATATCGTAAGTATTAATTCCCTGTGTTAAATATTGATTTAAATTTCATTTTTGGACAGAACACATTCAAACTTCATCCCTAACACACTGACCCAGGTACCAGTGGAAACTAACTTAGAAACTCCTGCTGAAACTAAAAAGGAGCCAGAACTGGAAGATGGGTACTTGTAGTGTATGTATTTTTTTTTTAAGTTTAACCTGTGAATTATTACTTATTAATTTCTCTTTAAATGTGTTCTGTGGTTAGTATGCTGTAATGTTTTGAAGTATTTTTAATCCAAATGTTGTATTAATTCTAAAATATTATTATGCATTTTTTATTAGTTTCTTTGAGTACACTGACAGGTCTCCCTCTAACATTACTTCCCCAAAGTCGACTGTGTGTAGTTCAACCAATTCCCAAGGTCCAGGAATACCACCTCCCAAGAAAAATTGTTTGTTGAAAGTAAGTGGAGGAGTTGAAGAGGCTATACTGTTGTCCCTTGAAGAGAGAAGGCGGAGGCACCAAAGGCAGTGCAAGAGAGACGAAGTGGTGGTGAAGGATGAGGAGTACCACTATGCTCTACAATTAGCAGCCACATTCCTCAGGCTTACACCTCGCCTAAATGTACATGTGAAACAAAAAGTAAGACAATTATTAGTAGAAACCGAATTCCCAGAACCAACCATTTCTCCACCCCAACCAACCTATTATCCTCCTCCCCTCATCATCCCAATATTACCATGATGAACTTAAATTCGAAATTATTCGTCCTATCATTTTATTCATTATGTCACATTATATCAATTACATTTAATATCAACAATGCTTTGAAGCACGTACATATGTAGTAATATACATAACATTCATGTCCATCTAACATGGCTGTACTGCCACGACACATCACCCAGCATTGCTGTTGAAGTAATCTTCGAAATTTTCTCACACAGACGCAATAGACCTTGATACCTAAATGTGATATTTAAAAAGGTTGATCATTCTAATTCATTTATATTCCTATGAACATAACTAACATGTTGCTTCCATTATGTGTCATGGACTCCATATCACTGGATCTGTCACTTTCACTTCTCCATGCTCCGTCAATGGTGTAGCTGTAGCCATCCTCTCCATCAACAAAACCAGCAGGGCAGTAAGATACAGACTCAGTGATATGTAAGTAATTGTGCAGAGCTATTGCAGCCTTGGAGTAGAAAATGACGTTTTCAGAGTTGGAGATAATGGATTGGCGAAATATTCACCATCTAACCACAGAAATGTTTATATTTAGTTAACTCCAATGTAGCATATTAATACTCATACCTAGCTGCCAGAATCCTGAAGGTGTTTTCAATAATTCTTCTGGCCCGACTCAGCCAGTAGTTGAATACTGCTTGGGTTTTTGCCAAGTATATTTTGAGTGAGAGTACGAGATAAATTCCAATTATAAATGTACCTGGGAGGTTTCTTCCAGGGTAGGGCCGCATCTTTTTTTTTTAATGGAAATGCTTCATGTGCAACAAAAACAAATGGAAGTATGGATCCATGGTTCCAGGGAAAGGTTTAGGGCTGGGGATCGAGAGGGAATCATTTTCTAAAGCCTGGCCAAAATCTGAATTTGAAAAGATGCCTCCATCTCTGTGATGGCCAGAATCACCAATGTTTACAGGAGTGAACCTTTCAAGAAAAGTTCACTATAAATATTTTATCATTTGCCAGCTATCAATAGCAAACCTGTAGTTAGCATCACACATTGCAAGAAGAATGATGGAGTGTGTCCCCTTATAGTTGTAAAAGGATGACCCAGCATGGACAGGAGCTTGTATGACTGTTTTTCCCATCCATAGCACCTATGTCAACAATCGAAGCAGAAAACATGTGCAAAAATTAAAATTTTAACTGTAATCAGTGTACATGCATATAAATGTGTGTGTGGCAGAGTGGCTGAATAGTTATGCTCTTGGACCCACAACCCCAGGGTATCAAGTTCAAACCCAGCACTGACAAGAAAATTTTCCTGTCCTTTAACATCTTCTTCCCACACCAGTCCACCCAGCTGTGATGGGGACCTGGAATTTTCTGGGGTGCAAATTCACAGGCCATGGCTTGTCAATCAGATAAGGGTCCAGGTGGGACTTTGGGTGCCCACACCCATGAGTTGAGAGCCTTGGTCACTCCTGAGAGTTCCAAGCCAGGTTCCAGGAGTTTGCTTGCACTGGCTCATAGTGCCTACTTAGTGCACAGGCACCCTGACTAAGTCAGGTGCACATGACTGTGTTGACCATGTTGACTGTGTTGACCATGTTGACCATGTTGACCATGTTGAAACTGTGTTGCCTGTGTTGCCCCTGTTGCCTGTGTTGCCCGTGTTGCCCGTGTTGACCATGTTGACCGTGTTGACCGTGTTGACCGTGTTGACCATAGCTAAACAATTTGTATTTTTGGCATTTTGTGTGTGTGTGTGTGAGTGTGTGTGTGTGTATATATATATACACCAATGCAGTTTGGAAAATTCCACAGCTGATGAAATTCTTTGCTGATAGACAATCAATTAGAAGCACATGATGGTGCCTTGACATATGTTTGCTGAAGGGCTGTCCAAATGGCTTGACAGGTCTCCTGAGGATAGAGCACACTGTCGATCTACTCATCCTGAAGCTGAAGGACAAGGAGGCCTGAAATAAATAAAGACAAAGTTTATCTGATTTTTTTAATTTATATTAATTACTTGTGAATTTCCTGTAGCTAGATAACGCAGGGTGAGTGCCAGTTTTTCAGCAGGTGTAATCTCAGCTCTAACCATACTGTTGTATCTTGGGTGAGTGAGGTAAGGCCCACCTATTTATAATAGAGTTATATGATATTTTATAAAATAGATAGGTATATAGTATAACACAACTGAGCACTTAACTAATCATACCTCAGACAAAAGAAAATCGAATCTTTCACTGCTCATCCTGAGGTAGCAAAAATGGTACTCTGGGTCTGAGAGTCACATTTCACTGAGGAGGTTGTGAAATTTACCATGTTGTTTCCTGAGCTGGAAGATAGGCCTCACCCATGTTTTTCTTTTCTTCTCTGCATTTTTTTTTGGAAGACCTGATGTATAGTAGCATAATTAAATCCATTTTTTCATCACCGCTGGAACTGCTCTTCATTTTTGTGAGTACAAGGTACCTGCAAACGTATCTGACAACGGACTTTTAATGAACAGGAAAACGAAACCCAGCAGATTGGCAATTTTTCCCCTCTGATACAATATGTTACTATATGTCAAGTTACCAAAAAGGCATATGTTCTTACTTTTTTGGATATGAAATTTGGTCTGAATCCTGTCACTTACCTTTGTTTCCTTCTTATTTATGTTTCAGCTATACATTCAAGGTGTTGAGCAAAGATCTTATGTACCAAGCTCCACACATGGGATGTTATACATGGAAGCCTCCTAAACTGGCAGTGCAAAACAACTCCAGGAAGTAGTCTACCTGACTAAGATTGTTAGATAAGAGTCCCACACCATGTGTGGATACCTCTGCCTGTATATATATATATATATATATATATATATATATATATATATATATATATATATATATATATATATATATATGTAATGTTAACCAAAATGAGAATTCTTTTTAAACTTGAAAGGTGATAAAATAAATAGGAACCAAATAAGTGTAAATTTATTTGTTCTGGAATTTCCAACACTCTCAGAATGGTTACAAGATGATCTCAACCAGAAGCTGCATTCCTTTCCTTTTGGAGCACTGAGATTCTCTGATATATATATATTTGTTTGAGAACAGACCATTGCTATTGTAATTGATGGACTAAAACAAGGTGTAAATGTGGCAGGGCTATACTAGTTGTTCAAAGTACTCTTAGGTTGTTTCATTGATGAGATGTGATATCTATTCCATACACCACAACAGCTGTTATAGGGAGAGGCTTGGGGAAGCCAGACACTGAGTGGCAGTTGGAATATGAAGGTTCATGGTCATGGCATATTCTACAGCTAGTCCATAGTACAGTACTAATTTATTCAAATTGTGTGCAATTTGACCATCAATTTGCAAAAATTCCACCAAAAATGCATTTAGAATCCAGAGTTGCTCAAATCCACATCAATTTTGGGGTTAAACTCGTTTTTGTTGAAATTGATTTCAATTAAAATTACTTATTGAAGTTGCTCAAATCAGCAGACAATTCTTAGGCAAAACTTTCTTTTTGTTCTAATTGATTTCAATTATTATTACTTACTGGAGTTAAGCATTGTTAGGTTGGCTCAGTACTTGAATGGTACCAGGGGACAGCAGATCTTGTAGGTGGTTTCCCTTTTTTTCCCCCACCTTTGGTTTTCTCTTCTTACTTTACTGCAAAGGGCACAATTTGACATGCTAAATTTGAAATTTCTCAACTCCTCACAAATTTAGCATGCTCTTGATTTCAATAAATCTTTGTGCCTGGCTCTATGTTAGTGGGGAGGAACTTCATTTTTCAAATATAATACAGTTTTAAAATTAACTTTTATAACCTCTTTTCATCCTTAATTAAATTAAATTAAATTTTTAATAATTGCATTACAGCACACCATTTATATTATATTTTCCATATGCATACATGCATGCACTCTTGCCTCCTCCCTGCCCCCCCCTCTGCATGCTTGCCTCCCACTCACTCTCCCACCTACACACTCACACACACACAAGCATGGTATACCCATCATGGTCTATGCCCATATCAACATGAAACATAATAGAAGTCACTAAAAAAAACACCATTTTTAGACCTTATGGCTTCATTTATAACAGTAGCACATAAGTACATGCAAAAATTTGATATGGAAGGGAGGGATTTATATTGGTTATAGTTGGAGAGCCCATGTTGCCTAGGACATTAAGTCACCTCACTCACTCAACAAGAGCTAAGGATATACTGATTGGATATAATTATTGTAGCCCAGATTTTCACTCACTGGTTACTGTTTTTAACTAGTGGTGACTGATCATTTTTAAACTCACTTGGGTAATTCTTATTTTTTGTATAAGTAGATTCCATATTAGCAATGCACAAAGGTAAGTATAAATATGGTGAGCTGCTCATGTAGATCTGTTGCTGTTAACAGATCTGTAGCTTTTAACTGATCTGTAGTTGTTAACAGATCTGTGACTGTTAACAGATCTGTACATGCTTGTTTTTTTTATCATGACTACCATCCTTTTGAACACAATTACATGATTTTTTGTTGTGATTAGATTACTAAGTGTAATTCAAATCGTGTGGAATTTTACTATTGATTTGCAAAAATCCCACCAAAAATGCATTCAGAATCTACAGTTGCTCAAAACTGCAGACAATTTAGGGGTAAACTTTTTTTGGTTGTTGTTCCAACTGATTTTAATTGAAATTGAAGCAGGGGGTAAATTTGTATGGAGTAGAGAAATTTCAAATTTAGCACATCAAATCATGCCCTTTGCAGTAAAGTAGGAAAAAAAAGAGTAGAATGGAGGGAAATTAGGAAAAAAAAGGAAAACCACGTACAAGATCTGATGTCTCCAGGTGGTCACCCATCCAAGTACTGACAAGGCCGAACAGTGCTTCATTTCAGTAAGTGATTTTAATTTTAAAGAACTTGAACAAAAAAGAGAGTTTTGCCACAAAATTGCCTTCAGATTTAAGCAACTGTGAGGGGGTTACCCATCCAAGTACTGAGCAGGCCTAACAGTGCTAAACTTCAGTAAATAATTTTAATTGAAATCAATTTAAACCAAAAAGAAAATTTTGCCCCAAATTGTCTACAGATTTGAGCAGACCTATCTTAGAGTATGTTTACAGCAAAGTCACCCTCCTACAAGTCAACAAAGACAATCTTACTAATACATATATATTATATATATTATATATATAATATATATTATATATATAATATATATTATATATATAATATATACATAATATATATGCAATATACATATGATTGTGTGGTCTGTAAAGTTGCATAAACTTTATTCTAACAATAACAAAAAATAAATTCTTCTTTAACTTTAAATAGGTGATAAAATAAAAGGTAGAAACCAAAGATGTACAATTTTATTTCTTCTTGAAATTCCAACACTCCCAGATTGGTCAAAGATGATCACAACCAGAAAAAGCATTCCTTTCTGGTTGGAGCACAGAAATTCTCTTATATATGCATTTGTTTGATAACAGACTGATGCTCTTGTAATACGTTGTAATTGATTAACTAAAACAAGATGAAAATATGGCAGGGCTATAATAGTGGCTCAAAGTTCTGTTAGATTGTATCATGTGATGAGATACAACTTCTATTCCATATACAAAACAGCTGTTCTGGAGACAAGCTTGGGGAAGCCAGACACTGATTGGCAATAGGAATATAAAGATTCATGGCCATGGCATATTCTTCAGCTACCCCATAGTACAGTACTATTTTATTCTAATCAATCTTTGTGCTCAAGCTCTATGTTGGTGGGGAGGAACTTTATTCTTCGAATAAAATACAGTATTACAATTGACTTTTATATTACTATTTCATCTTTAATTAAATTTAATTAACATTTTTTATAGTTGCATAGCGGCACATAATTTATATTTTATATTCAATACACACATGCATGCCTGCACTCATTTCCACCCTCATGCTCACCCACCCACTCACCTGCACACACACACACACACACACACACACACACACACACACACACACACACACACACACACACACACACACACACACACACACACACACACACACACACACACACACACACACACACACACACACACACACACACACACACACACACACACACACACACACACACACACACACACACACACACACACACACACACACAAAACATGGTATACCTATAATGGTCCATGCCAATGTTGACATGAAACACAATAAAAGCCACTTAAAACACCATCTTTAGATCCTTGGATTTCTTTAAATGAAGTAACTCTTGAATATATACACACATTTGCGATGGAGGGGAGGGATTTATATTGGCTATAGTTGAGAGCCAATGTTGCTGTTATGATGATATCTGCTGATTTGGTCTGGCCCACCAAATTCACTCCTTAAACAAGTTCTGAGAGTCAATGAGTCAACTCTTAATCAATCAGCAAACACAACACAACACAACAAATCAAGTTCAAAATAGACTCAGCAAAAGAAGAGTTTATTTCACAAAAAACCAATTCCAAAAGACCAGCACCAACTATATTTTAAACAAAACTAATGATAACCATAGTTAACACTTACATAGTCAAACCACAATTACAATAACAATAATGTTTGCTACAAGTTTTCTAAGGAGGCTGTTGGGAGAATCCTAACACTCCCCCCTCCTTGCAAAATTGTTGTTTTTCCAGCTCTGACGAGACAGGCTATCTTCATTTCCATTCTTGGATCCAGGTCGATATGCAATGGAAAAGGAGAAAGGTTGCAACGATTGTTGGTCTCCTTCATTTCCAAATAAATGAGGGCACGATGATCTGTGATCACCCTGAAGGCTATTCCTAGTAGGTAAACTTCAAAATGATTGACTGCAGATATAATGGCAAACATTTTTTCTCGACAGTGGCATACCAGCATTCTCTGGGAAGCATCTTCCTTGAATAGAAAGCAATTGAATGATCATCACCATTATCATCCAAGTGGCTAAGTACTGCACCAATACCACGGTTGCTGGCATCAATGAAAAGTAGGAAAGGTCGGTCAATCTTGGAGTGTGTAGCACTGGCTCCTTGCACAAAGCTTCATGAATATTATAACTGTGGTAGGTTCAGAGAGACGAGTGGCATCCGAGAGAGGTGCAGAGATGGAAGTGTAAGAAGAAATAAACCGACGATTATATCCTGTTAATCCTAGAAATGCATGCATATCTTTCTTGTTGAACGGGCATTTAAAATTTTTTATTCCTCTATTTTGGATTTCTCCATGGATACTTTGCCCTGCCCAATTATGTGGTCAAGGTAAGCACATTTTGCCATTCCAAACTGACACTTGGGTGCATGAAGGGTCAGGCCTGCCTTCTGGATAACTCAAGTGTACGACAGAGGTGTTCAATGTGGTCTTCCCAGGTTGAGCTGAAAACAAGAATGTCATCCAAATAAGCAAGACAATGATCTTGTAGGCCATCAAGTAATTGGTCCATCAACCACTGCAATGTTGCTGGAGCCCCCTTCAAACCAAAGGGCATTGTGACACACTGAAATTTCCCAAAAGGAGTGATAAAAGCAGTCTTGTCACAGTCTTACTCTGCTACTGGCACTTGATAGTAACCTTTTGTAAGGTCCAATTTCGTAAGGTATGTGGCATTGCCAACTTTGTCAATGAGGTCATCAACCCTTGGCATCTGATATGGGTCACTGGATGTTACAGCGTTGAGACGTTGGTAATCCACACAAGTGCAGATTGATCCTTCTTTCTTTCGAACTATGTGAATGGGGGAGCTCCAGGGACTCTTGGATGGTTCTATCACTCCAGCTTCCAACATGTTCCTGAGCTCAATCTGTACTTCATCCTCCCATTCCTTGGCAATCCTGTATGGAGGCAACCAGAAAGGATGGGTGTTTCCTGTCTCTATCGAGTGCACTACCACAGAAGTACGACTTGGCGTGTTGCTGAAGAGGACTGACCATCCGTCGAGGAAAGTCAAGAGGTATTGCTGCTGATCTAGGGTCAACTGACAACTGATGGAAGGACAACCTCCCTGTGACAATTCAAAAGTGATGATGTTGTTGGGGTCATCCTCATCATCTTGTGTGATAGTCAAGGCTAACACTGCTGTGGTCGGATTGTTCTATGGTGCAATCATATTCACATGACACTGTCTCTTTCTTTTACAATGGTCTGCCATGCCCAACTCATATGAGGCTGGGGACACTTGTTTCATGATCGAGTAGGGACCCTGCCAACGAGCAGAGAGCTTATCTTGTGCATCAGGCATCAAAACAAGAACCAGGTCTCCTTCTTTGAAAGACCTCAGGTGTGCAGTACGGTCATACCAGACCTTGAAATTCTGCTTGGACTTTGTATCAGTCTGGTGTGCCAGTTCTTCCATGTCCAGGAGCCTCTGTCGCACTCCTAATACAAATGAGACTACAGACTGGTGATCTCTTCCTTGCTGTCCAATCTTCATACATGAGCTTCAAGGGTCCACGCATATGTTGTCCATGGAGAAGTTCGAAAGGAGAGAACCCAGTGGATGCATGAGGTGCCTCCCGGTAAGCAAAGAGAAGATAGGGGAGAACATCATCCCACTCCCATTTGTCTGTGTAACACTTCCTCAGCATGTATTTCAGTGTTCCATTAAAGCGCTCAACCATCCCATCTGTCTGGGAATGGTAGGGCGATGTCTTAATGTGGTCAATTTGAAGCATGGCAAAGAGTTCAGCCATCAGGGAGGAAGTAAAGTTTATTCCCCTATCAGTTAGAATTTCAGAAGGTATGCCATGTCTAGAAAAATTTCCACTAGAGCAGTTGCCACGGTTTTTGCATCTGTGGCATTTAGCTACTTCTATATTACTCCCAAAACTTATCTACCTCAGGACAATGAACAATTCAACAACTGGTATGAGTTACGTGGGATGAGCAAGTTATATAGAAGTAAATGATGTATGCATGATGTCATGCTGGAAACAATAATGATGATTAAATCAAGATTCAGTTCACTACATCACTCCCCCCCCAGTGTGTTCCTACACGAATGATGAGAGGTACTTTGGGAAGTGAACATGTCGACCGGATCTGGTTGTTCAAAGAGGTGTAGTGGTTGAAGTTGCAATCGGTGGTGTGATATATGGAGGATCATGATCGAGGTGTGCAGGCTTGAGGCGATCAACTGAGACAGTATCATGACGACCTTTAATGGAGAGTGTGAAATGTTTGTCTGTTCATTTGAGCACTTGGTAAGGTCCATCATAAGGAGGCTGGAGTGGTTTACGTACAGCATCATGTCGGAGGAATACATGTGTGGCAGTTGACACACCCTCAACTACTTTACCATGTGACTGAGTAAGACGAGGAGAGACAGGATGAATGTGTTGTACGGAAGCTCTGAGTATGGACACGTAATTGGAAGGATCAGGCACAGAAGTTACTGGTGAGGGGTTGAAAAATTCTCCAGGGAGTCGAAGAGTGGTGCCATATACCATCTCTGCTGCAGTCACAGATATGTCTTCCTTGAGCGACGTTCGAATGCCAAGGAGAACCAAAGGTAAAGCATCCATCCATGAATGAAGATTAGGCTGAGCCTTCAGAGCGGCTTTCAACTGACGATGAAATCTCTCAAGCATACTATTGGTTTGGGGGTGATTTGCCATAGTATGTCTCTCTTTGATCCCAATAATGACATGAGGGTGTGCCAGAGTTCAGATTCAAATTGGCGACCACGGTCAGTGACAATAGTAGAAGGGACGCCAAAGTGAGAAATCCAGCCACTGACGAAAGCTTGAGCTACCGCTTCTGCAGTAATGTGCGAGAGTGGGAAAGCTTCTGGCCACCTGGTGAAATGGTCCACACAGGTTAGCAGGTATGTGAAACCTCTGGCTGTTGGAAGTGGTCCAACCAAGTCAATATGAATGACATCGAAACGAGCTTCAGGGACTGGAAAAGATGAGAGAGGGTTGTGTGAATGTCTCTGTATCTTAGCACATTGGCATTGTACACACGAACGAGCCCAGCAGCGAACATGTGTTTATGCCAGGCCATACAAACCTAGCAGTGATGAGTTTCTGTGTTTCTCGGATGCCGGGGTGTGAAAGACCATGGAGAGAATCAAACACAGTGCGTCGCCAAACCAGTGGTACCAGTGGTCGTTGTGTCCCAGTGGAAGTATCACAATAGAGTGGGTCGCTAGAGTTAGCCAGTGGGACTGCCTCCACTACTAGGGTAGAGGATGGAGCGGACTGAAGAGCATAGATTTGAGAGTCAGTGACTTGAGTTCTGGCCATAGCAGCAAAGTCTACAATGGGTGGTTGACCAGAGAGGACAGCATTGGTTTCAATGCGTGAGAGAGCATCAGCAACTACATTGTCCAATCCATGTACAAAACGGATAGTGGATGTGAATTGAGAGATGTAATCAAGATGGTGAGCTTGACGAGGTGAATGACGATCAGATCAAGTGTTCAGAGCGAATGTCAGTGGTTTGTGGTCGGTTAAAACATGAAATGGTCGACCTTCTAGGAAATGCCGAAAGTGTTTAATGGCAAGGTACACAGCTAGTAGTTCCCTGTCAAAGGTACTGTAGCGAGTCTCAGCAGGTGTCATCTTCCTGGAGAAAAAAGAGATTGGATGCCAGGTATTATTGATGTACTGTTGTAAGACTGCTCCTACAGCTGTGTCAGATGCATCAGTCATGAGACAAGTAGGCGCTTCAGAGTCTGGATACGACAGGAGAGAGGCTTTAGCAAGGGCTTCCTTTGTGGCCTTGAAAGCAGCAAGAGCTGAGTCAGTCCAGGTGACACTCTGAGGCTTCGGCTTTGTTGAGGACAGCAGAGCATGCAGAGGTTGCATCAGGGTAGCGCAGTGAGGAAGAAAACGGTGATAAAAGTTCACAAGTCCTATAAACTGACGCAACTGTCGCTGAGACTGGGGTTGAGGGAAATCTCTAACAGCTTTGACTTTCTCAGGGAGAGGAGTGATACCCTGTCGATCAATGCGATGGCTGAGAAAAGAGAGTTCTGTGACACCGAGTGGCACTTATAGGGATTGATGACAATGCCATGCATGGTAAGACGATCAAAAACAGTTCGCAAATCCTGGAGGTGTTGCTCTGGGTTGGAACCAACAATGAGGACATCATCAATGTAGGTGTAGGCTGAGGGTACACTACGGAGGACTTGGTCCATGAACCGTTGGAATGTCTGTGCAGCATTCTTGAGTCCAAAAGGCATCTTTACAAATTCAAACAAACTGAATGGAGTTGTAACACCCATTTTAGTGATGTCGGAAGGGGAAACTGGGATTTGGTGGTATGCACGCATTAGATCAAGTTTCGAAAAGATGGTGGCACCTTGCAGTGAAGAAGAGAAGTCATGAATATGAGGGACTGGGTAGCGATCTGGTGCAGTCACACGGTTGAGGGCACGGTAGTCACCACAGGGACGCCAATCACTGGGCGTCTTCTTTGGGACCATGTGTAAGGGCGAAGACCAGGCACTGGAGGAAGGACAGATGATACCAAGCTGGAGCATGTGCTCAAATTCCTGCTTGGCTGCATGAAGTCGGTCAGGTGCCAGGCGTTGGGGACGAGCTGAAACTGGTGCACCTGTGGTCTCAATATGATGAACTATATCATGCTTGACAGGTGTGTCCGGTGTAGAAACTTGTGTGAGTGCTGGAAACTCTGACAGAACAGTGTAGTAGGGGTGACTGATATCCTTAGGACAGATAGACGGGATCGGTGAGGGGTCGGTAGAAAGGATACCCTGGATGTGCAAACGTGTGGTTGCATCAATCAATTGGTATTGTTTAATGTCAACAAGTAGGCCAAAATGTCTCAAAAAATCAGCACCAATGATGGGCTTCTCAACATCAGCAATGATAAAAATCCACGGTAGTGGTCGTCTGAGGCCAAGGTTGAGGGTAATGGACTGCTTCCCATAGGTACGTATAGGAGTGTTATTTACTGCTGAAAGGGTGAGGGCATCTGGGGAACATTGACGGTCAGAAACAAAGGGTGGGATTGCACTTATTTCTGATCCAGTATCAATTAAAAATGATGTGTGTGTGTATGTACATCACTTACATAAAAGAGGGGACTGAGAACTGGGCCGGTAGCACCTGTCGCTGCTAGTGACCGGCCTGGGCATTTCCCCAGGTGTAAGGGTCTTTGCACTTGCGTGCCGCTTCTCCGAACTTAGCATGATACCAGCAGAGAGAATCACTTGAAGGGAGATGGGTTGGTGCTGGGCTATGGCGTTGTTGGTTTCTAAATGAACTTCTAGATGAACTGCGATGATGAGCTTGAGAGGACAAAGTCAGTAAGGTGTGCGACTTCTTAACGGAGTTGCTTCACTCCCAGAGCATCAGTGGAAGTGTCACAGATAGCTGAAACAGTGGGTGTAGTCACCTTCATTACCTTGTCTGCCATGTCAGCTAGCTTGTAGAGATCCATGGTGGCATCAGCAGAAGCCAGCACCATCCTCACATGGGAGGTAAGCGTTGCATAAAAAGTTCACGAAGGAAAGACATAGCATCATCTGACATACCCAGTTTGTCACCAAGGAGCTGTTGCATACGCCTTAGCAGTTGTGTAGGTTTTCTGTCCCCTAGTTCCTCCCCACTAATTAATTGCTGAAGTTTGAGTTGCTCCGATGCAGCAGTGCGTTTTATGAGTTGCACTTTGAGAGCATTGTAAGGGTTCTCAGCAGGAGGCCTGAATAAAAGGTCTCGAATTTCCATAACAAACTCTGGATTCAGGGAGCTAATGACGCTGAGCTGTTATGCCCCTAGTGGTGAACTGGGCCTCTATCTGTGCAAACCAAACTTCAGGGTCAGCAGGCCAGAAAGGTGGTAGCTTCACACCAACCACAGCAAGAGTCGGTGAAGGAGCAGGAGCAGGAGCGTGGTCGTCAGCCATAGCAAGGTAAATAGCTAGAGTAAATAGCGTACAGAAGGGGTTTCCAATACATTCAGACGGGGTCACCAATGTGGCATTTAGCTACTTCTTCTATATTACTCCCAAAACTTATCTACCTCAGGACAATGAACAATTCAACAACTAACATGAGTCACGTGGGATGAGCAAGTTATATAGAAGTAAATGATGTAATGCATGATGTCATGCTGGAAACAATAATGATAATTAAATCAAGGTTCTGTTCACTACACATCTATGCGACAGAGGGGTACTGCCTCTGGGTAATGGATGGCGAAGTCCATTAGTGTGAGAATAAACTTGTTGCCATGTTTTGTTTGAGGTAAAGGTCCTACAATGTCCATTGCCATTCTACTGAAGGGTTGAGATATGACTGGCAATGGCATGAGGGGTGCTTTTACATGACATCGGTTGGCAGTTTTTTGGCACTCAATGCATTTTTGACAGAAGGTTGAGATGTCTTTGTGCATCCTTGACCAGAAGAAATACTGACCGAGTTTGCCAGATGTCTTTTTTCATCCTAAATGTATCTGCTATACCTGATTGCGTCCAAAAGTGGGTAGAACAAGTCGGTGTAGATCAACACCATTGGGTGTGCTTCCTTTGTGGAAAAGATAGTCATTTTCTACAAAGTATGGTGAATCTGGTTGCTTTACTGCCTTCCAGGCATCAGCTAGAGTCAGGTCTTCTCATTATTCAAGAGCAAATTCATTTGAATTCAGAAGATCATCAGTATTAAAAGTACAGGTTTGAGAGTGAAGACGTTTTTCTGCTCTTTTTTGACTTTTGGACTTGTGCACATAGGATGTGCTATCGAGGGAGACTAGGTCATCCAAATTGCACACCTGCTGGAGATCAGACAGTGTTACTCCAGACTTTAAAGTGGCAAGATCATCATCTTCATCCACTTCTTTCTGCAGTCTAACCTGGTGCCGTGTGTGAACTGCACAGAGTTGCCTTTTGAGCTCCTTCTCACATGAAGTCTGCCAAGGTAGAAATATCAGTTCCTAATACAGCATCTTCTGGTAGGTTGTCTACAGCAACAGCCTTAGGACAGAGTTCTTTGCCAGCTATTTGGAGATTAATCCTAGCCATAGGACAACGGGTCCTATGTCCATCTGCCACTTGCACAAGCAGGTGTTCATCGAAGTAAAAGTCTTCTCTAACAAAATCTGGGTGCACTGCAGTGTACTGAGCACCACAATCAAGTTTAAGTCTGTCACACTGAATGCTGTCAACACTACCAGGAATCCAGATATCTCTACCTGAGGAGCCTGATTTCAATCTCATCATTTTAGTGGGACAATTAGCACTTATGTGTCCCCATCCCTTGCACTGGAAACACATTGGTCCCTTGTCCTGGTCAAAATACTGACACTGGTCTATGGACGATGATGAGCATGTTTTTCATCTGAGGACATTAACTTGTCAGATTTGCTGTCATCAACAGGAGGAGTCTTGGTCTTGTGTTGATGAGGGTCAGATGAAAAATTTCGAGGATTATCAATGCAGATTTGTCTCTGTTTATCCAGGGCAGAAAAAGGTAACCTTCTCTCAGTAATGTACTCATCAGCCACCTTGCTAGCAATAATGACTGTGTTAGGTTTCTTTTCCTTTACACAACATGCAACATGCTCACTGAGAGAGTTGAGGATGAGGTCTATAGAGAATGCTTCCATGACATCAAGGGGAGACTTGCAACCTTCAATATACTTGAGACCAAGATCTCTTATACAATTTCCAAACTGAACACAGGTCTCTTCTGGTTTTCTATTTGCATTCCACCATCTCCTCCGAAAGTCTTTTTGGTCTACCCCAAATCTGGTAAGGATGGATTCTTTAGCAGTCATATAGCAGTCAGACTGTTCAGTGGGAACAGCGTCACAGGCTATCAAGGCTTCTCCAGTCAGTAATTGTCTAAGATGACCAAATAACATTCAGTTTGGGAATTCGAGGGGATTGCTCTTTCATCATTGCTACCATCAGGTAAGCAATCTGTTCATCCTTTTCTTCCTGTCGACGAGCCCACTCTTCTTTCTTGGCTTCCTGACGTCGAGCTCATTCTTCTTCCCTTCTTTTCTGCCTTTCCATCTGCTCATGCATGAGTGTAACAAGAGATGTGAGGGGAAAAGTTGAGTCCTTTGCCGGCACTGCATAATTGGGTAGGTTTGGGAATCCGATAATGTAAAGGGTCTTGTTAAGAGAGGGAGAGAGGAAATAATCTTTTAGTATATGGTTACCTCCATGTGGTCCCCCTGTTACGGACATTCTATGAAGATGTTTAACAAAAACTGCAAATGCAAAACTCAAACTCAGACTACATATACAATAAACAGCACAAAATCTGCCCAATGCATGCCCCCTTCTCAGGGCAGTGATCAACATTAGCTGTTGAAAAATGCCAGTGTTAGTATCCTCCAGCTGAATGTCGAAGGGATAACATCAAGCAAGCTGAACATCATCGAGCAGCTGATATCAAAACATGCAATTTGATTCATTCCCCTTCAAGAAATCCACTGCACCAATGCAGCTAAACTAGTTCTCCCAAAATATTATTTAACAGGCTTCATCTCAAGCAGAAAGCATGGCCTAGCCACATTTATCCATAAAGATCTGAGATGGACCCACAAGGGGGAGTCTCCAAACCACTCCGATATTTACTGGCTACATACAAAAATAGACGCCACATCAACCATCAATGCCTACAAGCCACTCTCCTCCCAAATAACCATAGCATCCCTACCAGTGTTCCCACCTTCCAGCATATATGCTGGTGACTTTTATTGCCAGCACAATAGCTCGGGATATCAAAACAACAGTGGGAGTGGAAGCTGCCTCGTCTAATGGGCAAATCCCAATTACTTCAGGCTCCTACATGACCCAAATGAGCCATGTAGTTTCCACTCAGGTACATGGAACATTGGGACCAACCCAGACCTGGTACTAGCTAGCCATACCAAGGGTCATATCATTGAAAGACATGTGCTCGGAAAGTTCCAAAAGTCCCAACACTGATCATCGCTGATTCTCACACGGCAGCTCATCCAACCAACTCCAAGCAAGCCTGTATATTGTTTGAACTTCCATGAGGCTAACTGGGAACACTACTGTCTGATTACAGAAGAAACTATTAATGACTTACAACCTCCAGATAGTAATGATGTGAATCAGACATGCCAGGCTTTGTTAATTTCTGCGGCAAAGAAGACCATCCCATGCAGATATTGCTAGATCTATATTCTGTGCTGGGATGAGGAGTGCAACAGCTTTTACCACTCTTTACAAAGTGTTGACCCAGAATTGAGAACAGACTTACTTCAGAGAAATTACTTTCTCAGCTTGACCAGAAGAGGTGTAGACAACATTAACTTCGCACACTCTAGCCTCAAAGCATGGAAAACAGTTAACCAACTGACCCGCCAGTTTGCACCTCCTCACAAATGCCCTATTTCAGCAAATTCCATCACCTCTCAACTTGTGAATAATGGGGTATTCAAGAACAAGAACCATGAGTTCACCAGGCTCGTGGTCAAGGAGGTATCAGACCGATGGTGGGCCCAAAGTGTAGAACTTGATCTCTCAGGAGATTTCATGACTGAGGAACAATACTCATTCCTCCAACAACTCAGAGCCAGCAAAGCTCCAAAGCCAGATAACATATGAACAGAGCTAATACTCCATGCCAGTGACAAGCTGAAAGCCTGGCTCTGTAATTTCCTCTCTTCCTGCTTGTGCCACCTCTGAATCCTTATGATCTGGCAGAGAGCCATAGTCATAGCAACACCTAAGCCTAATAAGCCTTTGAACGATGCTAAAAATTATCGTCCTATATCTTTACTTTGTGTTTCATTCAAGATCCTCAAGCATCTCATTCACTCATGCATAGAGCCAGTCATAGACTCCAATTACCTCCTGAGCAGGCTGGTTTTCATCGTGATAGGTCAACAGTGGACCGAGTGACCCTGTTGACCTAATACCTGAGAATAGCTTTGAGATTAAAAAGAAGACTTGTGCTGTATTTGTCCATCTTACGGCTGCTTACGACATTGTATGGCACCTTGGACTCACCTGAAAACTGTTATGCCATCTACAGTACTAATATATGGTCCAAATGATTATGGAGCTTGTTCTAAATTGTATTTTTGTCCTCAAGACCGACAGCCAGTAAAGCAGGTTACAACGCCTGAAAAATACCATCCCACAAGGGTCTGTCCTAGCTCAAATACTATTCCACATCTATATGTATGACCTCCCTAATACCACAGCCAGAAAGTATGCTTATGCTGACGACCTGGTGGTAATGCACAAAGCACACAGCTTACAAGAAGCCAAGGAGGTTTGGAACCAGGACATAGTACTGTCAGACTACCTCAGGAAATGAAGATTAAAGCTAATTGAAAGGGAAAAAAAGATGGTGTTGGCCTCATTCCATCTCAACAATAAAGAAAAAAAGTGAGCTGAATATCAAGATCAGCGGCTTTTGTCTAACACACCAAGAGATTCTAATCTACGTTAGTGTGAAGCTGGACAGGACACTCACATACTTCTGACATTTGGAAAACTTGCACATGAAATTGACATCACTCATCACACTATTGAGGCACTTTGCTGGTACTGGTTTGGGTGCTAAGGGGCAAACCCTACATATCACAGCCCTTGCCCTAGTCTATGCTCCAGCTGAGTTTTGTCCCCCAACCTAGTGCAGAGGCATGCATATTCAACTGATAGACAAGTGCCTTAATGATGTAATGCGCATGGTGACTAGACACCTGCTTACCACACCATTGGATTTTCTACCTATCCTGTCAGGCATCCAGCCTGGTGAGCTATGCTACACTGGAGCAACCATATCACTCAGTTAAAGGCTCTGAATCAACCAAAATATTTATTACATTAAATGATCTGAGTCCTCCCCAGGACATCAACAGCGGAAGTCTAGACACCCGTTTATGACAACTGCACTAAACCTCCTCAAGAAGACCATGCAGTAGGACCAACTCAGTGCATCTCAATGGATGACAGAAAAGTGGTAAAGCGAGTGGGTGTCAATGACTATTCCATTGTACTCGACTTCTTCACCCCTCAAAAAGACCCGCTGGCCAGGATTTACCCAGGTTGGCATGGACACGCCTCAATAGCTTGTGCACAAGGGTGGGAAGATTTAACCTTTCTATGCACCAATGGGGACCATCGCCTAGTGCAACCTGTGAGTGTGGCATGGAGGAGCAAACTCCAGACAACATCTTGTGCATTTGCTCCATGTACCAGCAGCTGAGTTGACAAGAAGTGGCTGATCAAATACTGCCCCGACATCTAGTCGGAAGAAGAAGATTATTTTGTGAGAATAAAATGTTGGGAGAAAAAGAAACCAAAAATGATTCTGTAAGTTGGACATTATGAAAGTAATTTTTCACACATAATCTTAATTTTTCACATGCACTCAATGTTCAAGCAGAACAAATATATGAATGCATGAATACATGCACAGCTCATATAAAGCACCTAGCACCTAGCACCAACACACACACACACACACACACACACACACACACACACACACACACACACACACACACACACACACACACACACACACACACACACACACACACACACACACACACACACACACACACACACACACACACACACACACACACACACACACACACACACACACACACACACACACACACACACACACACACACACACACACACACACACACACACACACACACACACACACACACACACACACACACACACACACACACACACACACACACACACACACACACACACTGCCACCCACACACACTTAAGGGAATTCAGGTCATGTTTTTGTTTTGAGCATTTTGAGAAGTAATTCAGCTGAAACACGTCAGCACCAAAATGCTCTCATGATATTTCCTTAAATCCCTTTTTCAAATTTTTAATTTTTGCTGGGGTTATCTTCTATAATTTTCCATTTATTTGTTCGTTATTTCTCTTTCACCTCCCAGATGTTTGGGTCTACAGGGCTCAAATTTCAAGGGTTGACGGGTCATGAAAGTATGGTTTTAGGCGAGGTTTGGGTAAAGATCAGAGTGAAACCCTGATATTAAGCTTGTTTTCCCAAAATTTCCTTGATTGGAATTGGGGAGGGGAAGCTGCTCCAATTTCATACATAATTAATCACCAAGCTGAACTATCAGTATACAAACCACCGTTGTGTAAGCATAGTCTAAGTGAGGTTAGCTAAACTGTGCCTACACTCTCTTCATTTTCTTTCCTTTCTTTTTTTTTTGATCCCTGAGCCTGAAATGTCTGTGAACAAATAGGAAACAAAACAACCGACCAACCGACCAACCGACCAACCGACCGACCGACCAACCGACCGACCGACCGACCGACCGACCGACCGACCGACCGACCAACCGACCGACCGACCGACCAACCGACCGACCGACCGACCGACCGACCGACCGACCGACCGACTGACCGACCGACCAACCAAACACAAACAACCAAACAAATAAACCATCAACCAACCAAACAAACAAAATAACAAACAAAACAAAAAAAAACAAAACAAACAGAACAAACAAAAACATATGCGGCAGGGACACACACACACAACAGAAAACTAACAAACAAAAAATACACAAACCAGCAAACAAACAAACAAAAAAAATGCAACAAAAAAAAAACATTCAAAACAAGAAACCAACAAACAAATAAATTTATAATTATAGTAAAATTCAATTGAGCAATTACCATATGAACAAGGAGAGTAAGGTTTTCCTTGTACTAATTTATTTATATGATTGTACCACCATATTTTTCTTTTGCTTTAGTGAGATTTATGGAAGGCTGAATTACTATGTGGATTACTATATGCCATTGGAGGGACTTTTTTTTACTTCAATTGAATTAAATTGTGATACCATATGAGAAGAAAGAAAAATTAAGTTTAAGTACAGTCAAATAAGAAAGTTGATTAAAACTGGTGTGCCTGATTGATCAGTCTTAAACTATTGTTATACCTAATTAGTGTCTGTCGATTTTGTCACCAGTCCAGGATATGCTTCATATAACTTGATTCTTTGTCATTACTAACCTAAATAGTGGTTGCCTCAGGGTTTCTTTGTTTTCATGATATACTCAAAGCACTTGGAGGGATTCCAAATTCAGTAGCAATATTTTTCTTCTTTTGTCTGGGGGGTAAGGTCTCCACTGCTTCCACAATCTGAAGCTTCCTCTTGATAGTAAGTGATTGGTATTTTGGGTTTTGCATGTTCTATTGCAAGGAGGGTCACTATAAGAAGAAAAGGTAGATTCTGGTTACAGCTGAATGCAAAAAAAGGGGGGGAGAAAAGAAAAGAAAAAAAGAAGAAAGATTCACCTGCTTTCAGTGAGGCAAATTCTGGGTTTATCTCTTGGAGGTATTGCTCTGAGGTGATATATTCCTATGAGGGGGGAGTACTTTGGGGAAAAGCTCACCTGCTTTCCAAGGATTCCTGCTTACTTCTGAAGCTCTGGAGCATGTCAAGAGCTTTGCACTCTGAATATAAACAAAATGCATGTTACCTCCCAAAGCTGTGATAGTTAAGGCTCTAATAGGTCATGGGGGTCCCCAATAGGGATTTATTTTAATGTAGATATTTACTTGTCATGATAAAGAACTAAGTCTCCCCTAGAATGTTCTTCCCTCTAAACCTGTATTTTTGCTGCTTTGGGTTGTCTGAAAGTAAAGTTTATTACTAAAGTTTGCAACACAAACCCCCCTCCCACTTTACAGGCAGAGCTTTACTGATTGCTTAGCTCCCTCCTCCTCCCTCCCCCCAAAAAGAAAAACATTTAAATCAAATTGAGAAGAATGGTTGGGGCCCATTTTCGATATTGCTGACTTGGTCCCAGATTGGTTGGGGTTCCTTCTTAAACTATGGTCGTTTGGGCTCTAATTAGCCATGGGTGTCCAGGTAGGGATTTTTTTTCTTATAAATCTAGGTGATTACATTTCCTGATAATGAATTAAGATCACCTCAAAGAAATTATCTTTTGCTGAATTTTGGCCCTTAGCAGGGTACTAAACCTCTAGGAAGAAGGGGGTCAAGAATTGTGCCAATCACCAGAGAATTATTCCCTCTATGTAGGTTCTTGGCTCCATACCTTTAATGCTGCTTTTGGTTGGCACAAGTAAAGTTTATTACTAGAACTGGCTTTAAAGAACCCCTCCCTACTGGCAGAGATTTATTAATTGCTTTGTTCCCTTTCC
>OZ017782.1:12385372-12607320 GCA_963969325.1 Lycopodina hypogea | reverse complement strand
TGTCATAGGCCATGAGAACCCCATAGGTTGATTGTTGATTTTAAAATGTAAAGTCTACATCAGGTGTCTGGTGTTTGATGACCTCTATTGGACATTAAATTACTGGCATCTCTGGAGCATGTGGTGGTGTTACTTAATTGAGATCTTTTCTCTCTCTTTCTCTTCTTTTAGCTGGGAAAATCAAGGAGGTTGATGGTCCATGTATCTTAGAGAGTTGTATTTGTCATAGATAATAAGAAATAACCCTATTTGCTCATATATTTGAAACTCAATCAGAATAGATTTTCATGAATCAATGACAAATACAACTAAATAAATGAGGTAAGGATAATCAGTTATCAATGCATCAGTTAACTATTTTCCATGTTTTTTACCTGTCACTTCAGCAAGTCCCTTGTTGACCTCTCGCTGCAGAAATAATGACACTGTAGGAGCTATGTTATATGGCATATGACCTCGACAAGACAACCACAGTTTCATCCAGCATGCAACTGCATGCACATTTTCAGGATTAATAGACTCCTGCTCCAATAATAATTTTTTGCCCCTTCCCCCCCCCCCCCGTTTTCTTTTTTTATCAGTGAACACAGGTCTAGAAACACTTAGAATAGTTGAAGGGAGAGGGAGACAGCATACTTCCATAATTTTTTTCTCAAGAATGGATTTTTAACAAATTCTATTCTGTATGGAAATGCTGAAGTTTGTTGTTACAACTAAGTGCTTTTACTCTATGGAAACCCGGTGATTACAACTTCATCCTTTTGCTCTATGAATCCAAATTTGTAAATCTTACACAACTATAATATCATGTTCTAAAAATTATTTTTTATGATTTAAAATGCGATCTACAACGTATTTGTGAATGTCCGTGTCTCAGTTTATCTGTCACCTATAGGCACCTAAACCACTGGACATATTTGCATAAAATTTGGCATGTGAGCACAGTTTGGCCAGGGGATGAACATGGGCTGTTTAGTGTATTAATGAGTGTGGTTTTATAGCCACACCCACAGGAAGTTGTTTTGGCTGTCAAAAGCTAATTAAAATATCAATCAGGCCAAAATACGTGTGGTCTTCAAGTACCCGGATAAGCATTATTAACCACATGCAGGTGTGGTTTTATATTATCCACACACACAGGAAATTGTTTTGCTATCAAAAGTTGATTGAAGAACATATAAGGCTGAAATTAGGCATGTGTTCTCCAAGTAACAGGGTGAGCATTATTGACCACATATGCGGGTGATAATGGGTGTGGTTTATTCATAACCACACCCACAGGATGTTGTTTTGGCTAATAAAGGCTAATTAAAAATGAAATCAGGCCAAAATTAGACATGTGGTTTTCAAGTAACTGGGTGAGCATTATTAACCACATATGGATGTGTGAATGGGTGTGGTTTTGTTATAGCCATACCTAAAAGTACTTATTTTGGCTACCAAAAGCTAATTGCAAAACCAATCAAGCTGGAATTTGGCATGTGGTCTCCTAGTAACTGGTAAGCATTATTAACCATACATGGATGTGTCAGTGGATATAGTTTGGTCATAGCCACCACACCCACAGGAAGTTGTTTTAGCTGCCAAAAGCTAATTAAAGAACCTATCACGCTGAAATTTGGCATGTGGTCTGAAAGTAACTGGGTGAGAGTTATTAACCACAAGTGGGCATGTAAATGGGTGTGGTTTGTTGGTGATCACACCCACAGGAAGTATTTATGATATCAAAAGCTAATTAAAGGACCAACCAGGCCGCAATTAGAATGGTTTCTATAATGTTCAAAAAATTATTTAGGGACCAATCAATCTGAAATTTGGCATATGAAATCCAATTAACTGGGTGAGAATTAACTACATGTGGGTGCGGCAATGTGTGTGGTTTGGTATTAGCCACACCCACAGGAAGTTGTTTTGGCTGCCAAAAGTAATTAAAGGACAAACCAGGCTGAAATTTGAGTGACTTCTATAATGTTTCATGTTGACATTGGCCTGGCAATGCTGGGCATATGCTGCTAATGTTTAATAAAAAAAATTAAACAAATATTTGCCACAGGTCTTAGTGCACACCACTCTTATTCAATATTAGATTATTAATCACATAATGGACATATTTTTCAACTGTATTAAAGTATATTTGTTGCATTCATGTATTCTTGGACATTTGTTGTGTGTTTCTATAAAAGGACTCTAATTATTGATAATTGCTTTGTCTGAACGTTTTGTGTTTTAAAACATTCCCTGTGATTAAGCTAATGAACTTTTTAGAGGATTCTTTTGGGTATATAAAGGTCTGTAATCATGCCTGTTATGAGACCCTGAGTTTACTCTCTTACTTCAACTGAATCTAATATTTGTCTACATTATTGGCTCATTATTTTACTACCTCCTGAAGTAGGTCATCAATTGGTATTGATACTAGTTTATTTTCTCAATCACTGCAGAACTTAATTTATTGTTTCTCCTCAAGTGCAATACAGCATCATTTTCAAGAAGGTGCAACTATCAATTTGGGTCCCAGTAAAGTTGCTATCATAACTGTGCATACTGTACCTAACTATAACTAGTAATTGTAAAAAATGTAATCCTTTTACTGTCTCTATTTTATACATATCTGTACACATAGGAGGAGTGCCAGTGCCAGTGCTAGGATCTTTCCCACAGCAGGTCTGTCTCTGGGCAACGCAAGAAGAAAAAAACTGCATCTATTCAAGGAAACTTCCAGATAGAATTTTGATATTAGTTGAAATGGCAGTAATCACTTACGTCTTCAATGATTCAGATGAGGATGAACTCCAGGAGCCGCACTCTATTCCTGGCTTGGGCGACTACATGGATGACTCCCTGGATCAAGAACCTGTTTTCAACCCAAAATATTATTATATCCAATATTATTACCACCTCTTTATGTGAAGGTAAAATATATTTTATTATTATTTGACTTGAATCAAATGAAACTTGAACCAATAGTGCTTGAGCAAATATTACAGGTTAAGTATCAAAGATCTCATTTCAAGAATTAGATATTTTACTTCATCAGGACAGTAAAATATATTGAACATTTACATTAGTTTAAACCAATCAAGGTCAGGACCAGTTCTGTCAACTAAAGAGTATCAGAACTCAGTCATCCTGCATGGTCAAAAATATAGGAAACAGAAAGCTCAATTAATTCGTGATTAAAACATGTATAAATAAATTGAGAGGAAAAAAATTAAGATTTAGGGTTTTCCCTAAGCACAGACACAAGAAAAGATCATACCTACCAAAGAAGTATTGAAAGAAGACATCAACACTAAATTATTATGTGCATTATAATTCTACATCCTTAAATCAATGCTGTCAGACTTTACAACATGGTATTTTTTTTACCCCTATTAAGCATGATGAGTGTACTACCTATTTTGTTTCTATACTGTTTGAGTTTCCCTTTGGGGGGGGGGGGGGGGGGGGGTTGGAGGAAGTGAAGGGGTTTTTTTGGCTATTTTACAAAAGGAAATATTCATTTTGTTATTTACCCATGATAATAGCTTTTTGGACGCTAAATGAAATAGAATTAGGAGGCAGCAATTTAGGGATGTAGTATTAGGCCCATTTATTGAGTGTTCATGTCTTGTTTTTATCTTTTTGGGTAGATTATGAACTTTTCTTGTTTCTGTTCCTTTTTGGGAAATCCTAAAACAAATTCTTTCATTAATTTTGAACATTTTTATCACTAGATTCTGTGCATTTTTACTGCAATTGTGGAGCTCACTTGGTCCAAAAGTTACCTTGTTGTTCTTGTGACACTTCCTCAGATATGCAAAACATTAGAATTAGTATCACCAGGGAGACGTCATAAACATATCTATATGGCCACACCCTTTTCAGTATTCAAGAAAAAGCCAAAAATGGTACTTTTGCCAGGACAAATTATACAGCTGCAGGACTAAAACTTTGGCATGTGACACAACTTGATTCAGCTAATAATGTGGGGTGGGTCCCATTTGGCCACACCTCTTCCTCTTTGTGTGTAAGGCTGAAAATGTCAAAACTTTTAATTAAAAAGAAACATTTCAACCTATTCACGCATTCACTTTTGTTTTAAAAGTTTACATTACATGTCTTCAAAGAAGACATTTTATGACTACAGCCCATGAAAGGTGGGCTGCAAAACCACCTGTAGGACAGGTTTTTCTCTAATATTAGATAAATAAGGAGCATATATGTACAATAATTTAAAAAAAAAAATTTTTAATTCTGTTTCTTCAGTTTCAGTACAAATTTTTTTAGAACAATGATAGGTAACACAAGAAACTGATGGTATACCATGTATGCAACAAAAATAAATGAAAAAGTATAATAAATGAAAGGAAAATCAACAATGTACATAGACAAAAAATATATACTAGTTAATTTAAAGAATGTAACACTCAAAATCCAAATATGTTAATTGTTACCAATAGGTGTCACAGATGCAATGTGTTTTTCTTCTTGTTTTTTTTTCCTTTGGTACTATCCCAGTAATCATGATGAATACACCAATGTTCCCCACCAGTTGTTTCTAGACCAGAAATAAATTTGTGATAATGATAGCCTTTACAGATACCAGATAGTCAGTCAATTTGCAATCTAATCCCCTGTTGTCAAACATTTTTTTTATATTTTAGGGATACCATTACATCAAGTTTCATCATATCCCCAAGTGGTAGGTGTTTCCGTCCACAAAATAAAATACACTTTGCATAACGAATTGTGTCTAATTTCCTCAATAGCATTTTTTAAAGTGCACATCTTGTAGTTCATGTCCACAAAACGGTTTTGGTTGCATAAAAAAAATAAGTGAAAAAGTAACTAAAAGAAGAATGAAAAAATTAATAAATAGAACGAAAAAATGAATTTTGATCTTATATTAATACAGTTTACTTTCAATTAGTATAGTGCAGTCAACACTCCACAACCACACAATCACCTTTGTTCCTTTGATCAAATCAGAGATGCAAGTGACTTGGATAAAAAAAATTTTCTCTCTATGGCCTCAACCTGTTGAACCAGCTACAGCTGATAATCTTATAAAGTTACAAGTTACCAGTGAACTAGAATCTATCTAATACTAATCTATCTAATAATAATCAAGAGTAGGCATAAATTTGTGAGGAGTTGAGAAATTTCAAATTTTATGTTTCCTTGATCTCAAGGAATTTATACCTGGGATTAACATAGAGGGAGGGACACTTGGATTCCACTCCTGGAGAAAACTCTTCTCCCCCCCACACTCAAACAAAATGTTTGGCACAATTGTCAATGGTTTATTATGGCCTTCATGACAAAACACTGCATGTAGTAATAATTATATAGATGTTCAAATTTAATGCTCAGCACTTAATTATTTCATTCTGCTCTTTAATCAACTATAATTTCCTCAAAATTTGGCATCACTTAACATTGGCCCTTCAATGGCAATTAAAATTACTCTGCTCTGTAGAGTGGACAGACTGAATCACTAACATTTTTGGTGTACACACACATGCAATGAAAATTTTTAAAAATTTCTAACAGGACATGTAAAAAATGTAAAAGGGGTGAAACCCCCCCCCCCCCCCCACCTTATCCTTTTCTTTTATTAATCCCTGAATACCATTTGGGTTGGAATGTACAATGTCACTACGACACTATATATAGCCATTAGCAATCTAATGGTTATTGTACATACCACTTAGTATAGTAGTAACTAAAACATGAAATCAATTATTGTAAAAATATTGTTGTTGAGCACTACAAGTCTGAATTGTAGAGTTCAGCTGATATGTGAGGCACTCAAGGATATGAACACCGCACTAAAATAAACTGTAAACTGAAGAGTAGAAGGTGACATACTGTTCCTCACAATCTGTAGTTTTTAAGTATATATATTATAATAGTAATCCATGCATAAGACAGAAATGAGACCTACTTGCAATACTGAGTCCTACAATTTTACTCATTCAGAACCATCCTTGTCATGCTTCATTGGGTGAAAGCATTATCACAGACTGTAGATAGTCTAGAAGAAAGTATGTGCACACAGATAGGGCAGGCATAAGCAAGGTTATGTGCTCATGGTTAACTGAACACAATCCATGTTGACTGCTGTTAGTGGAACTTAGTCAAAAGTGGTGTCTCCATATCACATTTACTCTACTTGCTAGATTCTTTTTAACATCATCAATTAAAAGACTATCTCAGATATCTTTTTTTCTTCTTCTTCACTCTTTCACCTTCTCACACAAAGTATGAGATCAACATTGCACTCAGACACATATCATAGAATCATGTTGTTTCCAATAATTTTATAAATTTTTCTGGAGTTCTTCTTCATCAGACTTTCCCAAAACACACCAATGTCTTCATCGAAATTCAATTGGATATGCTTCATTAATAAGGACATAAAACTTAATCTGATGATCAGAAAGTTTGAATGTCCGGGCTATGGGCTGCAAATCCACCACAAATATTCTATTCATCACATTTCCTTTCAAACAATTAAATATTTCCCTAAAACAACAACTTATCATCAAAAGACTGTATGACCACATGTTCCATGGACTCAAAACATTCCACCACAGGATAATGTCACAGAGTGGACCTGAAGTTAAATGGAAATTATTAAAGAATAAGAGAGAAACTTGATCAACCATGTTTGAAAGTTGTGGTCAACATTGAGTGGGTTCAGTAGGATCTAAATTCATTACTGGTGTTTCTGGTAAGTTTGAATATCTTCCTCTAATTTTGTGTTGTTGTGTACTGCCACTTTCACTTGATACAAATTTCCAGATTACCAAATCAATAAACTAACCCCAACAACCCACAATAGTATTTGTTAATAATTAATTATTTCAGCCTTAATTAGTTCTAATGAGATGTACTAGTCATACTTGCTAAATAATACTTTCTCCTGGAGTTACAAACATGTCCAATATCTCTAACCATTTGAGGGGCTTTTTAAAGAGGAAATAAGATTAAAAAAATAAAAACCACCCCTGGAGCATAGAAAGAGAAGAAAGAAGTTAGAAGCAAAAGATCAAGCTCAGAGTGGTCAAACCAACTAAGCAATCCACTGCCCCCCTCCCTTCTCCCATCAAATTAAAAGGGGTAGGTAAAAATTGAGCCCTGCTCCCCTGAGAGGGAAAAATCAACCAATATAGTTTATCGAAGTGTTTACAATTAACTACATTATATCTCTGAACTGTTTTCTTTTTCAGCAAAGGAACAATGGTATTAATGCTAGGTTTTCCTCTTTCTTCCCTCCACTACAAAAATGCCCCTGCAATTAGCAGGAATAGACTGCTGTTCTGCTCAGCTCATATACAAACTCTGCTATGGATATACCAATCAGGTTTATCAAGGAGTTTCATTTCTGGAAAAAATTCAAAAACCTGATACATGATTTTTAGTAAAACTGTTTCAAGCCAGAATGTAACTTAGGCTTAGACTTGACTTTTTCTGAGAATGAACAAATAAGTTACTAAGCAAATTGAAGGCTCAATTACTACAACATAAACTTAACTTTTAGACAATGAAATTGATTTGGCAGCCCAACATGAGCAACCTGATTGGTAAAATTTGAACTGCTATAATTTTATACAATAATGATAATATAACTGAAGAGGAGAAAAGTAGGGGGACAGAGGGAGCTTAACCAGCCACCCTTTTGAGGGGTATAGCATGCTACATCTGTACTAAAAACTTTAAATATTTGGCATGTGTGAATGCATGTATGTGTATATATTTAAGATTCATGTTTGAACATATTTAGTTAAACCTACAAACAACTATATACTTGTAATCAGTGTCATAAGGGACTGGTTTAAGTATATCCTATGGTCACATCCCTTGCTGTATTCAACAAGAAAAAAATGATAATTGGCAAGAGAAACCCTTGAAGCTACAGACCTCAACCCTTGAATGCATACTCAATTGGACTCCAAAAGTATGATTGGCTGGTTTATATCTGGCTAAACCTCATCCTCTTAGTTAGTACAACTAAAATTACTAAATATTTTACTTTGGGTGGGGGAGGGGGAGGGGGAGGGATGGAAATTGGATCTAAGGAGTTAGGCCAAAAACCCATATATCTATCTATCTATCTATCTATCTATTTAGGGGTATGCGGCAGGTGGCTCCGCTCAGGGAAATGGTTATCCTTGCCCCTTAATGCATGACTCTGTGGACCACTGGCAATCCTCAGTGGTAGTGTTGGTTCTCCAGCACGACTAACCCTCCAATGCATTGAGCCAGGTACCTTTTGGTGCAGGTAGAAGGCTACCTTCAGGTACAAATTCTTTGCTCCCCGTTCCGCTGTAGTCAGCTGCTTTCCATCTACACCTGTGCCACCTCAATGGTCTTCCATCGGTGTCTCTAGGGAAATGGCACTGGATTCCCAGCATTCCATTTCAGGAAAATGTGCTCCCCTCACTAGTTGAGGGTCCGGCTGACTTAGGCAACCGACAGGAGTTTGCCAACCTAAGCTGCGGGCCAAGAAGAAAAAAAAAAAGAAAAATCTATTATCTATCTACCTATCTACCTCTCTTCTATATCTATATATCTATATGTGTATATATATGTATAAATACATATATTCATAATCAGTTTCACCTGTGAAACTTTTATTATTGCCACACTCTTTCTTTTGCTCAATTCTATCAAAGAATATACAAAAATGGCACCTGGTTAAACAAACCCTGAGAGCTACAGACCTAAAATTTGATATGCACACACCATTAGAATCTAGGAGTAGCATGAGCTGCATCTCATCTAAGCACACATTTCCTATTGGTGTGTAATGTTCAAAATGCCAAAAATAGTGATTAGGAAAAACCTTAGGACCTAAACTTAGCATAGACACAGAGAATGACTCTGGAACCAACATGTGTTGGGTTCCACCTGGGCACCCCTCTTCCTCTCCTGAATAAAAATCACTCTTCCAAGTGGACAATCCTATATGAAGGATAGAGTAACCTCCCCCCCCCCCCCCCCCCCCCCCCCCCAAAAAAAAAAAAAAATTTTACGTCAACTATCTACACCTCCTTCTGAGTGTGTGTTAGAACAAATGTACTTCGGAGAAACAAGCCCAAGCATCTAACGGGATATAGTGAATAAACAAACCAAAAAAATTCTAAAATTAGGATATGACCTTTGGGGTTTTTTTCCATCTTAGGATTGATACTTTTCCAAAATAAGTAAAAGTATTTTCACGTAAATTTTTTTTCAGTTCTAGTCAAGTTGGAATTCACAACAAATGAGCATAGAAATAAAATTCAGTCAATATCTTGTTTCAATCGATGGAATGAATGTACAAAATATCATTATAAACACTAAGTTCCACGAAAATATCAGATTTATCACAGTAATATAATAAAGAACCATGATATTTTTCTTTTTTTTTGGCCCATTCATCATGATTTCTTCTTTTTGGAAAGGTTCATCCTTGACATGAAGGGTTTCATGAAGGAGATGGTCAATGCTCCGAGCCCTCTCATGGGTTTTTATGCACATTTAGTCCCTGCGTTCTTGTGGAGGTGGAATTCCAGAGAGGAATAGAAACTGTGACACCGGAGTACTGCAAAGGCATCCCGAAACAAACCTTATTCCCTCATTCAAAGGGATATCAATCTTGTGGGCATGGGCACTCTGTGTCCAGGTTGGGGCACAATACTCCACAGGAGAATAGACCAGTGCCAGGACAGATGTCCCTAACACTCCAAACGAGGCTCTCCATTTGTTTTCGGCCAAGCGTCTGATGAGAGCAACATGAGAGGATACCTTATTCAGATGGACCTTGAATGTTAGGCTCCGCTATAAGGTGACTCCAAGGTAAGTTGGTTTGGCTTCAGATTTTAGGTTACTTTCATCAAGGCAAACTTGAAGTTGATAGTCTGCCATGTAGTGCCCCAGATGGAAGATGGAACACACTGTTTTTGAAGCAGATAGTTTGAGTCTCCATTTTTTCAGATATTCGGATACTGTTTGCATGTCAACAGAGAGGCTCCTCTCTATTTCAGAGGTCGTATAGGCTGAGGCCTTGAGGGCTACATCATCTGCATACATATATCTCATAGCTAATGTGACAGGAAAGTCGGAAGTGTAGATGTATAAGATAGGGGCCAAGACTGAACCCTGCGCAACTCCATTCTTAAGTCTATGAGGCTTACTTGTTTGTCCATCACTAGTGTGGAGAACAAAGGATCTTGAGTACAGTAGTTCCACGATAAAATCTGTCACATGGGTCAAGCTGATCATTCTTTGTAGCCTCAGTCCCAATCCCTGGTGCCATACTGTATCATAAGCAGCTGTCAGATCTAAGAAGACCACACCTGTTACTTCTTGCCATGGAAGCTTTGTTCGATGGATTGTGTGAGTTTTACGACTTGGTCAACAGTGGATCTTCCTTGCCTGAAGCCAGCTTGGTCATTGGGGAGGAGAGGATCGATGATGGGATTTATTCTACAGAGCAGGAAGAGTTCCATCAGTTTGTAGGTGGAACAAAGAAGAGAGATCAGTCGATGGGCTCTGTGGGAATGTCTCATGTTTCCCAGGTTTAAGAAAGCCGATGACATTGGCACGATGCCACATCCTTGGTATTCAATTATTCTTGTGGCATACATTGAAGAAGGATGTCAGCCATGAGATCATTGCATTTCCAGATTGCACAAGGAACTCATTGTGGATTCCATGAGGCCCTGGGGCCTTGCCCAACTTAAGTTGCCTGATAGCTGAGTGTACTTCCTGGACGGAGAAGTCCATATTGAGATGTTCATGTTCTGGCAGGATGTGAGATCTGAGGTTAGAACTTTCCCAGTAGAACTTTCCTCTTGAATTTCTTATCTGATCCAGGATATTTCCCATTTTCCACTAGTTGTTTAGCTATGATATTTGGGGAGATCAGGCAGTTCCTCTTTGTAGATGATTTTCCAGTGAGTCTGTTGATGGAGTTCCAGGCTCTCCTAGATGAGTGTGTGATATTGATGTTGCTCACTGTTTCTATCCAGCATTCATGCCGGTTCTCATTCAGGTGATCGAACAGAGCTGCTGCAGCTTTCTGTCTGCAATCTTGGTCAGTAGTTTCTTGATGTTCATTCAGGAAACCTACGCACTCATCATCCCAAGTGGATATATATGACTTTCAGAAACCTCTTGGTATAGATGCTTTGGCTGCTGTTTTTAATGCTGATGTAAACCTCCTATAAACTTCATTCAGGTTTGAGGGACTTGGTGTTGGTAACTCAATTACCAATCTATTGGTGATTTCTCCAAAATCCTCCCAAATGGCTTTCCTGAAGTTCCATTGAGGAATGGGGGATGATTTTGTATATGTCACCTGTGATGGAATAGTAATCAGTAACGGCTGATGTTGGGAGCAGGGAAAATTATTTAGGATTTCCCTGGCTGGGGTTGTATCAAATATTTTCATGTAGAATGTCACATCTAGGTTAGTACCTCTGTTTCACCTGCCAGAATGGAATGATGGAGGTTGTTTTGGATCAAACAGTGTGTGAAGATCATTATTTGAACACCAGTCTGCAAGTTGATCCCCATTTGGGTTCGAGTCTGGATATCCCCAATTCTCATGACGACAATTGAGGTCACCAGAAATGATAAAACAAGGAATGACTGATGGAAATAGGGGGGTGTCAAGTGCCAAAGGGGGTGGATGGTAGATATTAATCATCTTTGTGTCATTTATAGAGACAGCAATCCACTCTATTTGGTCATTCTCTGTTGATTTCGCTTCCATGACACAGGGGATGTTGTTTCAGACAAAGGTGGCAATCCCATGATGTTTACTCGGAATAAAGTCTGCCAGCACATATCCATCAAGTTTCAGTTGACTCGGATCTGTTTTGTGAGTCTCTTGGATTAGGACCATCAAGTATGATCTTTCTACCATTAGATGTTGTAGGATTTCACATTTTGCGAATGTCCTACCTTCCACATTCAATTGTATCACCGTTAGGGGATCAGTGGTGGGGTAAGTCACTGGAGTGCACCCTGAATAAGGCAATTTTGATATCACTCCGGGTTGGTTGTTGCTATTTTGCATTGTTGCTAGAGGTTGCTAAATTTATTTTGCTGCAAATTTCGCCAGCATGAACACTGCCCAGGATGAACGACTAAGAGTAAAGCAGCTCTCACCATACTACAATGTTGAATGGCAATCAAAAAAAAACTCAACTCAAAACAATATGGAAGACATAATCACCCTCATAAAAAGTTCTAAGGTTGGAAAGCCTGTATATATACTGGCAGCATATACCCCGGCATTGCCCAGCCAAAGTCGACATGAAACATTATTGAAGCTACTTATATTTTAGCCTGGTTGGTCTTTTAATTAGCTTTTGGTAGCCAAAACAACTTCCTGTGGGTGTGACTATAACATAACTACACCCATTGACACACCTATATGTGGTTCATACGCTCACTCTTACTTGGAGACCACATGCCAATTTTGGCATGGCTGGTCCTTAAATTAGTATTTATAGCCAAAATTACTTCCTATGGGTGAGGCTGTGATAAAACCACAACCATTGCAACACCCATATGTGGTCAATATTTGTCACCCGTTTACTTGGAGAACTGCCAAAATTTTACCTGGTTGGTGCTTTAAATCAGCTTTTGTCTGCTAAAATAACTTCCTGTGGGTTTGGCTTCGACAAAATCACACCCACTCACACATGGCACCCACCCGGTTACCTATACTCCATATGCCAAATTTCAGCCTGATTGGTTATAAATTTCCTTTTGGCAGCCAAAATAATTTCCTGTGGGTGTGGTTATGACCAAATTGCACCCACTGATCCACCCACGTGGTCCAGAATGCTCACCCTGTCACTTGGAAAGCACCTAACAAATTTCAGCCTGGTTAATCCTTTAATTAGCTTTTGGGAGCCAAATTTTCTCCCTGAGGGTGTGGCTATGACAAAACCACACCCACATGCTTAATACCACTCATCTGTTTACTTGTAGTCAATATTCCAAATTTAATTCAGATTGGTCCATATATTAGCTTTTGGCAACCAAAAAAAAAAATTCCTGTGGGTGTGGCTCTGATACAATCACACCCACACATGCTTGATAATGCTCACCCAGTTCCTTCGAAACTACATGCCTACTTTCAGTCTAGCTGGTCCCTTGATTAGCTTTTGATAGCAAAACGACTTCCTGTGGGTGTGATTGTAACAAAACCACACCCAATGTGGTCAATAATTCTTAACCAGTCACTCGGAGACCACACACCAAATTTCGGCCTGATTTGTACGTAAATTTTCTTTTGGCAGCCAAAATGACTTCCTGTGTGTGTGGCTATGATAAACCACACCCAATGCGGTTAATAATGCTTGCCCAGGTACTTGGACACCACACGTCAAATTTCGGCCATATATAACCCTTTGTTGGCTTTTGGTAGCCAAAATAATTTCCTGCAGGTATGGCCATAACAAAAACTACACCCATTACCACACCTACATGCAGTTATTAATGCTCACCCGATTACTTGGAGACCACCTGCCAAGTTTCAGCCTTTTTTGGTCCAATAGTTTGGCTGTGATGGCCACACGCACACACACACACACACACACACACACACACACACACTCTCTCTCTCTCTCTCTCTCTCTCTCTCTCCACTTGCAGAATAGCATCACTCCACTCCAGAATAGCATCACTCCACTCCAGAATAGCATCACTCCACTCGCAGAATAGCATCACTCCACTTGCAGAATAGCACTCCTTGCAAAATTGCACTCAGGAGATTTGATTATAGTTGTGAGGCATTGTTGTTTCATGTTGAGTTTTGGACTGACAAGACCCCTGAGTGTAAACAATAGGATTACCCAAATCTCTATCATTAAATTATTTATATTGAAATAGCCAAGTTTATCACATACAAATCTCTTATCATTAACTTATTTATAGTACTTTTGTATTTATTTCTATATATTCATTATTTATTATGATATGTTTTTATCATTTCTATGACTGGATAAACTTGTGTAAGATTAATGAAGATAATAATAAAGAAATATTCAGAGAGGGAGGAAAAAGCCTTTTTTTTGGAATACATAGGAAATGAAATCAACAGCAAAAACCAATTGTGAGATACATAATTAGTGGACAAATGATGATGAAGTGAAGTAAGTAAATGTAAGATACATGAATTAATGATAAATGAAACTGTTTGCCATATTTTTTTTTTCCATTGATGTTAATCCATGTTTTGGATAGTACTTAGTCCAGTCTTGCCAGGCTACATAACTGTCCCTATGCTGAAGATATAAGTTCTTCATGTGACCTAGTTCACTTCATTGAGGTGTACTAAAATCTGTATCTCAAGGAGGTGTCCATGTTTACTTTGCCGGTCAACTCTCTCAGAATTGAAGGAAGATAATTATCAGTATATTCCTGTTCTTGTGAGGGTGACAAATCTCTATACTTGAAGGAAGATATTCATCATCACCATATTGAATGGTTCAAAAACCCCTGTACAGAAGGAACGCTTTGCAAGGATAATCCCATAGTCATAACCAGGATTTGATGAGGGGGGCTCTCTTTTAAATTGTGGCTGCTCCAAGCTGGAAGCAGGAAATCTGCTGAAAGAAAAAATAATAATAAAAAGGGCGTGGTTGAGTGGGAAGGCTGACAAAGAAAATTACCAATTACCTCTGCATAGCAGGAAGTCAGCAACAAAAACCACTGAAATTATTTTAGCCCTGAACCGCCACTCATTGATCCCGATTAATTTCTTTTTCTTCTGGGGCTACCGTTCGCGCTGTGAATTATAGAGATGGTAAGTAGGGGCTAGGTAAATTAACGCTCTATTTCATTGTTTTTTTTTTAACTGACTACCCCTAGTGAGACCAATTGACCGAGGAACAAATAGCTGAATTCAAAGAAGCTTTTTCCTGCTTTGATAGGGATGGTGATGGCACTATTACCATGAAGGAGTTGGGTACAGTCATGAGGTCTCTAGGCCAGAATCCCACTGAAGTAGAGCTTCAAGACATGATCGATGAGGTGGATGCTGATAGTAATGGCACCATTGATTTTCCCAAATTCCTAACCATAATGGGAAGGCAGATGAAGGAGACAGACAAAATGAAAGAGCTCATGGAAGCTTTCGATGTGTTTGACAAGGATGGGAATGGCTTCATTCCTGCTGCATATGTGCATATTTGCGTCCTGTCATGACCATGTTTGGGGAGGGTCTGACAGACGAAGAAATGGATGGGATCAGTGTGGCCAACATAGATGGTGATGGTCAAGTCAATTATCATGGTAAATGCCCAATTGTTAAATTGTGATGAAGTTGATAAATTTTATATCTTTTTTGGTTGTTTAGATATTGTTTACATGATGGCCAGAAAGTAGTTGCATTCATTTTAGTACAATAAAGACTTCATCAACTTCATCACTGTATTGATTGACATTATTTAATCTCATAATTGATATAATATTGATGTGCATATGGAAATGAAAGTTTTAATTGGATATAAATTTTTTCCAATGTTAATAATACTTTTGGGGGGGGGGGGGGGGGTTGAGTTATGCTTGTCTTGATGTCAAAAGGTGTTTTAACTAAACTGCTCAAAGCATGATCAAGATTATTTCTATACAAAGCCTCTCAGATGTATAATGTATTTCTTCCAAGAAAGGACGAAAGAGTATGCTTGATTCTGTTCATCTGGCATCAACTAACTAACCAGGGATTCCAAGCCTTGCTAATAGCTTCATATAAGCCCAACCAAGACTGGAATTTATAGGAAGGAAAATTATATTTCCTTCCTCTTACGCAATATGTGGTTTGCTAGCGCTTGTTTGGCAGTGAGGGTCCTATAAATTTGAATGGATAATAGTTCTAAAAAAATAATAATTTTTTAAAAAATACCATTGAACCTATCATTGATTGTACAAATTTTGTTCCAGTCAGCCAAGTAGTTAACACAAAAAGGAGGAGAAGAAGAAAAAAACATAGCTAGTGGACAATCTGTAATTCTAGATGTTATTAGTTTAAAACTATCCCCCACAGACCCCAACTATGCATTCCAAACTTTATCCCAATCTTTCCAGTGATTATACACAAATAGAAAAAAATTAGATTGATGGTAAATACTGAAACTGCACATTATATTATGTAAGAATCAACACTACCCACTCTAATAGCCCAATCAGACTTGTGTGTCTCTAAATCCCTGGGTTATGCATAAATAGAAAAAGATAGATTGATAGGTAAAAATCTGCAATTCTGATTTTCATAATGTAAAAAGCAACATATCCTCCCCAAGCCATTCTATAAATCCCAGTGGCTATGCACAAATGAGAAATTATAGAGAGATAGACAAATATGGCAATTCAAAATATAATCATGAAATAACCATCGATCACTCCACAAGTGCTCATGCCAAAATTCATACACATTGGCCCAGCGATTCTCTTAATCCCAGTGGTCTGGGCACAAATAGGAAAAATAGATAGATACACTAAAATATGAGAATTTAAAATGTAATTATGTGATAACCAACCCACAACCACCCCAAGTGCTCATGCAAAATTTCATGCCAATTGTCCCATTGGTTCTCTTATGGTGGTTATGCACAAACAGAAAAAGATGGATAGATAGATAGACTAAAGTGCAGCAATTTAAAATTTAATTATGTATTAACCATCCCCCACCCACCCGAAGTGCTCATGCCAAATTTTATCCCAATTATCCAGCGGTTTTAAATTCTGCAACGCAGACTGACAAAACTAAGCTTTTACATATATACTAGAAGAGAGTGCCCAAGTAGTGCCTACCCACTTCAAAAAGTGTAAGAGTTAATTGATAGATTCAGGCTTTCCAACCTCCAACAAAATTTATGAGGGAGATTACATGATGGTTTGTGGTTTCCTCTTTTTTTTTCTTTTTCTTTTTGAACTAAATATTTTATCTGCATAAAACAATGCAGTACGACTTCATGGTGAAGCACATTTCCTGTATGACATTGTAATTCTTTCTATACCTGTTTTTATTATTCGTTTTCAGGTCCATGGCTAAAGGAAAAGGCATTCCAAAGAATTGACATTAATTTTTTGAATAAAACGTAATTATTTTAATAATGCTATATCAATTTTTATTATCATGATTATTTCATTTTTTATTATAACTGCCAGGAATTTTTTAAAATTATTTCAAAGAAGCAGGGGCAGATCTTGCAATTATTAAAAGTGGGTGGTGTGGCCACAACTTTAACCACTCTACAAATTATGACCACAGCCACGCATAGTAGACAATGCACCAGCACCCAAAATTTAGATCATAGAATACCATTATTAAAATATGAAACACCAACACTTCAGAACACACAATCATATAATAGCATAGCATTTGTCAAACTAATAAACATGAAAAAGTCTTCTTGGATAGGCCTAAACAAATTCCTGACAAACTTCATTCAAATATATAATCCAACTCCGCCTGAAGTGGTGTTCTTTCCTATATTATTCCAGAAGCTCCTTGATGAAGGAAATATCCACAGTGCATGGCAATGGCAGATATATCTGACAAAACACTACTCACTTATAGTGGACCTTAAATAGGTCTTTATTCTTCTCAGAAGAGAAAATCATTTTTCTGCCTCAGCACTAGAAATACATAGTATACAAGCAATTATTAGGAGACAGTGAATGTTAGATAATCAATCCTTATCACAAGCACCAAGAGCTAGGAGTATAACTATATCAATTTCACTATAAAGTATATATATATATATCAATTTTAAGCTCTAATAAGCTGCCCCTGATTGGATTTATATCAACCTCAATAACTCACCTTCCTTGTCTGTGTCCAAATCAATTTCAGCCCCAGCCTCCTCCAGGGCAGACTCAGTTTCATACACGTCCATAGCAAAAATGAGTAGGTTGGTAGCACAAATTGCACCACAAATAATTTGGCTATTGCATGGGACTGAAAAGTGGATGGAGCTATTTAGCAGACTTTTGCCGCATGTGGAAGTTAGTCCGCCTTAATATTACTAGACTCATTCTGTGCATTAAATTGATGGACCACTGTTGCCTGGATGCTCTCAAGCACTTGCCACCATACCCCAATTGGCACTTCTACTTGTGTAACACAAACAAACATCGGAACTAGTGGAAAAATGAGGGAGATTTCAAATATCATGCGGGTGAGCGGGTGACAATGAAAAAATGAGGGTGACTCCCTCTAGATGCGGGTGAGTTGGAAGGTCTGTCTAAGATTAGGTTGGGCTAAGTTCATAACTATGCTGGATGATCTGACCCCATTGCACCCAAGTTGGTAACGCCCATTGCAGTGGAAATGTGAAAGTAAAAGGGGGGAGGGGGGGAGCCTTCTTTGAACAAATCATATTCCAGCCAGCTAAGCAGTTAACAGTAAAACAAAATGAAAGAGATTGATAGTGGAAAATTCTGTAATTTAAAATATTATTCTTTTAATACTATCCCCCAACTTTGCATGCCAAATCTTATCCCAATCTTCCCAGTGGTTGCACACAAATAGGAAAAGACAGAAAGGGAAAATACTATAATTGCACATTTATTATGTAAAAATCATCCCACCCACTCTAAAAGCTCATGGGAAATTTTATCCTAATCAGACTTTCGGTTCTCTAAATACCAGTGGTCATGCACAAATAGAAAAAGGTAGATTGATGGCTAAGCATCTGTAATTCTGATTTAAATTGTAAAAACCAACACCCACCCTCCCCATGTGCTTATGCCAAATTACATCTCAACCAGCCAGTGTTTATCTAAATCCCAGTGGTTATGCACAAATAGAAATATCTAGATAGATAGACAGAATATGGCAATTCAAAATTTAGTAATGTAGTGAACTGATAACCATCCCACATCCATCCCAAGTCCTCTTGCCAAATTTCAACTCAATCTGCCCAGCTGTTTTCTAAATCCCAGTGGTTATGCACCAATAGAGGATAGATCAATAAACTAAAATACAATGAAACAGAGAAAGATTGGGAAAAACTATGGCAATTTAAAATTTAATCATGTACTATCCATCCCATAATCCCCACCCCACCCCCTTCCAAGCACACATGCCAAAATTCATCAAGATCGGCCCACCGATCCTCTAAATCCCATGGTTTGGTGCAAATAGAAAAAAAAATTAGATTGATAGACAAAATATGTCAATCACAAATGCTTATGCCAAATTTTCTTCTAATCAGCCCTTCAAGCTCTCTCAATCTCAGTGGTATGTACAAATAGAAGTGGATAGATAGATAGACGAAAACACACCAACTAAAAAAATTTAATTATGTAATAACCATCCCACATTCAATCCAAGTGCTCATGCCAAATTTCATCTCAACAGGCCCAGCAGTTTTCTCAATCCCAATTGTTATGCAAAAATAGAAAAATGATAGATTGATAGACAAAAGGTTCAGCAATTCAAAATTTGATCATGTATTAACCATCCCACACCCACCCCAAGTGCTCATACCTAATTTCATCCCAATCACTCCAGCAGTTTCCAAAATCCTACGACACAGACAGACAGACAGACAGACAGACAGACAGACAGACAGACAGACAGACAGACAGACAGACAGACAGACAGACAGACAGACAGACAGACAGACAGACAGACATAAAAGGAGATGTCTGTCTGTGTGTCTGTCTGTATGTTTGTGTCATAATTCTGGCCAAACCTGTGGATAGATTTCTCTGAAACTTGGCATGATAGATTTTGAACCAACTTAAACATAGGCTAAAAGTTTTGGAAAATGGTTACCATGGTAACTAGAAATAGCCAAATATGGTATTTGGCCAGAAAAACCCTTGGAGCTGCAGATTTAAAACTTGGTAGGCATATATATAACTTCACTCTGGGAGTAACATGGGCTGGGTCTCACTTTGCCACACCTGTTCCATTCCTTGTGTAAGGCCAAAAAATGCCAAAAATGGTATTTCAGCAACAAAAAAAACCTAGGTAGATAGATCCATGAACACATATATTAGGGATCAATATAATCTGTGGAATGTTTTAAGTACACGTATATGACCACACCCATTACTGTTCTTATGTCAGGCTAAAAAAAGCCAAAAATGCTATTTTGACCAGACAAAACCTTGGAGGAACGGACTTAATACTTGGGATGCATACACTACTTGACGTTTAGAGTGACACTGGCAAAATCTCTCCTGGTTACACTTCTTTCCATTGGTGTGTAAGCAAAAAAGTGCCAAAAATATATATACTGAATGACGCTTGGACCAAAGGAGTTAGATCTACGAACACACTTGAATATATATATATCTTCTTTTTTTTTTGGTTCTTGAGTGTGTGTCTAGGCATCATGGCTAAACAGTTGGACTAAAAAGGCCGAAATTTGGCATGTCCTCTCCAAGAACCCAGGTGAGCATTATTAAACATATGTGGGCATGGTAATGGGTGTAGTTTTATCATAGCCACACTCACAGGAAGATATTATGGCTGAAAAAGTTAATCAATGATAGATCAGTGGAAAATTTTAGCGTGTGGTCTCCAAGTACCAGGGAAAGCAATATTAACCACATGTGGGTGTGGTCTGTCCTTAGCCACACCCATTATAAGTTATTTTGGCCATTAAAAGCTAATTGTACGACCAACCGGACCGAAATTTGGAATGAGACTTCCAAGAAACTGGGTGAGCAATACTAATCACATGTGTATGTGTGTCAATGGGTGTGGTTTGGTCATTGCCACACCAAGGACATCATTAAGCATTCCAAAAACTCATTTATGGACAAATCAGGCTTAAATTGAGCATATGGAGTCTAAGTAACCCAGTGAGCATTATTAACTAAAAATTAGGTGTGGTCAAACAGGAAGTAGTTATGGCTGCCTAAAGCTAATTAAAGGGCCAACCATGCCAAAATTTGAGCAGCTTCTATAATGTTTCATGTTAAAATTGGCTGGGCAACGCCAGGTATATGCTGCTAGTCTCCTATATATATATAAATGGAGATGTCTGTATGTGCGTCTGTCTGTCCGTGTGTCTGTCTGTATGTTTGTACATCATTCTGGCCAAAGCCGTCGGTGGATTTCTTTGAAACTTGGCATGATGATAGGTTTTGATAGTTATCATGATAACATGAAATAGCTGAATATGGTATTTGACCAGAAAAACCCTTGGAGCTACACATCTAAACTTGGTAGGCATATGCAGCTCACTCTGGGAGTAACATGGGCTGGGTTCCACACCTCTTCCTTTACCTGTGTAATGCTAAAAATTCCAAAAATGATATTTCAACAAAAACACTTAAACCTAGGGAGCTAGACCCATGAACCCATATGTATTTGGAATCAATATAATCTGGAGAATGTTTTAAGTACATGTATATGACCACACCCATTTCAATTTTTATGTCATGCCCAAAAAAAGGTCAAAAATGGTACTTTGACCAGAACCTTTGGAGCAACAGACTTAATACATGGTATAAATACATAACTTAACTTTGGGGGCAACATGGGCGGAATCCATCTTGGTTACACCTCTTCCCATTGGTGTGTAAAGTGAAAAGGTGCTAAAAAATATTTAAAAAAAGAGCTTCTGAAAAACACCTGGACCAAAGTAGTTGAGATCTATGAACACACTTTAATATTTATTGGGTCGTAAGTATGCATGTATGTTTGTATGTATGTGTCTAGGCATCATAGTGAAACACTTGAACCAAAGAGGCTGTAATTTGGCATGTACTCTCCAAGAACCTGGGTGAGCGTTATTAAACACACACACACACACACACACACACACACACACACACACACACACACACACACACACACACACACACACACACACACACACACACACACACACACACACACACACACACGTATGATAATGAGCGTGGTTTTTTCATAGCCACACCCACAGGAAGTTATTTTGACTGAAAAAAGTTAATCAGAGACCAATTAGGCAAATAATTTGTGTTTGGTCTCCAAGTACCCGAGAAAGTATTATTAACCACATGAGTGTGGTTAGGCCATAGCCACACCCACTGGAATTTTTTTTTTTTTTTTTTTTTTTTTTTTTTTAGCTATTGAAAGCTAATAAAAAGACCAACCAGACTGAAATTGGAATGAGGTTTCCCAGCATCTGGGTGAGCATAAGTAATCACAAGTGCATGTGTCAATGGGTGTGGTTTGGTCATTGCCACACCCATAGGATGTCATGCCTGCCAAAAACTCATTTATGGACCAATACTGCTGAAATTTGGCATATGGAGTCCAAATAATCGGGTGAGCATTATTAACTACAAGTGGATATGGCAATGTGTGTGGTTCAATATTAGCCACACCCACAGGAAGTTGTTTTGGCTCCCAAAAGCTAATTAAAGGACCAACCAGGCAGAAATTTGAGAGGCTTCTATAATGTTTGATGTTGGTATTGGCCAGGCAACGCCGGGTATATGATGCTACATACATATACAAATCACGTCTTCAGGCTATAGTTTACTTTCCCATTAGTGCAGCTGAAGGGTCAAAAATAGCTGGTGAGATGAGGTTTAAACTTAGCATTTTTGAGGAAATGAAACCTCAGGAATCACTCCAAATCAGAGGGAGAACTGGTTACACCAGAGTGGGTTGCAGTGGATTATTTGAAAAAAAATGTATATAGAATTCAATGCTAAACTTTAAAGAAACTTTATTTTTCAGCAGAATTATAGTAGCTAGGTGATTGCCTACCCAAAGCTCTCTGAAATTTGTTCAAAACTACCTGTTCAAAACTACCCTTTCTGCTACTTTGTGGATCTGCTACTTTGTGGATCTGCTACTTTGTGGATCCACCACTATAATTATTCCATGGTCATTATTTCATGGTAATCATTCCATGGTCATTATTACATGATAATTATTCCATGGTCATTATTACATGATAATTATTCCACACTGGTGAAAAGTTGTCTTCATAGTTCCTCCATTTCTCAATTGGGTGATAAGTCAAAATACTTCCTTTCTCTCTCTCTCTCTCTCTCTCTTTTTTTTTTTTTTTTTTTTTTTTTTTTTTTTTTTTGGCTTTTCTATTAGTCATCTTAAAAATTGGATTTTTTATCAACCCTTTACCATGAAAAAATGGATTGGCGGATGGACATACTTAGAAATACAAGCGTAAAAATAATGATCTGGTATTTTAAACCTGAGTCAGTACTGTACCGACTCAGTTCAGTGGCAGTACATACTTCATTATACATTTGGTGAATAGCAGAGGACTGCTCCTAGTGCTCCAGCAACCTATTAGGATAATGAGATCTGAATGAAACACTTCCATGAGTTGGGCGTATGATACTGAGTGGTGATATCTGACTGAACTACCACCCTTATTCTTCTGTCAGCTGAGTTGCTGAACTGGGACCTTCCTAGGGAAGCCAAACATGAAATTGTGGGAATAAATTCCTCTCACTGGCACTTTCTGCATGTGGTAGTATGTGTGAGGTTGCAAGTTGTCAGTATTACAAAATATTCTGTACGCTTTTAAATTAAATTTTTACAGCTTTGAAATTATATAGGGCACAATTTCAAACGTACTCTTGCTTAAATACTTATTACAGGGGAGATAATCATTAAGCTAATGTATGCCCTGGAGGGGGTATTATAACTACTAAGTTGCCTAACTTGGTAACAGTATAACTATTTGGTTGGTGATGTTACATAAAGCCCAAGCCAGTTCAATGGTATGAACAGGCAGCACAACAATGATCGAATTAGAGTAATTAATTATGTAACAATACATAAGAATTTTTTTTTAATTTGTGACTTACCACCAAGAGTATTGGAGGAATATGAAGAGAACTATTTCTCTAGACGGAATAATTACCATGGAATAATATTCATGGAATAATTACTACTGTTGAATATGTATAATAATTTCTGTGGTGGATCCACAAAGTAGCAGGGGAAGCTTTGAACAAAAATCAGGGAGCCTGGGGTGAGGTAGCACCAAGCTAGATGTTTTCTGCTGAACAATGAAGTTTCTGAAAGTTTAGCATAAAATTCTATATAAATATTCCTTTAAATCATCCAATGCAATCAACTATTGTATAACCAATTCTCACTCTTCTTTTGAGTGATTGCTGAGGTTTCCTTGAAAATGCTATGTTTTTATGATCTCATACAGTTGGTTATTTCTGACCCTTAAGGTGCACATGAAAAGTTGGCTGTGTTGCTTTGTACTGATGGTAAGAATTGCTGCAGCTGTGGATTTCTCACCTGTTTTTGTGCTATCTAGGAGATGCCTGTTTAATTTTTAGTTTTTGAGAAAGATGGGGGAGCACTTGCCTGGATTTATTTTGGTAAAGTTGTCTGTCTGATTAGTAGTGGTGATAGGAATTGCTGCAGCTGTAGAATTTGTTCCTGCTTTTTGCTTTCTTGGATTTGTTAGTTTATTTTTCACTTCTGGTAGAAAGGTGGGGGGTGGAGAGGCTGAGCACTTATTAAATCACCCCTCCTCATCACCCTTTTCCAGAATCCACCACTGATAATGGAGTACTTTTTGGGTACTAGTTAAGTAGATGTAGTAAATATTGATCTAGCATACATATATATATATATATATATATATATATATATATATATATATATATATATATATATATATATATTTTTTTTTTTTTTTTTTTTTTTTTTTTTTTTTTTCAGCGCCGAATTTAGATAAATAGAAAAGCAGCAGCTATTTGACCTTTTTAATTGAAAAATTTTTCCCATCACAATCACCAGAAACGTACAATATAATAGAATTGACCTGACCTGATCTTTGTGATTATAGTACTAATTAAACCTGAGTCATCATCAAACAATATTTTCTTGTGCTAAATTATCTTACTTCAGCCAAAAGAAAATTATTTATTCACAAGATTTAATTAGTAAGGAAAAGGAACCACATTGGATGTTGACTTAAGGGACAAATTCCACCAATTGAAGTGTTATAAATCAATTATTGTATTTGAATACTTGTTGCAGGGGCTTTTCTAACCATAAAACTGGGTCGGGTTTTAGCACCAATTTAATTGTAATTGTAAGTTTCAATAGAATTGGAATAAGTAATATTTTATCTAAACACTACCCTCTTTCAAGCAGAGATGGAAGACCAGCTGAACAAAGGCATTCTTCATAAGATTAGCACACTCTGCTAATTTTGAAGAACAAGTAGATAGGCCAGGCATTTTGCATCATTTCACATCTAGTTTTCAACACTCTGGCAGGTAAGACAGTCACTAGAGCAATTTTAAGTAGTTCAACCTTCAACAGTGAATTTTCTGACCCAATCTAAAATATGTTTAATAGTAAATCCTAGTGCATGACCTTGTGTTAAATTTTCAATCCAGTTTTTCATTTTTCTGAGTCGGTAGGTCTCCTGCAACAAGCCTTCAAGTGGGTGTGGCCTCACCTTGTGAAAGTAAATACTTTAAAATAGAAATGATAAAAATATTATTAAAAACAATGCATAGAGTAATGGATACCTTGGTGACAATTAAAAATTATTTATTACATAAAATGTATAGAACTTTTTTCATGCCTCAGACAGAAATCTGTCTTCAAAATAGTAAATCCCTAAACCCGTCCAAGCAATGGTTTTGGAATACTCTCTATTTCCCGCATGGAGAGTCTTCACCGACCAGAGGCCAAGTCTGTGATGGCAGCACCTGCAACATCATCTACTAGTAGCTTAGGAATAGACTGGAACCTATTGGTTGTTCAGAGAATTCACTTCTACATTGATATAGGATTGCAGATTCAGAATTGCTTCTGAAGCCACAATTACTGTAAAAAAAATAATCCAGATTGCTTTATAACATGATTTACTCAATTAGCTATTTTGAATTGCTTACTTAAATGAAGGGCATTAATTGGATTTTACTCACAAATCTGATCTACATACTGAGTAGTGGGTCCTGCGTTGCTGGGGCACAAATATATCATCAAGTTCTTCAAGGGCAGGATATAATGTAAAGTTTTATGAACTGAACATTATGAGTACATCTGTAGTTTTCAAACAAATGGTTCTATGATTGCAGCATACCGATGTCTCCCAGCGGCATGGTTGTGATCAGGTCTTGAGATTAAACTACAGGTCAAACTTGTAAATCAAATCAATTAATTAATTGCATGAACTATCATAATCCCATTGCTATCTAGTTTGAGTAACTTTGACTGAGTTACATCACCACAAACCTAGTTAGAATTGAATGTTAATTGCAGGTAGTGAATGCTCATGATTTGCAGATAATCTAGCTTATGTTCTCTTAGCCTACATAGCACCAATAGGACTGCCCTCTAACCAGGGTCAAATCCAAAAGTACAACATGAACAGAGTTTTCATTGTTATTGAACACACACGCACGCACGCACGCACGCACGCGCACACACACACACACACACACACACACACACACACACACACAAAACTCTTTACGGAGCTTGATTAATAGCATCGCACCAATCCCTACAGAACTGACAGCACTGTTCTTGAAGATGTAGCATCTGCATCAGACCTGGCACTGCTGCTGCTGCTGCTATTGCATGATCCTAAGATCCTAAGCAATTGAGCAGTTTTCACACCCACTCTGCATGCTGGGATACAATAACTAACCACAACCTGGCTTTCACAAAGTTTGGAGCTCTTCCTATCAACGGCCTGTTCTTGATTCTTTCCAAGAACCTCAATGCCTGTTCTTGACCCTTTTAAAGAATCTCAACATAGTCCATCTATCAAGAGTTATTTTGCACCCATCAACTCTATACTATCCAAACCAGGCTGACTTCACAGAGACACTGAAAACCTACACTGTCCACAATGAACACCAACACACACTGAACACCAACACACACTGAACACCAACACACACTGAACACCAACACACACTGAACACCAACACACACTGAACACCAACACACAATGAACACCAACACACACACACTGAATACTGAAGTAGTCAAACAGCTCCTCAGCCTTGCCTCTGACCTGGGTACAGCCAGACACATTGTACAGAGCATGATGCCCCACAAATCTCACAGCCACAACAAGACCATACAGGCCATATTTCATTGATATAGATTGAGTCAGATACCAGTATGGGATAATGAATGCCAACGTTGTACTACAACTCCACCAGTATAGTTCTCCCTGTTGACAGGAACAAGACCTAATAGCTAAAGAACAATGGAGATCATTCAACAATAGGTGGCAGGAGGGGTGACAGACAACCACAGCCTCCATCAACTTATGCCACTCAGCCACCAAGCCTTGCAGATGTAAGACCAACTCTCAGGGAGCCCACCCCTTAAACATTAATGCCAAGGCACCCTGACAACAGAACATCAACACAGCACTTTATCAAGACCATAAAAAGGAACTTCCAAATTAATAAGGTTTCAGCAACTAAGCAGGAAATTACAGGAACTCAGCAGCCAATAACCACAAGGCTCTGAAACATTATAAAAAACATTAGCCCATTAATTTGGGCAGTCTCCTCAACAGCTGTCAGTTTTATCTACCAAGAACTATCACTAACTTCTCTATAATTGTCTAACAGTTAATAGCATATCTATCTCTAGTATCATTATACCAGTCAGTCATTTATAGGCTAATATTCTGTTATTCAGTGTCTATAATTCCACCATCCAATAATTTGAAATATTTGAAAACTCTTTCTATTTCAGTAACAAATTGGGGTTCATAACACAGACTCATATTGAGAATGACTGGCATGATAATATGGACCAACAAGTCAGCAGGGATGTGAATGAAGAAATTAAGGGCCTGAGGGAATGTGACACACCCACCGCTCACAGATTGATTTCGGACCTTTAACAAATAAAAGTGGAAAATCAAAGAGGCCTGACAAGATTGCCCCTAAATTTATTTCCACTGTGGGATGAACATGCTTACATGGACTTTAAAAATAAAAAAGATTTTAAGAAAAAGATAATTCTACAGTCAGGCAGACATCCTCACATCCTAAATCCAAACAACCAACTGGTGACCTGAACAGCTTCTGATCTTGCTTCTCTTTGCTTCTCTTTGCTTCTCTTTGCTTCTCTTTGCTTCTCTTTGCTTCTCTTTGCTTCTCTTTGCTTCTCTTTGCTTCTCTTTGCTTCTCTTTGCTTCTCTTTGGGATTTTAAACTATTGGATCTCCTGCAGCACTCTGAATCAAACCTGTGGCTAACCAAAAGCTCCCACCTCAGCATGCCAGCTTCAGTCCAGGTCTCTGAACAAATGACCAGGTGATACTCCTAACCAACATCAGGGCAGAATCTGAGGCATGGCAGAAGGTCAGTATGGTCCCAGTGGACCTGAATGCTTCATGACACTGTAGGGCTAGACATTGTATGTCTTTGTGGACTCAACCTATGCTCTAACGAGTAATCCCAGATGGCCACACTGTGGAACTCACCATGGAGCTCCTCACCTACTGCACTTTCAGATATAGAACTAGCAGTTGCCTGGTGAACCATGTGAGGTGCCTGTCTAATGGTTCTCCTCAAGGATGCATCCTTTCTCCCATCCTCTCCAACATGCACATTATCTACATACAAATAACATCAAGGCAGTAGGGTGCACCAACTTGGGTGCACCAATTGCCACAGGATCAAGCATGGGAGATAGTGGAAACAACACCCACCAATTACATGTGTGCACTAGATAACACTACCCACAACAATGACACCCCATTTCAACAACCACCAACAGTCTACTTATAGTGAGTGGGAGCCATGAAAATGGCATTCTGAGTATGCTGTTTATGTAAAATACCATTAATTATGCCCTTCCAAATTGGTAAAGTTGAAAGACTGGTGTGGCTTTTTAGAATGCAATCTTCTGGTTGACAATTAACAAATAAATTCGTCGTTGGCTTAACCATTTGGAATCCTTACAAATTATCACTGCAAGAACTTTTATGGTTAACTAAAGAAAATGTACTTAAACACAAAAATGGTAGGGATGGAATCCTAACATATATCTGACCACAAACCAGCCTCCACCAGCAGAATTTGAAAGAGATAAATAAAAAAAATTAAAGGATTTTTTTGAAAATGGCATAAAGTCTAAGAACACTTGGAATAGTGGGGAGGGGGGGAGCATACGTCCACAAGTCTTGCTAAAGAATGAATTTTTAACTAATTGTTTACAACTAAGTACTTTTACTGTAAGGAAACCCTGTGGTTACAACTAAGTCATTTCACTATATAGAAACTTAAAAGTTGTAAATCATACCACATCCTCTCTTCTTCTTTTTTAACTTCACCTAAGTGTTCTAAACAATTATTTCACCTTGTCTAAAACATTGTTTAAAAAATATAATTATTTGCCGCAGGTCTTAGTTCAGACCGCTCTTGTTTTAATACAATTAAGTTGGAAATTTTAATGATCACAAAAATGAGTTCTAAGCTTTTGCATACTCCAACAAAGAAAAGCAAACATTAACAGCTGTATAAAGGAGATCTACACATCCTTTCATTTGAACTAGAAAACTACTTCCTACTGTCTTACTAAAATTCAAGATTTGTTTGTTCAATACCTTACCCCAGACACTTAGACCTACAACCCCTTCCTTCTCTTTTAAACAAAAGAGAAGGAAGGTGTTGGGGCACAGTTTTGCAGACCTATCTTAGAGTATGTTTACAGCAACGTACCCCTCCCTCAAGACAGTAAAGACATCTTACTATATAATTCAAGATTTGTTTGCTTGTTCAGTTCCTATTTACTCCCAGACATTTCAGCCTCAGGGCTAAACAAAAGAAAAGAAAAGAAAATGAAGAGAGTGTAGGCACAGTTTTGCTAACCTCACTTGACACAATTGTAGTTTGTAGTACTCATAGTGCGGCTTGGTTATTATATTCGTAAAATTGGACCAGCCCCCCCCCCCCCCCCCCCCCCCCCCCAACCCCACCCAAGGAAATTTTGGGGAAAACAACCTTAATGTCAGGGTTTCACTCCGATCTTTACCAAACCTCACCTAAAACAATCCTTTCATGACCCCATCAACCCCTCAAATTTGAGCACTGTAGGCCCAAGCAACTGGGTGGAGAAAGAGAATTATAGAAGTTAACCTAAGCGTTTTCAAAAAAAAAAAAAAGATTTAAATTTTAAGAGATTTAAGGAAAAGTCATGAGAGTATTTTGCTGCTGATGTGTTTCAGCTGAATTACTTGCTAAAATGCTCAAAACATGACCCAAATTCCCTGAGTGTGAGTGCGTGCGTGCGTGTGTGTGTGTACATGTGTTGGTGCTAGGTGCTGTGTATTAGCTGTACATGTATTCATGCATTCATTCATTCATGTGCTTGTTCTGTTCAAATGTTGAGAGCATGTAAAAAAAAAATAGCTCATATGAAGAAAAAAAATTACTTTCACAATATCCAACTTCCAGAATTATTTTTAGTTTCATTTTCTCCCAGTATTTTTTCTCACAAAATAATTATACTACAAGATTATTCCCTCTCTCTCTCTCTCTTAGCAAGACCCTTTACCTTATCCAATTTTCATGGGTATGGTAAAGGTAGAAGTATAACAACTTGAAACTAGTACCAACAGACTCCAAATGCTCTTATCAAGTGAACCAGAACAGACCAGCAAAACATGGTAAAAGTGGTTGATAATAAAAGGTAAACATTTTGTACTGTTTAAAATAATAATTAATAAACATCTCTATTGGTTGGACAACGGAAAACATCTTGCAACAAGAGCAAAAATGTTTTTGCTGGCATAATTGACAATGTTGGATAGACGTCAAATAACAAAAGGAAAAAAAAAAAGAAGAAAAAATCTTAAAGGAAGAGGAAGAATGAAAGACTAAACACCACTGAAACTGGTTGATGATCCTTTACCAATTACAGCCAGATTATTCATTGTTAGCCGGCATAAAATTACTAAATAATTGCTGTTTCTGAATATAATTTGCACATAATAATCTAACTTGTGGTTTGCATGAGTACAGACTTGCTTCATTTCCTTTCCTTTTTATAAAGGGTATATACCCACCCCTCTTAACTTTCATTGTCTTCCCTATCATATGCAGTACCCAGCTATTTACATACTATTTGTTACTACAATCATTAGATACCCCCAACATAGTGTTAATGAACAGAATGATGAAGTAGACGAAGTTTTTGTTGAACAATAATTGATGGTTACTTGCTGGTCATCATGGCAACAAATTCTACAAAGAATAACAAAAAATTTATAAAATCTACATCACAATTGAAAAGTTTGGAACTAACCGTCATAATTGACTTGACCATCACCATCAGTGTCAGCTTCTTGAATCATCTCATCAAGTTCCTCATCAGTCAGATTCTCCCCAAGGTTAGTCATAACTTCACGCATCTCAGCAATGGAGATTAATCCATCGCCATCTTTGTCAAAAACACGGAAAGCTTCCTTGATCTCCTCTTCACTATCAGTCCCCTTCATCTTCCTTGCCATCATATCTATGAACTCCGTGAAGTCAATAATGCCATTGCCATCAGCATCTACTTCATTGATCATATCTTCAAGCTCCGCTTCAGTGGGGTGATGGCCCAGAGACCTCATGACTGTACCTAACTCTTTAGTGGTAATGGTGCCATCTCCATCTTTATCAAACAATGCAAACGCTTCCTTGAAATCTTCTATTTTGTCTTCAGATAGTTGTTCAACCTAAATTGAAACCCCAGCACAAAAAAAAAAAAAAAACAACAGACAAACAAACACAGAAACGAACACAGAAACAAACACAGAAACAAACACAGAAACAACACAGAAACAAAGGCATCTCTTAATCCCACGAAGAAAAAAAAAAGCAATGCGCCAGACTTACCATGGTGGAGCAGGTGTAAACAAACAGGCAAGCAAAACTTCTTTCACGAACTGTGGGAACTGTGGGAATGTCGATGGGAAGGGTCCTACGGAACTCTGATATGTGGCTAACTCTAGTGTAATCAGTGGCTTAACTTCCTGCTACAAATGACGTTATGATTGGCGCATGTGCCCTGTCACTTTACACTGGATATAATTTCTTTGGCTTTTGTAATTCCACTGTCAATTCGGTCTTTTCTTGGGGTATGCTATAATAGCAATTCAATCAGAGATAAAGATTGTATTGGATGGGCCTGTGTAAGTCAGCCAACCTTCTTCTTCTTTTTTTTTTTTTAATTGGAATCTGCCATGCCAGACATTTACTGTGATTGATGTATCAAATCTAATCTGAATTTTACTGTCTTGTGTCAATTATTTCAACACAGATTTAAACCACTTTTTTTCTTCTTTCATGAGGGTTTTTTCTTCTAATATTTGTTTTATCATTTCATGCACAAAAAAAAATTAAAAGTTTTATTGTCTTTGCACAGATAGACAAGTCACCAGTGGCTGAACTTTGCTCTGAGACAGCATAATGTGAAACTTCTGGGCAGTTGTATTTTATTGTGATCACACGTTCATAAATATTAATTAATTCATTTTTTTTTTTTTTTTTTTTTTTTTTTTTTTTTTTGTATTTATAACACAACATATATACATGTATGTGATATAAAGAAATGTGTGATAGCCATTAACATTGATTCAGTTTTTATTAGCAATAGGGAAAGATTAAGCATCAAAGTGGATATATTTCCTCCTCAACTCTACATACATATTCACTATGAAGGTGTTCAAAATTACACTTTGTAATCTAATCAGAAAAATAATAATCACCTAGGTAACTTCAAAAGGATGTTAGTCACTGGTAAAACACAAGCATACACAGATCTGTTAACATCCACAGATCTGTTAACATCCACAGATCTGTTAACATCCACAGATCTGTTAACATCCACAGATCCATTAATGTCCAAGTGAACAGCTCACTTGGTTTATACTCAACTTTGTCCATTGTTACTACTAGAACACAATTGCGGCTTTCGGTCGCATTGCTTGTTAGGCCCACCTTTGGTGGGTTGTGGTCACAAAATTGTCTTAAGGAAGGACTTGTCTTATGGGTAGACATGTTTTTCTGGGGTACATGTCTTTCAGGATGACATGTCTTATGAGAGCATATGCCTTAAGGGAGGTCATGCTTTGTTGAAGGAAATGTCTTATGGAAGGTCATATGTTGGTGGAGTGCATGTCTTCAGGATGGCATATCTTACAATATGTTGTGTTTTATAGGTAGACATTTCTTACTGGATGACTTGTTTCACTTGAGAGTATGTATTATAGGAGGGTATGTCTTGCAGTTTGTGATGTCTTACTGGAGTACATGTTCTAAGTTCAACAAATTTATTCTCCCATTAAATTTGCTGATAGGTTTTTTTCTTGTCAATTTGTCAAGCCATGTTAAAATGCATTAACAGCTCTTCAAATGGTAGTGTATGAAAGGCTATGCATTCCCTTTAATGGAAATAAAATGGCGAACATAGAAGAGCCTTTTTTGGGCTTCTTTCAGTTACTACACTTGAACAATGGGGGTTGGACAAATGAGACATAGCCATGATTACTTTAACTTACCTGAATATTACATCTGCCAATTTTCAACCAAATCCTTACAGCTATTTGGCAGGTTATCATACACAATACTTATATAAATATATAAATATATAAACATCACTAGCTCTATTAGTATAAGATGGAATCCACCAACACACAAAAAAAGGAGTAATAACCAAGTGAGTTTAAAAAATCGTCAATCACCACCAGTCAGAAACAGACACCAGTGAGTGAAAATCTGTGCTACAACAATTAGATGTAAGAGGTACATCCTTTGATCTTGTTAGGTGAGTGAGGTAGCTTAATGTCCTGGGCAACATGGACTCTCCAACTATGACCAATATAAAACCTTCCCCTCCATTTCAAATTTTGCATATGTACTAATGAACTACTGCTATTTAAATGAAGCCACAAGGTCTAGAAATGGTGTTTTAAGTGGCTTCTATTATGTTTCATATTGACATGGGTATGGACCATGATGGGCATACCATGCATGTGTGTGTGTGTGTGTGTGTGTGTGTGTGTGTGTGTGTTGGTGTAGGTGAGTGGGTGAGTGGGTGGGTGAAGGGGAGGAGTCGGGAGGCATGGATGTGTTTGTATGGAATATATAATATAAATTATGTGCTGTTATGCAATTATTTAAAAAATGTTAATTCAAATTTAATTAAAGATGAATGGTAATATACAAGTCAATTGTAATGCTGTATTATATTTGAAGAATAAAGTTCCTCCCTAGCCCAACATAGAGCCAGGGCACAAACATTGATTGGAATGAAGTAGTAATGTTGGAGTATGCGGTGGGTGGCTCCACTCAAGGAGATGGTCATCCTTGCCCCTTAATGCATTATTCTGTGGACCACTGGCAGTCCTCAGTGGTAGTGTTGGTTCTCCAGCATGACCAACCCTCCAATGCATAAAACCGGGCACCTTTTGGTGCAGGTGGAGGGCTGCCTTTGGGTACAATTATTTGCTTCCCCCTTCCTGCAGTCAGCTGCCTTCCATCTACACCTGTGCCACCTAGATGACCTTCCATCGGTGTCTCTAGGGAAATGGCACTGGGTTCCCAGCATTCCATCTCAGGAAAATATGCTCCCCTCACTAGTTGAGGGTCAGCCACCAGGTTAACTGGTGGAGCAGGGTTGCCAGGTGCTGGGAGTGAAATTATGCCAAGTGACCAACCCGAAAAATGCAAAAAAAGCCAAAAAAGCCACATTATAGGAAAAATAAATGCCCTATATTATCACGTCTTTCACATTGTTAAATATGCTCTTTGGCATTAATCCCCCCACCCAAGGAAATATTCCTGTTGGAAAGGACCTTAACCTTTTTTCTTACCTACCCAAAAACTTACCCTATCATAATATATTAAACAGACCACACCCACAGAATATAACATGGCTTGGTCTTGTGGAGAGCACATACCAAATTTCATTGATCTTGATCATTTGTTAGTCTTCCAAGTCACCAAACCACACCCATTGACAAAACCACATCCAGAGCCACTCAATCTAAAACTATGAAATGAGAACTTGCAGGGAAGTGCCCTAGTCAATTCCTTATAGTTTCATGAACCCCCCCCCCCTCCCCACCCCCAGTGGTTTGGGAGGAGTTTAGAGTCATCACAGACAGACAGACAGACAGACAGACAGACAGACAGACAGACAGACAGACAGACAGACAGACAGACAGACAGACAGACAGACAGACAGACAGACAGACAGACAGACAGACAGACAGACAGACAGACAGACAGACAGACAGTGAAGTGCAGTAAGATTAACCCATTTGACAGGAAATGGCCAACCCACAATTATGTGCTGCAAGGAAGAAAACTGTTCGTACTTTTTTGTGTTTCAATGAACTGGTTGGAGTTGCTGAAAGTGTTGAGATGGTGAAAAAATTAAAAATTTGACTTTTTTTTCCCATTACTAACTGTCTTTTCAACCAATATGTCACCTTCTTTTTTTTTTAATATGCCAAACTATTTGAAAAAAAGCCACAATTATGCCACATTTAAGAAATATGCCACAAGAATAATTTTTGTGCCAAGCAATTGAAAAAAAGCCATATTTTCGAAAAGTGTCATAAAAAAAAGGCCAACCTGGCAACCCTGTGGAGGAAGAGCTCCCATTAATCACCACCCCCCCCCCCCCCCCCCTTTGGTGGGTGTGGTGGAAGTGTGTGCTGACTCAGGCAACCCACAGGAGTTTGCCACCCTGTGATAGCTGTAAGCTGGGAACTAAGAAAAAAAAGGGGGGGGGGGGAAAAAAAAAAAAAAAAAAGTAGTACAGTATAACCTCAGAGTTAAGAACCCCTTGGGAAATTGCAGTATTCATAACTCTGAAATGTTCGTAACTCTGAAATAATGATATCCCAATGATGTGCTTCTTAATAATTATGATTTATTACAGTAATTTAAAACAATATTTTGGTGAGCACATATCCTAAATACTGTAACTGAATGCAAATAGGCTTATTTGCAGCTGTTTTGCTACTATTTAGCCTTTTCAACACTCTCCAAGCCATGAAGTTCAAAATTTATTTTAAGTACAGCCAGCTTTATTTTTTCCTTACTTTTCTCGTGCCCACAATAGAGAATTCTATTAACTGCAGCTGTTCTCCCTTCCAATACACATTATTCTTAACCTAATGAAAACCGGTATACTTTTTGTACTTTACCAACTTTTTTTCCAGTTTGGTGTTGGGTTGACCAGTCAGTTCAGTTCGTAACTCTGGGGTTCCTACTCTGAGGTTCTACTGTACTGTATTATGGGGTAGCTGTAGAAAAGGCCATGGCCATGAACCTTCATATTCCCACCACCACTCAGTGTCTGGCTTCCCCAAGCCTGCCTCTAGAACAGCTGTTTGGTGTATGGAATAGAAATTGCATCTCATCAAATGACATAACCTAACAGTACTTAGAACAACTAGTATGGCCCTGCCACATTTACACCTTGTTCTGGTCCATCAATTACAATAGCATTGGTCTGTTCTCAAACAAATACATATATCAGAGAATCTCTGTACTCCAACAGGAAAGGAATGCAGCTTCTGGTTGAGATCATCTTGTAACCAATCTGGGAGTGTTGGAACTTTAAGAATTAATAAAATTATTTTATCACCTATTTGACGTTTAAAAAGAACTTCTTTTTTTAATGTTTAAATAAAGTTTATGCTACTTTATGGACCTCACAACTTTATACACACACACACACACACACACACACACACACACACACACACACACACACACACACACACACACACACACACACACACACACACACACACACACACACACACACACACACACACACACACACACACACACACACACACACACACACACACACACACACACACACACACACACACACACACACACACACACACACATATATAATACTAGCAGAGGTACCCACACCCTGTGTGGGACTCTTACTCTGACAGCCTTTGTCTGGTAGACAACATTTCTGGAGTTGTCCTGCACTGCCAGTATAGGAGGCTTCCACATACAACATCCCATGTGTATAGCTTGGTACATAAGGTCTTTGCTCAACACCTTGAATATATAGGGGAAACATAAATTTGAAGGAAACAGAGCTAAGTGACAGGATCAAGACTAAATCTCATGTCACGAAAAGCAGGAACATTTTACCTTTTTGGTGACTTGATATACAAAGCCAATGTCTTTTATTCCAGTTGTCTGCATTTTGTAAACTTCTTCATAAGTTATGATAGTGCTGAGCCACAATGATAGTGCTGAGCCACAAACTCATAACCACTTATCCACTTCAGAAAACCTGGAAGAAAAATCAAAATTATTTACTTTAATTCTTTTGAAATGAATTTTACTCTCATTTTCAATTTTCAAGCTGAAGTAGATGTTGTTTATAGGGGATATTTCCTCCTTCAAAACAATGCTAAGCTGCTATTTACACAGCAACTTTCCTCTTCAGTGGTTGATATTTGTTGCCTCTGTATTAAACTGGAAGTGGAGGTGCACAGAGCTGCCACAACAAAGCATGACAAAAAAACCTTCACCACCCATATCCCCCCCCCCCCCCCCCCCCACCCCCAGCCTTCCCTAATATTTTATTTGTAGTTACTGTTGTAGCACAGCTGCATGGCCTTATTTATCAGTTTATCGTCCTGAAGCCCAGATAAATCTTATCTAAATTAACTAACTGAACCATGCCATGAAGAGTGTGATTCTCTTTCTCTTAATAGTTATCTTGACTCCATTGATTTAACATTGAACCTGTTGTCCCCAGTAGTACTAATAGTGACTGACATACATTCCATCCACACCAAATTTGGTACAGTTTCTACAAAACTTTGGGGCATTGAACCTCAACCAACAAACAGCCGCACTAACTTTCTATATATACTACCAAAAAACCCACCCTAGAGGCAGCTAATTCGGCCCACCTTTGGTGGGCTATAGCCACAAAAGTGTCTGCTTTGAAGAAATATATTGTTAACCTTTAATACAAAAGTGAACATGTGATTAGGTCAAAGCGTGATTTTAGAAGCACTATTTTGACATTTTAGCCTAACACACAAAGAGGAAGAGGTGTGGCCACATGTCACCCACCCCATGTTATTTGCAGAGTCAAGTTGTGTCTGCATGCCAAAGTTTCAGACATGCAGCTCCATTCATTTTTCTGGCAAAAGTACCATTTTTGGCTTTTTTTAACAGAAAGGGGGTGGATCATATAGACATGCTTATGACGTTTCCCTGGTGACACTGATTCTAAATATATATGGGTTTATGGGTCCAACTTCAACTGTTTAAGTGTGAATCGAGGATACTCAGATAGACAGATTATTCGTACTTTATAGTATAGATATACAGTATAATAAATTTTATGACTTGAGGCTAATACTTCATCATAGTACACACAAATAGGCACACTAGAACATCATAAAACTCCTGCCAACTTTCTAACCATCTAGATGTAGCTAAATTTTACTGTATTGCTCATTAATAGAAAGGGGGAAGGGGGGGTGGGGGGAATCTGTGTTTTTCTCTCTCATTTATATATTGGTTGGTTACAGTCTCCTACAAGATGGGCCCATATCTCAAAATGCTCAACATTTACATAATGTCACACTTCAGATTCTGGAAATGTATGGTTTTGAGATATTGAATCCAACAAAAAATATATTGTATATTCCTTTAAACAAAGTTCCCCCCAGTGGCTGTTGGACTATAAGTAACTCCCTTCATGCCAGAATTACCACAAAGCTATTTTACTAACCACACACACTTACACACACTCTCTCTCCTTCACTCCCTTTCCCCCCCCCCCCCCCTCTCTCTCTCTCTCTCTCCCTCTCTCTCTCTATAGCAGGCATATCCAGTATTGCCATTGATATAATATGCCCACATGGAGGTGTGGCCATATATGACGAAGCCTATGTCCAACAGTTTGGCCAAGTACCATCTTTGGTCTTTCTAGCCTGACACTACCAGAAGATTATATGTGGCCAGGTGGGACCCAGTCCATGTCTCTCTCAGGGTCATGATGTGTGTTACTGGCAAGTTTTAGATATCAGGTCCAAGGGTTTATACCATGTACCAGTGTGGCATTATAGACTAACTCGCCCACAGGAAAAGGTGTGGCCAAGCGGCCCAAATTTATTTTAACTTTAAAAAAATAATAAAATAAAATAAAATAAAAAAATTAAAAATGAAAAAATTTTTAAAAAAAATTTAAAAAAAATTTTAAAACATAGTTGGTGTAAGATTTGTCTATCATGAAGAGTTAGCTTCATTTGGTTTGGCACTTTGTGGGGTAAAGAGGATAAACATACAATATATATATATATATATATAAATACATACATATCCACATAGCTATGTATGAACCAGGAAGAAGTGGAACCGAGAAGTTTCCAACTGTTAGACTTGCGCCTTAATCACTTGGTCAGTCTATTTAAACATCCCCCACCCCTACAAGGATTTTTCTAGCCAAAGTATCATTTTTGGCTTTTTTCATCACCATGGTCACCATTTCCAGAATTTGTAGCCCATGCTTTAAGTTGGGCTAAAACCTATGATCATGCAAGGCTTCAGAGAAATCTACTCATAGGCTTGGGCAGAACGATTGTACAAACAGATGGACGGACAGACAGACGGACGGACAGACAGACACGGACGGACAGACAGACAAACGAACAGAAGGACAAACAGACAAATGAACAGACCATCTGTCCAACATCTCCTTTTACACACACACACACACACACACACACACACACACACACACACACACACACACACACACACACACACACACACACACACACACACACACACACACACACACACACACACACATCCCAATTTTTAAAATGTCTGTCAGTCAGTCAGTCAGTGAGTCTTGTTGTCCGTCCGTCTGTCTGTAAACTCCTCCAAGACACCAGGACCGATATCCATGAACCTTTGTATGAATGTTTCCTATGGCCTGATTATAGCTGATAAAAATTTGGGTTAGGATTGGCTGCCTACTGTGGCTGCTACAGATATTTCGAAGGGAATTCAGATGATAATCTGGTAAAGGATCATTGATTCCACACACCAAAATCACCAAAAAGAAGCAACCACAAAAAAAACACAACTAAATAGTATTAAACAAGTGGGTGATTCCCTAAGGCAGACATTCAGCAGGACAGTATTTAATTGAATATCCAAACCACACCCACAGCCACACCCACACAGGTGTAATTACACATCCAGTCGTATGGAAACAACACTTGCTCTGCTGGACAAGTGAATCTGACATTTGGTAAGTGCAATACCCTCCTTGGGCATGGCTGCCCAGTTTGCCATAGTAAAAACCACAGGAGCATATTAATGGAGATATGGTCCAGATAAAACTAGTTTACTTGAATGGCCAAACCACACCCTTTAAGAATGTGAGCACTCCTTCAGCCACTTGCTCTTGCTTTGGACCTAATCAGGCTGAAATTTGGCATGTAATCTCATGCAACAGAGTGGCTTTACCCTCCTGTGGGAGTGATTGAGCGTGGCTTGGCCAACAAACATTAGAGTCAGTGTGAATTAAGTGTAAACACCAGCACCAACACAATCCATCCATGTTGCTACCTGCAAATCTTACTTTAGTTCCTCATACAATTTTCCCACTTTGCTGGACCATATGAAGCAACAATGGGAACACTGGTACCTTCATTATTATTATTTTTGGACTATTATGCTTTCAGAAGTGAGCCTCACTGCCAAACAAGTGCTAGCAAACCACATGCTGTGTAAGAGGAAGGAAATACAGTTTCCTCCCTACAAATACCGATCTTGCTTGGCTTGATATCAGGTTAGTTGTAAGGCTTGGAATCCCTGGTTGGTTAGTTGATGCCAGACAAACAGAATCAACCATGCTCTTTCATCCTTTCTTGAAATGAGCACATTATACACCTGATAGGCTTTATATAGAAATAATCTTGATCATGCTTAGAGTAGTGTAGTTATAACACCTTATGATATCAAGACAAACATAACTTGACCCCCCTCCCCCCCCCCCCACCTTAAAAAAAGTACCGTTAACATTGGAATAATTCATTTTCAATTAAACCTTCATTTCCATATGCAGATCAACATCATATCAATTACAAGATTAAATAATGTCAATCAATAGTGATGAAGTCGATGAAGTCTTTGTTGCACTAAAACGAACGTAACTACTTGCTGGTCATCATGGCAACAAATTCTAAACAACAAAAAAGATCAAATTCATCAACTCCACACGATTTAACAATTGGGCATTTACCTTCATAATTGACCTGACCATCACCATCTATGTCAGCCTCTCGGATCATCTCATCCACTTCTTCATCTGTCAGCTTCTCCCCAAGGTTGGTCATGACATGACGCAACTCTGCAGCAGAAATGAAGCCATTCCCATCCTTGTCAAACACCCTGAAAGCTTCCCTGATCTCCTCCTCGCTGTCTGTCTCCTTCATCTTTCTTGCCATCATGGTTAGGAATTCGGGAAAATCAATGGTGCCATTACCATCAGCATCCACCTCATTGATCATGTCTTGAAGCTCTGCTTCAGTGGGATTCTGGCCTAGAGACCGCATAACCGTACCCAACTCCTTCGTGGTGATAGTGCCATCACCGTCCTTATCAAAGAGAGAGAAAGCTTCTTTGAACTCAGCTATTTGTTCCTCGGTCAATTGGTCCGCCTAAGGGGTGGTCATAACAAAAATAAAATAATAAGATAAAGCATTGATTTTTCCAGCGGAGAACTTACCATTACTATAATTCAAGCGAGCGCAAGCACAGCACTAACAACAGCCCCTGAAGAAGAAGAGATGACTCGGAATGAGGTGCGGTTCAGGCGCTAAAACTTTTTCAGTGGTTTTTGCTGCAGACTTCCTGCTATGCAGCAAGAATGCAGACTTTTGATTGGTCCGCGTTCCCCATTCAACCGCGCCCTTTTTATTTTGCTGCAGACTTCCTGCTTGGCAGGAACAGCCACACGTAAAGTGACGTTTGTTATGCATTTCCAATAATAATCAGCAACAGAACTTCAAAATGAATGTTTTGTGTGTGTGGAGGGGGGGGGGGGGGGGGGGGGGGGGTGGGATATTAAACTGTAATATGGAACTATGGGTATTTCAATGCCAATATATCAGAAGTGAGTAACTTAAACATTCAGCTATTCAGCCACCTGGTCAGAGGAAGAAAAAATCATGCTGAACAAAAAGAAGAAAAGGAAAGGGTTGGCTGCATTATTTATGATGGATGGCAATATTATCACGCTTTCTTTCTAGCACTTGCTTGTATCCTAAACATTAAACTTCATTGTAGCATTCTTTCAATTAGTGAAGTCATTTCAGATAAATCGAGCTTCAGCACTGTTGGACCAGTACTTTTTCTACAATGAATTGATCATCAACATAGAGCTGCCCTATTCATATGGTGAAGGCTTGGAGCTCCTTTGAACAATAAATGTCTTTCCTTTTGTATATTTATTATTTTATTATATATTTACACTAGCAAACTACTCCTTCCTACAGGAGACAACAGAGATGTTGAGAGAGTCACTTTAGGCCTCCAAGTCAAACCTGTCCTTTGAGCTTGAGAGAGGTCAGAACAAAAGAAGTAAAGGAAAAGTGGAGAAAAGGATTGGGCACAATTTTTTCTCACCTCACTTAGACTTTGATTGTGTTTACATCTTGTGGTTCATAGTAATCAATGACTTGGTAGTTACCTATGCATGAAAGTGAGCTACCAGTAACTACTCACCCAAGAAAATTTTAAAGAAAAAAAACTGTCCTTCAGAGTTTTTCTTGATCTTTACCAAGCACCATCAAAAACCCTCACTAAAACCATCCTCAGTGAACCCCATCAATACCTTTAAAAAAAATTGAGCCTTGTATTACTAAGCGTCTGAGAGGAGATAAACAAAGCCTCTAGTATATATATACTAGCATATATACTCTGGCTTTGCTGAGCCAATGTCAACATTAAACAAGAAGCCACTAAAAACACCATTTCTAACCTTCAATTTCATTCAAGCCACTTAAAAGTAGGGACTAAATCAACATTCCTTGTTGATATTTATTTAAAAGGCTGTAACATTAACATCCTCCTGCTCCATGAAGGTGAAACTAACCTTGAAAGTCATCTTCCAAAATGTTAAAGAAGATTTGCTCATCAAGTGGTTGGATAATTTTTTCTTGACTTGACTTGGCTTGATTTGATTTCATTATTCTTTAAATTTAATTTTATTACTATTATTATTGTTTTCATTGTTGTAACAGTATTTTTTTTTTTTTTTTTTTTTTGCATTCTCAAAAGATCCTATGAGTTTCTGGTAAAAGTATGATCATTTTTGAAAACCCTCACTCCACCTTCCCCCTTCAAAAATAAAGCAAAATACAAAATAGGCAATAAAATTAACAAAAAAATAAATGATTAAAATTTTGGAACATTTTTAATCGACATTTTTATTTGCTGCAGCTGTTCTCTCCTTTCTAGTGTGTGTGTGCATGTGTGGGGAGGGGGGGTTGAATGGAGAGGGGGTAGAGAGAACAGTACAGAGGTTTCAATTGTGGAGAAGGGCATTCTGAAGTGTGAGATTTATCATTATATAGTTGTGCACTAGTTGAGCAGTGTTTGCTGAAGGTAGCTATTCAAGACCGGTGATGAATAATTTTTATAATATTAATTAAAAGATAGTGTCTTGGAGCAGGAAAATAATTGTTTTGAACACTTAAGATGAGGTTAAAGTTGTGATGAGATTTACAACTTTAGGGTTTCTATGCAGTAGAAGTATTAAGTTGTGACCACAGGGTTTCCATAAAGTAAAAGTACAAACCACTTAGTTGTAACAACAAATGTTGATATTTCCAAACAATAACAATTTTAGTTAAAAATCCATTCTTAGCAATACTTGTGAATGTATGCCACCCCACCACTCCAAGTGTTCCTAGACCTGTGTGCCACATGTAAATGTATTAAACTTTGCTTAAAGCTAGTGATCTCGTTATTTGTTGTTTAATATTTTTATCAATTCTTTCTTTTCAATTAAATAGAATCTTCCTCAAATTTTGAGGTGAAAATGTGTTAAATAAAAAGTCGCTATTCCTCATGAGCTGTATTGAAGAAAGGTGGGAAAATCTGCATCAGATAATTAAGGAAACACTTTACTGGAAGTACAGTACAAAAAAAGTTCCGATATTTGGTAGTGCCTTAAGTTTCATAATGAGAGTGATTGAGTTCACCGATAGTCAATCCCACAGTGTTGAGTTGCTGATGTCAAGAAGGAAGTCTGCAACAGAAGAAAGAATCCTTATTCTGCTGTTTGTATTTATCATGAAATACAATCATCAGAAGGAAGTAATGCGTGTAACTGTTTTTAAATAGCGCAGCTGATCTAGTTTCACAGTGATAGCTAGCTTCTTCTGTAATAGCTCTGTTATTTTTTTGTTGAGCAGCTCACCATGGTAAGTTTTCTTTCAACCTGTAGTGAATTGCAGCATACTTGTTGGGTTTTTTGTGTTTTTGTTTGTTTGTTGTTTTCCCTTATAAACGTTGGTAAAAACTGTAGGATGAACTCAAACTCTCTGAGGAACAAATATCAGAATTCAAAGAAGCTTTCTCTCTCTTTGACAAGGATGGAGATGGCACCATCACTGCAAAAGAGTTGGGCGTAGTCATGAAGTCTCTGGGTCAGCATCCAACTGAAGCAGAACTTATGGACATGATCAATGAAGTGGATACTGATGGGAATGGTACCATTGATTTTCATGAGTTTCTGACCATGATGGCTAGGAAAATGAAGGAGACAGACACAGATGATGAACTAAAAGAAGCATTTCGAGTTTTTGACAAGGATGGAAATGGTTTCATATCTGCTTCTGAACTTCATAATGTTCTTTCCAACCTTGGAGAGGAACTGACAGATGAGGAAGTCCAAGAGATGATCAAAGAGGCTGACACTGATGGGGATGGCCAAGTCAACTACAGTGGTAAGGAGTGTAACTGGGACAGAAATGTCTAGCACAATAGCTGACAAGAGGTGCATTAGGCCAAGGTTGAGGTGAAGTGAATGGTCCATGGCATTTTTCATGTTTGTTTGTACATTACTGTCAAAATGTTTTTATCAAGAACTGTTATATGATTTCATGTTACCTTCTCATTCATAGAATTTGTCACTATGATGACCAGAAGTTAATGTAACATTCTGTACTGTCGTCATTCTTTGACTCTTGGACACCTAGTGTACGTTTACGTACATGCATTCATGTTTTCAAGTAGAATATTCATAACTTTGAATGTATAATGTACTTTTGTATATGTGTATGTATAATAAGATCATCTTTCATCAATATATATTATTAAAAACTCACATTCCATATATAGAATTTCAAAGAGAATTTTGGTGGGTAACAAGTAGTTGATTAGCACCATATTGTTCAATGATATAGAAATTACTTGTTATCAATACTGAAAGATATATGGTTTTATAAAATATAAATCATATAAATCAATTAGTGACGAGTTATATCATATACCTGCTTTCTTTCATAATCCGAAATACAAGCTCAAACATCCACTTACACTTGATTCCTTGTCCCATAATTTCTCACCCTTTTTCTTCTTCTTTATGTAGTCAACCTTCAAAAACTTTGATAGTCCGTGATATACAAACAATAGAAAATTACACCTTGACTATAATTCAATTATTTTTTTCAAGCAATAGATGTTCATGAGCACTACCAATGAAAGGAAGCCATACAGGATCTGGTACAGATAGTGTAATGCCATAATGTTGGATCTCAAGACCTTCGAAGCTAAACTGGTAGCAGAGAACATGGACCGGATGCAACACAGCAAGATAGAGGGTGCTGGCTGAAGAGAATATCACTGTTGCTGTAATGGGCTTGGAACAAGAAAAGGAAGCCTACGTTTGTGCAGGGAAGAACTACAAGACTATTGTTATGGACAAGGAAGCCCTGGAGAGAAGCCTAAAGTATTTGAAGGGAAGGAGGATGAAACCCTGTGAGCAAAAACTGCCCATATGATAAATGTGGTATTGGAGTAAGCAAATTAACAGTGGGGCCAGCCTAACATGAGCAATGTTTGAGTGAGATGGCTACTGTGAGTCAGATATCACAACTTTGACCTGGTTCATGGTTTAAATAGCACAGAATCAGGAGTAATGGAAATTGCAGCAGCATCTACCTAAGGAGTTGCACCAGGAATGTCGTGGTATCAGATGCAACAAGAGTATAACCCGTTATGGAAGAAGAGTGACCCGAGATAAAGTTGCTGAGAATGTGGCATTAATTCTTAACACAATGTCTAATCTGCCATAGGCACAGATGAAGGCTTTAGTCATGAATACACAAGCCCTAGCCCCTCCATCTACCAGCAGTGAGCACCTCTGACAACCACACCTTTTAAAAGTCCATTCCAAGCAGCGGAAGCTCTATTAACAGGATAGCCTCAACTTACCTGTTGGCAACATGAAGCCCCATATATATATATATATATATATATATATATATATATATATATATATATATATATATATAGCAGGCTTTCATTCTTTCTCTGTAGCAGTTACAGTGCAGTTAGCTTTAACTCTTCACAATCCTCCACAGTATCCCCAAATGGCCTCCATCTACAGTTGGCTTATTACATCTTACTATGACACTATTAATATGTGGGGGGGGGGGGGGAAATGAAGTATGGTGTATTCTTTCAATGCAAACATTTTCTTCAGTAAAGAAGTTTTAAATAATGTCAGATTATACCAAGTATATATCACTGGTCAATTGATGATGAAATACTAGTGTTATCAGATGACAAGTCAACCAAATATATTTCATCATGAGAGCTACATAGTGAGAGCTACATAGTGGCAGGAATACAGTATAGTATAAATTCCCTCCAAAAATAAGGAAAAAATGAAAAACAGAAAAAGTAATGAACTCTGGCTATATAAGAGGGAGAAAGGTTAGCTTAAAACTGCCCTGTAGACCATACACACTTCATTTGATGTTTAGCAGAGACAGAGAGGTGCTGATTGGAAGGAATTCCCAGAGACTCAATCCGTCCAATCCATTTTTATTATTTATAATGTATCCTATTATTCTATTAAACATCAATTCAATTGGCCCCAATAGTGAACAGTAATTTGTGATCTCTGCCTGTATGTTATAGATCCTATGAGATAGTGTTTTAAAACTGAGATCAGTGACATGCCCATAATAATCATTTTATGCCTACTTTTTCTTATTTTTATTCTTTCTAGGGAGGTTATTGAGGGAGCTATTTCAATTTGCATATGAGGGTGACTGATTGTAGTCAATGTTGCTTCTTTTTTATCTTTTTTTGTTTTGTTTTGTTTTGTTTTTTTTGTTTTTTTTTTTGGATTTTTTTTTTCTGTAACTAAAACAGTGAACCAACCATAACAGAAACTTTGATTCTAGTTTCACTGTGCATGCGAAAATACTAAAAAAATTTTAAAACACTAAAAAAAATTTTTTAATTTTTGTCAACAACAACAAAAAAAGCTTGAAAAATGATGTGATAATGACACATAAATATGACATTATTGTTCCCTAACCTCAATGGGCCAGTCTGATCAAAAAGGAATGATTATTCCCTTTTGATGGCTAACACTTTAGTGATACCAAGGTAAGAGTTGGTTTTGTAATTTTTTTTTCAATTCCCCCCACAAATGTTAGAAGAGCCAGTGAATAAGGGTACGAAATGAATGAACAAACAACAGTGGAAAAAAATGTTTTTAATAATTTTGGTGGATTGAAATGAAAGTAGTGAATGGTCAAGTAAATGACAATTGGAGTGAAACAAATAAAACAGGGTTGACAAAAATGAAGTAGTACATTAATTCTAGTAGTGTGCTTCCTCTACCATAGATACCTAGTGACAACCCTGGGTGTTTCTAATCTAAAACTGCGAGATAAAATCAATCTCTGCGCAGCCAGACCCTTTACTAACCCCTACAACATTCGGTGAAAGATATGGCTAGTGAGACTTATGAAAATAAGAGTGTCCCATAATGAGGAAGGGTCATCAAAAACGTTTGGCATGCGCAGAAACACTTTTCTTCCTCTCACCACGTGAAACAGAAACGGTAGATCTGTCTGTACCCTGCGTAAAAGTAAGTGATTTAGTAGATGCTGATATTTTCTAGGTTCCCTGAGTTACGGTCTCGTTATTTGTCTGGTCTCGTTATTTGTCTGGTCGTTTAGTCAACCCTTGGTCCCCTGCAGCATGCAGATCTTCGTGAAGACTCTCACGGGTAAAACAATCACCCTTGAGGTAAGTTTCAGTGGGGAGATAACCACTCTATATTCTGCTCACATTAGGCATTTCTACATTGCACTAGTTAATACTTTGCTTGATTTTTTTTTTTTTTTTTTTCCACTTGGTGGGCTTAGGTTAGAAGGTAGGTAATCTTGCAGAAAAAAGGAAATGGGGGGAGGGGGGGGGTGGTGGGGACTTGGTGATCTTGAGTTTACTGTTCCCTAGCTATCCCTGTGAGTCAGGCACTGGTGAACACCCACACCCAATTATGTGCTAACTGAACACACCCTAGTCTTGCCTCTTTGGGTGGGCTAGAGCCATGTTTGAGTAATATTTCTTTAAATAAGAGCACCTGGCCCTAGGGGTGCGTGAAAAGTATACTAGCCCATGCTTATTGGGTGCACAGCTAGGGACCGGTAAACTAGAGTATCACCAGGTTCTTTTCTTTTTAATTTGGCTTGATGCAGTTTGGAAAGGGGTTGATCAGGGTTGATGATCAAGGTTGATGATCAAGGTAGCTGAACTGAAAGATTTCTTAATCAAATAAAAAATTTAAAAAAAGAACAACCCTGGGGTCATTTTATCACCTTAGCAATTTGATTACCTCAATTGTACTGCCTTGGTCTTATGTATGCAATGACACAACATCTTTACTGGCAAAATTATAAATGAAATATTTATCTAGAAGATTCCTTTGCCCATCCAGGGTATAGTGTGTCACAGTGTTGATGGATGATGGTTGTGATCGTGCAGGTGGAAGCGAGCGATGTCATTGAAAATGTCAAAACGAAAATCCAAGACAAGGAAGGTAAAGTGTGCACAACCACTAAGGTTTTGCTAAATCAATTAATTTTTTTTTTCCACATTTTGCAGGTATCCCGCCTGATCAACAAAGATTAATCTTTGCTGGGAAACAGCTTGAAGACGGCCGCACACTTTCTGACTACAACATCCAGAAGGAGTCCACCCTTCACTTGGTACTGCGTCTTCGTGGAGGAGGAAAGAAGCGAAAGAAGAAGAATTACACCACCCCGAAGAAAATTAAGCACAAAAAGAAAAAAGTGAAATTGGCTGTGCTGAAGTTCTACAAGGTTGATGATGTCGGCAAGATCCAGCGACTGAGAAGGGAATGTCCTGGCACTGAGTGTGGGGCTGGTATCTTCATGGCTGCTCATTTTGACAGACAGTATTGTGGCAAATGTGGACTCACCTATGTGTACAAGAAAGAAGATGAATAGACAACTTATATGCATGGTGGTTCTTTTTTGCTATATAAAACATTACATACAATCTTATATGATATGCTAGATTCCTTGTTTCACTGGAAACTTTCGAAACATGATCGGTGCTCTGTTTGGTAAAGGGTTTGATGTTTTTGGGAGAACAAATTATTTAAATCGTTGCAGTACTAGATATAGTTATTCAAACATTTACGGGAGCAAATCAAATAAACGAAAGTTGTTCACAGGTGTGCCAAGGAATGTTTAGAGGTTGAGAATTCCTCTGTTTTTGGATCAATAATCTCACTACATAGTTTTCCACTATTTTTCTTCCACTATTTTTAAAAGCGTAGTGGATGGATGATCAACCAGGTGAGATATACATGTTATATACCCAATCAGCAGATTCCCCCCTGGTGTTATGTGCACTAATTTGTACTGGATGAAGACCACTTTTTTCCCTCTCCTTTCAGGCTTCTATTTTTGCACCCACAGACATTCTGAAAAATAAAGTACAAGCAATTGTAGGATGGAATCCCACAAGCTGCATTTTATATTCCTACCTGTACTGCTACAGAGGGTTCATGTTTAGTTTTGCTGACCTAATTTAGAAGATTTTTGGAGTGACTGAGTGTGTTACATAGCATCTGTGGGTTAAGTTACCACTCAAAGGATTACAATAACTTGCTAAGGGGCTAGGGCTAATTACTGTTATTTGCACTTCAATTACTTAATTCTAATTGAAATGTGAAGTGGACAAACAGAATAGGTACATTGCACATATCAAGTGGAGAGGGGGGACAAACAAGCTTTTGAATGCAGCTCATAATGATCTATTCCTGCAGTGCAAAGGTCTTCTGTTATGCAAGTTGAATGAAATAAATACCACAAATAATTGCTAGCTAGAAGCCCAGGTCCCAGGTCATAGTCCGCTTGACTTGAAATTTCTTGAAGCAGATGATCTTGTCACCTTCCTTGAAGTCGAAGTCCTTCACACACTTGAGGCCTACCTCAGCACCTTTGCGTGCCACTTCCACGTCTTGCTTGTCTGTCCGCATTCCACTCGCCTCACCCTCGTGCATCACCTGTGGGGGCGTGGCAGAGGTGATGAATAATTCATGATATTATTACTCTGTTACCTTTTCAAAACCAACAACAGATTACACTTTCATTCAAATATGTCATGTATTTGTATGTGGAGATACTTTATATCATATTAAAGTACGAGTCAGTTATCTGAACTTGTTGGGATCAGATGGTTCAGATAATTCAAATGAAAGTGTTCTGATAACTGAAGTTGCCCCATGTTCTCTAATTAACACATAATGGTGAATTATCTCTAAATTTTAATTTTCTTTCAATCAATTGCACGTATTTTGAAAGGATTGCAGCTAGCCTTATTTCTAATAATGCCATGGACTTGATCTTCCCAAGTTAACTCAGTAGTATGCTAGCTAATGTTCTTCATTTGTCTTTGAATCACCTTAATGCACTCATATAATAAAACTCTGTTCTGACATGATTTCATTTTGTGGGTGTAGTTTCAAGTCAATGTTTGCTTAAATTACCTGTTCAGATAACTGAGTTCCTGCTGCATCCAGTAATGGTTCAGTGGGGGAGTAAAAATTTCGGGGAGAATATCTTTGCCCGTAAAACTCAAGCCCTTATATTTAGACAAAGGAATTTTGGCATGCATACACAACTTGACTCTGTGATTAAGATGAGCCTGAGTCCCACCAGGCCACACATCAACTTATGGGCGTGTCCATGTGTGAATCTGTTTATTTGACATGTGGCTTTCATTATTTACTGGATAAATATTGCAAGCAAAGCTGCAATAGGCCTCTGGCTATTAAAGTGGTGATATTCAATAGGTCCCCATACACCATTTTTCTTACTCTAATAAAGTGCACACCTTCAAGCTATCCTACTTAGATATTGACTTCTATAATAAAAAAAATAAAAAAATAAAAAAATAAAAAAAAATTCAAGTAGGTCTAATGTCCATGACATATCCTGAACTGGCCTCCCTAGCCAGGACCAGGTCATCACCAGTGAAGCTTTCAGTACCATAGCCAACACACTGACATGGCTTGAACATCAAGACATTTGGGCTCCATATGCAGCTGCCATTCCTGCCCAACTCGATAAAATCGATGCCTTACAAAAATCTTCCCATATGAAAAGGAGGGAAGGCAGGGGGGGAAGGGGGAACAAACACCTAATACAACATTGTAATGACAATGAGTTTTGGGAAAATTTAAAAAAAAGCAGCTGTACTGTCAGTACAATGGAAGTGTATGTGGTCACATCAATGGGGTCAACAAAAGGGGAGATTAAGCCACCTATTGGACCATGGGGTTGGACACACGGTAATTTTTAACCTCAAGATCAAATTTTAGCCTTGTTTTTACTTAGTTCATTGATGACATAATAGCTCTGCATAACATGTCCACCTGCATAACATGTCCACCTGGTTTTTACGTAGTATCCTGAAGAGTGCAGAACGAACCATCTTGCCCTCATCCACCACACTGCCTCCAATGGTGGCCGACTTGGAGCCCGTCATCTGGAACACTTTAATGACATGAGCCAGCCCTAACTCCTCCTCCTCCTCCCTGGAACCCAATGTTGGCTCCAGCTCCTCCTGCACAAGTGCATGCATCCATAGTGACATGTCACATGACATGCATACAGATGATTTTGATGTATACATAACCTCATACTAAAAGAATGACTAGGGGATTCTGATAGAAAAAAAATTTTTTTTTCTCATTCTATGTATCTATTCTAGCAAAACAAAATTTGAAGGCATTTGATTTTGTTCCAATGAATCAAATTCTTGTTTACTAATTACTTCTGATACATTTTTTTCCTATTAAAAAAAAAACAAAAAAAAAACGTTTCAAAAGTTCCTCTATGTATCTAAAGATACTAGATACACAGAGGAACAATTTAAGATGTATATTTAGTATTTTGAAAGCATTTATACCTGTGGCATGTTTGTCTGGGAACAATTGGAATGGGGGGGGGGTGGTTTGGTGACATCAACATACTTATGTCAAAAAAGATTGTTAATAAATTATTTATTGTATGGTGACATCAAAGTTGGTTGTTACAACTAGGTATTTTTCACTGTATAGAACCCTGAAGTTGTAAACCTTCGAACATTTACCTCATCTAAGTGTTGTAAATTATTTAGCCTGGTCTTAAACACTATGTTTTAATAAATATTATAGCAACTATTTGCCACAGGTCTAGTGTGGAACTGCTCCTGTTCATGCTCTGACAACCTGCCTCCTGGGTGAAGCAGCTGTGACTGTTCTGCCTGTGGTGTGTAATTGTGGTTGTTATAAGTGAAGGATCCTTGATTTTCTGTAGTTAGATTTAAGTGTCCATAAATATAAACAAGAAGGCATCCGAAAATGGAATCCCACAAAGTGCAGTTGTTTTTTCTCTGTCTCTTATTCTATGCCTGTGTTATGAGTGAGTCTAACTTGACCTTTGGTAGTCATGGGGCACCTGGTTCACAGTTTTACTGACCTTATTCAGGATATTTTTAGAGTGACTGAGTGTTTACATAGTGTGGTTTGTAGGGTTAGTGCTACACACAAAACACAGTTTAGTGGTTACTCTTGTCTCAGGCACAAAAGTGCTGAGCATGCAATTTCCAGAATGGATAGAATGAAAAATATAAGAGGAGAACTAACCAACTTGACCGCCAAATTTTGACCTGCACACACCACACACACACACACACACCACACACACACACACACACACACACACACACACACACACACACACACACACACACACACACACACACACACACGCACACACATGCAGACACAGACACACACACACACACACACACACACACACACACACACACACACACACACACACACACACACACACACACATGCAGACACACACACACACACACACACACACACACACACACACACACACACACACACACACACACACACACACACATGCAGACACAGACAGACAGACACAGACACACACACACACACACACACATGCAGACACATACACAGACAGACACACACACACACACACACACACACACACACACACACACACACACACACACACACACACACACACACACACACACACACACACACACACACACACACACACACACATGCAGACACATACACAGACAGACACAGACACACACACACACACACACATGCAGACACATACACAGACAGACACAGACACACACACACACACACACACATGCAGACACACACACAGACAGACACACACACACACACACACACACACACACACACACACACACACACACACACACACACACACACACACACACACACACACACACACACACACACACACACACACACACACACACACACACACACACACACACACACACACACACACACACACACACACACACACACACACACACACACACACACACACACACACACACACACACACACACACACACACAGAAGCTGCTAGTTTAGTCAGCTCATTGTGTAATTGAGTGCTCTTGGAAGCTGTAAACCAATTATGAATTGAGCTGAGCTGATAATATACTTGGGATCTAGAGCACCCATAAAACAGTGGGTGTGGTTTAGGGGAGTGCTTTAATCTTGTAAGAAAATGTGTATATATATGTGGTTTGAACAAAACTAATGAACTCCATAGAATGTTTTTCGTGTGCATGTGCATGCATGTGTGTGCACATGTGTGTGTGTGTTGGTGTGTGTGTTGGTGTGTGTGTTGGTGTGTGTGACCATCACCCACTTCCCCAGTCATGAACACAATCAGAACAAACCTGATGTTCCTTTCCTTGACTGACCCGACCACTAAGTACAATTACTGCCAATATTGGTTTGTTAATAGGCCAGAAACCCTCCCATCCCATCAACCCAAGATACATTGATACATATATGAGATGCTCTCTCTCTCTCTCCACCAAAGATGGCTAGTATGGACTTCATACATACAAATGTTGATACAAGGTGAACCGCTTTTTCGTGTATCGCTATTATAAAAACAAGTGTGTGTCCGCCTGTTTGTTGCCTTGGCAACTAAAGGTCACAGAGAAGTTCTGAGTACATATTGAAATTGATGTCACACAATTATCACTAATTAGGCTCAATTCAGTGGAGGCCTATTGAAATGGATTAGGTCATGTAGCAGTGCTTTGGCGCACCACAAGATATGATCTCAGCAAGAAACAGATAGTAAAGCTGGGTTTTGTATGTTGCACGCCCACTATCTCTACTGTTCAATTGTCTAGCATTAGGAAAGCTGCAAAATAGTAAACAAAAAATATTAATTTCAAATTTAATCAAAATCAACTTTGTAAAATTAATTTTGCAATCAAAATCACCGAATATTTAAAACCATTCAATTATGCAATCAATTAATTTTGTCATTAACAGCTATTTATTCCTGTAACACATGTCTTGTGAACCAGTTGCTGTACGTGCCTGAGCTCATGTGTGGATGGTTCTCACCTTCAAAAGGTCAAGGAGCTTGTAAATGACCTTGTGGGAGAGTATAGTAACTCCTTTATTCTTGGCCAGGACCAAGAGGTTGCGTGGGCATGGCACACCGAATGCCAGTACAGTCCCTGGGGGCAAACAACAATGGCATAGGTCATATCATGATGTGCTCAATACCATTATCCATAGAAATGCTCAAGACATACATATGCATGGCATACCCAATACATACTCATGTGGTGGGTAACTACACCCACAGTCTCACACTGCAGTGCATGTAGATTACTAGCCACACCCACTTTCGTATACCCTGATGTGTTGCTAATTCATGTATCCACTAAAGTTGTCCACCGGCTTCCTTCCCTGGCATAAAAATGATTCCTTGATTATAGCTTCTTCTAGTTTGCCTACTCAGCAACTAGCATGAAGCATACACAGCAGTTCTGGATTTTAGAGTGTCATTACTTCACTCCTGATGTATCCATGGCAACAGGTAGAAACAAGATGCAGATATGCAGGCTACAGGGAGTTATTGGCAACAGCAACACATTCTACAAGTTTACATCGCTATATTTGAAGCCACGGAGATATAAACACCTCAATGATAGCACAGCCACTTGGGCCTGGTTCCCTACAAGTGTGAGCATCATGTGATCCCGGTGTATGAACAGTGAAAACTGAAATACAGGGCAAGGTCGTGTCAATTAAATATTATGTTTTCCCTCTAAATAGTGCCCTCCTCGCATATCTCTGGTCCCTACAACCAATTGTGGTCCAATAATCATTAAAAAAAAATGCAAACAATGAATTTCACATGCAGCAACATCAACACTACTGCCGCTGCTGCTATTACTACTACTACATTGCCCTACCTTTAGTGGCTATAGCCATTTCTATGTCTCCATCTGAGATGGGCCCCACACCAGAGTGGACCACTTTCAGGGAGAGTTCCTGGGGTTGGCGGGAGATGAGCAGGGACACCAAAGCCTCTACAGAACCTGACACATCTCCCTTCACCACCAGAGGCGCACAGGGCACTTCCCCCTCTTCCCCCTCCCCCTGCTCCTTGCGACGGCCCGAAGACTGTGGCACGTGAGCATAGATTCCTGACTCAGTGAGCGCAGAGAAGTCTTGACAAGAGAGCTTAGCCTCTTGCTCTGACTTGGCCTGAAGAATAGCAGAGAAATGAAATGAAATGTAATGTTAACTTCCATAAATGCTTATAGAACAACACACACATGCACACGCACACACACACTCACGCTCGGTCGCATGCACGCATGCATACACACACAACATATGGCACAATGTGATTCATGAGTTAAGCCAAGCTTGAAGCATATTATGCACTTGTCCACAAGCCCACACGGCTATCAATACAAGACATGTGGTTGTGGTACCTGTAGCGGTGTATATGCTGTTTGTGGTCGGAACCAGAGGTCACAGGTCAGCTCCAAGAACAGGAGTAGAACCAGCAAGTGGTTAATCCACTAGACCTCAACCTCTTGCCCACAATAATATGATCAGGCCAGATGAATGAAACAGGCATTTTTCTTCACTCACTGTCATAAATTTGATCACCAAGCGAAGTTTTTATTCTCCCCCCCCCCCCCTCAATCCTCCCCCCCCTCACTCCTCCCTCCCCCTCACTCCTCCCCCCTCACTCCTCCCTCCCCCTCACTCCTCCCCTCCTTCACTCCTCCCCTCACTCCTCCCCCCTCACTCCTCCCTCCCCCTCACTCCTCCCCTCCCCCCTCACTCCTCCCATATTTCCCACTTTCATACATTCACCTCCATCTACAGTGATGGGGAGCTGGTGAAGTGTCTCTCTCTGCATCAGTTGGAAGAAGGTAGGGAACTCACAAGTGGAAATGAGACAGAGTGAATGAGAGAGAGAAATATCCGAGTCCCTCAGGGCATATTATATTTGTATTTTCTTTTTAAAGTTCCCAGTAAATTTAATTTTCACTTGGTAAAAGATCTCAGCCTCAGGGATCTGTGCTCACAAATAAATATACTTCTTTTTAATCTTCACATAGTAAGAAGCTGCAGCCTCCTCCTACATAAGGAGTTAAATACATTATCAGTGCATTTATAGTTTAGTTTAATGGCTTGATATCTACACACACACACATCAGTCAACACTATAGCAACAGCATTGACCACACCATAGTTGGCATGGCAACTATATGTAGCCACACCTTCTACAGACCTGCAGACATAAGTCCCCAGCGGTGGGCATCTGTTTCCATCCAGTGGTGAGCACGGGCATGGAGAGAGAGGCTGACTCCACCTTACAGCCGCCGGCATCCTGCAGCATCCGCACCTTACACCAGCTGCCTCCTGCCACCAGCACGTCCCCCGCATGCAGAGTGCCATGATGAATCAGCACAGTGGCTGTCTGACTGTGTGCACATGTGTGTTGGTGGAGGGGGCGTGGCAGGGAGAGAGAGAAGGGGGAAGAAAGTGGGAATGAGAAGGAAAAAGAAAAAATCTTACCAATGAAACGAGACACTACAATATATACACATGTATAAAATATACATGTATGAATTTAAACAAAAGAAAGATAATAGTTAAGGACAAAAAAGGCACTTGCAAGCTGTGACGTATCTGATATCCTACAAAGATAATAATTATTGAATGCGCAAGGAACTGTATTACCATGGAATGTGGTCCAGGATAAGGGATGACATGGAATAGAGTTTTAGGGGAAAGGAAGAAGAAAAGACAAATGCAAATATATGGGAAAAGCTTAAAAACTTGATTTTAATAACTCCCCCCCCCCCCCCCCTTGCCACCCCATACACACACACCATAGCAAATAAATTACAGTAAATGCAAAGAAGATGACACAAGAGGATACTGTAGAACTCCATGTGGACTTGGATCACTATGCACCATCACTATGCACCATCACTATGCACCATCACTATGCACCATCACTATGCACCATCACTATGCACCATCACTATGCACCATCACTATGCACCATCCTATGCACCATCACTATGCACCATCACTATGCACCACCCACTCCTAGTATCACCATTTTCATAACACTAACTTCAAAAGTATCACATCTTGTGACATGGAAATGTGGAAATGCAAAAACAAAAGGGGAAATTCCATGTTGCTTCTTTTATTTGTTGCTGACATGTTGTACATTTTCATTTTTGACTCCCTGGGATAAAGTAAGGGTTAGGGTAGCTATGGCACCACACAGGATGTTGACGGGAAGCTTTCACATCCTGGAAGAATGGTACAGGAAGGGAAAGGGGAAAGGGTACTATGAGGAAGTGGGAGGGGCTGAACCCTTGGGGTCTATATAATGTACACGACGGGAGAGAGATGTCTGCACACACTCGGCACCTACAGGGTCACAGCACTAACCCCAGTCCCTTGTCCACTCTGGTCTCTATGACGACACCCTGGACAGGTCCACTAGGATCCCCTTTGATCTCACAGACCTCAGCCAGGAGCAAGATGGCCTCCTCCAGCAGGTCCAGGCCATCCTTCTTCAGAGCAGACACCTCTACTCCAAGGATCTCCCCACCATAATCCTCTAGGTGGACATGCTCCTTCAGCAGCTCCTGCTTCACACGTTGCTGAAGGAATAGGGAGGATGGAAGAGGAGCCATTAAGAGTGTGGGGACATGAGGTAGAGGAGAAATACAGCAGGAAGATAAGAAAGTGCACCAGTGAGGGTGCAAAGTTTACAGGGGAGGGTGCAAAGTTTACAGGGGAGGGTGCAAAGTTTATACGTGAGGGTGCAAAGTGCACGGGTAAGGGTGCAAAGTACACAGGTGAGGGTGTAAATTGCACACAGCATAGTGTAAGTGGGGTGTATTTTATTATGAGACTGATTACCATAAATGGTGTGAGAGAGGACAAGGGAGAGAGAGAGAGAAGAAAAAGGTACATGATGATTTACAAAAGAGTGAGAACTGTAGAGGAGACTGCAGAGAGAAAGGAATCAAGTGTAGCAATGGCCCCCATCAACTCCACATTATGGAATGTTGATGAACTGTTCTTACAATGTCTTTCTTATGCTTGTCACATTTGTTGATGGCCACCATCATAGGAACTGCATTGACAATCACGCGCACACACACCCACCCACCCAGACAGACAGACAGACAGACAGACAGACAGACAGACAGACAGACAGACAGACAGACAGACAGACAGACAGACAGACAGACAGACAGACAGACAGACAGACAGACAGGTTAAAAACCAACAAAAAGTAATTACACAAAAAGATTACATAGTCTGGTTTTCATGTCTCCAATCACTCTCACTATAACTCAGACAAATCTTCCCACTTGAACTGGTTTGAACCCATTACAGGAACAAATCACATGCTCACTCAGATGATAGTCATGTGATGATTTTGGCCCTGCCTACAACTATGTGTGCATGTAAGAGCATGAATACACTTATGCACCATCGGCGTTCTTGATCATCTTGATGGACTCCATGGTTTGGTCCTTCACTCCGTCATCAGCTGCCACCACCAACACGACAATGTCTGTGGCTTGGGCCCCACGGGCACGCATGTTGGAGAATGCTGCGTGCCCAGGTGTGTCAAGGAAGGTCAGCTTAGCCCCTGAACTAAGGCAGACTAGAGGACGGAGGATGGAGGAGGGTAGAGAGGGTGAAGGGAGGAGGGAGAAGGAAGGGAGGGAGGAGGGGAGGGGAAAGATGTTTGAGCTTTGAGGGAACAGAGAGAAGAGCAAGAGAGACAGCCATAACAAGGATGGAGGGGAAGAGGTATGCACTCTGATATTTGGACAATTCATGCATGCCCCCATTCACTCCTTTATCCATGGATGACACAGCTCTTCTATACCCCCCCCCCCCCCCTCTTCCCTCTCACCCTTACCAGAAAAGGCTCCTATGTGCTGAGTGATGCCCCCAGCCTCTGATTCGGCCACTGAAGTTTGCCTGAGGCTATCCAGAAGAGTGGTCTTCCCGTGATCCACATGACCCATCACAGCGACCACAGGTGGGCGTGGTACTAAGGAGGCCTTGCTTCTTTGGATGGGAGACAAAATATTGATGTAGTCGGGTTTATGCCCCAACCAGCGAACCAGCTTCCCACTATTAGCGATGGACACACCTGCAGGGATGCAGAGTGGTTTATACGAGCATCACAGGCCACACCCCTCTTCCCTTTATGAAGGAAATGGTCTTCCAGTCAATATGCACCTATAATGCTACAAGGGGAAGAAGGAAAACAAGTACGCCCCCTCCTTCCTTCCTCCATGTCCTAACCACTCTCTCCCATCTTCCACCCTCCCCTCCCCCCCCCCCCCCCACACACACACAAGACACCATTGTTGTGATGCTAACAATGCACTCTTACTGAATGAATTAGCACACTGAAAATAAAATTAATAAACAAACAAACAAACACGCACCAGATTTCCCTTGCTTCAATTTGAGAGTTCGTAGTTGATTCTGGATGAAGTCTGCACAGAACAGAAATAGAGGCATAAACCATATCAATGTCCAGTGCATACGCACAAGCACAGCTGCCAGTACCTATGTCTGTGCCTGTCTTCTCCGCGAGCTCACGGACTGCCATGTTGTCCGTAATCTCAATGGATTGCAGCTTCTCCTAATGGGAATGCATGTCTATCATGTAGGTTCAAAGTGCAAATAAGGGAAAAACAAGACTAGTTGTAGAAATGAAGAGCAGAAAGATATTCAATTATTTTCACTCCTGTGAGTGGAAACAGTGGGTGGCAGAGGGTAGCAACAGAGGGTAGCAACAGAGGGTAGCAACAGAGGGTAGCAACAGAGGGTAGCAACAGAGGGTAGCAACAGAGGGTAGCAACAGAGGGTAGCAACAGAGGGTGGCAACAGAGGGTGGCAACAGAGGGTGGCAACAGAGGGTGGCAACAAAGGGTAGCAACAGAGGGTAGCAACAGAGGGTAGCAACAGAGGGTAGCAACAGAGGGTAGCAACAGAGGGTGGCAACAGAGGGTGGCAACAGAGGGTGGCAACAGAGGGTGGCAACAGAGGGTGACAACAGTGAGCACCAAAGGAAGGTGGCTACAGAGGGTGGCGACAGAAGGTGGCGACAGAGGGTGGCAACAGAAGGTGACAACAGAAGTTGGCCACCAAAAGAGTGTGGCAACAGTGGCCACCAACAGAGGGTGGCAACAGTGGGCACCATCAGAGGGTGTTATCACAGATGCAGGGGTGGCACTTGGATAAGAGTGAAATACAGCCACCACTCATTGTGCTGGAAATAATCACCAAAACAAGCATTCATAAAAGGAAGGCCTTAGTCCTGCACCCATGACAACTCCCACACAGGCTGGGTCAGGAAGCTGGCTGGGCAGGTTCGGCCCTACCAGTATTATTGGACTGCCTGCTTAATTACTCTACACTGGAAACTGAACCATCCATTGTAGACCACACTGAACATGCTTGAGTCATACATGACCACCAATCATGACTCAGCTGAATGCTTACCAACTTGTTGTTCTTACAGCTGCTCTAGTAGTGTTGACAATGAGATAATTTATGTAGGTGTGGTTGTTCCACAGAGACACACCCATTCACCTTACTTGCCAATTAAGCAGCCATCACCCAAATTTCACTAATTCTCCCCATTTTGATAATATTGTTTGTTATTTAAACACACTAACATTTCCTAAAGTGCTTCTAAAGCTATACACAGTACTAATCACAATTGCAAGAATGCCTTTAGATTCGTATGCTCATTTGTGGTTATAAAAATTCATTCACTCAAAGTAATTAGATAGTACAGTGTGCTTCTTATTGGTCTGAGAATGAAGTTTTCCACAGCATGGTACCACTCTATGTCATCATAACTATACTGGATGGAACTGACAGAAGTGGGAACTGCTCCGTAGTTAACCTGAATGTGTTGCCTGGTGAATATTGTTGTTGTTCTCTTTCCTGATTATATATTTAGGCCATACTTCTGTGGCATATTTAGGAAAGGACTAATATTCAACACAGTTCATATCTTGGAAGGTCTGATTTTATATTGACTTATGGAAGGACTTATATTGTCATACACTCCATGACTTAGTTAAACCCTCTCTTCTCTTCATTTCTAAAGGAATTTGAAGTTATGAATATATGAATGATTTGATTGAAATGGGATAGACCATGACTATGGTATACTTGTATCTACGGACCCTCAAGTGCAAAGATAATTTCATACCTCTGATTGTTCCAGCGACTGCTCGCAATCCCTGGAACAAGCCACGCACGCACGCGCATGCACGCACGCACACACACACACTCCTTGAACACCCACTAACACTTAGTGTTATTTTCCTAATTTTAAAGGATGTTGGCAAATGTGATCATGAGATTTGTAGTCTTTGGGGTTCTACCTGATATGTGATAACACAGCACCAATATTCCAGAGTTACCAACTCAATTAATACAAGAACAAATTTAAATGTACTAGATAAGTTGGAATGGTGTGACTATGTGCCACCACAGTGAAATATAAGGGCAGCTGTGGTTCAGAATAGTCACCAATCCAGTTACCTGCAGCATCAAACACTCTTTGTCTCTCTTACTCTATTGTGGGTGAGTTGGAAAAAAATTTGTATTATTTAGGACCCATGGCAATACACCAACCATATTATTTAAATTTTGGACCAATTTGTTACATGAATAATTGTTGTTTGTAAGAGTATGTACATGGCTGACATGAAGATGAGGAGAAGAGAGGCAATCAAGAGTCACCAACACTTCTCTGCAAGATGGTGGGTCTTTCTAGGGAGGCCTTGTATCTCATGAAACTATCTTTGCACAACATGCAGAGAGACAGACCGATCATCAGACCCACAGCAAGTGAAGAGACAAGTGTGCACAGACAATTGAGACATCTAGTGACAACGATGAACAATGGCACTAGTCTCTGTGAATAGCACTCACTCAATAAGCTCAACACAAGTAAATCTAATAGGAAAAAACCAGTGCTTGGGGATTCTGAAAATGAATTGCTACAAAATGAATTGAATTTGTTGCCCCAATTAAGTTGGTATACTTAATTGAAGACAAAGATGATGATAAACCTGAACAAAGATGATGATAAACCTGAACAAAGACGATGATAAACCTGAACAAAGATGATGATAAACCTGAACAAAGATGATAATAAACCTGAACAAAGATGATGATAAACCTGAACAAAGATGATGATAAACCTGAACAAAGATGATGATAAACCTGAACAAAGATGATGATAAACCTGAACAAAGATGATGATAAACCTGAACAAAGATGATGATAAACCTGAACAAAGATGATGATAAACCTGAACAAAGATGATGATAAACCTGAACAAAGATGATAATAAACCTGAACAAAGATGATGATAAACCTGAACAAAGATGATGATAAACCTGAACAAAGATGATGATAAACCTGAACAAAGATGATGATAAACCTGAACAAAGATGATGATAAACCTGAACAAAGATGATGATAAACCTGAACAAAGATGATGATAAACCTGAACAAAGATGATGATAAACCTGAACAAAGATGATGATAAACCTGAACAAAGATGATGATAAACCTGAACAAAGATGATGATAAACCTGAACAAAGATGATGATAAACCTGAACAAAGATGATGATAAACCTGAACAAAGATGATGATAAACCTGAACAAAGATGATGATAAACCTGAACAAAGATGATGATAAACCTGAACAAAGATGATGATAAACCTGAACAAAGATGATGATAAACCTGAACAAAATAAGATTTAGAGAGGTTGTGAGTACGCTTGAGCATGCCCTTCACACCAGATATCAACAGCTGTTCATTTCTCGGTCAATTTGTAAAGATGAACCCTCAAATCATTCCTGAAGAAATAGTGATTATTGAATAACAACATAGTCTAATTTTGTTTACTTTATAAATAGGCAGCCAATTACTTTCATCATTTGTCAAATGGTGGCAGGTGTTAGGGCCACGCCGTCACATGTCAGCCATAGCCTTGGGCAGTCAACATCAGATTGTTAGTTATTTAATTAATCTCCTGAGTAGATTGTTATCTGTTTTGGTTGATATGTTATGTATAGATTAAGTGGTATACAGTATTAGTGGTCTGGTGTCACGTTATGCTCAGGCTGAGCTAGCCCTAGCCTACCCCAGTAGTCCAGGGGTGCATGATAGCCAGTCCTACCAGTGTAGTTAATAGGTCCAAGTTATCTACCCACATTCCTCATCTCAGTTTTTCCCCCATTAATTTTTTTTATTTTGTTTTAATTTAGTTAATTTTTTCCATTAGTGTATTGTTTGGCAAACACACTTTGTTGAGCGATGGGTCGGACTATAAGACAATTAATAGGAAATGACAGGGACAAGGTAAGATGAAATGGGTTAACCAGTAAGTAGACAGAGACAGTTACCATCAAAACATCTCCTATTTTAAAAGCAGATTAAGCATTAATTAGGTGGAAATAGAGAGTTGGCAACCATTTTAGCCAACTAAACAATAATTTTAGGGCACCACCCTTATACTGGCTTAATTTGTATGCCAATATCGGTTGGATATCCACTGCCTTCAAATTATGTGAGTAGATTGAACATTGAATATGCTACTGTATGCAATCATTGAAATGGGCATGGTTACACATGTGGAAGGGGTGGGGTCTTTCAATTAACAAGCAACTATTCGGCTCCATAGTGATGTAGTGTTAAGAAAAATGAAAATGGTAATTCAATTTCATGAATCCCAATGTTATGCTATTGAAACATTCACAGAAAAGAAGCTACAAAACCATCCAAATTCTGCACATTTAATATTTAAATTAATACTCACCTTCTCAGCTAGAGCATGTCCATCTTGAGCTCCACTAAGCACCCCAGCGTATCTCCTCGACAGCCTCAACCTCCCCAGCCAACCAGTCTCCCACACAGCGGGTGCCAAATGGGGCAGAAGGCGGGAAGCGTACTGCCGAAAGTAAAAACAGAGAGAGATTTTGTACAGGGACTTATCGCGCAAATGTTTTTACTGTAATGCAGTTACCATTTCCAGAAGCCTAAGAGTGTATTGCAATCAAGTTTGCATTACTAGCAAATGAATCACACACTGAAAAGCTCCTACTACTAGGTTGCAGGAGTCTTTTTCCCTAGCATATTAACAGTTTTCCAGCTGAGCCAATGAATATCAAGGCGTTGGGGTCGTCAAGGCCTAAGGTGCTCATGGACGGTCAACTGGACCAGCCACACCTCCAAAGCCCAGAGTTAGTGAAGTCTTTTAGTTCTAGAATTAAACCACACGTGCAGGCCAAAAAAGTATCAACAAAAAATATCGTCTATGACTAAATGATTGTGTTATCAACAAAAAAAGAAAACTGATAAAAATAATGCTTCCTGAACTGATAAAATAATGCTTCCTAAAAATAATATTTGGATATCAATCAACAGTACACATTCTCTTTCCTTTTCTTTTTATTAGTCCATGTGTGTGCAGTGCATGCATGCATTTATTCATTCCAGTGAGAGCACACTCAGTATTTCAGCACCAATGAATAAACTTTGTACAATCCCTCATAGACATTTCCCAGGGTTCTCATAAAGCCATAGGCTTCTGTTGTCCTCAATTAATCTTATGTAACAAGACAGTCTAGGATTGTAAAAACAAATGCAAACATTATAGACATCTAGAAGAAGAAAAATAAGGGAAAAGTAAATTTTCATGAAACTCTCATCAGACCCAGACCTATCTTTAAGCATATCATAAACTCCATACAAAGCTTATAGAATTTTTTTTATAACAACTAACAATTCCTGTTCCTATAAAATTTGTTCATTAAATTTTAAAGCTACAGGGTCAAGGCCGATATCAAAGAATGAAAATTAAAAGCTCCAGTGGACTATGCTGGTTAGTTAATTTTGAAGAGATTTAGTTTTAAAAAATAAGAAATAATTTTGCAATTCAATTAGCTAGTGAAATACAAGTCTTACATTTTCTTGAGTTTTTACATTTTCTTGAGTTTTATATTTCTTAATTTTATTCTTCAAAAATAAATGGTTCACTAAATACAAATAAACAATGGAACACTGGAATAGGAGGGAACTTGGCTTTGCATGCCAAATGAAGAATTATTTTGAGCAGAAAGGGGAGAGTGTGGGGAGGAGAAGAGGTCAGATTCTGAGGTGGGAGCTGAATTGGAGGAACCAGTTCTCATTTGGTCACTCTTTGCAGCTGCACCAAAAGAGTTGATGGCCCTTCTCATCTCCACATAGCCATCATCAGATCCTTTGATTAACTGACAGGAAAAGTTGTGCACATGAAATTCTTAGCAATTGATTTATCTAGCTGTGACAGAGTTGTGGGAAGTTGAGAGTTCAAAACAATTCATAAACATTCCAACCTTGGAAGCAAAGCTGTAAAGGTGGCTAGTGTATAAAACAATTATTGCTGAACCAGTAAATAATATATGGCAGTTGTCAGCACATTTTACATAAAGAGAGAGGGAGAGGGGAAAAAAAGGTGGAGAAAAACGTCCTCTTTCTTTTCTTTTTTCTTTTTTGAGAACATAATCGTTGTTGTTTTTCGCTTTTTTTGTGTGTGTTTTTTTTTGTTTTTATTGCTTTGCGGCTCAAGGACATCCACATCAGCATTGAGGTATTTCCTCTTTCCTGCGTAAAATGATGTGTCTGGCTTTTTATTCTCACAACCAACACATTTGTAGGGATTCCATTGTGTACTGTACCTTGCTCGATAGTGGATTTGAGCTACAACCATCGCTCAACTGTCGGCCTCACCATCGTCTTTGAAGTAGAGGTCCTCCACGCGTGTACCGGTGGTTCATCACCATTGGACCCCTAGCTCAAGCTAAATTGTGGTTGATAGTTACAGCTTGTCCACTTGAGGTTTAACTATCTGTTGATACAAGTAGAACAATGGAACCAACTGAGGAAGATCTATGGTCTCAGACCTCCAAGAAGAGAAAGAATGGCTATTGGCATGATGAGTTCCAAGAGATAATATCTGTGGATGCCAGTGAGTTGAATGTCTAGTTTGTTGCACTAGCTGTGATTAAACTCTAGAGATGGAATGATGCACCATTATGGAGGTCTTATATTTGTCTAGCATCATCATGTGGAGTGTATGTGATTGAATACCACATCAACTAGTGTTGGGGTCAGTGCCTGAGCAGACAGAAATGATGGGGAACAAGTACTTTTGGTGGAACAGTGTTGCAACTGTTACCAACATTGTTGCAACTGTTAGCAACATAGCAAATGATTCCTGTATTTGTTGATGCTACTGTGTAGTGCTTGCTTTAATATCCCATAATATCCGTTTTTCAAAGCTGCTCTAAAGTAGTTTGTGCCCCGAAACATGTAACTTGAATAATCCCGAGTGATATCATGTTGATTAAGGAACACTTAATCACAGTGGTATATCCTATCTCTATTTCAGGTTTCCATCTGATTTTAAACTGTTAACCAAGAGTCACTTTGCTTACTCCTTGTAATACTAACCGTAAAATAGTAAAATTGAATTAGGATGAGTAATAACCACAATACTCATAAATAGGGCCTGGCAGCTGATCAGATCTGGACAGAGAGCTGAACAATGAAATATGCAAAGGAAAGAAAGACGGGTGAAGGGAAATCAGATAAAAGAATACATTAAATTGTATTTGGAGGGACTGAGTCAAATTGTTAATGATCCAAAGTACATGTGGGGCACATGGTTCCTGGTGCATGTGGGGCACATGTAACTGTATGCACTATTGATAGAATTGTTGAAGGTGCTGGGCATTAGGATTAACACTTCATACATGTGGCATTGACTTAATATGGGGAAGTGTTGGTATTTTGTGTGAATATGTTTATCATTTATTTCATTTTCAGATGCGCTCAACTTAGTTTAACCTAACCACGCTTAATTGCTGACTTTACACTACTGCATGCAGGAGCTAACTTGATCACATTGTGTTATTCAGCTGTTTAGCTGCCCTGCAGGCAGAACTCAGTCCATAACACTTCCACCCTCCACCTTCCCCCCTCCCCTCCTTCTCCTCTTGTGCTATGCAAGTATGATGTGTACCAGCATCTATCCAATCAGATCTCTTCTGATCACTCTCATCAGCATGTGGACAGACAGACAGACAGACAGACAGACAGACAGCTGTGGAGTTGTGGTTGTGTTGTCTAGCAAGAAAAGCAAGCAAAGCCTTGCAATTCTACAGCTGCACTTGCTAATGTACCCGTACCTATCTCCATATGGATCTATATGCATATATGTCTGCACACCCCTACGTACATAAGTACCTATACCTACCTCCCTTTATATCTTGTGCGTATGTGGGTGCACACCCCTATGTACATAAATATGTAGACAACCACCTGTGGAAAATCATCTTTAATGGACTTGCTTGAAGGAGTCGGTGATGCATTGTGGACAGTATTGGGCAAGCAAGTTGTAGTGGGTGGCTGGCACAGGAGCGGCATAGCAGCCATTAGAGCAGAAGATGCTGTAATATCGTAAACAGAAACCAACTGCATTATCACACAGAGGAGAGAGAGATTGGTTGGGGTAGTCTGACCAGAGGTGCCAGTCCAGGGGTGAGGTTCAGGTATGGGTTGGCAGCAATGAGCACACCATCACACTGATTGTTTTTCGTTGTTACTGACCACCCAGCCATACTGTAAATAGTGAGTCAGTGAAGGAGAGCAAACAACCAGAAGAGCCAGAGGAGTTAAACAGTTGGTAGAGAAGAGCAGGTGATAACATTAGGGTGCTGAATTCATAAGCAGGTAACAGAAAGGTGGTTTGATTTGACTGTTGGAAATGCTGATATTAATTGCACGCAGACATAAATCTAGGTAGCTTAGGAGGCATTAGGATTGTTTCACTTTCAGCATCTCTTGCCAACTGAATGTTCTGTTATGTAGCTCCATATTGACTGTACGGAGTTGCCTAGGCAACTGCTGTGGTGGTTGCATATTCTTTGCCTAAGGCAGAACTGCACTTGAGTGCATGGTAATGGTCAGACCAACATGTCTACAGGCTTGGCTGCCTGCTACGTCTCCATCTGTGTGGATATCACTGGGTGCGCTCATCCCCACACTGAAGTATGAACTGAAGTTCAACACTTCTCTTATGATGGGAAATTGTAAACAAGCTGTGTTGATTTTTATGTATGCACACAGGTGATATTCCACTGAAGCATGCTTACCTAGCCCTAGCACATGCACTAGCCCTAGCACATGCACTAGCCCTGGCACATACCCTAGCCCTGGCATATGCACTAGCCCTAGCACATGCACTAGCCCTGGCACATGCCCTAAGTTAATAGACCATAGACTAGCACATGCACTAGCCCTGACACATACCCTAGCCCTGGCACATGCACTAGCCCTGGCACATGCCCTAGCCCTGGCACATGCCCTAAGTTAATAGACCATAGACTAGCAGATGCACTAGCCCTGGCACATACCCTAGCCCTGGCACATGCCCTAAGTTAATAGACCATAGACTAGCACATGCACTAGCCCTGGCACATGCACTAGCCTTAGCACATGCACTAGCCCTGTCACATGCCCTAAGTTAATAGACCATAGACTAGCACATGCACTAGCCCTGGCACATACCCTAGCCCTAGCACATGCACTAGCCTTGGCACATGCCCTAGCCCTGGCACATGCCCTAAGTTAATAGACCATAGACTAACAGATGCACTAGCCCTGGCACATGCCCTAGCCCTAGCACATGCACTAGCCCTGGCACATGCCCTAAGTTAATAGACTATAGACTAGCAGATGTACTTGTAGGACTTTGGGATTGGACATGTGTGGCATATTTACCTTACCAACAACAGGTTAGTTGATCCTCTTGGTGTTTCTAACACAGAATACTTACCAACAACAGGTTAGTTGATCCTCTTGGTGTTTCTAATGCAGAATACTTACCAACCACAGGTTAGTTGATCCTCTTGGTGTTTCTAACGCAGAATACTTACCAACCACAGGTTAGTTGATCCTTTTGGTGTTTCTAACGCAGAATACTTACCAACCACAGGTTAGTTGATCCTCTTGGTATTTCTAACACAGAATACTTACCAACCACAGGTTAGTTGATCCTCTTGGTGTTTCTAACACAGAATACTTACCCACGCTTCCTCCCAAAGGGAATGAATATATTTTAATACAATCACTTTTTAAAATTGTATCTGTATTGTTATTATCATCATCTATATTATTATTATTATTTGAGCTTTGTGCCTGCTTATCTATTGGAATAAACTTTTGGATTCTGAGGTCCCATGACCAACATGGAATTGCCTTGGGCTCCCAGTTTCTGCAGATGGTTTTTCAGAATTTCCAAAAAAAAAAGTGGGTGGAGAGAGGCTGGAATTAATCGGGTGGGGGGGGCACACTGAGATTTCCCCCTGAAGAAACCCCCCCCCCCCCTTAAATATGGTTCAATTGTCAATGGTTTATGATAGCCTTCATGATAGTATCACTGCATGTAGTAATAACTTTTTAATTGATGTTCAAGGTTAATGCTCAAAACTTGATAATCTAATTCTGCTCTTAAAACACCTAAAATTCCTCAAAATTAGCATCTCCTAACTTTGGCCCTTCAATAGCAATTTACGTTATTTTTTTCTGTAGAGTGGACAGATAAAATAACAAACATTTTGGCCTACACACATACACAATAAAAATAAACCTTTCACTAACATGGCATGTAAAATGGGGGGGAAAAATATGAAAAAAATGGGAGAAAAAAAGGGAAACCAAAAAAGAGGTCTGATGCAGCATTAAACCTAGGACCTTGAAAGGATAGGAACCATTTTTGTTGCTGTAGGTGTTTCTTTTTTCTTGTTACATGAGACACACCCATGCACCCCTCCCTCCCCCTGCTGAAAAGTTGGGGGGGAGGGGGGAGTGAAATAGGTAAAGGGTTTATAAATCAATACCCCGTTTTAAAACTGCGATGGAAAAGAAAAAAGACAACAGCATAATAATTTAGTAATTCCGTGACCAAGAAATTAACAAAAAATATTGAACTTTCAGAAATTAAAATCCACCTACGTGTGCAGCTGAGGACAAAACACTCCATATCCAGTAAAACATGCGCAATGGCAATATGAATGGTAAGGACCTACCAACAGCTTTCTAAATGGCTCAGTGGAGAGCCGAAATATTGTTGACAATGTTTTTTTTCACATAACACTCAATCCTCTGTATCTTGACACCTGACACTGGTGTGTGTGCACACCACTTGATGTTGCTATAGTTTTGTTTGTTTGACAAGTAGTGGCTTGATTATTGCAAGAAGAGCTGCAGCAGGGCCTCTGGTTATTATTATTTTTTTTTTTTTGCTATTTATTACATTATATGATCACATCTAATTCAGTAAAATTAATTAACAAGCAGCTGTAATTTTCCATTTGTGAAGATGGACTCCTGTATACTTGACTAGCACTCCTCCCCTCCACACCACGCCCCTTTCCCATCTTTCTCAGTGCATGTCCACTTGAAGACCACACATATTAACATGTGTGCAGTTATATCATGTAGTGGATAGTTTGATGTAAGCCACGGGAATGTACTTTACCTATCAGCTGAACACACACACACACACACACACACACACACACACACACACACACACACACACACACACACACACACAAATATATATATACCAATTTTACTTAAACTAACAAGAAATGACGACGTTTCTGGGAAATTTTTATCAACAAAGAATAGTTTCGGTTTTACCCAAAACATTTCCTTACCAAACTCTTTAAATTATTAAACATACTATAGGAATGTTAACAACTGTGCTCTGGTTTAGTGCTCCATTGTGAAATGTGGCTTTATCTCTGCAGATCCTTCCAAGAAGGTCTCACCAGAAGACTTTGAACTACTGAGTGTTCTTGGAACTGGAGGTTAGCGATAAATAAACATCTTAATTATATACGTACTGCTACCTTGTGCAAGTACATACAATTGAGTACATAATATGTATTATTTATAACAAATTGTTTTGGATGCTTTAACAGCTATTGCAAGGGCGAAGTTTTAACTTGATATCCTTTCATTCACATTGCAACAAAGTATGGTTGCTGTGGTGTGTGGTCAGCTGTTGACCATGAGGTGTGTGAGGAATGTAGCCTACGGTCTTCAAAGTAAGTCGGTTGTTTCAAGTGCTGGAAATCCTTGTCCAACAAGCTTTGCTCCTTGTTTCTGTGTAGCAACACATTTGTCCCTGGTCTGAACGTACACACGATATATTGGATATAAGTTTGTTGCTCCTTGCATCCTGCAGTATGTATGTTGGTCTAAATCAGAATATACCTGTATGTTTCATTCACCTTAATGGATCCTCACTTGATTTTTCTATTGTGAAAGCATTTTTTCTTTGTGTGTGTGTGTGTGTGTGTGTGTGTGTGTGTGTGTGTGTGTGTGTGTGTGTATAGATCAGCGAAGGAGGTTAATGTAATTAAGTCGCAAGAGCTACTAGACCATTTAGTTGTCCTAAATTAAGTGTCAAAATCTGTTCTATCTTGAAAATGATCTATTCTAATTGCTAATCATTAGTTTGCCGATATAGATTTATTATGAAAACTTCAACTAGGAATCAGTAACCTAATTAAGATCCTAGTTTGTTACTGTTTGTAAATAAACTTTTCAGATTAGAACACAGGCAGTATCGCCTAACTGAACTGTAATACTGTACGTGGTTTAAGCTAATTGTGCTGAATCAACAAAATTGTGGCCACCTTTGATATTTAGATGAAAGCTTGGGGCAGGATGAAGAAAAGATTGGAGATGGACGTCTCAATTAACACAGAGTGAACCCTTCCAGAGAAACAACTCCAGCCATTCACCACATAAAGCCTCGAGGTCAAGTCCTTAAAGTGACCACTAAAAGTGATCACATGTTTGGTAACTGATCTGCACAGCTGCTGCAGGCTATCTAATTATCCTCTCTCTGCTTTTCCCTCTTTTTTTCTTATCCAATAATTACTTTATATTGTATCCATTCAGCCCAAGGTATTTCCCAGTATTCTCATAATGAAGAAATTTTTTTTTTTTAAATGGAAATGAGGAAAGGAGGAAAAAAGCTGAGTGAATGTTACCACGTTTACTTTGGTTGAAATGGTTTCTGTCTGGATGTCACCACAGTACTGATGCAGACAACTAGCCACTTCCTTGTTCCCCAGCTGCTATTATGCATTTCATTAACCAACACATTAGTAAGACCACAGCAGCAATTAGCCACTGACCTCCACACCTCATTACCGTGGTGACCATATCAAGAGGTTCACGAGCTAGAGGTGGCCATGGGCTAGAGCCATTAGTTGTACTGTACGAGCCTGACCACTGGTCAGACCAGCCACTTGCATTCCAGCCTATGCTCTGGTTGTCAGTGGATGGGAGACCTGAAATATTGGGAGTTAAAAATCTTGTTATCTGGTTTAGGCGTGTTTGATTAATGTGGACCCAATTGCAGACTAAATCTGGAGTTTTGTGTGTGGGAGTAAATATTCACGTGATTAACATAATGTTGACCAGAGTTTCTTCTTTTCGAGATAATTTATAGATAAACTAAATGTCCCCCCACCCCTCCCCCACAGTTGACTTCAATGCTTTCTACCCCCTCTCCTTGTGGATGTCCCCAAGGGCAGTATTCTGAGTGCCTCTGAGCAAGTGATCTGGTACCACTCTGTTGTTTCTGTTATAATGGTGATCTACTCTTTACCAGATAGCCACCTTTCCTTCCCCCCCCCCCCCCCCCAACTTTAGTATTGCAGAGACACACGTAACGGTGAACTCAATCTTATCACCTTGTGGAGCCATAGGTCAGGCCAGCTGAAGGATTCTGCAGCTATGGTGACACTGGAGAAATATTTATTCCCCCCCCCCCCCCCTCCTTTCCTCCAACCAATGCAATCCTGAAGTGTTTTTGGATATTAAATGAAGAATAGGATGTTTCTACTTGTTCAGGAAACAGTTATCTGTGCTCACCTGGTGGACATCTACCAGTTTTGTTCAATACCCACTTCAATATATGTTAGCACTTGAGCATTGAACTAACTCCTCCCACAATCAATAAGGATGCACATGTAGTACATATCTAGGACAATGCTGGTGTCCATATTTAGAGTTTCCATAGCAGACCTTGATACTGTGGATAAGATGCTGCCAGAACTAGGAGTTAGTTATTGTAGCTACTCTATATATCGCATTGGAGTGAGGCAATTGAGGACTTGTTTCTATTTAGAAAGGTAATTTTCCCCCTTGATTATCTCTTCCATCTCAGTTGAGAGTATCCCATGAAGAGTATGCAATTACAGCTTGGGGTCTTTTGCATGTGTGGTTTGTATGTGAATGGATACGTACAGTATAGTCCATGCAAACACATGTACGTATGCATGAATGTTTATTGTATGGTACACACACACACACACACACACACACACACACACACACACACACACACACACACACACACACACACACACACACACACACACACACACACACACATCAATAGCATACTAATGCACAGATGCATATTATACAGTGCATGTAAGAGTATAAATTAGCTGCTTTATCAAGCAGTTGCTCTAAGTAAGACCTTCTAACTGCCTCAGTCAAGTAAAATTTGTAGAGGAAATCCAACCCCTCACCTTACCTTTAAAGTTTAAATCTCACGTATTGTGCACAAACACGAAGATGTCTTGGAGTGACAAAATGAAACTTCAATAAAGTGAAGTTTTGTAACTCCATGTAACCCTGCATTATGTCACTGTAATCCAAGTAATTCTTCTAAATGGACTAGAACTCCATTAACCCTCACACTCCCCTCTCTCTTTTTCCCATGCAGGATACGGCAAGGTCTTTCTAGTACGCAAAATTAGCAACGAATGCAAAGGGGAGTTGTTTGCCATGAAGGTATTGAAGAAGGTCACCGTGGTGAGGAAAAGGAAGGTGATGGAGCACACGCTTACTGAGCGCAATGTTCTGGAGGCCATCAGGGACTTCCCCTTTATTGTCACCCTTCACTACGCCTTTCAAACTGATGCCAAGCTCCATCTCATTATGGGTAGGGGAAATGTGTGATGGCCAAGCTATGCTGTCAGTATTGGGACAACCTTGTAGATTAGCGATGTTGAGGTGGCAACCATCTTGTCTCCACCGGATGGTACATGTTAGCATAGGCTCAATATTGCCGGTGATACAATATCTCACAACACCAAAAATTTCCCTCGTCCTGGGTGACAAAATTATTTTTAAAAGTTTTGTAAATGTTTATCCACCTGACATCTTGAAGCTACGGGTGCTACATATAATGTTCATGTCCTTCAATTTATTGGGCTGCAAGATACTTATAAGATCAAACACTTATTTGATGACCTTTTCCCCCACAGTTCGAAGGTTGTATGTCCATACAAGATCTGTGTAGATGGAATGCCACCATGTTCTCCATTAGTGCACTTGCAGTCCTCCCTCATTCCTGAAGTTGCCAGAATATGTGCTTTCAGGTTGACCTTTAGGAAGTCTTTATAAACAAAATCAATGCACTGATGTCCTTTTCCTGGTTTCTAATCAGGCATCAAACATTGCTACGGCTCGCCTTTGTGGCTGTTGTAGAGCAGGAAGTGTAAATGGGATTTGGTAAAGGATAGTTCAAACCTACTATGATACTAAAAAAAAACTGCAAATTTATGACACTCAGAAAACTGCAAATTTATCGCAGAAATTGAGTTGAATTAATTTAGATAAACGGGTTTTTTTGGTTAAAAATGTTAGTTTAACAGCTTATTGATATTGCAAAGTCAAGTCTGATGTTGTGGACTCTGGGCTAACTTACTAGTTATGGTTTTATTTCTGTATGGTCAATCTGGTTGAGTGATCCTACTAAACTTTTTACACGTTTTCATTAGCTAACTGTAGTGACATAAATAGTTAGTGAGTGCATATTGACGAAAGCCCAAGAGTTAAAAATCTATTATCATTATGTGGGAAAGGTTATTGGTCTGGTGGCCATGCCTGCGGACCAACATGATTGTGTTGTGTGTACAGCTGACACTGTCAGCTGCTGATGCATGCTGACCATCGGCCAGCCAAGGGGGAAGTTTTTTTCCTGCAGTTGTTGATGGAAGTTGACATCCCACATCCTGAGGGCAACAGGAAACATGGCTTTTGAACCAATTAGACAATCTGTAATCAAATTACTTGAAGTGTTATTGCACTCATCCTGGAACTATACACCACTTCATAATTGAATAATACACTTGTTGGTTTTGGGGAATTTGGCTATTTAATTTTGGCATTAAATTAGTTTTTTTATTTTGTTTTGTTTTGTTTTAAATATTATGTGTGTGCTATCTAACCACACTTATTGTTATGGTGATCCCCTTGCCATACTTCATATATATATATATATATATATATATATATATTTTATGCAAGTGGTTTTCCCCCCCCCCCCCCCTCACCTCTCCCTGTTGATGCAGACTATGTGTGTGGAGGAGAGCTGTTCACTCACCTCCATCAGGTGGGACCCTTCATGGAGCACCAGGCCAGACTCTACGCTGCAGAGATCACACTGGCTCTGGAACACCTGCACAGTGTGCGTATGTATGTGTGCACATGTGTTTGTGTGTATGTATGGACATAGCTCAGGGGAATTTCCTCTTGCTGTATTATGTATATATTTATATAAGCGTATATGGCTGTGTAAGAGTGTATCTCTTTGTGGATGCAGCTGGGGATAATCTATCGTGACATTAAGTTGGAGAATATCTTGTTGGACAGGGACGGGCATGTGGTCCTCACGGACTTTGGCCTCAGCAAGGAAATAGATCCAGAGGAAGTTAGCACACATCATATTTAATAGATTATCCTCTTTACTCTCTCCCTCTCTCATCATATCCCTTCCTCCTCTTACCCTCCCCCTCCTCCCTCCCCTCCCTTCCCTTCTTGTCCTCCTTTTCCTCCCCTTCTTCTCACCCACTTTTGGCACTTTACTTTTTCCCCCTTCCTTCATTCTTATCCCATTTCCCTCTTTCATGGTCTGTTTATTCCCCTTTCTTAATATTTTGAACATGAATTAAATGTCTTCCACAGATTCCCTGCATACATATGTGTTGATATGTGTGCCCTCTTCATGTGCATGTGTATTCACATGTGTATTCTGTGGGTGGATGTATGTGCAGGTGACCCACTCATATTGTGGTACGGTGGAGTACATGGCTCCAGAGATAATCCAGGGAGGGGACAAAGGCCATGACAAGACGGTGGACTGGTGGAGTCTGGGGATCCTCTTGTTTGAGCTGCTCACATGCGAGTCGCCATTTGCTCCTTCAGGAAAGGAAAACACACAAAAGGACATATCCAGGTAAGTCAGACATATAGCAATGGACTGAGCCAAATGGCTGACTAATGAGTCTGATCTCTAAAAAATGTTTATAACATGCAAAGTGAAAATGGTTTATACAATGTGGATGTGATTTTTAAAAAGTGAAAACAATATGGACCCAATGACCACAAGAATGATGATGTTTGTAGTATATGTATTTTACTTGTGTGGGATTGTGAAACTATTTACACATAATGTGGATAATTCATTTTTAAGGAAGGTAAACAAGGTGTGGAAACTCATTAGCACTTTAGAAAATCAGATGACATCAATTGGACTATTACATAAGCAAATTTTCCATGTGTGTACACAGAACATGAATATTTGTCTTATTTGGTGAAGATTATCAATGGTCTTTTGTCTCATTTATGTGGCTGGAATATAGGGGCAGCATCAATTTGAAAGAAGAAACTTAGGGGCAACAACAATTACAACAACAACAACAAAAAGGAACTTGAGGGAGCAACAATTAGAATGGGAAACATCTCAATGAATGCTGTGCAAAGCTCTCAGTGGTTGTGTTTTACAGATATGTCTTTGTGAGTCTATAAGGAATACTTTCTCTCTCTCCCTCTCTCTAGCCGTATTCTGCACTGCCCCCCTCCCATCCCCAATGACCTGACCAAGGCATGCAGGAAGCTCCTCCACAACCTCTTGCACAAGATCCCAGAGAAGAGGCTGGGCAACAAGGGGGCGGAGCAAGTGAAGACACACCCTTGGTTCCAGGTTCATAACTACTTGTATATCCACTAGCAAGAGGCATGAGATACTTGTGGGGAGAAATCATTCTATGCTGGTGATTGTCATGTTCTCAGTAATTATTGCAATGCAGCTGCACCAACTCCAGCTACATACAGCTGCACTGCCAATATGAGACACATTGTTTGGGGCTGAAGGGAGAAGGAAAGTGGAATGGTATAACTAAATTGGCTCTGCCAGACAAGACTATAGCAGCTGTTTTAGTTGTAAAAGTGACTTGGCTTAATTACAGGTATTGTTTCTTACAACACCAGACACTATTCACACAACTCATAACTAATTAGTGTCTTAAGAATTCCTAACATATGACTCATTATCTTAGCAACCACATTATATAACCTGTTGATTAATCTGCTGATATTCTGTGGATTCTATGACCTGTTGTGCCCAAAACACGTCTATTGATAAATTAGTCACGATGCACAGATAGATAGCCTGGTGCTTGATGACCTTGTGGCAGACAATGGTATGACAATAAACATTTCCTTTCCGCAAACAAAATTTTACCTGTGGCACACAGATCTAGGAACACTTTGAATGGGGGAGGGGGGGGAAATCGTACATCCACAAGTTTTGCTCAAGAATGGATTTTTTAAACTAATTGTTTCCTGTTGGAAACACCAAAGTTTGTTGTTACAACTAAGTGGTTATGACTAAAAATATTTACACACTTTAACCTCATCCTAACTGTTCTGAAAAATTATTTTGCCAGGTCTAAAACACTGTTTTAATAAATATTGTAATAATTATTACCACAGGTCATAGTGCGGATCGCTCATTTTTATGTTCTGGACATACCTATTAATAACATGGAAGAGTAATCCAGTCAGATAATGGGGAATTATTCAAATTATGAAATGTTTACGACATCATATCCTGTAAAGTCGAAGTAAATTGATATTGCTGCTTTATACTATACTAACCACAGGAAATAAACTGGGACTCTGTGCTGGCTAAGAAGGTGGTCCCGCCCTTCCAACCTTACATTTCTAGTGATATGGACGTCGGCAACTTCTCGGAGGAGTTCACGAAACTCTCACCAGTTGACTCTCCAGCCCAACCCCCAAGCAAACATGCAGACGTCTTCAGGGTATGTATGTCGTCCTGGTATGCAATGTGGTAGTTCTTGTTTACAATTCATTGCTTGGCCACATATTGTTTCGTAGAAAACATGTGAATTTGTGTGTGTGTAGGTGGGTGGGTGTGGTGTGAGTGTGTGTGTTCATTTTCTTTACTCTCTTATTTTTGTATCCTATGTACATGCATGTAACCTACATGTGTATATACATGCATATACATATTTACGTGTGTGTATATATATATACACACACATTTACATGTGTAATGTGTATTTTAATGTAGGGCTACTCTTTCATCGCACCCTCAGTGCTGTTTTCAGACAACATGTTTTCTATTTCAAGAAAGGACTGCAATGGTCTGTCCCACTTCAACACCTTCAAGGTGAGCTCTCTCTCCTCTTGCTCCTCACCTTCATCCTCTCTCCAATTACTGCATACCTCTGAATTACAGCATCCCATCTAATACTGAACATCCTCTCCCTGAATAGCAGGAGTCCATTGAAAAGCAATTACTTTATTCTTACATGAAAGTTCCCTATGGCCCCAGGATGTGGCAGAACAGGCTTGGTTCGGATCAGGCTATGGTTGGGGTAGACATCTTAGAGTATTTTTCATAATTCTGGTAAAGGGTTATCTGGCTAAATATTGAAATGGGGCAATGGTGTGAACCTTTTTTTTTATGAAACTTGACATGACTGCTCCCTATGGCTCCGGGATGTAATAGGAAAAAATTTGGCTGATTTCAAGAAAATATTTTACTGGAGATATGAGAAAGAATTGATGCTTTATTTTTCTTGAGTGAAGCGGGCCAGAAGATATTCAACCTTTCATTCTCCATTTAACATCAGGCCCGTGGGTCGTCAAGTCGATGAACTTTTAGATGTACTAAGGTTGAGGATCAACGTTCATCACTCTTTCAAACTTCCAATCATTACAGATAATTTGCGCAAGCATTTTCATTAAAATTACTAATTTAATTAGCGGCCTTTCCATGAGTTTATAATAATTTGTGTGTCCCCCCCCCCCCCCCCCCCCCCAAGAGCATACAATAAATAGCAGTGAGCATTGGGAGAAAAGTTTATCGAAGTTAATAAAAGCAGTATAGCTATTTTTTATTTTCTAGACACATGGTGTTCTGCTTGAATCGTTTTTAATCCTCTTTCAGCTGATTTGCCTGAGCATACTTAAATCTCTTTGAGCTCTGATTGATTGCTCTTCAAGAAGGCGTGGAATTCTTTGGGAGATGTTTGCCTGATATTGCACTAAGTAAAATTCCTTTGAAGGACTCAACACTCAAGAGATTCCTTTCCTTCGTCCACTGGCTTTGCATCAGTGAGAAAACTCTCTCTACATTAGCATTGTGTGAGGGAATAACAAAAATGAACTGGGTAATCTTGGACAGTTCTGAGTGACAGACACCCAATATTTTTGGAGCTCTCGAAATATTTGGTCCACTTTTGGTGTGCTAGCAATTATTGACTTCTTCATCACTATAACATTTTCCCGTGAATATCTTCAGATTGTTTAATTCATCAATACATTCAAGTATCATTAGTTGGCACTCCTATGTCTGTCAGGTATTGGACACATGGCTCCAGGTTATTCCACTGTGGTGTGTCACTCAGGACAGTCCACACGAAGCAGAAGAAGTCTTGTCCACATTTCTAAATAGTCTGAGCATATGCTTTACATACTATTAACTTTAGCACAAAATTAGTTGCACTCTTCAGCAAGACCCTCTCGTGCATTTTGGCCAATTGTCCTTTAACTTTGAAGGACAAGAATCCTTGAACTTTACATTTGAGTTAATGAACTGCATTGAAATATTCATTACTTCCAGGACAGAGTTGTTTTTTCTTTCAATTTCTAAAATTCTTGATTGAATCACTCTCGATTGGTGAATGCAGGTGCTGGAGGTATATTTCACTGAAGTTATGTCAAAAAACCAAAAAACTATGACTATGGGTCACTTGTTATATGACAAAAATAATTTTAATACCGAAAAATCATTATTATCCTTGCAATGCTGGGCGCTATGACAACCATCTTATCTTGTTTTGAGAAAGGAGCTTAGTATATTTGATTTAGACTAAGACACTAATTCTTTTAGCTTTTCAGTTTGAACTGTATAAATAGCTATAAAAGTGTGGTGAATTTTAAGAATGATAGTATGAATGTCACAGCTGACATTGTGTCTGCCCCATGGTGAACACAGTTCTTCAGAATGTGTACTGGGCATCCAACTCCAATTAGAGTACACCCTCTGCATCGACTTCTTTAACTTAGCCAACACATTTGCCCCCTCTTCATTGCGCTGGAATCATCCAGACTTTGTATTGCAGCTGTCATCTGTAAATGATGAGGTGCTCTTCTCCAACGAGGTGTTTTTCTCGAGTATTTCTTTCAAGTGTTGAGCAATTGTGTTGGCAGTCTCATTCGGTGTGTTCTGGACCTCATCAATTTTGACATCAAACCACCATTTTTCCAGTCAAAATATTGGTAGATTTTAAGAATAATATTATCAATGTCGATAGACATTGTATCTCTGTCCCATGGTGAACACAGTTGTTCAAAGTGTGCTCTGGGCACTCCAATTAAAGTTTTGTTGTTATTTTCCTGCAGCAACTTCTTCAAGCACATGGATAGTATACAATCCATTGACTTTTAACTCCGATGATGCTTCACTGTGTGAAATACAAAAGCTCCCCTTTCCTGCAACAACTACATCCTCTATTTTGCTACCTGGTTTCGTAAAATAATAATTAGACAAAATAAAAACATTTATGCGCTTTGGAAATTTTTCTTCCAAATATAATTCCCCCTATCCCCACCCCTAGTGGTGGGCGTGGCATGGAGGCAGAGAGAACATTAGAAGTTAACTTTGTATCTGCTTCCAGAACACCTCACTGAGCATGTGTCACTGAGCCAGACTTGTTGGAAATAGGGTGTGGCCTGTTCAGAAACAATAATATTGTTTTAAAGAAAGAGAAGACTAAGACCCCCAGACATTATTTTCAGATGTTTCAAAAATCCAGCTGGATTGAAATTTAATGAAAAAAAGGAGGACATGTGTGGGGAGAGGCGGACTATATGGTAGGCCTGTAGTGAACACAAATTCTTAAAGTAATGGAATAAGGTACTCAAGAAATTTTTATTTCGACTTGAATTTTATGAAAGACTGACGAATCTATCATATTCTCCTGCACCTGCAGAGGCAAATTCGACTCATGCCCCCCCCCCCCTCCCCTTCCAAGAGAGGGTGTGTTTGTTTTTTGTTGTTGTTGTTTTTTTGGTATTGATAGTATTGATGACACTTTACCAGAATATCACAAAATTGCCTCCTACCCCCCTGGGAGGGGGGAAATCAGCTGCTGCTGACATAACAGGTGACTGAGTCCAGATTTTTTTGGTTGGTTAACCTATTCCAGGACCCAATCCTAGTCTGAAATTTTGTATAAATTATCCCGGGCCCCAAGGTTTCTTAAATGAATGACACTTTATCAGAATCAGCCAAAATGCCTGACCGCTGCAGCAGGCTGTGGGGTGCATATGTTTTGGTGGGTAAAGTGGCCCTATAACTCCATACACACTTCACTGCTTGTTCTACTCCTCACTAACTCAGTATGTTTCTGTTTAGAGCACACCGCACATTCCTCCTCCTCCCACTTGTTCTCCCTCCAGAACTCTGTGTTCCTGCACAAGTACTCCCTGGGGGAGGTCAGCCTAGGCTCTGGCAGCTTCTCCACCTGCAGGTGCTGCACAGACAAGAGCACTGGAGTGGAGTACGCCGTCAAGATCATCAGCATGAGGTGAGGAAAAGATCTTCTTCTAGCTCTCTGTGTGTATTACCATGGTGATGTGAGGAATGCACTACACTACAATACATGCACATGTTGGCATACTCACCATGTATCGTGCATGGGCATGATGTGCAGTGTTTTGAACCCACTGACCCCTGCCATAGTGGTCGCCATGCTGGAGTGCTCTGTGAGAGTGTGACTCATGAGTTACGATGCACTCGTGAGTCGTGAGAAGACAGCCATTTAATTATGCCAATACAAGCCAGCTGCACATGCACAGATCCACAGAACTGATGACCATTTACCAAATGTGTTCCACCCACCCAACCCATCATCCTCCACATGGCATGTACAACTGCAGATTGCAACCACAACCATAATATTTGGCCACCCATTAATAACCCTTAATGCACCTTAGGGCTGGAGCTAATGCTTATAGTGGCTGTTGTCTTGCTTAGTGCCATTGTGAATAGTGGTTTCTAGCTATTTCATTGCTTCCCTGAATTCATTAGTACAAAATAATTGTAAGATTATTTCAATTAATTTTTTTAGTAGCTCTGTAAATCTTCTGTCAAAAAGAGAATGCAGCTGTACCTGCCTCTGTTAGTTTAGCTGCACATGGTGCTGGCTGTGCACACGTTCATTCCTCCGATATGCCACACCCACTTGTATACCTAACCTCAGTATAAATCTCCATTCAATAACTAACTTGCAGCTGCAATTTCATCCCCCCCCCCCCCCCCCCCACACCAAAAAAAAGATGCAAAAAAAATAATGAAATAATTTCTGAGTTTGATGTTTAAAAGGATTTTCAAAGTTAAATTTTGGGCTCTGTCCTTATAGTTTCCGAGTTAACACAAGGCTTGTTGTCATGTCTGTTGTTTGTTTCTAGGTCTTTTGTTGGTTGTCATGTTACTGTTTCCATGTCTTTTATTTGTTGTCATGTTTATTGCTGTCATGTATGTTGCTTGTTGTCATATCTGTTGTTTGTAGTCATCTTTTGTTTGATGCCATGTTTGTTGTCATGTCTGTTGCTTGTTGCCATGCCTGTTACCATCTGTTGTTTGTTATTATGTGTACTACTGTTGCCATGTCGGCTGATTGTTGCCATGTCAGTTGATTGTTGCCATGTCTGTTGCTGTAGACACAACCCCAAGCATGAGCTGCAGGTCCTGAAGCTCTGCCAAGGTCACCCCAACATCGTCAAGCTTGTGGATGTCATTGTGGACAGGCTCCACATGTACATCGTCATGGAGTTGATGAAGGGCGGAGAGTTGCTGGAGCGACTGCAACGGAGACACAGCTTCACAGAGCAACAGGCCAGCAGCATCATCAAGCAGTTGGTCTCTGCCGTCTCCTTCATGCACCAGAAGAAAATTGTCCACCGAGATCTCAAGCCCGAGGTATTACATGGCAGTATCACACTGCACTTACCTTTCATTTCCTGTATAGTCCACTTCCTCTCCCCATTCTCCACATCCTGCATATTCCACCTCTCATCCCACCCTCCACTTCCTGTATATTTCATTTTCTCCTCCCACCATCCACTTCCTGTATATTCCATTTCCTCTTCCCACCCTCCACTACCTGTATGTTTCACTTCCTCCTCCCACCATCCACTTCCTGTATATCCCACTTCCTCTTACCATCCTCCAATCTCTTTCCACTTGTCCTAGCTTCTTCTTGCCTTCCCAAGTTCCCTCTGTGATGTATATTAGTGTCACATGTACTAATGCAATGCTACCATGCCACCAGTATCGACCATGAACGTTTGTCCACCATAGCTCTCACACACTTGTGACTATCACTCTTCCATTTCCAGAATCTCCTCTTCTCTGGTATAGAAGAGGACGCAATGTTGAAGGTGGTGGACTTTGGGTTTGCTCGGTTATTATCAGACGAGTCTATGGCCCTGACCACACCCTGCTACACGTTGGCATATGCCGCCCCAGAGGTGCTTTCCACACGACACAATGGCAGCTATACAGAGGCCTGCGATCTGTGGAGCATAGGAGTTATTATGGTAGGGAAATGGTGATGGATGTGGCTGGGATAGGGGAGTGGAAATGGGTGTGGCTATGAGAGGGGAGTGGAAATGGGTGTGGCTGTGATGGGGAGTGGTAATGGGTGTGGCTTAGATAGGGAGTGGCAATGGGTGCAGCTAGGAGTGGTGATGGGTGTGGCTTAGAGAGGGAGTGGCATGGCTGGGAGAGGTTCAAATGTGGCATTGGCATTGTGTGTCACAGGAAGGTGTGGTTAGGGATGTGGCATAGAGAGCAACTGGGAGGAGTTGAGAGGGGGTGAAAGGTTTAGTGGAACATGATGGCGTACGAATGCAATTTAAAATGAAAGTCAAAAATATAGGAAACAAACACGACGACTATTTTATTTTATGACATCAATGGTCTGTATCTCTCCATGTCCCCAGTACACCATTCTGTGCGGACATCCTCCATTTTACGCTCTGAGCACATCCACGGAGGAAATCATGGAGCGCATTAAAACTGGCAAGTTCTCACTGCAGGGGGAGGAGTGGGCAAGTGTCTCTAGTGCTGCCAAGAACATCATTGAAGGTATAAAGAAATATTTAGTCCTTCGTCACTTGTACACCTACAATGTTGTTACATAAGATACCCACCGCATGCAAGATGTTGTTGTTAAGGCTCAAGCTGCATTCTCTTGTCCTAAGTTGTCGTTTGAACAAGGTCTTGTTTTCCTGTAGGTCTGCTGACAGTGGAGGCCAAACAGAGACTACCTCTGAAGGTTCTGGAAAGCCACCCATGGTTGAACCCTGAAGAGGCACCCTCCACTCCCTTGACCGGCTGTGTCCTCGGACAGAGAAAAATCATGGCTTCAGCCATCAAGCAGACCTTTCATGCCTTCTATGAGGCCACAAGGACTGGCTTCACTCTTGGGGATGTGTCCAGGGCTCCCTTGGCTAAGAGAAGGCAGAACAAGAGAGGATCAAGTCCTATGCCTGGAGCAAGAAAGATGGACAGAGAGGACATGTTACAGACAGAAAAGACTGATAATGGGAAGAGTGTGAGCTCCTCCATCTCCTCCTCCTCTGATGGTATCTCACATACAAGGCCATCCAGACTAAACCTTGGCCCATTTTCCTGCTAATTCCAACATTTGCACCCAATATATACATTTTTATGCAGTTCAACACCATATTTTTATAAATCCAATTTCATTCTCAGTTACTATTCTTTCTTCTTATGTACTTTTTTTTTTTTTTTTTTTTTTTTTTTTTTTTTTTTTTTTTTTATATATTTTGTTCATGTTTTCTCCTGAATCAAATGCTTGCACATTTTGAAACTGCAATAATTTTGGTAATGTGTACTTTGACCTCTCTCACGATGGTGTGTAATAATTAGAGCTTTTTATGTGTTTTTATCCATTGTCTCGAGAATGAGTCGTAGAGCAGCTGAAGGATACGGGGTGCCGCCTGGTCAGACGCCTTTGTACCCAAACATCGGGTGAGTACCATCTGTAATACCATGTCCTCGCCTTTCGGAAAATTTAGAAATTTCCCTGAACCTGTAGTTGAGTTTTGTGGCGTATTTTAACTGGTCTCTTTCACACAGTGAGATGCAGCAACAGGTTCCAACTATGGCGTCCACAGCAGCTACTGCGCAGATGTTGGTCCAAAACCCCATGGTCCAACAATATGGCCATGACATTGCCTCCAGGGGACAAGCCATGATAGATTCAAACGTGAGTACTACAGCAGTAGCATGGCCGTTGCTGTGGCTACTGCTCTATACTTGGTGACTATTTGTGGTAGAATAAAGCAGTATGGAAAGGTATATTCAATGAAAGGGTATGAGGTTATATCATTTTGGATTGATCTCCTCAAATCACCAGCAAGAAGTATGCATTAAAACATTCTTGTTTACACCTTAACCTTTGTTGGGTGTATATTGTGTAAAATTTCATGCTGAAATGGTCAGAAATTGTCTGTTGAAGTGAGACATGAATTGCGGTTTCTGCATTGCTTTTCGTGTTTGTGTGGCTAGCCACACCACTTTGCTAACACACTTGACTCTGATGCATGGTATGGCTGGGTGGGGTGGGGGTGGGGGAGGGGATGGGGTGACTTGGTTGGACCCATCCACCTCTAAGATAGTTTCATGTTTATCATGGTAATGACACTCTGAAATTTGAGGTTCTTCATGAAGTTAAAATGCCAGTAATATTTGCTTTAGAGGCACTGGATCAGGTCTCACTGTCATGTGACCTTACTGAGCTGTGGAATGTCCTGGAAACTTCAATAGTGTGATTTATCTGAGCATATAAGGGATTAATACAGGTTTTTAGGGGGGGGGGGAATGTGCAGTTGTCTCATGCAACAACCAAACCCAAATTTAAAAAACCTATAACAAAAATGGTGCACATACTTACAAGGTTTCAAAGTCATATGTTCAATGCTGTGTCAGACCTTTTTCCTCGTTTTCCTTTCCACCCCTTTTTTTTTTCATAATTTTTTTCTTTTACCCCCCCTTTTACCCCCCCTTTTACCCCCCCTTTTTACATGCCATGTTAGCGAAGTGTTAATTTTCATTGTGTATATACACAAAATGTTTGTAATTCTGTCTGTTCACTCTACAGAGCAGACTAATGTGAATTGCTATTAAAGGGCCAAAGTTAGGTGATGCTAATTTTGAGGAAATTTTAGGTGTTTAAGGAGCAGAATCAAATAAGTTTTAGCATTATCTTTGAGCATCTATATAATAATTATTACTGCATGCAGTGATACTATCATGAAGGCCATCATAAACCATTAACAATTGAGCCAAATTTTAGGAGGGGAGGGGGATCCCAGTGTGCCCCCCCCCCCCCCCCCCCCCTGCTAATCCCAGCATATAAGGTTGTTATATAAAAGCTAGGTGAGAACAGAAAACTGGTGAGTGGAAATCACAGGCTAAACCTGATTCCCAAGCACATGTCACTACAAATGCAATTCTTATCATAAGCTATGGTACTCCACACTTATTTATTCAACCGTCCTTCAATATGACCACACCCACTCTGATACTCCTGCACTGACTCTACCCACCTCTCCCCACCCCACAGTTTGGCAGGTTCATGGCTAAATCTCACCTAAAGACGTACTTTGCAGTGGACACCAACTATGTGCTACAGAAGCTCTCCATCATCCTCTTCCCCTTCACGCACAAGGACTGGAGCCCTCGCTACCGACAAGAGGAGCGGGCCTCTCCCTGTGAGGACATCAACACTCCGGACCTCTACATTCCTGGTAAGGGGTGATGGGTTGGTTATTTCCTCTGATACGTAAGAATGCTAGCACCTATGTATGTGTGGGATAGGCTGCACACAGTATGTGTGGGATAGGGCTGCACACTGTATGTGGGATAGGGCTGCACACTGTATGTGTGGGATAGGACTGCACACTGTATGTGTGGGATAGGACTGCACACTGTATGTGTGGGATAGGACTGCACACTGTATGTGTGGGATAGGGCTGCACACTGTATGTGTGGGATAGGACTGCACACTATGTGTGGGATAGGACTGCACACTGTATGTGTGGGATAGGACGCACACTGTATGTGTGGGATAGGACTGCACACTGTATGTGTGGGATAGGACTGCACTCTGTATGTGTGGGATAGGACTGCACACTGTATGTGTGGGATAGGACTGCACACTGTATGTGTGGGATAGGGCTGCACACTGTATGTGTGGGATAGGCTGCACACTGTATGTGTTGTGTGAATGACTTTCTGGATGTTTATTGGGTTTTATTTATTTATTTTTCTTTGTTTTTCTTCGTTGTTTTTTTTTGGGGGGGGGGGGGAGGGGAGTTGGGGTTTTATTTATTTATTTATTTTTTTATATATATATATAATTTATTTTTCTTCTGTTCCCCCCCCCCCCCCCCCCAAGGGACTATTCTTCAGTAGGTTGTACTATTACTTTGTATGTGTGCTCTCTCTTGGGGTATGGCAATATTTAGTGTTATCTGTTTCGGTGTGTATTGTGTTGTTTCAGTGATGGGTTTTGTGACGTATGTGCTGATGGTGGGACTCGTTCAAGGCATGCAGCAAAGGTATGTGCACTTCTCTAATGGTTTGTTACCTGCCATGCATTCTAGTTATGAAAGGATGGCAGTGTTAAGGTGCTGGAGGCCACACATTGCCTAGGGGCTGGATGCCAAACATTGCCCAGGGGCTAATGGTTGGGTAGGCAGAGGTATGCACAACAGTCTCTCCCCATCAGAGCTTTTCGCATCATTATGTTGACTTTAGAGTAATAGGAGTGCTCTGGTCTCCCAATGGACATCGTTAGTTAAGAGATGCTTAGTCCGAAACACGGTCACTGGCCTAATTTGAGTTGCTATGAAAGAGATGGAAGCATACCAATAACTCTCAGAGGAGTGCTACTCATAAGAAGGCCTTTGTTGGAGCACATGTGTGTACTTCCTGGTCCACGAGGAGATAACACATGCCAGCTTTTGGCTTCCAATGTGTTCAAGGTTGGGGTTCAACCTTCCCTTGCTCCCAACACTGCATTGCACACCACTTAACTGTCTGCTTGTGGACAAGCAGCTGGTTAGATTCTTTCCTCAAGAAGTTCAAAGGCACTGTTGAGCAGCTGTACCCATTCTAGCTAATAGGTATTCACTCACCAGTCATAACTGTCGGGCTGGAAGGTAGTCTCTACCTTTGCCACCTTCCAGCTCCCACAACCTTCCAAATTCTTCCTTCATTTTGGATATATGCCACCATTTCAGTGTTTGCCCGGAGATGCTACTGCTCACCTTTGTCTTCTTTTCAGCAACTGAAAAACAAAAAAAAAAAAAGGAAGTTTTTTTTTCAATTATCATACGAATAAAATGACATTGATTTGCATTATGGAAAAAATATCTCAATATGATTAAAAAATAATACAAAGATAATGAAACAAACCTCTCACTATCTTTAAAATTTCAAAGAGAGCACACCTCTACTCTTTAATGTTCTGGGGAAAACTGTGGGTTAATAGTACAATCAGGAATTATTCCTTGCACTGCTTATTCTCCTCAGACCTAGAGTTTGAGAAATGTAAACTAAAATACACATGGAAACTAAAAATGCATGCAATTCATGTATTCTCTATTGAGCCTGTGGCATTCACTGTATGGCTGAATCGACCATTACCATGTTGTTTGGGTGTTCATTGAACTGGACACACTGTGGGACCAGTCATAGTGTGTCTGCATCACTCTGGCTGTATTAGTCAACTCCTCTCTGAGTGGAGTATCCTCCATAGATGACAGGTTCTTTTCCCCTATGTCTCTGTGTTGCAATCATTGCTACAAACAGGGCTGGGAGCATTGAACAACCCCCCAAGAAACTTTTGTTGCTGAAACAGTTTCAACATGCAATTAATCAATCCAGGCTTAGAACACGCCTCTCTCAATGAAGCTAAGAATAAGACTGGAGCACATTGTGCACCAGCTCAACAATAATAACCAAGTAGTGTTAGCGAAACCTTATTTTGTTTCACCTGGTGTAGTATGTTCGTTATTTTTATCTGTCCGTCCGTCCACTTTCTCATTAAAATTTTTAATTGCTTAAATTGAAGTACAAATAACAGTATTGGTAATTGAATTACTTTTTCCTAACTGGTTATAATTGTTTGAGTGGTACACTTATCCTACATTGGCTTGTGTGATTCCATCCTCAGATGGCTTCTACAGGTTCTTTCGAATATGTATCAGAGCTGTATCTGACAAATGAAAAGTTCTGAGAGCTGTGATGGAGCATGTTTGTTATTAGGATCTGTGTGATGCTCCACCTTTGTGGAATGTGTATCTTCAATCTGACTAACCTTACCTTCTTGCACATGTGTAAATACACTGCCACGGAGTGCATTATACAGTGTTGTGTAAGTCCCTCTTCCACCTCCTCCCCAACACCATTTGCCTCTAGGTTCTCCCCGGAGCAGCTTGGCATCACGGCCAGCTCCCTGCTGGCGTGGCTGTTGGTGGAGGTTGTGCTCATCTGGCTGTGCCTCTACCTCATGGCCGTCAACTCACAGCTCCGGTGGCTGGACTTGCTGGCCTTCTCTGGCTACAAGTATGTCTGCATGATAGTGAGCTTGGCCTGTGGTCTCCTCCTGGGTAACTATGGTTACCTGGCAGCCCTGGCCTTCACTTCTCTGACCATTGCTTACTTCTTGGTGAGTGTAAATGTGTTACATTTTGAAGTGTTATTGGGGTTGTTTTGTTGTTGTTTTTCGTTCTGGTTGGGGTTTGTTTTTGTTTTGTTTTTCCTTACTTGCCAATTTATTCATTCTTCACTACCAAGTTTATCTTTCATCTCATTAGTTCAGCTGCAGTGAGATGAGGAATTTAGGAAGGACACACACACACACACACACACACACACACACACACACACACACACACACACACACACACACAGGGAGGGAGAGAGCCAGTATTGAGTGTCCCTTCTTGTTGTCCTCTCTCTGTGTCCGTGTTTCTCTCAGGTGCACTCCTTGCGTCTGTGTGTGCAGCCGCATGTGACAGAAGGTGCCAGTAAGCTCCGCAACTACTTTGTGCTCTCTGTGTCTCTCCTGCAGCCGATCATGATGCTCTGGCTCACTGCTGGACAGTTCTCCCATCCAACTAACCACAACAACATGGTGCCTTAGGCCTGCGGCTATAGTTTTTATATTACAACAACAACAACAAAAAAAATTTGTCATGATATGAATGGAAAATTATTTGAAAGAAACTATGATACTGATCCCCCCTCTCTCTCTCTCTCCTTTCCATAGTCTCCAAATGATCAGTCTGGTCACTGTAGCAAGGTTTTCATTAACCAATTACTGGATCTTACGACCAAATCTGATTGGTCAGATTTGAAAAACATTGCATATTGCACTGTTAGAATGAATTAAGTTACTTAGTGATATGAATGTTCTTAATACTTCACCGGCATCCAGGATATTATCATACTTTACAATAGCCCCTGGCTCCTTTGGCATATTTGCTCTCGCTGGGGACCCTTTCCACCACCCGTTAGGTAAAGGGTCGGCTTGGAGACGAGCAGATTATGCATAGAACTTCTGAAGTTGTTAGATGATTGGGGTGGTATTAGTGCAGTTGGAGTAAGAGAGAGGAATGCGCATGCGCAATCCTAGACTATATATTGGACTAGGTGACACTGCTCAATTTGCTAGCTAGCGATGTACCAAGCTTTCCAGTCCCAGACGGCACTGTGGGAAGGTGAGAGCTGGGAAAAAGCTAAGTATGCATCCCTCCAGCCTCCTACCGTCTGCACCAAGGTAATTTCTCATAAAGAATCTTTCCACCGCAGCATCGTGAACAAAATAACGACCAGGTCTTCAGCTCTGAAAGATAGGTGTCTGACTCAGTATATAATCTGCTCTGCAAGGAAATGTCAGTGCAGTGCCATCTACCACAAATATTTCTTCTGGAGTAAAGCAACCGCGTTAGTACTGCTCCTAAACGCTCTCTACTCCGTGTCCATATACGGAGTCACTGGAGAAATTCTGCACATCATCTTTGGTTCAGAGTATGTTCTCACTAGAGTGCTTATAGCTTATGGCGTAACTCAGCTTCTGTTTCCCCTAGCAGGACATGCAGCAGACACTTACATTGGCAGACACAATGTGGTGCGGTTCAGCCTCTGGTGTGGCTGGCTGAGTTTTGCACTTCTGGCACTGAACTTTTCCTTGGATTCATACAACAATAGCATCAACTCCATCACCTGCTTCATTGTGTTGCCTGTTGCACTCTTATTGCTAAGTATTTCCTACATGTGCTTCATGTCCAATATCATCCCCTTTGGGTTGGACCAGCTACAAGGTGCCCCTCACATCCATTACACTTCCTTCTTGTATTGGTGGTACTGGACTATCAAGCTTGGAGTGGTGGTCGTGGCTGTGCCTCAATACTGCACTGCTCAACTTGAAATGGGTGCCCTGATTCAAGCAGGGATAGGCCTGGCATGTTTGACTACTGCTCTCGTATTGGATGCTCTGTTCAAAGACTGGTTTGTGCTAGAGCCTTGCTGCAGCAAACAAGGTAATCCCCTCAGACAAATTGCCAGTGTGCTTGCCTATTTGGTGAGTAGGCCTTCAAAACAGCATGTGCCTAGCTCAGTGAGACACGAAATAGACTTCTCCAACTGCAGTCGCTTGGAAATGGCCAAAAAGAGATATGGAGGCATGTATGAAACAGAGCAAGTTGAAGATGTCCGAACGTTTTTCAATGTATTGCTTGTACTGCTTGCTGTAGGATTACTAATCCTACCATATTCTGGGGTTCGTTAGTAGCTATATGTAGCCTTTGAGTGTAATAAATATTGAATTTTTTTCCTTTTCTGTTATCTGTTTCTTCAGGTTATCAATACACTCAGTTTGGTCCAAACCCAAATGTCAGACATTCCTCAACTGGTCATGCAGTGGAAAAACTGTGGCTTGGAAATGTCCTGGCTTAATGCCCTGAATATCATGCTCTTGCTTCTGCTTATACCAATTCTTGATTTTGTGGTTGTCCCACTTCTTAGACACATGGTGCTCCAGCCTAGCATCCTGAAATGCTTAGGAATGGGCGGGATTTTCACATTTTTAAGTGTCCTCAGTTTGTTTACATTAGAGGGTGTCAATGATCACTACTTCATCTCCAAGGAGGCTAGTGATATCTATGTGCTGGCCTCTAATGAGGACTCTCAAGACGTTGCTTTGAATGGCTATTGGCTACTCCTACCGATCCTGTTTGTGACTCTAGCAGAGATTTTAATCTTCGTCCCAAGTAAGTAGTCATAGCTTCAAACACAATGATTGTGTTTGTGTATATGTTATGTGTGTGCTCAATATTGCAGTGGGTTCACATTTGAAACTAATATTTTGAAAGCATGGCCAATATGAATACTGGTATTTCCGAGTTAGTAGTATAAGAAGTTGAAAGCCTAGCAAGTTTGGCTGCTCTCTTATATTAAAGGGATATATATATATATATATATATATATTTTTTTTTTTTTTTTTTTTTTTTTTTTTTTTTTGGGGGGGGGGGGGGGGGGGTGAGGGTTTTACTATAATCTACTATTTGTTTGTTTGATATCTCCTCTCAGATGCTAGGGCCTATCAAATCTTCCAGGGTTGATGGGGGTCACCGAAGCATGGTTTTAGGCAAGGTTTAGTGTAGATCACAGTAAAAACCCTATCCATGGGGCTGTTAGCTTTTGTTGGTTTTTAGAATTCTCTTTGGGAAAGGGAGTGAGCTCAATTTCATGTAAAGTATCCACCAAGCTGCATTATCAGTACTTCAAACCACAATATGTAAACACACTCTAAGGGAGGTCATCAAAACTGAGCCCAAACACCTTTCCTTCTCTTTGTCTTTCCTTCTTTTTTCTCTGACCTCTCTTGAGTCCAAATCTCAGTTTTGAATTGGGAATCCAAAAGTGATCCTCTCGACAAGAATTTTGAAAAAAAAAGAAGAGGAAGGTCACACTAACAATATTGTCTACCACACGATTTTGTCCTTGACAAATATGTCAATAAAATTGTTACTGTGGTTAGAGTGCAGAATGGATTTCGATCAGTGTGGACTATAGTAAATATTTTTGTTGTCTCCGTCCATAGGATGAGTGATTTGCTGGTTAAAGAAAAATATAAACATTACACTTGAAATCTTTTTGAAAATTTGTTACATTGTTTCTGCTGCAGTTTTTATTTACACATCTTGCACTTTAAAAATTAGAAATTACTAACAGAAACCGCTCCCTAGGGGTGGATTTTAAGTCGGCCACCTGCAGTAACAAACATGTTTAGTTTGCTTTATGTAACACGTAGTGATTATTGACACTAATTTCATTAATCAAACAAACATGATACAATTAATAAACATGCCAAGTTTCTGTGATGGGTTGTGTTCATTATCACCAAACCACACCCATTGACAAAACCACACCCATAGTGACCCGATCTGAACAAAACTTTCACAAGGATTTGCAGTGAGGTGCCATAATCACTCCCTGAAAGTTTTGTGAATATCCCACCAACAGTTTAGGGGGGGAGTTCGAGTCCACACAGACAAATTGTGAATTATAGTAAGATATGTTAATAATAACTGTCAAAGCTGATTTGTTATTATTGTTTATTATTCCTTCTTGTGTTTTGCCTAACAACATCAATAATAATTACAACATTAATGAAAATATATTTCTATTTTGAACATCAACGACATCAACATTTATTATGTCCACAGGCTTTGAGTTCATATGCGCACAGACTCCCTACAGCATGAGAGGTCTTCTAATAGGTCTCTTCTTCTCCTTTCATGGACTCTTCACTCTTCTCTCTGCTCTCCTCCAGTACCTCTTCTCATGGAAGCCCATTCTGGCATATCCATTTCGAACTCTCACTGGCTTCTCATGCACCTTTTGGTTCTACCTTATCCTCACCCTGCTCACAGGGTTTGGGGTGTGCTTCTATTCTGTGGTGGCTTGCAAGTACAAGAGACGTAAAAGGGACGATGTCTTCAACCAGGTTGGAATGATTGAAGAGTATTTCTCATCTGGAAGAATCCATTCCTCCCACTGGATCTAACAGCTCTACCTTATCGCTCACCACTATGACATTTGACAATGCATTGTTTGACATTTGATTATGTCGTTGTCACCCTTCCTTATCATTCACTATGGCATTTCACCACTGTGTATTATTCAATGTTTGCCATAATACAATGTTACTGTTAATTAAACTGCATGTATCCATTGCATGATAAAACCGTTATCAAGTTGTTCATAAAAAATGCACACTAGTTTGAAGGCAGGGTGTTAGCAAAGAGGTTTAATGGAATACTAATGTGCAAACAGCTGCATTATGAGCTTGACAAGATGAGATCTTGTTGGACAAGCTGCCTTACATGTGCTTTTGTGTGAATCAATAGGACATAAAAGAAACAAGGTTGAGTGTATAGTCTCCCCTGTTTGAAAAACCATTGCCAGCTTTGAAGTTAACAAACTGGACAGGATCTTGTTCCTATGCTGGCTTCACTGAGAGCACATGCCACAAGTGTGTCCTTGGAAGGAGCATAGTTAAGTGCTCTCTATTGCATTAATAATGTAAAAAGTAATTTAAAATATTCAATACAAAATTAGTGATTGGTTTGAACATCGATATCTAGTTCCATTCCTCTTGTGTTTGACTCTGCCTCGTCACTGGATTGTGAACCAGTTTCACTTTCTTCTTCCTCACACCACGAAGGTTCCTCTTTGTCAAAATAGTCATCTTCTTCATCCTGCCCTTTCAAATCCAGCGAGTCGTACTGCTCATCAGAGTCAATCTTTGAGTAGTCTATGTCCTCATCCTTCCCATCCAAGAAGTTCGCTTGCATGGCTGCCAGAAATTCTTGCTGCAGCATGTACTTTTCCCTTTCGGCTATAACAGGATCAGAATTCAATTCCATGGTTACCAAAGATTTCGATTTTGCACGCTGCCCCCTGTGAGAGCTGTGTTTTCTACCATCATTAAACAGCTTTCCCTTCTCAGACTCTTCCACCGAAAGTTGATCCATTTCACTTGATTGTTGCTTCTGGAGAAGCTTTGCCATCTTGTCTTGCACCATTTGCTGGAGGATCATGGACGACAGAGACATATCAGTGTACTTCCTCCTATCCTGCTGTTTCTCCTCATCCGTCAAGTATTGGCCCACATAGAAATCATATAACAGAGGATTTCTCTGTTGCATTTCTTCCTTGGAGAAGTACACAGACTCATCCATTAGTTGCCGCAGACGTTCATATCTCCGATTTCTTATCTTCTTCAAATGAGACTTAGATGAACGCCCCAGGGCATCCCTCAGTTCTCTCACCCTGAAATTCACCTCAAAATCATTTCGTTGTGGAATATTGTTAAAGTATGCTAGATGCTGTTGATCTAGATATTTTCCATACTGCATCAGGAAAGAACCCGGCCTCTGCTGGAGGTGTCTGGCTAGTTGGTCATGGAGTTGGGAGCGAGAGAGATCAGACTCGTCTCTCTGCTGACTCTTGATGATGCAGCCCGAGGAGATGATCTTATCAAATATACCAAGGAAGGAATTTAGTCCCAGAAACGTGGATGCAGATGTAGCATCGGTGGTGGATGGAGATGGGACAGGGATGGTGGATGGAGATGGGGCAGGGATGGTGGATGGAGATGTGGCAGGGATGGTGGATGGAGATGTGGCAGGGATGGTGGATGGAGATGTGGCAGGGATGGTGGATGGAGATGTGGCAGGGATGGTGGATGGAGATGTGGCAGGGATGGTGGATGGAGATGTGGCAGGGATGGTGAATGGAGATGTGGCAGGGATAGTGAATGGAGATGTGGCAGGGATGGTGGATGGAGATGTGGCAGGGATGGTGGACGAGGGGGAAATAAGAGAACCAGTTAGCATAGAAGTGAGGGAAGAGGTTGTGCAGTTAGTGGGTGAGGATGACAAAGGATGGAGGGGGTTGCATGAAGTGGAGGTTGTGGACACCAGAGAACACAAGTCAGGAGATGGAGAAGCTTGTGAGCTTCCTCCAGGGTGCAGTGGAAGCAGAGGGAAGAAAGAGGTCTCCAAGGATGGATGATCAGCCATCTGCAAAAAAAGGGGGAGGGGGGAAAACCACACACGCACACAGTGAACTCTGACCTCTGCACATGCCAAAGGAGCAGTCATACAGTGCTTCAAAGTTCAAACCGAAAAATTGACTAAGCCCAGTTTCTATAATTTATTAAGCTAAGGTTCCATTCTAGATGACTGCAATGAGAAGGACGCAACTCCAGAAAGAAGTGTTAAAGCTGTACAGGCACTTCCTAACTGCCTGCCGTAATAAATCTGGGCAAACCAAGCTTATTGTGCAGCAAGAGTTCAGAAAGAATGCCCACGTCCAGAAAAGTGACACCATTATGATTGACTACTTACTCCGCCGTGGGAGAAGGCAGCTGAGGATGTTGCAACAGTCTGACAAAATCACGACAATGAACAGTTAACCTTTGAACAGTTAACCTTTGAACTTGTTCGAGGACTGGAATTTCTTTTCGGATGTGTGTACTTTTTACAAACGACCTTGTACCACCCACAAATTTCCAATAGGCACCTTCCCCCCCTTTTTTCCCCCATTCTTTATTTCTTACTCCTTTTCCTTTCCTTTCCTTTTTTCTTGCTTCTTTCCCCCTTCATTAACACACTTCTTTTCATCTTTACCCCCTTTCTTTTTTTTCCTTTCTTCCTCCACACCAAAAATGTTTGCCTTCCTTATTTTCTTTGTTTCACCCCTCTACTTTCCTTCTTTCTTTCCCTTTTTTCTTGCTTCTTTTCTTCCCCACATGATTTTCCTTCATTATTTTCTATTTTGCCCATTTTCCTCCTAGCTATATAAAAAGGAAAAATTTAGTGGTTGTGTGTGTGGGTGGGTGTGTGCGTGGGTGTGGGTGGGTGTGTGTGTGTCAGAGTGGCTAAATAGTTATGCTCTTGGACAGTACAGTCAAAATACCAAAAAAGAAAGGTGCTAACCCCAGATGAATTGCAAGAAAACGTTTTAAACTTTTTTTTAATTTTATTTCGTTCAAGTAGAGTCTGGAGAAAAATTATCAAAAGTTGGCTGTAATTGCACCATCAGAAAAGTTAAAAAAATATATACAAAAAGATGGCCACCAGTAGTTCATCCATGTGTGTTTCTTATACATTCCTTCAATTTTGCAACTACAGTGCAACTACTTGTATCTAAAGAACCATAGTCATTCTCTACCTGGCATGGTTGATTAGTTCATTTTGAATTGACTTATTCTGGTAGTGCAAGGCTCAACTAAGAAAAAAAAGGTGTGGCATTTTAGACTAACTAATAGGAGCTGATGCACTGAAAAAGAATCAGAAAAAATCTAGTGAAAAAATTAAGTTTTGCATATATTTCTATTACATGCCAGTTCATTGGATGGTTTTAAAAAAGATTGCTAAAATCAGTAAGTAGTATGCAGTATCCTAGTGTTGTCCTTTTTGAATTCCATGCTGGCATGAAAGGTAAAGGGTAGGGTTGCCATTTGTCCTATTTCACAGACAGAAAACTCAAAAACTGTCCTGATGGAAAATGAAATTAGAACAGGAAAAAATTTGGCTGCAAAGTAAAATATTGTCCCAAAACTGTCCTTTTAGCAAGCTACTTTCAGCCAAAATATGTCTGCCCTTTTTGTCCTTTTCTGTCCTTTACTACTCTAAAGTAAAATTTGCAGATTTAGCCTGTCCAAATTACCAACCAATTGGGCAAAAAAAAACTACATTGACGGAGAGGTGTGATATTTGTGATATTTGTGATATTTTTGAAAAGCAAACTTAGGAAAAACAAACTTTTATTGGCCCCCTCCCCCCCCCCCTAACACCTAGCTGAGAGAGAAAGGCCACGCGCCCAGGTTAGTGCTGGAGAACATGCCAATGATATCTGAGCACTAAAAAATGATATATTTCTAAAACAATATATTGAATACATATGATAAAAAAATTTTCTATCCTAAAACTGTCCTTTTCAATTTACATTTCTGGCTGTGAGGTACCTTCATTCCTGGCAACCCTGGTAAAGGGTCATCGTACGTTGCAACTGAATTTTTTTGCAGAACCATGAGTTGCATTGCAGGTGTGCTGCAAGCATGTAGGCTTCGGCTTGCCCGGGAGCTCACCGGGAGGCAGGTTGTCTGGGATTGGAAGCTAGGTGCTCCAAGTTTCTTGCACACTACCTCTGCGGTGTGGAGGGAGATTGAGAGTGATATTCAACATTATCAACTTAAAATGGGCAGTCTTTATCTTAAGGGAGACAAGGAGGGAATTAAACAGAATATTAGAGACAGAAGAGTGCAGTTGGACGCTGATGATCTGGTTAGTGTGCTCACGTGTCCAAACTGTCTGGATGTATAATGGTCCACTTGTCTGATTGCTAGCTATCAAGTGTAGACCAATTCTTTGCTATCCTTGAGAGCTGATGCAATCATCTCTGAACCTTGTCAGGCAATTGCAACATGTAAGCACTGCACTCTATTCCATTCAAATATTTGATTTGCTGTGTCTACAGTTCCAAACTGCTGAAGGCTATGAGAAGTGTCAAAAGGAGATGGGAGCTCTGAAGAAAGAGAGAAAAACTTTAAATGTTCAAATTATTAAAGCGGTAATTAATATTTAAAGCTATGTATTTGTATGTATATATATATGTATATATATATGTATATATGTATATATGTATATATACAGTAGAACCTCAGAGTTACGAACACCTTGGGAAACTAGAGTGTTCATAACTCTGAAATGTTCGTAACTCTGAAACTATGGCATCATAATTATGTTATGAATTATAATATAGATTTATTGCTGTATCTAAGACTACACAATGAGTTCTCCATCTCCTAAACACTGTAACTTGATGCATACCTATTTGTCACTAGGTATTTTGCAATTATCCACCTGTTTCAAGACTTTTTTATGTCATGCTGTTATGTCATCAGATTTACATGGATAAAGCTTTGGTATAGCAACCTTGCTTTTTCCATTACCAAAACACCACTAATTGGTGTGCCCTTATGTCGTTCCTGAATAAACCAGTGGTGAATGGCTCTATCATGGGCATCAGCTCTCCTTACTATACACAGATTTGTCAGAGAGCTATTATCCTGTGCTTCACCAGCAAATTTGCAAATTTGATAATTTGCACCCTTGAGTTCTTTATGTCAAACATAGTGGATTTTCCTACTCCAAATTCAGTGGTTAGGATGACATAGTGCTGTCTTGATCCAACTTCTTTTAAAGGTCCAACTTCTGCTCAATAGTGAAAATAACTCTTTTACATTTAGTAGAAGAACTAGAAGCCATAGTGAACCTGGAATTTTAGCGTGGAACAACTGGCTGCTGGAGGAAAGGAGAAAAATAATTCCAACGAAGGAAGGGGTGAGAATAGCTGCAGCAAATGAATTATGGGAGTGTGGGCATTCGCAAAAAAGTTAGGAAAATAGAATAGTTGGTGGTACTCCCACTCATTTTTTTCCCCCCAGTTGGCTGTTCGGTTGACTGGTCAGTTTGTAACTCTGGGGTTTGTAACTGGGGTTCTACTGTATGTATATATATATATATATTATAATAACATTGCTATTTTAGGGCCCTGATGTTGAACTGAGTGACATGCAAAGAGCAGCTAACCTTAAGATACAGATGAAGACAGTGCAAGTATGTGCCCCTGTACCTCCTTGTCACATGACATGATGCAGCTGTGCTACTGTACAGGGAATATTCCAGTACAATTACACATGGTAAAGGGTGATTATATGCACTTCGCTCCAAGGATGTGTTTTCAGCATCGTTTAGATTAATATTAATCTGATTATATGATGATAATATGAGGAAATATAATGCATCCTTAATTATCCACATATGTAGGATCAGTTGGAAACTTTGGAGAAAAAGTTTCTGACCCAGCTGTCCTGTCTCCCTAACTCTGCTCATCCTAACGTGGTGAGTGTTGCTAACAGAGAACTAGACAGAGGGAGATTGTAAGGAGTCAGATGTTGAAATGAGTGACTTCTACTTATGTGTTGACACTGTATGGCGTGTTGTGTCTGCTCCGTCCCTCCTCTCCCCATCCCTAGCCTGTTGGTAGCTATGAACACAGCAGGGTGGTCTACACGCATGGATCCAAGCCAGGTATGATGTAGGGGAGGGGGGTGTCTGTAGATATCTATTGCAGTAGGTATTGGTAAGACACTTTGAAATTTATTTACTCATTGGGACTTTTGCTTATGTTCATTGAAAGTCTGGACATTTCAATCCTTCATTTAAGTTGGTTTGCATTCAAGAAAATGTGGAGTGTTTTGATTCCAATGGTTGCCGTTACCATAGTTATGACTCCTGTGCTAATGCAGTGTGTCTCTAATGTAAATCTTGATAATGCAAAATATGTCAAGTTTGCTGTAATTAGTTCTAATTTTGACTTTATGATATCTTTCTGATTATATTGTAATTAATTATTATGTCCTGTAATTAGTTATTGTTATGCATATTAGAGTTTTCGTTTCCGGTGCAAAACCATGTCTCTATAGGAGAGCGTCTGGACTTGCTGGACTTCGAGTGAGTGACATCATGTTTCCTTGAATACACCTCACCCCCCCTCACCCCCACCCTCACCCCCACCCTCACCCCCACCCTCACCCCCACCCTCACCCTCACCCTCACCCTCACCCCCCTCACCCTCACCCCCACCCTCACCCCCCTCACCCTCACCCCCCTCACCCTCACCCCCACCCTCACCCCCACCCTCACCCTCACCCTCACTCCCCCTCACCCCCGCCCTCACCCCCCTCACCCTCACCCTCACCCTCACCCCCCTCACCCCCACCCCCACCCTCACCCTCACCCTCCCCCTCACCCTCCCCTCACCCTCACCCCCACCCTCACCCTCACCCCCCTCACCCCCACCCTCACCCTCACCCTCACCCCCACCCTCACCCCCACCCTCACCCCCACCCCCACCCCTCTATGAGAGTGTGCAGCTCCACACTGCAGGCATTGGTCACATTAATGCAATATCCATTGCAGTAATTGTATATGTAACAGCCTCAAATAGAGTGGGACCAGTCAATATTTCTAGCCACGTAGCGAAAGTTTGTTTTATTTTCACTGTGTGTGTTTGTGCACATTTTTGTCTGTCTGTCCATTCTAATTTTAATTACAATTACTCAATTGAAGTAGAGATAGCAGTAATTGCAATAGAATTACACATTCCTAATTAGTTGTTGTTTGAATGGTACGCTTGCCCCTACAAACCACACTGTGTAAGAATGCTCAGCCACTCTAACATACCCTGTATGAGGTCAGCAAGACTGTGATCCACTTGAACCCTGTGGTGCAACAGTGGAATTATTAATGCCTTCTAGTTGTGGTCTGTTGTTACTGGTGCAAGTTCTCACATTACCTGCTAGAGGCACTCACAGTACATTAACACCCTCTGCATATCCCCCTCCCACCAATATGTACACACACACACACACACACACACACACACACACACACACACACACACACACACACACACACACACACACACACACACACACACACACACACACACACACACAACATATTTGAAGCATATGTGTCAATGACCCTTTACCAACTCTGTGTGCAGATGTGCCAGACATGTGACAGGGAGGAACTTCTACTACCTGAAGGGAGCAGCTGCTCTGCTGGAGATGGCCCTCGTCCAATACACCATCCACAAAGCTGTTGCCAAGGTAACATGTTGTGAGATGTACACATATCATTGTCAATTTTTCTGGTTTTTTTAATGTTTATTATTATTATTATTATTATTATTATTATTATTATTATTATTATTATTATTATTATTATTAGGGCTTCCATCCCATCAGTGCTCCAGATATAGTCAAGGGAGCTGTGGTGGTAAGCACTAAATAAGAAGTGATGTACCCCCATGCACATGCTGATGAATGAGATGGTTCACGTGTGACTGTTTCATAAGAGGTGTTTAAATAAATTTGAAACCCATATCTATTTGTGGTTCAATCCGATGTGATTTTTCTGTGTTCATAGCTCAGGCATCTGTGTGTGTGTGTCATGTTGTTCTGTTCATGTCCACCAGTATAATGACTGTGTCTATATGAAGCTATGCACACTGTGCATGTAATTACTTGTGTGTGTATGGTGTGACCATTTCACTGAGCAAGAGTATAGGAATTTAGTAATGATCATCAGATTGTATTTCCTACTGGCTGTGACGCAGTTGGTGGGTTGTGATGACATGAGGAGAATTTCTTGTTGAGCTCAATTAACCTTGAGGTGTGTCAAGTGGGTGGTACATTCAGACAATTAGGACACACACTTGCACACCCACACACTGAGCTAATGGGGTCCCTGGTGTACTGGAGTCACATCTGGAGCTGATAGAAGACTTCGGATGATTGAACATGGTCATGTGATCTCTGGGAGCAGTTTAGTGTGTTGGATGACATTAATACTGTATAATTGACTGATAGTCATGTGTTGCCAAGGATGTTGTCATGACCATATATGGTGGGCACACTGCAGCAAGGGTGTGGCTTCAACCCCAAGTCAGAAGCTGCTGATGTTTTCTGGTTACGCAAAGGTTACCTCTGCCTCACTGGAACCGCTGAAATACCTCTGGCAGGTGTGCTCTCTCATCATGCACACTCACATACATGTATGTACACACATACCTGTGCACAAACATATACACATACACACATTATGTTTACATGTCATCTTCATTCACTTTATTATGTATATTGTATTATCATTCAAGAATATTATTCTTATTGAAGGATGTCCTATATAAGATATTTTAAAAGTTTTGTGTGTCAGTGTGTGTCACTTGCCTCCTGTTTCTCCCTCCAGGAATGTTTTATGCTCACTTGCTACCACTCAAGAAGCTTCCTATGAAGTAAGTGACACACCTCCTGTCATGTGACCTGGAGTGCCACACCCCAAGTCCTTGCTCCTGTGGGCTGAATAATTAAACTTAATTATTTTTTTTAATAGAATTAAATTTTATAAAACCATAAATAGAATAAGAAACCTTTCTAAGCTGATCATTTATCACATGCAGATTTGTGGCCTTTGGCAGATGCTTCCGCCCTGAGGCAGGTAGGACAAGATTGCTATATCTATATCTTGTATAGTTGTACTGCTATCATTCCGGTTATTTTATTACCATCATAAGTAAATTTTTTTTTTTTATAAATAATAATATTATTATTTAACATTGTTGTTGTAGTTGTTTGTTGTTATTATTGTTGTGGGGAAGAATACCAGGTCATAGTTTGGTATTATACTGGAGTAGAGGTCTGATATTGCACATCATCATGGAGTGATGAATGCTCTAGTCAGTGGAGGTGGACAAACACACATCACCTGACCACATACGTGTGTGTGTGTGTGTGTGCACAGTTCTGCATTACGACTCTGTACAAGTACATCTTGTAGTCTGCATGTATGTATGTGTGGTGCGTGAAGAGGCTGTGTGTGTGCTAGGAGTCTAAACATAGGGCCCCTCCTCAACTCTCCCTGGCTAGCTAGTGGATCAATGGACTCCCACACTGGAGTGCAGAGGTAGACTGGACAACTAGGGCTGACAGAGACATGCAGTTGAACCCCAGATGGAGACCACACCTACCTTTTGACCTCATTAACTTTATTATGCATATTGTAATGCATATTTTTACTGAATTAAAATAGAGACAATTCTATTAGTATATGCATTTCATATTGTGTTTATATATTCTTTTAAAACATTAATTTTATGTCCCCTGCAGGGGGTTGGGAAATGGACATGCCTATTGGGTAATTGGTAATGACCATACCCATAAGCATATGTTATTTTTCTTGACTTTGTATTTGAGGTTGTGGTAACTATTAGTTGTGTTTGTTGGTCTGACTCTAAAATGCACAGGAGGCTACGGCCATGCTACCCGGGGTCTGTACAGGGTGCATCAGTTCAGTAAGGTGGAGCTGTTTGCTTGGACGCCCAATGAAACTACGCAGGAGAGTGAAGACATGCTGAAGGAGATGGTGGCCATACAGAAGGAGATCGCCGAGGAACTTGGACTGCACTATAGGTTTGACCAATATATCTCATTTAGTGCACACTCTGTTGCTTAGGTTTCCCCTGCTAAAAAAAATGTGGTATGATTAGGGAGGGGGATGGGGAGGGGTGAATCTGGCCTAATCAAATATAGAATGTGAATTTTACAATCTGTGTATATATAAATTACAATAAAGCAATTGCTCCCACCATTTCCCCCTTCTCTGTCAAGACCTCGTGTTGTAGGAGTGTTGTAAGTGTGCATGTTGCATGTACTGTGTTGCATGTACTGTGTTGCATGTACTGTGTTGCATGTACTGTGTTGCAGCTGCACCCACCATGTGGCAACACATTCCCAGTCCCTATAGCAACATTTGCTCCTCATTAGTTGACATGGTCTGTATGTCGCACGCCACAGGGTCCTGGAGATGGCCACAGAAGAGCTGGGGGACCCAGCCTACCACAAGTATGACCTGGAGGCATGGATGCCTGGCAGGGACGGCTATGGAGAGATATGCAGTGCGTCCAACTGCACAGACTTCCAGAGTGGCCGGCTAAAGATCACCTACCACAACCCCCGCAGCAATGCAGACAGGTCGCTTACCAAGTGCAAGCTTCCACACTCAGTAAGTGCTGCAGAATAGTTGTCATGGTGACATCCAAATGCCTGCACTCCTGGACATGCCCAGAGTTCTGTTATGCAATAGCTATGGTCTATTAGTTGAAGGGACAAGGCAATGTAGGAAAGTGCACCCAACAAGTCTTGCTAAGTGTATTTATTTCAAGATTTCTGTCTTGTTGGTTGTTAAGATGGCTATTATGTTTGTTCTCGTTGGAACACATTTCAGTTTTTCAGACAACTCACCACCTCACCACCTCTGGTAGCTAGTTCTCATTGCTCAGATATTGTTTTGCACTCCGTACGGTATTTTGAATTTGCCATAGTGCACCAGCTGCTGCATGGAGTGGTAAGGCTATCTATTAGGTTTGCCTTGGGCAGACATTGCAATGTCCAGGATGAGCAGATCTTGAAAGGCCGAAGGTATAAAGTTGTTTAGCAGTCACTTCCCCCCCCCCCCCTCCCCAACCTTAGAAAAGGGAGAAGGGCCCTGTGATCTGATAGATATGGTAGCTGACAGTGTCACTTAGTACATGATTCATTGTTTGTTGTGTTGTTGTTGTGTTATTGTTGTGTTGTTGTGTTTAGGTCAATGCTACGGCATGTGCTGTGCCACGAACTCTTATAGCCCTACTGGAAACTCACCAACAAAAGGTCAGAACAAACCTCTCTGCATTGTTACTATTTGATATTATTTATTCTAATTATCAGGATGGAAGTGTGAATATCCCCACAGCTCTTCATCCATTCCTGCCCCCAGGTCTCACATGCATCAAAGCAGAAGCGGACTCCTCCTTTACTGAGGGAATGTCTTGATGTGATGTATCATGCTTCCACTTTGAGGAAGTTGTTTGTTGTTTCTTCTCTGATTGTAATGATGTTGATCTAATGATATAAAAGGTTATGACATGTTATTTGTTTGAGTATAACAAGCAAACAGTTGATCAATCAATTCTGGGAACACCCTACACCAATAGTGTTCACAGTTGGGGGTGGGGCACTCTATATGGAAGTGAGAATTCGCATTTGGAACAAGAATAATAATTACAAGTCACATTAGCGAAAGCTTGTTGTTTTTTCATTGTGTGTGTGTGTGTGTGTGTGTGTGTGTGTGTGTGTGTGTGTGTGTGTGTGTGTGTGTGTGTGTGTGTGTGTGTGTGTGTGTGTGTGTGTGTGTGTGTGTGTGTGTGTGTGTGTGTGTGTGTGTGTGTGTGTGTGTGTGTGATTCTGTTTGTCCACTCGTATCATTTCAATTAGTTACGTAATTGAAGTATAAATAGCAGTAATTGTGTTTCTGATATCACTAGTCCTTTGCTAAACTGTCTGTTGGTTTGGTCACTCACTTGCAAGAAACAGGTCTGGTGGAAGTATCCCCTTCCAATAGTCAGTGGGCCATGCCATTGCATTTAGAAACAACAGACAAATCAATCTACATTTGGCTGTAATTTTTAGGGGTTCTCTAACCTACAGCTCAATGATCAACATTTGGGGGGGGGGGGATTCTATTATTCTGTGCATCTATTAGCTATTTCCAAAATTTTAAAGGTATTGGATGTTCCATATCAAAGATATAATAGATTTTGTCCCAAGAAATTTAAAGTTTACTAATTACATGTACTTACATTTTTTAAACTGTTGTTCTCTGTATCATTAACTAGTAAAACTTTTTGAAGGTCTTGTGTGTTCCATCAAGTGTCAAAATTAATTTTCTCCTAAGGAATTTAATTAAGGGGTGGAAGGAGTTGTCGAACAGTTTACAAATATATCTCAATTTGGTTTAACTTTACTTTTCTCTGTGCAAGTCATTGTGATACCAAATGGTTGCTTACTCTGTGTGCTTGCAGACGATATATTGAATGTTTCCACAGGCACATTCCCTTACCAGCACTTAGTGTGGAACAAAAATCATGTCACAGTAACAGTAAATTTAATTAGAGAGATGGTATATTGTTTATGCATTCAAAAGTTAATTCCAACCAATCCACATGATGCTCATTAGCTTTAGTATTTAAGTGCATAATTCCCTTCATCTTGGAGTTGCTGTAATAATTTTAGATACTGCATTGAACAGGCACCAGTTCAAGATAAAGAAGAACAAAAACTCATACAGAACAATTGTATTATTATTATGTCAACAGTATATACACAGTTGAATAATGTTGTTGTCAACACACAATAAAGTGCTAAGTGTTTGTTACATGGGTGCAGAGTGGAATACACCTACAGGTCCTAGTCCGAATATTTTGTTCTTGAGTTTCTGGCTTCAATGTAGCTTGCAATGAGGAAAGTCACTTCAGAGATCTGCAGTGAATACAGGAAGGACACTGAATAACCTCCATTTAATATGGGCTGGTCATAGAATTGCATCATCTAAAGTAGTTCATACATATGCTACACACATACACATACATTTAAAAAAATATTTAAATGATTTGATCTTATGAACGACTGGTGGGTTTTTTGGCCACCATTTTTAAATGTTTTAGTTTGAGTTTGTTTGTTTTTGTTGTTTGTCAATATCCAAGATATGTTGGAATTGAATGAGTGATCAATGGTGATCAATGGAGTTGTAGAAACCCTATGATCACATCTTGGGGGCTTACCAATCCAGCCTCTTCACTACACATCCACTGCAACTTGACACAGACCACATCTGACTAACAAACTCTGATTACAACTTAATGTTGACATGACCCCCTTCCCTCGACATGCTCACAACCCCCTGCAGAGTTCTGTACGACTGGTCTAGCCTCTCTGGGTGTGTAGGAGAACAGACTATCACTAGTCAGTACTCGCAGTGAGACATACCTTGAGTTTGGGCATAGCGAAGGTGAGTTTCTTTGTCACGTTATCCTGGGCAGAAAGTGAAGTGGAAGTGTTGGAGCTGGTAAGAGTGGCATGCTGTGCTGGCTTGGAGGAAGTCTTCTGCTGCTCGCTGCTGGCGGGGGAGGGGCTGGACTGTGAGAGGATGACCAGCATGAAGCAGCCTTCTTTGTTTCCTCCGAAAGTCGCAATGTCATCGTAGCTGTACGAGTCCAGTACCTCCAGAGACCCCCTGCTGAGGATGATTACCCCCCTCTCACTGATGTTCAGCCACACCGATCGCTGGGGGGTGTTTCCAGGCAGATACTCCTGTGGGTTGGGGGGGCAAGAGGATTGAAACAAAGATTGGTTTTTTATGACTGGTCTGGGGGGGGGGGGGATCTGTGCACCAATAGTATATATACTAATATAAAACCTGCTGATGTTTGGAGCTAATGTGTTTTGTGACTTGTTTTATCCATTTTCCTACAGAGATAAAGACAAACATATATATATATATATACACTGCGAGTTTTATCGCAGATATTTAGAATCTGTTTTGTCTTACAAGGGAGGCCACAAAGCTTTAATTAACCTCTATTATTATTATTATTATTATTATTATTATTATTATTATTATTATTATTATTATTATTATTATTATTACTACTACTATTATTATTTAATTCTACCTCATTTTAAGACCTGTTTTTGCATCTCCATAAGTTTCAATTTAGACTTCTCTGTGTTGATGTCCAATCTCTTGTGCAACTGGTGCATAGGATTGTGTTGAACACAGTGGGTGGGGGTGGGGGGAGGGCTTGTGAGTGAGAGACATGCTATTTGAGTATTGTGGAAATGAAGGCCTCACTGGAGATTAGTTAGTAATGACGTAGATGGTGTGTGTGTGGGACTGTGTGTGAGACTGTGCGTGTGTGTGGGACTGTGTGTGTGTGTGTGGGACTGTGTGTGTGTGTGTGTGTGTGTGTGTGGGACTGTGTGTGTGTGTGTGGGACTGTGTGTGTGAGACTGTGCGTGTGTGTGGGACTGTGTGTGTGTGTGGGACTGTGTGTGTGTGTGTGGGACTGTGTGTGTGTGGGGGGGGGGGGGACTGTGTGTGTGGGGGACTGTGTGTGTGGGGGACTGTGTGTGTGTGTGTGGGACTGTGACTGTCACTTCTGGTCAAGACTAAAGAGACTGTCATATAGGTGGCACTCCACTTACAATGTGTAGTAATCTTACAGCAAATTGAGGAGTACCAAATTTATTGTGCAAAAATTTGGCGTTTGCATAATTGTTTACAGAGTGCAGCTGCACTTGCAGTAATAATTAGATATGCTGGAGTGTGTTGGCATAAGCAACACTGCCTCCCAGGTGGGGGAGGGGTGCTCAAGTAGGTACCATACATCTGCATCATTAAATTATTGACATTCTGGTGAAACCAAATATCCCCAGGAAGTTCTTTCATTACAGTCTCCTCCCCAACATCACTTCCTCACTGCTAATGAAGTAATCACTTGATTCCACTCCTCATGCCCATTCGGTGTGCTAATAGAAGCCATTCAATGCCTAATGAGTCTAATTGGGCCTGACATGTGACCAGGCTATATTGTTTCCAAGTAATTATCTGGTATTGTATGAACACATCCTTAAGAAACCTGCAATAGGACTCTAGGTAGGGCAGCAATTGGTCCATTCCATTCCACAGCCTAGCAATGTCAGTGTTATACAAATGAATAACTAGTATATGTGTCATTCCTAACAGTTGCAAAAAGTTCTAATAAAATTCTTCACAAGATACACCTGAAATAATGTTACATTTATCTGGTAATCTTATTCATTGCTCTTTTTTTTTCTTTTTTTTTTTTTTTCCTTCCCTTAAATAGAAGAGAAATAACAATTTTGTAGACAGCATATAAAGGCTGTCTATGCAAACACATGAAGTGTGGCTGCCTTTATTTCTGTACATAAGAATACCAACATTGCAGACACACACACAGTACTCACTGACCTCGACCTGAAAGCCTGTGCTCCCATAGTGACCCCACTCCTGGGCAATGCTGATGTACTTCCGAGCACACTCGGGTCTGCTGACACCACAGAACGTCTTCCAGTGTTCCACAAGCTTTCTCTGGAGCAAGCTCAGGTCATGGTCCAGTGCCAAGTGTGTCAGCTTTGAGGGACAGAAGAGCAAGATGGCGTCTCTAGTGACATCATCAAACAGTCTTCCTTGTTCAATAGTAGTCCAGTCTCCGTGTTCTATCTGTGTCATCATAGCAGCCATGCGGAGAGATTTGTCCAGAGATGGCATTTGGTATTCTCCAGAGTGCATGTTCCTGCATATCTGGTAGGCCAGAAGGCTGGCTTCCTTGTCTGTCTCTGCTCCAATGTGACTCCGCAGAAACAATCTGTAGGAAATGAGCTCATTGTTATTACGAATAGAGAGAAGGAATGTTTGTAAATCAGTAATTGAACAGACTAAAAAGGAATGACAATTACCAATAAAGCTGCGTTACAACAAACATGTTTTTCTCCTTCAATTCCTTTTAATTCAAGTATGACAGTACATCTTGTAACTGGTTTTTAGACCATAGAGTTTTGTTTTTTTTTCTATCCAACAGTTTTGAGTGTAATTTTGTGTCTCCCAATTACTCCTCATCCTGATGCTCTGGATCATAAAAAGGTGTGCACCTATTTCATCATTATCAGTGGCTGCTTTACTTTTGGTGCAAGGTAAACCAAAACATCATTAGGGAGTGACCCAGTCTGTTGAAATGATGGAGTGTGGTGGTGTTTAGAGAATCACTAGTTGCTTTAGTTTGTCAGAGCTAGGAGAGTGTTCACAACAGGAGGAGCAAGCTGGAAAACATTTCGTTACCATTGGCAAAGTTTTGTTGTAGAGCATGTTTTGGTCGAGCATGATTGTGCTCAAGTGGAATTGTGGATAAGTGCAGTTCCGCTAATCTGAGCAAGATATAGAGAAGACGGTACATCATAGAACACTTCGATGATATCAAAAAAAAGATAAACACTTATGGGATATTAGTTGCCTGCTCTCATAATGTACCTCTTCCTGTATGTGAGTTGAATACTTCTCTGGAATCTTCTGGCTTTCAGCGAGTCCAGGGAGGAGTGGGCATGGTTGAGTTCCTCTAGAGCAGCACACCAGGTTGCTATGACATCCACCAGTTTGCTGTCGGGGAAAGGGCAACAGCATGAGGCGTCATCCATGCCTGGCCAGTCGCACATGATGGCATATCCTGTTTGACTGGTATTGGGCATGCCTATGTTTTCGTTAACAAGGTCGGTAAGGTCTCTGATGGTTGTGAAGGGGGTAAATATTATTTCCTGCAGAATAAGATGCAATACAACAAACCGAATTGTACGGTTAAATAGAGAGAGATGGAATTATATTGTCCCTGTTCCTATGTGCAAGTGTACACATACTTCATTGTGTGCGTATGTACATACCAGATTGGACTCGTCCTCTAAATGTACTGAGATAGTAAGTTTGTTATTGAACGCAGTCCCTGATTCCATGAACCTCTCCAGTACAAACATGATCTCCATGCTGGACGGTTTCCTCTGTCTGTGGCCCCTCCCCTTCTCTCTGTCTTCCTCAGCGGCCATCAGCACCTCCTGGCACTGCAGCGCGAAGCCGGCAATGATCAGCTTGGAGGAGGAGCAGTAGCGGCTGAGGTAGTTCTGCAGATACCAGAGGAACTTCTGCTTGACGGGGAGGAAGGAGGAGATGACGAGGAAGAGAAGCAGCCAACCCTGGGAGGACACAAGACGCAACATGTCAACTACTGCAACATGATTGAGGCTGGAGGGAGTGGGTGGTCTATTATACCTTGGCAACCAAGTGGGCGGTCTATTATACCTTGGCAACCAAGTGGGTGGTTTATTATACCATGGCAACCAAGTGGGTGGTCTATTATACCTTGGCAACCAACTCTTCAGTTCAGATTGTTATTGACTAATTATTTTTAAAAATAAACACACAAACAAATAACAAACAACAAACAACAGTGTGATAATGATCCTGAGAAGCTGTTGGATCTCTGTGTGTTACAATATACAATATTTCTTGTCGGAATGGCTGGCAGACAGCCATGAATTATTCTCAAATTTTGACCGATATTATATAATTAGATGAACATATAGTATGCCACACACCATCAATTAATGCTTAAATGTATTTTCCTAATTGGTTATTGCAAATGTCTCCAATTGTGAGAGTTGCCTGGGGCAAGGGAGGGCAATGTCACTCAACCACTAGCACTTCTGCCTTTGTACCGACTCTAATAATTGTGAATATCACTGTTTCATTCTGTAACTCCATTATTGGGGTTGTGGGATACAGAGGCAAGTAAGTAGATCAAAATAATATGCCATCTTTCAGGGACACTTACAATAATAAAGGACAGTTCAATAACAGTAGGATGGTGAAGTGTATGGTTTGTTGTTGTTTTTTTAATGAATTTGTGTGTGTGGTGTGGTGTTTGAAGAGTGTATACCATGTTAATGGCTGGTGTTAGAGGTTGGGGGGTGTATACCATGTGGTTTTATTTGGTGTAAAATATCCAATTTTGTTTATTTCTCTTTTCCAGTTGTTTAAGTATGTAATAGATTTGATCAAGTATTCAAACTTGTGCTCTACTACTGCACACAGAAATGCCAACGTGTAAATTAATTAAGTTTGTGTTAATTTAAGTTGTGGTCCCATAAGATCACAAGTGATTTAACAACAAAATTGGTAAGTGATATTATATTCAAGTGCATGTACTAACCACCTCCCAATTAGCCACCACTATGAGCACCCACCACTTAAAGAGCACCCACCACTATGTAGGTTGGGTTGCCACAATATGGATACTTTGGTCTTGGGGTCTATTCAATTTTAATCAAATTTGGCCCATTGGGAAAGAAAGTAAATATAGATATCCATACTGTTAACTCTATACATAGAGCTTCAAGCACAAAGGTTAGATTTTAAAAGAATATGCCAATTATGAATATATATTTAGACATAACTTGAAATAGATAAAGTGATATTCTTTTGGTCATTCTCTTGGCTCGATGTATTGGAATAGATGGAGGTGGATGCCCTGACACTGCCATGACTTAAGAATGCTAAATTAAATTTCTCTCCATTTGATATGCAGTATATATATATGTGTATATGTATGTATATAATAGTACATAGGAGGAAAATAAAAATTCTATCTTAGAGAACTCATCAATTAATATATTCCACATCCACTGCATCACACTATCACAGAAATCACAACAACTTTTTCAAAAAGAAAAAAAAATTAAGACTATAGCCAGCAATTTCTTCAAAGATTTTTTTTTTTTTTTTTTTTTTTTTTTTTTTTTTTTTTTTTTTTTTTTTTTTTTTTTTTTTTTTGGCTCCTCACTTTTTTTTTTTTTTTTTTTTTTTTTTTTTTTTTTTTTTTTTAATTTCAAGTTATTAGACAAACAACACAGCAAGGGAGCAGTTGAGCAGCTGCACTGACAATGTTGATACACCTCAATTACCCGGCCACACATGTGTATATACAGTCTCCTCCTCCCCCTCTCATCTTGCCTGCCACGCCCACTCACATGAGTCACTTGGGTGGAGAGTGGGGACTGGTGTCCCGATATCTGCTTGAGAATCTGACAGTAAACTTCGTCCTTGAGAGGAGACTTCTTGAGACACTGACCTATGATGCTCTGAGCCAGAGATATGTGTTTGCTGGTGTCGTAGGGGTGTGCCAGATGTGTGCATGTGAATGCCTGCACCCTGTGGAACAACTTCTTTGCATCTTCATTCAGCGATGTTGATGGCAGGGACGTGAGGGCACGCTGCAGAGGGCTCACTGTGACATTCAGAACAGGATGTGTCCACAGGTGATGATGGTTCACCGATTTCTCCATCTCGGAAATAAGTTTTTCTGTGTTAGTGAGTTTCAAATCCTTCTCCCCTGACTGAATCACACTGAGATGGTAGTGCCAAGAGTCCTGTGTCAAAAATATACCATAAACCAGATTCAATCGATATCCGGACACATGTGCTATGCTTCACATATCAAAAATAGGTTAGTGAGTTACATCTGATGAAGATATCTCAATAAGTTCAGCATGTCCCAGCCAACAGATTTAAATGGACACACCACTGTACTAAACTTTAGTATAATTCACAGAGTGCATATAGTGTCATAATCTCCATGACTTCTGTCATAGTTTAACAATATTGGAATGTGTTGCTACTGATCATGTGGTTCACTCTGAGTGATTCTTACATTGTCTTCACTCTTCTCTGGCAGTATCTCTGTGTAGCCGGAGGGGTCCTGGATGGTAAACAGGGCAGACGTGAGGTTGGAGGAGTAGGAGGAGTCCAGCAAGATGCTGTCCCTCTTCTTCCTCACTGTGCTCTCTGCCATATTGATACGCTGGACCGGCTAGAGGCAGAACAAGAGGAGAAATAATTCATTAGACCCAAGAACAAAATTTAAAAAATTAAATACACTTAACCTATATTTTTGAGCCCCAGAAAATGCCCCCAATCTCTGATCTCATGTGTGTTGTGTATTTATTACCAATATCACAGTAAGTTATTTACCTCAGCATCAGGGGTTTTACAGATGTCCATAGAGTTCCCCTTCAGAATGCACCAAAGCTTCTGCGATTCTCCATTATGGTTCTACACACACACACATGCAATGGCAGGGATGACAGATGCATGGGTACAAGGGTACAGTGGATTGCTTGGCTGGTGTTCCCAATGCTTAGAGAAAACTTATTATTGTAATGCATACTGACCACATGAGCCCATCCAGATATGAACTCTCCTTTGTCCTTCAGGCAGGTGATATCATTTTCCAGCTGCTGATATTTCATGGCGGCTTCAATTGCTATAACAACAAGCATTCACAACACACAACCAGAAGGTCAAGTTTCACTTCCAAACAGAAGCTCCATGTGGATTGGAAGACTATAGCTGCACATTGTGTAGCCCACAAGCTCACATGGTTCTGTCGCTATGTAATTAGAGTCACATGACTAGTCACATGACTAGACACAGTTTGCATTCCAATAAAATAATGCATCAAAAGTAGTACAGTTTGCAACTGTTTAGGATAATTAAATTCATTGGGTTTTTTTCCTTTAGTTACATGGTCTCTGTTTGCCGTATACACGTGGCCAGTGAGCCAATTTGCCATGATCCCAACATGACCCAAACATCACAGGGAATTTGCTTGATTGCCTTGCAATGAAGTAGCGAAGACCACTACTATCTCAGTCATGCAGCCAAATGTGAGAGCAGCCAAGTGTATGAACATTCTATAAATATTATACATTTCATTTGTATTCAATAATACGCAAATATTTCTTCAGTTGGGTGAAAGAACAGACCAGATAAGAGAGCCATATAAACTCTCCTTACACTCTTGCTACACTGACAGGTAGTGGTAGGGGAAGTATTGTTAATCAATATAAGAGCTAGCAAGATTCTTACACCGACTATGGATCTGCCAATACAGATTAAAAATTTTTTTTTTATTATTTTTTTATTAACAAAATTGCCATTGCTGATCAGCAATGTGGTAGCGATTCTAAGCGATGTCAGGAGTGAGTTACACTTTAAAGCACATTGAGCCTTAATGCCATCAAGGGATCCTTTATCAAATTTAAATAAGCACACAAAGGAAATGTCTTCTTAGTGGAAACAGATTTTCACTTTGACAGTGGCATCAAACCTCTTCTTCTTCTTCTTTTACTCTTGAGAGTGACTCAGCATTGTTGTACCTAATCCCATGTGTTCTATGAATAGCCAGGCCACTAGAGGGGATCACAGAGCTTTAGAGTGAAATATGGTTTTCTCCCCACACATACATACCTAATCCCATGTGTTCTATGAATAGCCAGGCCACTAGAGGGGATCACAGAGCTTTAGAGTGAAATATGGTTTTCTCCCCACACATACATACTTAATCCCATGTGTTCTATGAATAGCCAGGCCACTAGAGGGGATCACAGAGCTTTAGAGTGAAATATGGTTTTCTCCCCACACATACATACCTAATCCCATGTGTTCTATGAATGGCCAGGCCACTAGAGGGGATCACAGAGCTTTAGAGTGAAATATGGTTTTCTCCCCACACATACATACCATGCCACACCCTCTGCTAAAGTAACCACACCTAACCAAGAAAGATGCCACAGTCACATCCTTATAGCCCCAGGGAATGATGTGGGCCTAGTTTGCTATGTGTTACAACATGCACATCTGCAGAGGATGGTCCATGGATATCCCAAGTAATGTGTCATCCATAATGGTATCTAATCAATGACAAGAATTCAACAAAATGGCAGTTATCACTCGCAAACTTCCGAAAACATTTTCTAAATCAATCTGGAATTCATATGATAGAACCCTTTCCATGAGGACCCAAATATAGTGAGGTTAGCATCAGGAGTAGACATTTACATGAATAATGGATATTTACACATTAGCTATACATCCTTGACCCCTGACCTCTTATCCATGCATCACATTCCTGCTCCGACTTGCTGACCCAGTGGTACACCTTCTTCTGTGTGGCCAGCTGGAATGTGTCAGGTGTGCTACATTTGGAGAGCTTGCACCATGTGTCCAGGTTGATCACACCTTTCATGGTCTTCTTGTTTGGCTTGTAGTACTTGAGCTCTGACCCCTTCAGCACCATCCACCTCCTGTTCCAGTTCTTAGAATTCAGTTTTTGATCCATCATCTTTAGGTAGCCCATCTTGTCAGACCTCTGTATGTACATCACAGGAATGGACGCCATTGGTTATGTATGCCTCACACATGCATGTAGAGCCAACTAGACATGTGTAGGGATCACCAATCACTCACACTTCTCATTGTCTTCTTGTTTGTAAGGGTAGAATATATATATATATATATATAGGAACACCGAAGAGGGAGACCTACTCTACTGTAATACATTGTTGAAATCAAATAGCTATCTGGAAAGGGTCAGTATTGATTCTAGCCTCCTAACCCACACACTCTATTCAAGAAGAATGCCAAGTTAAGATGACCTCAAAATACAGCTCATCTATATGCTTTCCTTGTTGGCACTATAAATGCAGGTGAGCGCTGTCGTTTCCTGTTTATACCCACTGCATATGTACGACTCACATAGTGTGGAAGTTGTATATGTACATATCAATAGAAAGCCATGGAAGTTAAAATTATGCTTATGGTGCTAACAGCTTGACCACATCATCAAAGTACAGGAACTGTCACACACACATGTCGGAAAAATTAATCAATCTTCTCACCATTTCTTTGGGGATTCCTCGACATTGCGGTGGTACCGCCAAATGTTCAGAAGGGGACTGGTCCCTTGCTACATCCACAGAAATGCCTGGTAGAGAGCACACAGGGGATACATAGCCACTGGCCGAGCAGTCACTCTCCTCCCCTGCATTGCGTGACAGGCCCCCCACAGGGGGTGCCAAGGTGCTGATCAGGGTCCCCTGCCCCAAGAGAGCCTGGTTGGTGGCACTTCTCGACAACTGTGGGGAACTGGTGGTGGAGGCTGGGGAGGAGAGGTCAGAGTGCAGAGATGAATCTGCACTGATCCTGCTGTGCAGGGACTGGCCGTAGGGTGCCGTGACATTGCCCAGAGAGTAGAGGTCACCGGGTTCTTCATCGTACTCCTCGGTAAACTCATCCTGAGGCTGACTGGGAGTGCCTTTGGATGGAGGAACAAGCTCTATTCTACTTTTGCTGTCCTACTCAAGGAAACATAGGGAAAGGAAAAGATGGCGGTGGGGAGGGGGGTGGGGTTAGAAAATAAGTTAGAAGAAATTAAAACAGATTAGAAGAGAAGTGAGTTTATTATTACAGTAGATTAATTTCTTTAACTAATGTGGAGTTAAGTGCAGAATATATTTCTGTTGACTCAGTATGTTTAGTAATGATTGCTGAATTGTGACCTAGCCATGCAGTGATTAGTGCTCCATCTTGTCCTATCCTCACTCCTCAGCTGGACTGGTTGAATGGACATGCACGCACGCACGCACGCACGCATGCACGCACGCACGCACACACACACACACACACACACACACACACAAATACGCACACACGCACACACATCCTACTACCTAAATCACTAGTAAATGTAAACATATTCTTAGGTCTTCAGCCTTTGGCTGCAGGTGTTGTAGAATTTTTCCCCTCTCTCCCTCTCTCCCTCTCTACACCACATGTCAGTTCCTTCTCAGGATCAAGTATATCAGCCAAAAATATCAGGCTCTATGTCTATGAAAGGAAAAAATATGTTGAAACTTTTTTTTTCCAATAGTATTCCTTTTCTTTTTAATTTTAAATGTCAGTAAGTGGTTTGATTGCCACCATGTCAAATATAAGGGGCCAGAGAGGTAGTAGTGATTAATAGGCAAACACAATTAGCATTCTTAAGTGATCAAATAGGAAGACAGCATGTAAATGCCACTGAGTGTGTGTCCTTTTTATCTTTCTTTTTTTAAATATTAGATAGCAAAAAAAAAAAAAAAAATTTTTTTAAAGTTATTATTAAAAAAGTTGACTTTTGTTTGGTTTAAGAATCAGTGTCTGAGAATTATTCTTATAGAGAAAGAGCAGACTTATGCACAAATATTTATATTTACATAAAAATGTTATGACAGCCTTTTTCTTGAATTTTTACCTATAGCAATTGCTGGTCTAGATTCATTTATGTTTCCTTACTCTGTCTGTCTGCCTGCCTGCCATTTCTGTGTTTTGCATTGGCTGCTTAAGGTGAAATTTTAAAAAATTAAAAAATGAAGTTATTATTTTTAAAAAAATAATAAAATGTCAGGTTATTCCATAAAAAACATAAAAAAATCAACAAAGGTACAGAGTAGCTTCAGTCAGTTTTAATTGAATAGAAACTTATGGCATGACTGTGCCTCAACTGAATAATAAATTGAGGTGTGGTTTTCTCCATTGTTTCTAGGCTAACAATATCAGAGGTTTCCACACACTTTTTTAGGCTATTTTTGGTATGGAAATTTTCTTTTTTCCTAACCATGGGAACCACATAAAAATTTTTTTCTAATGAATAACTTCATGCTGAACCCTCTGAAGAGAGAAAAATATCGTAAGCTATGGTAGAGAAATTAAATGAGTTTGAATGTATCACCTCATTAATCAATAGATGTTTATTCAAGAGATTATTCCAATTTTTAAAAATTATTAATCAAATAATCCATTTCTATGATTTTGTCATTCAGAGTATTTCATTACCCAAGAAATCAAGTAAACACTGTTATACGTGATACCAAAAAAGGATATGATTTGAACATACTTTGCTTATCTTGCCCCAATGAACAGCTTGCATTAAGTGGTTTATGTACATGGCCTTTTTACTCCAGTACCTAAATATCCTGTGCCTTAATTGACCACTACTACCTAATCCATAAACCACAGCTGTTTGTCATCCATCCCTTCCCCTCAGGTTCAAAATACAGCATCCACTGCAAAGTCTCCCAAGCAACAGAGAGGATGTGTTAATTACCACAAACAGCAATAAAGTACATATCTATTGACCTCTGGAGCCTAACTGCAGGTTGATACTTGATACATATCACTTCCATTTCATATTGCTTCCCTCCATCCTGACTACATCCTTAAGTTTTCCTCCATCAAGCTTCCCTCCACCCATGCTTCCCTCCACCCATGCTTCCCTCCACTCAGGCTTCTCTTTATCCAGGCTTCCCATCAAAATTCCATATGATTACAGAATGAGCTATTTTGTTTTCTCAGTATGCATGTGCAATAATTACAGCGGAATAGATGTGCACACCTCACACACGTTGATTCTCTTTTGTTTCACAAACTAGAAATATTTCCTCACCTTGTCAGTAGCTGAATAAAGTGGAAGGGAACCAACCTGCAATAGACACATACACTCGGTCACATGTGTTCTCCCCCACACTAATTAATCTATTTATAATGGTGCTACAGCACCAGCGACTTACTCCTGGGACGTTTGACTGCTTCTTCCCCGCCTGTGCTTGCTTTGACGGTCTTGGAAGTTCATTCAGGGAGGACAGTTTTCTGAGTGGGCGTGGTGGGAGAGATGGAGGCAGCTGGAGATGCTCCTGCGATTTGGTGATGGTGATGAGAGTGGCATACGGGTTCTCACTGGAGGAAGGCAAGGTGTGCGCACCACCGCTGAGTGGAGGAGGTCCACCAGCATCCAAATCCACTGGGAAGGAGCTGGACAAGTGAAGCCTGCTGTGCCTGTTGGGTAAGCTGTGGTTTCTCCTGTGGATTGGAATAGGAATGTCTTCAGTGTTTGACTTGTGATTTTCCTCTTTTTTCATACACTCCAAACCCAGGTCATCAATCACTTCATAAATCTTGCTTTCTCTAACGTTTCCCTGATTATCTTCTGCCTGGCTGCCTCTGTTGTGGCCATGATCTGGACTGCCTTTCTTGACGGAGTGCAAAGATTGAGCCTGTCTCCTTCCGAGTGACCTCATCTTGGTCCTCCTCAAACTATTGAAGTGGTCAAAGGAATTTGCACTTTCTCCCTCACCTTCGAACTCTCCCCACCCCATGCTTGTGTCCGTTGAGTAGCCAGAATAGCAGCTGCTCTCAGCCAATTCTACGTTCCTCTTCCACCTCTCCATGCTGCCATTCACATCCAGCAAGGAACTTTCTTCATGCAGAGGGACAATGAGTGAGGAATCTTGAACTGAAGAACTGATAACTGATGTTAAAGAGTTTACTTTTGGATCGTCTGTTGGTTCCTCCTTCTTCAGAATGAAGTTGCTGTCAATGATTTTGAGGTAAGTTTCTTCGTCATAGTCTATTACGGAGATGTCGTTCTTCTTTGCTCTGTAAGGCCCAGAGGAATACTTCATTATGTCCTTTGGATCCAAGTACGTACAACTTCCAACAGAATCATCATCATCGTCGTCATCGTCGTCACACACAACATTGTATCTGCGAAACACAGATGATGACGGCACTCTGTCTGCCTGGCTCTTAGCTCTCACTTGAAGCACTCTCCTGTCACCTGCCTTCAACTCGTCAGAAGAATCACTACCAAGGCTTCTGTTGTGTTCAATGGAGGCAGCTTGTCGGCTAATCTTTCGATTATTCATTGGGCTTGATAAAGACTTCAACAATGTGGACCGCAACTTGACCTGACTTGACTTTGACTGCTCCTCATTCTCATTCTGCTGATCCTCATTTGGAATGGAATCCAAACTCTGCCACTTTCTACTCTTCAACCTATTGGTTGGCGTTTTGAACCAGACTGGGCGCTTGGTCAGGGTGGGGGAGGATGTGCAAATGGCATCTTCTTCTTCAGCAAGACTCAAATGAGTAGCCGCATGGCGTACTCTCCGTCTTGGTGGGATGAACATCTCGTAGTCTGAATTGTCAGAATTGTTTTCAGGTTTTGCATTTTGGCGGTTACCTTTGTAATGAAAGAAATCGACTGATGTTAGGCTTGATTTTAAGACATTATTCGGGGCATTATCTCTGTCTCGGGGAAATGGTAGCATTATGGTCGATCTTATTCCTTTCTCTGTGATGGTTGTGGGTGTGGTTTTAGTAGTGCTGGAGAGGAAAGCATTAGCACTGCTGATTTTCAGTGAAGGAAGGTCATTTTCAATGTCTGAATGTCCTACTTTCAAACTGTCATCTGTTTCAGAAACTTTGATGAGATTTCCCCCAAGTTCTTTGTTAGAAACTCTTTCGCTACTGTCATCATCACCGTTGTCATCCAGTTCATCATCTGTTGACGCACATATAGATTGCTCACTGAGCATGCCCATGAGAGAATGGAGGCGGAAGTCAGTTGATCGATTTGGAGATATCTGTTCATAATTTGTTTGTGTGTTTATAAATGGAGTGGTATCTGAATAGGCTGTGTTTATTGAACAACTAGGCAATGCGTCATTTACCGAACAGGACTGGAACTTTGCAACGAGAGAAAAGAATTCCTCCTTCGATATTTCTATGACAACACAAATTTATGATTATATGTACAATCTCAAACATAAAAAAAAATATTATACTGTGAAAACATAGGGGAGGGGTCATCATCCAGAAATAAAATTTGGGATTGACTAAAGCTGATAAGGTGTGTGTTCCAGATTTTGTTGTTCCTCAAAAGCGATGCATACTGATATCAAAATAACTTCCCTGAAGCCTTGTTGTTCACCATAGGAATAGACATCATGGTATAGTGATCAGCAGTACTGGATTGTGTGTGTGTGTGTGTGTGTGTGTGTGTGTGTGTGTGTGTGTGTGTGTGTGCGCGCGCGCGTGTAAATGCGTGTTGCTGTGCAGAGCAAATGGGTATGAGTGGTGTGTTTGTGTGTTAAGCTCTATTTCATAGATTAAAGATCTGAGACTCCAAATATGATAACTATTAATGCCATGAACTTCCTAAAAACAAATGATTTTGGATACCCACAAACTACAAACTGAACACAAATGAATTAACTTTACCATTGCTTTTAAATTTAATGATGAAATCCATGAGTGAGTCAAATCTTTGCTTCTGGCATTTTTCACTCTTCTTTATCTATAATATCAAGCAACAAAACATAGTACAACAATAGTATTGTTTGTTGGAGTTGCTAAGAATGGTTTTGGTGCGAGTTCATTTTACCACAAATACTCACCAGTAATGCTAAAAAACAGCAAAAAAGTTGGATCAGGACCACATCAACAATGACAATTAGGGCTAAAACTATAAAGTGATTGAAAATGGCACAAAAATGTTGTTTTTAATGTGATTAAAAATGGTAAAAAGTGTTGTTTTCTGGTTAAAATGCCAATGATTTTGTCCACTAGATACAAAAAATAGCATGTACCCCTTTCCTCTGAGCTTGGACAACTAATGATAGACAATTAAAAGCAGTGTCCAACCATTATCTTACAAAGATTATCTATGGCCAAGCTGTGCCTCCTATCCAAAAGCACAGTTTGTTTATGGACAATATCCTCTCGACATCCACACCAACAGTGGGACTCAGCTAGGAGTTGTAATGCAGGAAGCAACGGTGGCAGGAGTACATTACCTTCATGCAGTAATTTTCATGAATGCTTGTGTATTAGTTTCCAATACTTGGAATACATAAAGCAGATGAAAAAGCTGACAAAATATATTGAACATTTTTTGAATATGTGCAATAGTTACCAATATATGTTAGCTTTTCTCATTTTCTACCATTTTAGACTGCATGCACACAAAAATGACTTAAATAAATATTTCAATTGGTATACACAATAAAACACATTCTTTTAAGGTATATATATAATATATATATATATAAACATGTCAACCATGGAGTAGCCGTTGAAAGCTTGAATTACATTGGAATAATTATTTTTTGGGGGTATTTATGATGGCAAGCACTATAACCAGTTGAATCGGGAAAGAGTGTACTTTCACATTTGCTGAACATACAGGAATGGATGGATCAAAAACATGCATTTTATAACAAAATTTCTATTAAAAAATATGAAAAAGTGAAAAAATCGGTGAAATCTGAAAAAATCTACAACAAACTTTTCTGGAAAATAACAAAAATGTAACATTAGAACATAGAAAAAAGTCTTTTTAAATCCCTTAACCTCATATATCTAACCTTAGTGATAACATAAATTCTAAAAAAATTAGGTTTGTACCACAAGATAAGGTAAAAATTTAAACCTAACTTCTGTGGTCTTGCAAAATGTTCCAGTACATCAAAAATATCTAAGTTTCCATGCACATAGTAAGTTACCTGGTCAATCTCCTTGGTGAGATCAGCTTTAAGTTTGTTTAATTTGGTTAAGAATTTCTTCAATTTCCTTTCCTTCATCGTAGCGTTGAGATTGGTCAAGTCCAACGTCTTGTGGGGAGGATCAGCAATGCTCTCACTAAGATAGACTTCTTGTTTCTTAATTCTGCTATGAGCGGCCTGCACAGAAAGGAAATGAAAGGGGGAAACAGCAACCCTTGATTTTGTCAACAAACAAGAATTAAATAACCCCTCCCCCTCAATTACACCACGTGATTCAGTGTATTAGCTCGAGACATCTAGACATTGTTATAGTGCAGAACAGCTCAGGACTCCTGCATATTCCACAGATTGAAGTGTGTGCATGACATGTTGTTGAGAGACTAGACCATATTTGTTGGTCCAACACACATATTAGCTGAATTGAAATCTTCCTTTTAGCATTGTTGATCCTGGGTAGGTCATGTACCACCAAGTTAACTAACTTAGTTCTATTGTCCCCACTCAATTATGCCGCTCTATATCCACACACACACACACAGTGTGGGACTTTCACTGAGGGGGACACAGAAAACCACTTGAGGTTAAACTAATGCAAACTTTGAGGCAGAAATTAAATCCACACTTGGATTTAATTGGAAATGGGATATCACCTTGCACCCAAGTTAGCAGTGGAGTCTAATCCAAGGTCTGACCTGTCGAAAGAAAATATGGTTTCTTCTCTTGGAGTGTATTTGCACCATAATGCAGTGGAGAAGATTTGTCGATTCATTTTTAAATTCCATGGTGAACCCCAGAGTCTCTCTGATGACTTATCTTTTTTTTTACATGCACAGGATTTAAAATATGGAAGTTAAAACTGCCATGGCAAATTATTTATTGACACTGTGGTTAGACATTCAACTACTTGACCTAAATTGACTAACTGGTGACCAATTAATATGCTTACTCCTTTTGCAAGGGGGGGGGGGGGGGGGGGGATGAGGGTGGGGAAAGAAAGGGAAACTGTATCCTTCTTTCTTTCTTTTTTTGTTGTTGGCAGATGGATTTCTGTACCTACAATTACCATCTGCTAGTCACAACTGCCAGTCTCTTTCTCTATGCTACCACACAAAACACTCTCCAGGTATATATGGCCAAAGTAACACTGGGAACAGCTTCAGCAATGATCTAATCTAGGAACACCAACTTAATGCCAGCATAACTAACTAACCAACTGTAGCTAACAACTGGTAGCCAACAAACATAATTAAAGATTGTAGATTACAACCACACGCATGGATGCATAGCACATTCAAGCTTATTTTTTATTTACAGACTGCAACTGTAATTATCTGTACCTTGAATTCATTGGCTTGATGCTGACTGCAGGAAATCACCTTTGTATTGTTTCTCATCAAGGCCATAGCTACTCTCCGAGGTAGCTCCACTTCAATCTTACTCCTACTTTCAAAACGGTTAGCGCAGGTTATGGGTTCTGGTCTTTTCCGGAATGTCAACAGAAACACCTACGTCGTCGCAAGCCAGGATTTCATTATTTATTTCTGTTACCAGGACGGTGGATGTCCGGGAGAGCACAGTAGTATACTAATGTTCTGACGAGGAATTTCCCCTCTCTGATTTCATTGCAATAATTTAGCTTGCGGTGATTCACTAAAGAATAAAGAACGCTTTTAAAACCAGTTTATTATCATCTGCAAGAATGTGTGCATATCCCTATATTTCACTAGAAACATTAACTGGTTATATTCTCTCTTCCAGCTCTAACCTTGGTGGTAGAAAGTGTACAGGATATGATATCTGTCTTAAATGATGGTCCAATGTTGCATAGGTTAAGTTGTTCATTGCACTGCTTTAGTGCAGGAAATTTTTACTGCATGCTAGTAGTATTTTAAATTTTGTTGATCCTCCAAATAGTGCTATTTAGTGTTATGGAGCTGATCAAATAGTATTTTATTAGAAAAGAAGTTAAAGTTTTACAAGGGTATTGCCAGGGATATAGTGACATCACCACATGAAGAAGTGTGGCCAAATGTGACCCAACCCCTAACCAAGGTTTTGGCCAAATACTTTGGCATTCTTAGAAGCCACTCCCATAGGAGGAGGTGTGGCCAGGTTGAACCCAGCCCATGCCTATCCCAGAGTCATAATGTGTGTGTATGCCAAGTTTTAGATGTCAGGTCCATGTATTTATCCTAAGTACATTTTGGGTTGGCCTCACTGGTTTACACACCCACAAAAAAAGATTTGCCAGGGGGCCCATTTGGGGGGATAGATTTAAAACCATCTTAGGTGTAGTATGTGTCTATCCTGAAGAGTGGGTTTCATTGGGTTATGGTGCTTTGGTCTGTAAGTGGATACGTACAAACACATGTACAAAATTTTTTTTTGTTGCCAGACATGCCCAGACAGAGGTATAACCAGGTGGGACTCAGCACTGTTTCTCCCAGTGTCATGTGATGTGTGTGCATTGCAAGTTTTGGATCCAAGGGTTTATCGAAGTACCAATTTTGGTATTTTAGACTCTCATGCTGTCAAGCAAAAATGTAGCCAGGTGGACAATATTTTTTTGGCCAAAAAAAAAAATCATCACCCTTGGAGTAGGATCATCTACCATGAAAAGTGAATTTCATTTAGTTTGGTATTTCAAAGGTAAAGTGTATACACACAAATATACATATAACCCACCTGAAGAATGGGTTTCATTTGGTTATGAAACCCAAAATAAGAAGAAAAAAAAAGGAAGGAAAGGAAAAAAGGGGAAGAAGGAAGAAGGAAGAAAGCAAAAAGGGGGAAGAAGAAATTAAGCCAAAAAAAGGGGGGGAAAGAAGAAAAGAACAAGGAAAAAAGGGAGAAAAAAGAGAAGAAATGGGAAAAGGGGAAAGAAATAAAGAAGGATTGTAAAAAAGGGAGTGAGAAGAAAAGAAGAAGGAAGGAAAAAGTGGGGGGAAGAAGAAAGGGAGAAAAAAGAAAAAAAGGAAAGAAAAAAATTGGAAAAAACGAAAGAAGGAATATGGGGTAAAAGGGGAAAGAAAGAAAAGAAAGAAAGGGAAGTAAGAATTGAAAAGGGGAGAGGAAGAAAACAAGGAAGGAAAAAATGAGGTGGGAAGAAGAAAGAAGGAAGGGAAAAGGAGGGAGAGAGGAAAAGAAGTAAGGGGGGAATAGGGGGAAAGATGAAAAAAGTGAAGGAAAAAGGGGAGTTGGGTGAGGGAAGGAAGAAAGCTTATTCTTTGGTTTGAACCTGGAGGCTTCCAGCTGGTACACATGTGCCTTAACCACTTACCTATGATTCATTTAGGATTACAATTTTTGCACGAAAAACTCGAATTCCTTTTTTCATCGCCATGAGTTCCATTTTCCCCATCATGGGCTCCATTTTCCCTTGGCTCCATTTTCCCATGGCTCCATTTTCCACATTTTATTTTGCCAATGTTTTAAGTTGGGTCAAAAGTCATGCCATGCTAGATTTCAGAGAAATTTGTCCCTAAGTTTGGCCACACAGATGGTACAAACGTACAGACAGATAGACAATAAGATGATTACAATTATGATTACTGTTATAATGATAGTCCTTGGAATCGACTTCCCCTTTATGTTATTATGTTAAAGTTTGATAGTCAACCCCAAAAATCCTTCACAGATGGTGTGTATCTGTGAATTGTGTGTATTGCATGCATAAACCCAGGGCCAGCTTAATAGAATTTTGGGCCCCTGGGCAAAGCAATGTCTGGGGCCCCCACCTATACAACTAGTCACAGGATTAAAAAAAAATTTTTTTTTATTTTTTATTTTTAATTTTTTTTCTTTTTCTTTTTAATTCCAGATGGGTTTTTTTTTTTTTGGGGGGGGGGGGGGGGGGGGGGGAGGAGGAACAGCAACAAATAAATAAAAATTAAAAAATAAATTATTAAAAATTAATTTAAAAAAAAGAGTGAATAATAGCTTTAAACTTAGTTACTGCCTCAAATCCCAGAATAAAACATTTGCCTATCATGAGCCCTGATGTATTTTTGGCAGCTGTAGTTACAGAGCTTAGTAGATTGCTCAGATATTTGAGGTTGGTTAGTGGATATATGTTTCAGTAGCAAGCTAAATCCAGTTACATATATGTCACAAGAAAATTTAGGAGAAAGTGACTACACCCACACCAAAAACACACCTATTTATTGACTAACAAGTTTGTGTTAATTGAATTGAATAGAAAACAGTTTTATTATGGTAAAGGGTTTAGCAAAGTGTACAGTCTCGAGTGGATCTCGGTGTTTTAATACCCATTTACAATGTCTCACAGAAAGTTGAGTAGATTGAAGTCTCTTCCCTCAGAATTTACCTCTAAACTCGGTGCTAAAGGAATCTGGACATGCAAGGTGTTTAGCTCTCTGACTCCATTGCTGGTTGTGTGTTGTTGTTTTTTTACGCTCCAGATTATAGCAAGGTAGCCTAGGTTTTATTTTATTGTAATTGCAGATGTGTACCTGATCTAATTTTTTTTTCAGGTTAGGCTACCAGCTACTATTTCAAAGGGTTTAAAAATTTAAAAAAAAATTTTTTTTTAGTAAGCTCACTTTTTAGGTTAGCAAAGCAAGCTCTCTAGCTACTTTAAATTTATTCTGTTTATTTATTTATTACATTTTATTTATTTTGATTGATTGTGATCTAAATTTCCTTGGCAATTAGCAAATGTGCAGCTAAGTATATTCCTCAGTCCAAGTTCTCTTTGTCAAGCACTCTGGCGATTAGTTTAAATCCAGATAAGATAAAACCCAGACAATCTGGGCTGCAAAAACCTTGAATTATTCATTGAGTACAAAGAAGATTAATTAAGAGAAGAGTTGAGTCTCAAGTGATTAATGAAATATTGCGATGCAGTTTCATGTTGAATGCATGCACGTGCCACTAGTATATGATAACTTCATTTATTCAGAATGATGTCATGCGTAATTGAATATTACAAACTTCTGTATTGATGTGCGTGCAGGATTTTCTCTCGGCTAATGTGCTACAATTGATGGATGTGTTGGAGGTCACATGCCCCCAGCTTCAGGTCATCCTGTTATCTGTGTCGAGTGCCTGTATTCCTACTTGCACAACAGTGAGAACTAATTATACCATAACACTATGCCTGGCCACTAATATTTGTTAACTAAACCACATTATGATCTTCATCAGTATCATACATAGTCTGACATTTTATCACAAAAAAAAAAGAAAGATGATTAAATGAAAGTGTGACATGGACATCCTAAATTGTTGATAGTCCTAGTATGCAAATCTCGGATGAGTGAAGAGAATTTAGTCACTCTCTAGCATACAAATTTTACAGAAAGTAATGAATATTAGTGGCCTTGTATTTATAGGCAGACCTGGTGACTCTTACAATATGTTCCTATCAAGCCTGTGTTTAGCAAAAGCAAATAGACGTTCAGAGATTAGTATGCCAAATTCTTTGGAATAACATTGTAACTAAATTATTGGTTAGCAGTTTGTATATTTTTTTCTCATTCCTTTCTTGTTTCCTTGAATGATCGTTCTGTAGCTATAATTTAATTGCACTCAAAGCCTTTACAAATAGAGTTGTCCCTGGAAGACAGATATTGTAAGTTTAGTACTAGCCAATGATTTTGGTTTTAATTGTGGTTTTTTTTTTTTAACCCTTGCACTTGCTAACTTGCAATAGCTGACCTGTGCAAGTGCCTATCTGCTACTGTGACCACCGCACTGTCACTATCGAGTTCCTGGAACAAATGGCCACCACTAAGAATATAGGCAAGCTTATGCTCGAACAGAACTTCATACACCAGAACATGGACTCAAACTATTCCACAATCCATGCTCCAGAGAGCAGCTTCCTTTAGATATATTAGCTTCCCTCCTGTGGATATGATTTAACATTAACACATCAATGATCAATCCATTACGTAATTATAGATACATCCTCTTTTAATTATAATCACCATTCTACATGTAACCAATTAACTTAGAAATGACACAAATTTATATCACCAACTAACTAATAACATTCTACTAAAGTCACTAATTATCTTTTACCAACTATCAATGTGATATTCTTCACACTGGGCGTGGCCATATATTCTCTATGTTTCTAGAGTCAATTGTAAAGGGGAAGAGGATATATACAACATTATAAATTTAATTAATGTATTGCTTCTGTAGGTGCTGGAGATGCAGCAGGTGAGCGCATCCAGTGGAAACAGATTTCTTCCAACTATGGTAGAAGAGTTAGACTCTGAGCTCAAGGGCGGACTGGCCCCCAGGACTGTCACAGAGGTAATGGTTCTCAAACATCTGTTTCACTTCTCCCTCCTTGGGATCAACATGTCTAGCATGCATTCCATACTGATCCAAGAAGTCTGAGAGCACATGAATAACACATGTGATTTACTACATGACAACACATGTGCATGTATCACAATGAAGTTGTGTCACAGGATATCCCTGCAACTAAATTATAATCAATCATGACTTTCACCTGACAACAATCAATTAAAAATAAACCACTCCTCATTGTGTGTAGTTTTACCTGAGGGTGCTAATTTTTAGTTTTTTTTTAATTTTTTGATTTCATTTATTTATTTTTTTAATTAACTCAGGTCTTCTGATCCTGAATGTACACAGAATATAATAGTAGGAAATGTGCCACTACCCCTTGTGGCAGTATGGCTTTCTTTTTTGGGGGAAGCTGAGGCGACACCTGGGAGTTTAGTGGTTCATATCCATTTACTGCCCAGTGCTATTGGAATTGGATGAAAGTAAAGGTTTGGTCTATGCAGAAACACTCCAAAGAGCATGTCTATTGAAGTTTGCCTTGTGCAGGGAAGTACACATTGATTTTTTTTTACTTAAAGAAATAAATTTGCTTTAAATTCTCTAAGTATATTGTTTCTTTTGTTTAAGTAAGTAGTTTGCCCAGTTTGTTCTGCCACATTCCCATAGTATCATATAGTTGTACCATAGTAACTATTTGGTCAAAATAATTGCATTCATAAGCTAATTTATTCATTGGTTGGTGTCTTCATGCTGTTACGTTATTAGGATATTCATGTAAAAATATTACATCAACATCAAACAAATTATAAATTTTGGATAACAGTGAATATGTTACATTCACCATCTGCATATATAACATTAATGGTAATATGTGACTGCCTACACTACATAACAATAGATATATCCGAATAAAGCAGCATATTAGGTCACTGACAATTGGAACACTCCAAAGTGTATTTGAAGGTCAGATCTGAGGTACCCTGTGAATTAGGGAAGAAAAAAACAAAATAAAAATGGTATCATAATCAAAACGATATAATAATGGGATATAATGTATGTGGTAATACAAATATTTTATAATGCATGCAACACCTTGCATTACTTTTTTCTAGAAACTCCCCCCCCCCCCACCCCCCACCCCCCACTTCAGAAAATCCTGAATCTGCCCCTGCAGTGATAAGTATAAAAGTTAATAAAATCTCCTAAGAATGTCTCTGTGAGCACAAATCATTTCAAGAACAATATGTTGGCCAACTAAACTAAAAACCTTGCTTCTAAAAGAAAAAAAAAGTAACACGACATGCATACATATCTTCCATCTGTGTTTAGCAATGCCTAGGTCTCTCAGGCCAAATCTTAACCTGAGGGCATATCTACCATATGTGGGACATCCAGTGGGCTACTGGTTTTACTTAAGAGTTGACATGTTGCCATAGTTACATAGTTAAGTAGTTGTGTGATCATATCGTGGCTTTCTGGTGGCACTTAGTAAGTGAAGTGTCTAACATTGTTTCCTCTGGTCAGATGTGGTTAAAGTTTTACATAATGATGTAGTAACCACTTAAGAATTCCTGGGTAGTGGTGGTATCCCCTCCATGTGAAAGTGACACAGCTATATATGAATGACAAAGTTAGCAGCAATGTGCAGGCTGTAAGCCAAAATGAAACTATCATATAAACAGGAGGATCCATCTTATTTGGTCCAATCCGCCCAGCAAACTGCAGATTTTCAAAATTATTCATAATTTTCTATTTATTTCTGATTGTCAATTTTCAAAATTCTGACTTAAAATTTTTTTCTTTCTGATGATGAAAAAAAAAAAGGTACTGATTTAAACAGTCTGCAGTTAATATATCCTATACTACCACCAATTAATCAATTATCTACATACCTCCAGTCATGTAGTATGATGCCCCTCCCCCTTGGGATAACAAAGGCATTCTAAAGGTCGGCCATGTTTGGTAGTATTCCTCAGGAGACTTCACTGCTATGAATGGACAAATTGAACAGGCAAAGAGTGAGGGGAAGTGATCATGCTAGAGATTGATACAACTATTGTCATACCTTCCCAATTCTTGCTGTGGAGACTGTTTTTGGAAGCGAGTATCCAGTGGTGCATATGTGTGATCCGTAACAATGTCTGTGGGAGAACAAGTATGGGCTTCTCTGAAGCTTTATGAGCAGCCACAACTGCAAGATTCCTGATATATGCACTGGACAGTGAAGGATGGTGTGACTGGGGGGGGGGGGGGGGGGGGGGGGGGGGCCCTTCTCAGAGCTCTTGTTCAGATTGTACAAATGTGATTAGCAGAAATAGTCTCACACAATTCTATAATCCTTCACTTGAGATTCTCTCCTTTGAGATTTTTTTTTAGCAGGAGAGTGGAGGGGGGGGGTGAGGGGTGGGGGTAGGGGGAAGGAATTTGTCTTTGCTGTCATCATCCATCTGCCAGCCCTCCTATCCTAGGTCATTTAGCAGATTTGAAGACTTACATCTGGGATATTCCTAATTATTTTTTATCTTAAATTTGATATTAGAATACATAAAAAAGAGATGATTAGTGACTATTTTATTAGGCCTCCAAAAGTAACAACACACAAACAGCAAGTGGTATGTAACATACTTAAATGTGATTTAAATAAATCCACAAATATTGCAGGACAACATTACACAACCATCACCATGACAACAAGAACAACAAGAGCCCCATACAGCCAGCAACAATAACCATGATGATAATGTAATGTGTAGATATCTGGACCTCCTGGCTGTGGGAAAACTCAGCTCTGCTTGTTGCTATGTATCTCTGCCGCTCTTCCCAAAATTCTTGGTGGCCAAGGCAGCCCAGTGGTGTATATCGACACAGAAGGTGCTTTCTCAGCAGAAAGGTTGGTCACCTACATGCATGCACATTATGTGTTCACACTGTATGTGTCCTTGTGTTTGTGGTAATGGAGTAGGATAATTAACATTATTTGCCTTCATTATTTACTCATCTCCTTCCTGGAAGCTTCCTGTTCTATAAGAAACCAATTTTTTAAAGCTTTTGTTATTGAGAATATGGAAGGTTGCCTCATTAACTGGTTGACCAGGTTGGAGAGAGGTCACCTTGTCAACCAAGTGGGGAGGAAGTTACCTGGTCAGTCCAGTGGAAGGGAGCAATTTTGCTAAATTAATCTGTTCCACAGACCAAAAATAGAAAAGTTGAACTAAATCCAATTGTTATTGGACCAAACAGCTACGACACACACACACACTCTCTTGCGCGCGCTTGCACACACACACATGCACGCATGCACACACACACACACACACACACACACACACACACACACACACACACACACACTCACAGGAATATTCTTGCCCTGGGCACTCAAGAAATCAAGAAAATAGTATGTACAAGGGAAGGAGGGCCCATGCTGACTGAAGGTATTCCCAATGTTAAGTGCACGCTGACAAATAGCTCAAGACAGAGAGAGTACAGTAGTTGCAATATGGAGCAGCTGCACTCAACATTCTTACCCACCAAAGTCAGAAAGAGGAATTATAACAGGAAACCACTTGTCCTGGGAACTCAACAAATCAGACAGATAATATGTAGGAGAGCCCATGCAGGCTACAGATATTTACAACATGAAGTGCACACTGATGAATAGCTCATGACAGAGCAGTGGCAATGGGGAGCAGCTGCATTCAGTATTCTTGCCCACCAAAGTTAGAGCATGTGCAGTGTACCTGAGGCCTGTAACTAGGCTGAACTGAAGGTTGACTGTTAACTATTTAGAAAGTTTGACCAGATGGCAGACTTGGTAAGGTGGGTTGGTTTATGAGACAATACCATGACTTTGGAGCTGTGGCCACATCTATTCATGTTGGTGGGTGGATGCTGTTGCATAGCAGCTAACAAACCTGAAGTGGTTTTAACTTGATGTTTGCCTAGTTTTGCTCATGTGCTTGGCACACTGGTTCCCAAACCCAAGTGTAAGAATAGGTCACCCAATTGTTACAGATTAGGTTAAGTGGCTTGTACATTGTTTCCATGTATTTTAATCACAATATACTTGAACAATTTGTACGAACCACTTGAGAGTATCTGGGTGATTTGTGTCATGAACCACATGGAGTTTTTAAATGGAAAGATATTGGCCACAAGAATGGCTAACTTTGAGTTCATAAGAATACACACAAATATATACACCACGCACACACATACAACTGCTTCTAAACCAGTGTTATCATTGTATAACTATATATCATACTATATAGCACAGAAGTGTCTGCTTTGATGACATATGTTGTAGACTTAAAACAAAAGTGAACATGTGATTAGGTCAAAGTGTTCTTTATTTAGAAGTACCATTTTTGATATTTTTAGCCTTACACACGAAGAGGAAGAAGTGTGTCCAGATGGGACCCACCACATGTGTTGATGTGCAATGTTTGTTGGTTCCTAATATCTCTCTATATATAAACGTGAAGAGGTGTGTTGGGTTGTGTATGTTTGTGTGTGTGTGCAAGCATTCACGCATGGCGTCCTTCGTGCTTTTCTTTCCAACCATGTGTGAATTTTGTCCACCTACAAACAGATGTGACCATGCGCATATAAGGCACTAATCCAAAGATAGGTTATCCTCTTACACATCCGAGGGGTGAGGTGTGGAGTGACAATATACCAAATCTTTATTTCTATCAACAGTGCTCTCTCTACATTGCTACTGGATGGGAATTGGTTAGTAGTTAATTAACTGAAACAAAAAATACAGAATTAAATGATCAGTAAAATACACTTTCTAAATCAACAACTCACTTGTAGGATCAGTATTCACAAAATCTTTTCCTTTCATTTTGTTATCTATTCACTGAAAGTTATCTTAGAAGTCAAGTATATTTTGTTTGCTTGGGGGCAGGAAAGCCCCAGACTACTACAAATTGCCATGCAGCAAGACCACAAGGTGCAATTACAAGACAGGATTTAAGTACATACCCACACAAATGATTTCTATGACTGAGCTAATAAATCACCTGAAGTAAGTTCAACAGTCAGCATGGTTGCACATTAAGGAAGGATTCTGTGTTTTTTCCTCATTTTGTAATTTTAATTTTTCCAAATTATCAAACAACCACTATGTTTAATCTGTTTTACTACATGTGGTTGCCGACTCACTGAAGGACTCTTTTGATAAGCCACTTTGAAGAGAAATCATTTAGGATTAATAAAAAATTAAAAAAAGAAAAGAAAAAAGGAGCAATAGTAGTATATAGCAAAAGGAAAACGTTGAGCTTCATTTACTGCAATATTATTGGTTGATTTCAAAAAAAGTTTTAAACCTTAAAAGCAAAGAACAAATGAACAAGCTATAATAATATTTTTTTATCTATTTACTGAGTATAATTTTTATTATGTTGGAGTGGAAACATTTTTATTGGTCAGAGAGATGCTAGGTCTACCATCTTTATTTGATCCTTCACTCCCCATCTAATAGTTGCACCACCATTACCATCTGCTGCTGGAGCTAAAGCTATAACAAAACCACTGAGAGAGAGAGAGCATTAAGGATATCAGACAATTTCAGAGGAGAAAACAAGGGGGCAGGGGGAGCTTGGTAATCCTGCTGTTTAGCACCACTCCACTTGCAGAATAGCACTCCAGGACATGATTAGGAGTGGGCGTATAGTTGCGAGGCATTATTGTTTGACGTTGAATTTTTGCTGGTGACCACCCGGAGTGCTAAACAACAGGATTACCCTCTTGGCCGCTTATGTTTCCTCCCCCCTCCCATTTAAAAATTAAGTATTTGCATTGCTTGCATGTAGGGAATAAATCTTGCTACCCCCCTTGCCCGCTTATATTAGGTAAACTGAGCCCCCTCAATATTTTGAAGCTTGAGCCACTCCTGCATTGGAAGTGAACACTCCAGCTTGAAGTACCTGAAAAAACCACCACTTCAGGTAGCAGCCATCTTGCTCCCAGCAAGCCTAGCTCCCATCTAATACACAAAGGAGTTGAGAGATTCAGGGAAAGGGTAGGAGGTGCTGACTCACAGTTACACAGTGACACACTACAGCAGTAGATGGTCATGCAGAGCTCCAGATAATCTGATACACTTCAAAACTGAACTCGGGAGGACCCTGACTGACTGACTGACTGACTCTCGGTGGTGTGCGCATGGGTACTGGTGGAGAGAAATATTATTATTATTAAAAAAAATTTTTTTTTCCTTTCCCCCCCCCCCCCCCTCCCCCACCAAAAGGGGGGTTCGGTTGAACCCCTCGAACCCCCCCCCCCTGGCTACGGGCCTGGCTTATGCATAATCCATTACATACATGTTATTTACCTGCCTTGTACATGCATGTCCATAGATATAGCATGTGAAAACATCTATGTATATAGGCGCATATTAAGTGTGTATCCATGTAGACTTGTAGAGATAACAACCAGCCACCTGAAGGCAAGGAGCTGTACCAGCTCTTCCACATCTGGTAAAGAGTACAAACAGGAGTCAACCAAAGATGGCATCCTCCAGGTAGCCAGGGAGGTATTTATCCACACTGCACTGACCTGCAAGGACTTGATGGAGTGCCTTGAAGTCTTGGAGAAGGAAGTGCCCAGTCGAGGGGTGGGTGTGGTCATACTGGACTCTGTGGCATCCCTAGTGAGGAAGGAGTTTGACGTGACATGTGGGGCTGGAGCCATGGAGAGGACAGCCTTTCTCTTGCGTGTGTCAGCCAAGCTAAAGTAAGGTCAGCCCCACTACTTGGATAGAGGTCATGTGATGTCACACACACTCACATGCAAACACAGCCATCATACGTGCACATATGCACTCATACATTCATATGTACATGCACACACATAATGCACACAGAATCAATGGTTGCATGAAAAGGTCTATCTTGTGTATGTTTACAATGTTAATTTTTAAAGGAAATAATAACTTGATAATGTGGAGGTTGTAATATTGAACAGAGAAATAGCCGAAATTTGGAGCAGGATTGGAAGAAGGGATGGGGGTGTAGGTTGGTTCATGGAGACAATTTAGAGTTTGGTGGTACCTGGAAAGTCATGTTATAGCAAATAATGGTTTATAAAATATACTTTGTTTGTGGTCAATTTAACCAACCCTGATATGGGAGATGAATCTAGCCTTTTATTGGCTGATTCGGTGTTGTATATATGCAGCTGATGCCATGTGCATGTTTAAATATACAGTACCTTACAGAGGAGGATAGGAGCACCCAATCAGGTTGGTTGACTGTACTCAAACATTAGTCAGTGCTACTATTCCAACTAAGATTTACCACAAAATAAATGACATAATATGCCATAACCTCCTCCCCACCCCCACCCCCCACCCCAAAACACTCTCACTTTAAAAGGATACAAATCAAGAACAAAATGACAAGGTCAATAGTCAACAAGGTCAATAGTCAACAAGGTCAATAGTCAACAAGGTCACTAGTCAACAAGGTCAATAGTCAACAAAGTCAATAGTCAACAAAGTCATAGTCAACAAAGTCATAATCAACAATGCTTTTCATATCTCTACTTGCATGTGGTGTATGTATGCAGATCTCTGGCAGACTCCTTCAACTTACAGGTGAGGTTCAGCATTTGTCAGCAATGCAGTGGAGTGCATGCAAGTGTCACTGATATGAACGTCGCACACACACACACACACACCTGTGTATTTAATGCACTGCTGCCTGTGTGTGCATGTGGGAAGAGTCCCTTGAGTGACACGCCCACATCCACCATGTGCAGGTCGTCGTGACCAATCAGATCTATGCCCGGCACTCCTCTGACATGTCAGAAGTGGGAGGAGTTGGTGGTAGTAAGTGTGAGACAGACAACAGCCATGTGGGTGTGGTCACAGCAGCGCTAGGCAACACATGGTATCACAGCGTCCACACCCGGCTGATACTGGATTACTGCAGTGATGGCAGCTCTATAAGAAGAGTGAGCTGCTAATGGATCACTTCATTGTGTTGAGTGTGTCTGTTTCTGTCAATTTTGTGTTGCTTGTTGTAGCTGACTGTTGATAAGAGTCCACTCTGCGGGAGATACCATATTTTGTTGAGCATTGGTGAAACGGGATTCAGCCAAGTCTCACTTGATGCTGGTATGTTAAGAGATACTAACAGATGCATGTATACAGAGAGATGAAAGCAGCATCAGATTAATGGGAATGCCTCCACATATGTAGTAGTGGCCATTGTTGGAGTATATACTCCAAGTGCTTAAAAAAAAGGGCTTATCCTTTGGAGGAATTCTTTTTTGGTCCAAAACATTTCCTGGTCCATAGCTGTACTCGCATGCACACACACAAAACCATATCATTTGCTCCACCCTGTCTTGGGCTATAGAGAACCGTGCATACAGATGCATCTCCTTCATTGGTATAAGATTACTGCACACACGTCATGGCAGGACACACATCATGGTGAATGTGGTGTCTGCTCTAACTCTTATTTCTGTTGTATGCAGAACGTGGGAGGAAGGACCACTTGTATTCAGTCAGAGGTGAGTCCTAACAGTGGGTAACTTACCATACGCAATGAAACATCTATGCATAATCCATGGCATATTGAAATCTCAAGATTGCATATACGTATGTTGGAGGGATAATTGCTCTATGAGTCAACCAGGAACCAATGCATTAGTTAAATCACATCATACATGAGCATTCCTTTCAGCCCAAAGATGATGTACTTGTTTGTGTATGAGGCCCTCATGAAATAGTAAACCATGCAAGATTGGATGCTGAATTACAAACCCAAGACCTTTGCTTGCCCCCCCCCCCCCAAATTATCTATATATTTTTTTGGTGTACTTACCTACCATGCCATTGGTTGACACTGTACTATGAATAATTGTAGGCTCCACCCAGTTAGGATGCTGTAGCAATAGGTTGATTCACTCTGGTTACTCTGCAGCAGCGATAGTGTCCCTGTACTTGTACTTACCTGGTTGAATAATGTGAGCACTGTTGATTATTTCAGCATACTTGCATTTTTGTGGTGAAGTGGTCATCACACAGATTGTTTTTGCTGTAAAGCATAGTTAAACACTGGAATTGACATCAACCTTTTTCTACATTGATCACATGTATTTTGCCCACCTCATAAGCACATGTTAATACATATCATTTGAGATTTCAAAGTTAAGCTGTCCTCATTAGTGTCTGGGGGGGGGGGGGGGGAGGGAGGGAGAGGAGGGAGGTGCTTGTGTACAGGTTCTGTGCCAATTATCATTCCAGTTAAATTTACTTTTATTATTGATATTAGCAAGTATACAGTTCTAGTGGAGCAACATTTGGACATTTATACTATTGCCATTCTGCTACAAATGTTCAGATGTTCAGATGTGTGTGTGTTTGGGGGGTGGGGGGGGGGGAAATTAATGTGGGTGTGGGTGTGAATGTGGGTGTGGGTGTGAATGTGGGTGTGGGTGTGAATGTGGGTGTGGGTGTGGGTGTGAATGTGGGTGTGGGTGTGAATGATGAGCAAAATAGTTTGATAAGGCAAATTGTTCCATACTGAATCAACATCTTTTTGTTTTATTATATTAGGTTTCCCCTTCGAATAACCCGGATACTTGCAGTAACTTGCACTGTATTTCATTCAGTATAACGTGTGTGTGTGTGTGTGTGTGTGTGTGTGTGTGTGTGTGTGTGTGTGTGTGTGTGTGTGTGTGCGTGCGTGCGTGCGTGCGTGCGTGCGTGCGTGCGTGCGTGCGTGCGTGCGTGCGTGCGTGTGCGTGCGTGCGTGTGCGTGCGTGTGCATGTATGCGTGTGCATGTATGCGTGTCAACATCAATAGTTTTTGCTTAAACTGAACCAACCCAGTATAATGACAGTATATAATTATACATGTTGATGTCTTTGACAGCTGTCTACATGATGTAATGTGTGCACATGGTCATGTGTGTGGTTGGAGCACAGTGATGCAGTGATGTCACTCATAAGCAACAGCCACTCGACTGTCTTCTCTAAGCTTCTTCTCAAGGTTCAGATATTTGGCTGGGGATTTTGTCTTGTGCCTGCATTGAATAAATGACATTACAATATATCTCATAACTTCTACTGTATGGGCTTTCAGTCCTTTATTCTACAAGGATAGTTATTTGAATTCAAAGCATCAACAGGAAAGGTGGGTTCTTTACTCACTCAGGAAAGATCAATGGCAATTGTGTTCTCTAATGGAGAAATTATCACCCCATTTCATACTGCCTCATACATAGTGGTAATAATAACTTTCAACAGCCACTCGCATGCACACACACCCACACATGCATGCATACATGCACTTACACATGCACACATGTGCATGCACTTGCAAGCACATGCATGCATGTATATATACACACATGCACTCACACATGCATCCACAAAAACATACGCAGAGAGTCGCATCTCCAGTATGTGCAGGGTGAACATGGAGGAGCTGCAGAAGGCAATGTACTCGGCCTCCTCGTCCTTGGTGAGGGAAGACTGCTTGGATTTGTACCAAGCTTGCTTCTTCAGTAGCTTGTCTGTCTCCAGCTCAAACCTCCCCCGCACAATATTAGCAATGTTCACCAGTCTGGTGCGCATGTCCCTCAGGCATGCCTGCACACCACGTGTGTGTGTGTGGGGTGGTGGGGGAGGGGGGGGGGGAGAGAGTGGAAGAATGCACACATGAAAAAGAGTATCTCAGGGGATATGGATAACTTTTAGAGTGGAAGTGGTGAATGGGGAAATAGCTTCCAGAAGTGGTGGATGGGGAAATAGCTTCCAGAAGTGGTGGATGGGGAAATAGCTTCCAAAAGTGGGAGTGGCCAACTTGCCTGTGTTAATGAATGTAGGCGTACTATCAAGGGAGGGGGAGGAGTTGGCGTAAACCAGGGACAGCGAATAAGTCAGTGATACATACTTTACATTTCCACATTATTCACATCAAAATGACCCACTGTTATGTGCTGAAACAAGTTATTCTTTGATGCTGCTGCTGCCACATGTATCACTATGCTGGATGGAATACCGCCCTGAAGCCGGAGGGGTTGCACGATAGGAATCTAAAGGAAAGGTTCAAGGTGGAATCACAGGTTTGTAAGTGCCATTTACGAAATGCTCCAAGATGTAAATCCCAGGCAAACAAGTGCTTTGAGGTAGAATTAAAAAAATAATCTTGTGCATTATCAAAGATTTCTAAGTGTCTCCAAAAGAATAATGCATGGTCCTAGGAAGCTTATTAAGTGCTCCAGGGTAGAGAGAGTCACAGGTTTTGAAGGTGTGAAATGTTTGAAAGTGAAGTAACAAGTTACAGAGTTGAATCCTTACAATGTATTACTACATTATGAAAGTGTAAAAGAAAAGTGTTCATCTGTTTGGCCAATGAAACTGCTCCATTCACACACACTAATATATACATTGTACATTGATAAGACAAACAAACCAAGCTCATCATAGAGTTGTAAATTAAATTTAAATTAATGATACCACATGTTCAGTCAGATAAGAAATTTGAGATATCTCATACAGTTAATTCCAACACTCCATGGTTGACTATAGGTGGTGGTGGTGGTGGTTATTCCAGTTGACCAGGCTCAGACCAGGCACGGCTACAGTCCTTTACATACCCACAAAGGAATCTTGTTGAAGTTCATTAGCTTAATCACAGGGAATGTTTTAAAACACAAAAACTAATTAGAGTCCATTTTTTTACCATAGTACAGACAATAAATGCTTGTTTTTTTTAATAGTCACATAACTTCCATATAAGGTAAAACCAGTCAATTCAGGGTATTTTGGGATCTGTCTCTTCAATTGGTTTTTTTTTGGGGGGGGGGGGGGGCTGCACCATATAATCTGCTTATGTATACACATGTATGTATAACTTAACAGTGTGTGTACATGTTTATTACATGGTGAGCTACCTATCCATACCTGAGAGACTTCTACCATCTGTTCCTTGCTGAGTTGGGGAGGGTCTCCAATGCGTGCCAGGAATGGGGCCAGGAAATCCATTTCTTTCTCCTTCCTGATTCTCTCATCCTCCAGTTGCTTCTGCTTCACCTCTTTCTTGTGCTGCCTTGCTGGCTCGTTGCGCATGATGTCATAGATGGATACACTTAGGGCGGCATTCACCTCTTCATCTTCCCTGGACTGCAAAATATCTGCAGTCTTGGAAGTGTGGAGGGAGGGGGAGGGCGGATAGGGAATGGTAAGGCATGGCATGAGTGGTGCGAGGAGGTGGACACAGGCATGTGTGGATCATGTGTGAATCATTTGGTTGCCTGTAATACCATACTTCATGTTAAAATTTCTCATAATCACAATTGTGCCCCAAACCAGGTGGTGTTCTAAATCAGCCTAATGAGATCACATTTTAATCATATTATGTGAGTTTTTATTTGTAACTTTCCAGCTGGCTTCAAGAAATGGGGGGGGGGGGGGGTGGGGGTGGGGGATGGTAATGATTTGTTTATTCAATTGATAATGAATATTTTTTTTGTTGATTTCTGTATTTTAAAATCATACCATATTTTAAATTTTCTTTGTGGTACAAATGACCTTTGGAAACAAAGTGTTTGATGACTTGACAATCCATGCAACAGATAATATGATACCAACAATGAATCAGAAATAGTGTTTTCCTATCATGACCAGATTCCAAAACCTCTGACCTATATCAACTCCATTCAACAAAATTAGAGTTGAGTGTAGTTCATGAAAATATGAATAGGATGTCACAACCAACCCCATTATTTTGCATTCATCAATATAGCGAAGTCAGGTGCACCAGGTTGATAAAATATGAAGGATATTTTTGATGTTTCAATCACTAAAACCCCTCAACTGTAATCCTCTTTCTCTTAACATTGTTCGTATATTTTCAACCATACTGCCTGCATTAATGTGACCTTCACTGACCTCATCTTCTGACAGCCTTGTATTCTTTATCGCCTTTCTCTGAGCTTGGACGAGATCTTCCAGTTGCTCAAACCTCTCCCTACTCTTGGCTGGCTTGAAGTAAGGATCCACCTAAAACACAACATCATTCTTGCGTTTATGCTAGTGTTGCTTCACTAATGATTATGGGTGTGTATCATGACAGTCAAACCTGGTAAGTGTGGATTTTTTCAGGGTCATAGGTCAAGATCACAGTCTGGTCAGTAGCCAGGGGCGGTGTCTGGAACTCTACAGTGGATGCTGTGATGCGTCCTTCCTCCAGCTGGTATACCACCTTGATGCGATTGTCTGCGAGTGTGAAATGCCTCTCGGCCACATCTTGATTAGCTGGGAGGTCAGGGTTGGGGTGAAACTTCTCCACTATCCTTGTGATGGGTGTGGTCTCCTCAGATGAAGATTTCTCAGCTGCTTCATCACCATATGTGACATGTCTGTAGTAGAGGAAGTCCAGCCGTCCCTCAAAGTGCTCCCTTACTTCCTGGGGACTTATCTCCCTCTTGGTCATGCAGTCAACCCTGGCACTGGCATGGAAGACAAGCAAAGTCATGGGCATATAATTGCTGCATTGGGTATGGGATCTCACTAGCTATAGAACTCCAGAGATCTGTGGCCCACTCGTAAAGGATTTGAGTCATAGTGTGTGTGAGCTGTATGTAAAACAATAGCAAAAAAAAAAAAAAAAAAAAAAAATTATAATGTCCTAATTCTTGCCAGTGTAGCAGTTTTGCCTGCTTGATGGTTAGTTTACTCTTAAGTGATTTCTCCCGTCCGGGGTCAAAGGACTCGCATACTTCTCCTGACTTGATATGCTTCACTCTGCTCCTCAGAAGGTCTGTTCTGTGTTTGTAGGTGTGGCTCACTTGTGTCTTCTGTGTTCCTGTGGTGGTGGTGGTGGTGGTGGGGGGTGGGGGGGGGGGGGGGGGGGGGGGCACATACAGCAAGTGTAGTGGTGTGGACAGGTTGAGGATATAATTCAGATATGAGGAACAGCCAAATATAATGTGATGAAGAACCACTGGCAAAGAAAACATCACTCATACATGCTTCAATGAGAGAGTAGCTAATTAGACTCTTCCCTGTGTAAAAGCAGGACAGAATGAAAATATTAGTTGTACATAGACTTAGATATATTTTCAATTTCCAACCCCTCCCACTTCCCACCCAACTCTATTGAAGTAGCTATATGCAAATTGTAGCCACCAGCAGAATCAGAGCTTGAATTTGAGGAGGAATGTATGGAGGACCATATGCCTTCAGATGAACAAAGTGGGGAGGGAGGGGGGTTCCCTTGCCATCTTATAGAGAACAGTCATTGTTCATATTAAAAAAAAAAAGAGAAGGTTTTTGCCCCCAAAAAATCCTATTATTATGCATATAATAAATAGAGAGATAGTACACAAAAGTTTTTGAAAATGTTTGTATTCTTTAATTAGATTTTCCTTGTTTAGTTTCATGACAAGTAAATGCCCCTCTAATAAATGGACTCCATCCGATGGACAGGATATTTGAAGATAATTTATTTAATTGGGATATCTGGAGAGACTGGGGTCTGTGTTTTGATAGCCACATTATAGGAAATAGACTATATGTAGTGACCACAGTGGTGCGACCAACAACAACAACATACTTGCACTGTCACTATAAACTGTGAGAGTGGTGACCAGACCATCGGGATTGAGGTACTCTGCATACTTCTCCAGCTTTGCCCGGTGGTAGAGGAGGGTCTTGGTTCCCCGGGGACACCTGCTCTCAAGCTCTGCACAAACAAATGACAACAGCTCAATTAACTCATAAAGAGTTTCTTGAGTGAGTACAACAGCACATAGTGTAAGTGCCACACTACATGAATGCCTTGTAGAGAGAGTCACACTGGTTGATGTATCTAGATTAAGCACTCCCATGTCAGTTCCATTAACTATACCGTGTGGGGTGATGCTGATGGGCAGGGTCCAGGAAGGGGGCAGTTGGAAAGGGTCCTCCTTCACTTCACCTGGCTGCACATCCTTGACAACACAAACATAATTAGTTACATGAGAGGCGAATCAATTGCTTGAGGTAAGGCACAAATAAATGAACTGCATTGTGTGTGTGTGTGTGTGCATGTGTGTGTTTATACGTGTTTGCATGATGTCACATGACTGATGAATGTTAGAGATCAAACTTACACCTCAAAGGTAACACAAACTCTTTTAAACTTTGGGACATAAGATTTTAGTATCACAAAAAGCTTCCCCCTCCCAGGGGCCCAATAATTCAGCTTTTGGTTGTTTTGTTATTGAAAGATGTCCATACTAGAATTATGTTGATTTCATAAATATTCAGCTCCAAATCCATCCCATAGTGTTTCGTTTGGTCATCCATAAATCCTTGTTTTCACTATTGCACCAGTTTGTGTAAAACCACAGAATGGGTGGTAGGACGGACATGTGTTTATTCACCTCTGCAAAGTCGCTGCTGTCCTCCTGCTGTTGTATGGAGGGATCCTCGCCTGGCAGCACCAGAAGAGGCTTGTCCACATGGGGGAAGAAGAATTCCCAGGTTACAGCATCTCCCAGGTCATAGGTCATGCCCTGTGCACAAATGGGAATAGTAACAATAGTAAAAGTAGTAGCAGCAGTAGACAGATTAACGTCAATTTCTCTTGTTACCCACCAAATTGCATTCATTGTAATGTAGAGTACAGTAGTAGTGAGTTTATATAAGAAGGTGGTTTGTATGTGATCTGCATCATCAAATGTTTACATTGCAGATGCCAAAGTGTCACGTTTCCAACTTAATTTTCACACGTTGAAGGCTATTCTCACTCTCGCACACACACACACACCAATCTCATGCCTCCATTGTTTTCCTCAGCTTATCGGATTCAAGTTTTGTCTTTCTTGTGATGTTTTTTAACATCTTATTTGTTTGTCCACAGCAAAATAAAGTTTCTGCAGATGTTAGAGGGGTGGGTTTACTCTCGTGTAACTGACCCCTTACCATACAAGGAAAGTGTTTGGGAGTAGGAAACTTGTTCTACCAGAATGCAATTAATTTGGGGGCATTATTTTTCACAAAAAAAAAAAGAGAAAAAGAGTGTGTCTTTTCAGTGGTCAGGAAGAACAAGACCTCTTTCAGCCCAGTTTGGTTGCAAAGGGAACATTGCCCTGCATATTAACTTACTATTCAACTGGCAAGCACTTAACCTTCACATTCATTTGAGCCATCAAAAAAGGTGCTACCAGGCAAAACCAGAAACATGGCCATGGAATTATAACTAATAAGATACACTGGAAAAAAAAAAATCCCTTAACACACTAACAATACTGAGTTAGCTATTAGCTCAATTATTTAGCTAGTGCATGTAGCTATGATATATGTATTGCATTGCATTTTTTAAAGTTTGATCTTCAGTCAATCAAGATATATTCTTACAAGTTTATGTTAAAAAAAAGAAAAACAGATGAAAAGACAACTGTTTTATAATCCCATACCCAATAAAATTATATGTATGTATGTTGACGTTATCTTGTCTGTCTGTCTGTCTGTATGTATGTATATTCGCTATCTCCTCCCAGATGCCAGGACCAATCGTCTGAAATTCCCAGAGGTTGCTCACAGGACCACTGACCCTGTTTGGGGAGGTGTGGTTAGGGCTAGGGTATAGGTCCATTAAATAAACTTTCCTATTTATGAGCAACCACCCACTTAGTTGTAAGAACAAACTTTTGTGTTCCATACAGTAAACAATCTGATAAAAAAAATACATTTTTGACAAAAATAAGTGGATGTAATTATTGTGGTAGTTTATATGTAATCTGATCCCATTCAAAAAGGACATCTCTAGAGGAAGTTGTGTTTACAAATCACACAGGAAATTCAAAAGGACACCAATTTCTAGAGATACATATATTTACTTGAGAAAGAGGGCAATGCCTTCCATATCCCCCCTCCCCTTCCCATCCCCCTATAAATAATTACGAGTACCTTTCTAGTATAGCTAATAAATATTAGATGCAATTTCACTCCCCTTTTGGCATTCCTGGAACTTTGCTCAGTCTGATCATCTAATTCCTGAAGATCCAATTCCTGAAGATCCCAATCCTTTGGCAGCTATGACATTGTGAGTTGTACCTCACTTTCCTATAAAACTAAACCTTTAACTATTGACCCTTTGAGTCTGGCTGGTTACCACTCTGAGAAGTGGGTGCAACCTAGTATAGTGCAGACTGAAGAACCCAAGTGTGAATGTGTGGCTGTTCTATATAGAGCACATGTATCCCACCTTCACTCCTTGGGAGCAGTCTTGCATGTTGACCCAGTAGTTGCGATGGTTCCACAGAGTCTCCACCCCCAGGTACTCCTCCCAATCTAGGGGGTGTGTCTGTCCTGTGGTGGGCTCTATGAAGAAGCTCTGGGCTACCTCTCTCTTCCCCATTAGCACCAGCACCCAGCAATGCACACGCAGTCCATGGAACTTGTCGGGAGGAGATACTTCAGCCTCCTGTGTGTGTGTGTGTGTGTGTGTGTGTGTGTGTGTGTGTGTGTGTGTGTGTGTGTGTGTGTGTGTGTGTGTGTGTGTGTGTGTGTGTGTGTGTGTGTGTGTGTGTGTGTGTGTGTGTGTGTGTGTGTGTGTGTGTGTGTGTGTGTGTGTGTGTGTGTGTGTGTGTGTGTGAACACACGTGGTGCATGTGTGTGTGCATATACACATGTGGTGTGTGTGGGTGTGTGCATGTGTGTGAGTTTTACAAGTTAATATTACATGCTGTAGATGAAACATGAAGATAAGACCTTTTAACATATTTCAGGACATGGCGTGTAAGTTATTTCTGATTATAAGTGAGGAATGACCTAATTGGAGTGAGCCTTGGAGACACAACTTGTGTTCATAGTTATGACAGGTTGTTTTTGCTGTTGTTTGTTTCAATCCTATTGCAGAAATAATTTTATCATTACACTTCTTACACATTCTCTCCTTCCTTTTCCTCTTCCATTCCCCCTCCCTCCCTTCCCCTTTCTTCTTGGTTCCTTAGTTGCCATGCAGCAGCAGCAGCAGCAGTTATTTCTTAACTGAGCTTGCAACTGCCACATCTTAGATTGTTTGTTCATCATCTCTTTGCTCAACAATGCCTCCGAAACGAGCAAAAAGAGCAACTTGGATCATGGCACTTGATTGCATTGAAAAGATAACTCTTACACTTTCATGGACTATTGTGTTTAAAATATAATTTTGTAGTTTAATTAACTTGAATGAATTAGCTAACTACCCACCCACCGTCTTTGATCTGTCTGCTTATTTGTAGAGCAGTCTCTCTGGACTAAAACCCAAGAAGCCAAGTTCCATGCCAATGTTTTTACTTTATGTAATGTGGCAACAGCCGACCTAGCAAACATTAGCAGCATCTGTTTGCAATTGCCTGCTAGTATATATATATAGTAATAACATCTCACTGTGAGCAGCTTAGCTTCTGCCAATCTTTTCTGCTCTTCCTTCTCTGTCTTGGCCTTCTCTTTCATCATGAGTCTTCTCTCAAAGTTGGAGGTGAATTCTTTAGGAGGTCGCACTGAATACCGACTCCTCCTTTCACGAACCACTGGAGCCAATGGCTGCATCCATAGCATACCAAATATGGAAAGTTGTACTTTAAATACATAGAGAAGATTCTCTTAATTATAAAAGTAATGAATAGCTAAATAATATTAAAATTTAAAAAAATTTAATTAGATAATCTTTTATTTTGTTATGCTTCATCAACATTTTACCTTGGCATCTTCCTGGAGAAATGGGCAGAGTGAATGGTTCAGGTTGAGGAGACAGATGTCTGCAGACGCATAGCCACACACTATGTAGGCATCATAGCCTACCCCTATGAGCAGGGAGGTCAGTAGAATGGCATAGTCCAAGCAGTTGCCTCTCTGGGAGTGAAGGACTGACATGGAAGAAACCACTGAGTCAGGCTGCATATTTCGTGGTGCATGTATAGTTGGCAGTCTGACACAATAGCCACTACCATCAACATCATTGCAACAACCTTCTGTCACACATATCAGTTCTCATCATTATCAGTGCGGCATATTGGCAACAATAACTCCATAATTGATCATTGTATGATATCAACAGTGATTATCATCTCCTGTTTTTAACCTGTGGCACACAGGTCTAGGAACACTTTGAATAGTGGTGAGGATATATCCCCAAGTTTTGCTCAAGAATGGATTTTTAACTAACTGTTTACTGTTTGGAAACACCAAAGTTTGTTGTTACAACTAATTTGTTACAACTAAGTGTTTTTACTGTAAGGAAACCCTGTGGTCACAACTAAGTCTTTTTACTGTATAGAAACAAAAAAGCTGTAAATGTTACCACAACTTTATTTAAACTCATCTTAAGTGTACTAAACAATTATTTTGTCTGGTCTAAAACACTACTTCTTTAATAAATATTATAGTAATTATTTGCCACAGGTCTTAGTGCAGGATGTCTCTTGTTAACGTTATCACTAACTACTTCATTTAATCAACTAAGTGTCTCATAATCAGTATCTAATTAAGAGGCACAATTAATAGTTGTATTTATACCAGTTCATTGGATACTTCCAAGGGTTCGTAAGTGAGGTAATCAGCCACGAATGAAGCGCAGCCATCGAAGTCATAGAGCTCCCGATATTTCAAATGGGTTGGTCTCACAGTCGTGCAGACAAATTTCTAGTGGACATAATTAAAGTTTTAAAAATTAATTGTGCATTATCCAGATCAATAATCTAACCACTACTCCTTAACCCTTCCTTGCTGTGAAATAATTGCTCATGAAATATTCAATTTATTTGCTCATGCATGAAGTTATGTTAGAGCCTGTGGCTGATATGTGCTGCCTTGTGAATACTGACCTATTGCTTCCAATATTCTATTTCACGCACACACTCACTGGGACATTGCATTCATTAGTTGGAGTGAGAAGGAGGGGCTTTCTGTCTGAGTACAATTGTCTGAATTGACGCTGAAAGTTTTCAGCATATTTCAAGAGGACCTGCTCCTTATCAGTGTTGCTCTTGTAGGATGGACGAATTTCAAGACCATTTACTCTAGAAATACAAATATTGTGTCGTTATACATGCACATGCAACAGTAGTACAAACTTTTATAATTACCAGCACTACTTTCTTTTTTATTGAACTTAAGTTCATTTTTATACTAATTTGTCTACCTGCATTAAGTCAATGGAATTTAATGAAAGTTGTTTTTAAAAGGAAAAACAGAAGAATAATAGTTGCTATTGACAGTAAGTATTGTGATTTCATAATATGTTTGTAGGTAGTCATGCATTATAGTTGAATAATGAGAGGAAGGGGGAAGAAATGAAGAGAAAACGGGGAAGAAAAAAAACAAAAACTAATTTTAAACTCACTTAATATTGCCAGAAGTGATTTTGACACTGTCTAGTGCAGAAACAAGTTCTTCCATTCTAGTGATAGCTTGTGCAGCATATGAATTAGTTTACACCGAGTAAGCAGGGGGGGGGAAGGGGACAAATCACGGTTGAATTTAGTTAAAATGCAGTTCTTTCAAAATATTAGGTTTTAAGTTTTCCAGCTAGGCAAGAAAAGCTTTTACCTGAACATACCCTCAAGTTCTCAACCGCTCAGGTTCTTCGCAGCTTTGTTGACGTTGCTTGGTAACCCATTAAAATACGGTGTCGTGTGACCCCTGAGTAGGGGTGGGGCTGGTGAAACCATTTGTCCTGCAGGTAATTCGGGAAGGTTCTGCAACTGCAGGGTTGCAGGGTTGCTTACCATGGCTGTGTACGCAACTGCTGGTAATAGGAGGTCAGTTCTCCCTAGTGCTCCCCCTCAAACTGTTATTGCTATGGGAGACAACGGTCCCCCTGGCTATGACGCGGTACTGGCCAATGATTCTATGGCGAGACAGACTGCAGCAGAGTTCAGGAATAGGAACCTAATGGGGTCCTTGGCGTATGCAGGTGGGTGGTCGCATTATTTACAGACTTTTCGATTAGAATATGGGTACAGTGGTCATTGCCAACTCTAGGACTAGCTATCTAAGTAGTTACCCCTGACCAAATCAATCCCTATAGGCACAATCCCTATAGGCAGTTATCTTATGATATCCAGTGAGCTAACATGTGCAGTAGATGTAGGGTTTGGTCCTAGTTGCTCATTGTGAACAATAAATTTAACATATGGCTATTTTTTTTTCCAGGAGGCACTATGTATTATTAATCACCTAGTTTTCATATTTTTTATGCAACCAAATCCAGGAGCCTCCATTGGTCGATTCTTTGGGATTCATGATGATGAGAATCAGTGGAACAGAGCAGGTACTCTACCACCAAACAATCGAGCTCTTGGGTACGACTTGGTTCCTCAAAGAGATAATGACAACACTGATCCTATGGGCATCACACCGAGTGGTCCCTTGCCACCTGATGCCCAGGAACGCAGTAGGAGGAAATGGGGCATAGGCCGCTTCACCGACACAATCAGAAGACTTCATCGAACAGAACCTAGCAGTGAAGATGCAGTGAAGACCCTGCCCTCGTTCTGGCCAATCATGACCATACTGATTGCTACAGTGGAGGTGGCAATGATGATTTCCACGACAGTGACTGCAGGCCTTGCACCAATCCGGTTTGCTCCTCAAATCAATGTTTCTACAATCATTGGCTTTGATGACATCCTAGACAGTGTTTCCAAGGAGGTTGTACCCAACTTTTTCATTGGCACCTCAAAGTCCGCTCTGATTCACAATGGCGCTATGTATACACCGGTAAGCCACAGAAATAATGCCTGCCACTAGTTGTATAATAATATGCATCATCTGTAATTTATTCCTAGTGCATGCGAGATAATATTGATTTTCAAGTCCAAGCTGCCAAGAACCGATGGGAGGAAAACAACTTGCGCTGCTGTCTGTCCAATTCCAACAAGCAATGTGGAATGATGTCTCAGGAAATGTAGGTGTAGCTCGTATAATAGCAGTTAAGTATACTGTGTGTTGATGCCTAAAAAATTTGTGAAAGATGTGTCCTGTTAATGGTAAATCATGTAACTTCTGTGTTTGTAAGTATGTGTAGTTCCAATGGCATTGGACCAGTGGCTTGCTTTTTGTGGTATCCCCATAGGCTCAATGTGCTGGCATGTATGTTCAACTTTTACAAAGCATGTACAATTCTTGCTCTCGAATAGTCAGTACATAACTTCATTGTAATCCATTATGTATTGATGTTAGCAAGTGTAAATCCAAAATAGTTTCTCACCTCAAGTAAGCATTTATATGTCCAGGTGATGTTTGTATGGGGACTGTTATGTGTTGGCTGTGTTGACATGGTCATGTACTTTTCACTTAATGATGCTCTTATAACCTAATGCATAATTAATAGTGATGTAATTGAATGTAACAGGGCAGATATACCATGTTCAGTGTTATTCTCCTGGTGATATGTCAACCCTCCCCACAAATTCTATATTTACAGATGTACAGGGTTCTACGGAGGTCAGATACTCGGTGGGGCAAGTCGCTGTCGTTCAGAGATGAATGTTACAGGTGTGTGTGAAGGTGGTGTGGTCCTTCACCCTTGCTGCGTGGGGCTCCTTGGAGAGTGCACTATTACTACCTACCAGAACTGTTCCTTCCAGGAAGGGGTGTGGCACTCTGACAAAGCGCTGTGTAGTGATGTTGGGACCGATTGCTTCAAAGGTGTATGTAAGTTTAGCTGGATAGGAAGGACCATAGGCCAAGTGCCTAGTCAAGGGATACGTTTCTTCTCTGCCATGTTCCTCTATGATGGCATCATCACACTGCTCATCATCGGGCTCTTCAAGTTGTCCCAGAGCTGGTCCATCGAGAAGAGAATTGGGTAAGGTGTTATTTTGCTGCCAGCTCTGTACTGGTGTAGTTACAATTCTCAGAATTTTGCTCAAATGCTTGCAGTTGCATTTGTAGATTTTAATTTTTTTTTGTTCATACCTCCTTTAGTTAATGGCAAATAACAGATCCTATGTCTCATTGCTTCAGGTGGCTCAGAGTTCTCTGCATTTATGTTATCTCCAATATTGGGGGCTTCCTGGTGACTGGCATCTTCGATCCCACAAGTGTATCTGTAAGTTTCAGGAAGCAGTTCAATGTTACCTTCCTCACTGAGCAGTGTTACTATACTAACACTGCCTTGGGTGCTGACAGTTAATAAGAGATATTTGAGATATTAAAAGTTCAAGTTTTCAAAAAAATAATTCAGTGTTATGTTCTTCTTGTTTTCAAATTGTTTTCTGTTATTTGTTAGTTTTTAATGACCTATTTCAGTGATCAAATTTAGTGATTATTATAATTTGTTTTGCTGTTCAGTTTAGTAGTCCACATATTAAGTTAGTTGATCTTGCCTGCAGGTAGGGGGCACTGGGGGTTTGTTTGGGCTGCTGGCTGTGACCATAGTGGAGCTGCTGCAGGGCTGGAAGTGGGTGCACAGACCCTGTGTGGAGCTCTTCAAGATGCTCTTCCTCATCGCTCTTCTTCTCTGTAAGCCTTCATTAACTTATGTTGAGTATTATCCTTATGAGCATGTTACAAGAGCAGCTGCACTTTTAGGAGGTGTGAGTATTGAAAGTCATGATTACATTTGCTGGAGGTAGGGTGGGGGATTATTATCGATAACTTGCTTGCTGGCTAAGTGTAGCAAATAAAATTATGCAAGAGATTGTTGGAAATGGGCTTGTAATTGTAGGAAATCACTCAAATATCTAAGTTAAATGGAACTGCCTCTTAATTATAAAACAATGAAGAAAAATGAGAATATCCAACCAGTGAAACTGGATTAAGTGAAGTGCACAAAGTTCTAATGCATTTACATTACTGGTGCAGTGGTTTTTTAAAACATTTAATGTTGTATTTTGTTTGAAAATAGTAATCACTTGTGAGTTTATACTTTTTAATGGAATTGTGTGTATAGGAATTGCTGTGGTACACAATGTTTTGCTAAAGTCAACACTATCATGTGGATGCATATAAGTCTGGATCCTGTGGATAATATAACAGCTGGAAGTAATGGTAGATGAGTAGTTTCACTGGAGCAGGTGCTCTGAATCTCACCTCTCCAGAGTGTGGCTGTTCCAATAAGTGATTCAGTGGGGCAGTTAGTAACCATTACTATCAGGTGCATGTATTCATCAGTAAGCTGTGGGTCATACTCCAACCATACATACGTGGTGGTGTTTGGATCCACTCTGGAGAGTATGAATTCACTATCTGGTGGTCTTCAGTGCAGGTAAGGTAACATCTACTCTCTTCAAGATCTCAGCTAACTTGTCAATACAATGGTTGTAATCCAATTGGGTTTTTGTTTTCACTATTGAATGTCCTGTCTGCTGAAGAAAGATAAGGCTTGGTATTTCATTAATAGCAAAGTGTGTGTTATTTGGAGTTGTAAAGGCTTCTTGGGGATAGTGCCCTTTTCAACAATATTTCCTCATATGGAAGCACCACAGATCTCAGTGAAAACATTCACACTGCTCCTGCCACGGCTGGGAGTCACGTGGGAGGTGCCTCTCCATGCAGGGCTGGGTGTAGATAATTAGTGACATCATTCTTATAAAGAAATATTTATTTCACTTCCTTTTGAAGTAAATATTCAAATATTATTGAGAAGTCAGAATAATAATCACCAATAGTGAATATTAAACAATTTTTTTTTTTTTTTTTTTAATTTATCAAACTCACTCTGTTGATTAAGTGCATGCCAAAAATTTAGTATAGAAATGATTTTAAGTTTGTAATATATATCCTTGATTAGAAGAGCAAATGTGCGTCTGGTCAGTGTATCTATCCTTTATTCTTTCAAAGTTATCTTTTCTTTTTTTTCTCTCTCTCCTCCATTAACATGTGCTTGGTGGGGAAGATAAAGCCAAACTTGGTGCCTGCAAATACGACCAGTAATGTCATCCTCAATCCATGAATAACAAATTTCTGGTTTCCAATTTATACACCTTTATTTCCATCTCTCAGCCTTTATATGTAGCACAAGAATCAGGACTCGGGCTACACCATAGTTAGGGCCAGACTATCACCAGTGCTAGGGCCAAACCTCCTGACCAAGGTTAGGGCTAGGAAAGTGATCAAATCATCCTGGAAGTCTTGGCTAATATTTAATTGTCCGTTTTAAAAGGCATAGGTCTATCCATGTTGATACCAAAAAAAACCAAAAAAAAACAACATCAAACAGAAGTTTTGGAATCTCTAATTTGATCACCAACATGTTATTGGTTTGCTGGTGAAGAAAGGATAACTTTCATTCAATGGAAATTGTGAGTCCAGACTGCAAATGACTCACAGTAGCTGGATATGTAATTGTTTTATACAATTTTGGATATGTAATTGTTTTATACATACTCTTACTATATATATATATTATATATATATAGTACCATGGTATTTAACAGGCAGATTAATTACTATGAATAACATCATGTTTCTGAAGAAATACTATACAAGTAATAAAAATGTCTATCATGTTGACAAGTCTATGACCTTTCTAACACAAAAGTGAAAGGTTGTAGGAATACAATAGTGAAATGATTGACTGAAATCACACCTTGTCATTGAGTTGTAATAAAGATATTTCAATTTTTTTTTTTTTTTTTTTCAAAATTTTTTATTTAAATTTTAAATTCAATTCAATTTAATTTTTTTTTTCAAAATTTAAAAATTTTTTTTTTATTTATTATTATTATTAAAAAAAAATTTTTTTATTATTATTATTTTTTACTTGCAGTTTTGGGAACTCTGCCTTACATTGACAACTTCTCTCAGTTTGGTGGGTTTATTTTCGGAGTTCTGGCATCCTTCATTTTTGTTCCTTACATCAATATCGGCAAGTGGGACCGCATCAAGAAGCTGTGCTTACTCTCAGTGGCCATTCCTTTCATAATGATACTCTTCCTCTTTGGATTCATCATATTCTACAATCTCCCTAACCCGGAGTTCTGTCCGTACTGTGGCTACATCAACTGCATCCCTTATACCAGCACTTTCTGTGAGGACTTCATCATAAACTTCTTACCTTCTGCTACTTGATTGTTGGGTACATGCTTGTCTGTTGCACACCTCTGTTGTCAGATACTCACCAATATCAATCAATGATCACTGTTAGTTATCACTTATACACAGATATGACAGTGTGCATTATATCATTAGAAAATACATCAGTACATTGCCATATAACCAATGGAGTGTCTCAATGATGCTTTTAAAAATCAAAAAAAAAATTAAAGTGTGTGTGTGTGTGTGTGTGTGTGTGTGTGTGTGTGTGTGTGTGTGTGTGTGTGTGTGTGTGCGCACATTCATTTAAATGTGGGAGGGGAGTTGGGTTATTGGTCAGGGAAAGTTTGCATGCAGGGCAGGTGCAATTTCTAAAAAGCGCATGTGCTTTTTAGGATTGGGGGGGGGGGGGGGAGGGGGGGTGTGGGTATGGGAATATTGATCTAAGCATATGCACCTCCGTGTATACACAGAAAATTATCAGTTCGATTCTTAGTTCCCCTCCCTTCCACAGCTTTTCTACCTCGGTGCACTTTTATCATTTATTTTCCTATAAAGTTCTTGAATATAATAAGGGATATTTCATTAAAATATGAATACATGTTTCATTTTTAGTCTTTGATGAGAGTTTAGCTATTTTTTAAAATTTTTATTTGTGTGAAGAAAGGGGATGAAATAAACGAATGTAGAAACAAAAACCTGAACTCCAGAGACGTATTTTCCTTGTTATTCACTTCTCTCCCTCCCCTCCCTTCGCTCCTTCCCTAATGACTCCATAACTGGATGCTTGATGGGAATGCTACACACACAGTCCTTGTCATGAATAGTGAAATGCCTGTGGGCATAAGTTGACAGGTGCTAGCATTAGTCTCGGACATCATTTCAACATCACCATTGCACACAGTGCATTGATGATCTACACCAATTACAGACGTCGACACATGTTGACCCCTTTAACCATGATTAGACACACCTAGTGTACTACACTCTATCCACAAGGAATAGCATAGTCAGTCCCTCCACAACTGCCCTGGTTCAACTGCCCTGGTTCAACTGCCCTGGTTCAACTGCCCTGGTTCAACTGCCCTGGTTCAACTGCCCTGGTTCAACTGCCCTGGTTCAACTGCCCTGGTTCAACTGCCCTGGTTCAACTGCCCTGGTTCAACTGCCCTGGTTCAACTGCCCTGGTTCAACTGCCCTGGTTCAACTGCCCTGGTTCAACTGCCCTGGTTCAACTTTTCTTCCCACATCAGTCCACCCAGCTATGATGGGGACTTGGAATTTTCTGGGGTGCAAATTCACTGGCCATGGCTTGTCAATCAGCTAAGGGTCCAGGTGGGACTTTGGGTGCCCACATCCATAAGCTGATAGTCTTGGTCAGTCCTCTTGTGAGTTCCTAGCCTGGTGAGGGGTAGCGGTATAAAAAAAGTGGAAAAAGGGTGGAAAAAAAAAGGAAAAAATAGAAGAAAAAAAACTGAGTGCTCATATGTGCCCCTCTTTTTTTTACAAATATAGAATGATTATCATGTTTTAACTCTGTATGGATTTATAATTATAGGAGCGAGTGAGTTAGTGATACATGGACACAGTGTATCTATAGCATGGAAGCTGTCCATAACACATAAATACATTCAATGAGATTCCTCCCAACAGCATTCAGCTATTCGGTGAAGAAGGTGTGAACGGAGTCCTGAGAAGAGAGCATTTCTCTAGCCCGTCTGCCCCCCACCACTCTGTGTAGAGCCAGGGAGTCGTAGCGGGAGTAGACCACAGTGCACGAGACTCCTCCCACTGGAGCCTCGTCCAGCATGTTGACCAACTCGGGATAGAACTCTGCATAGTTGGGCAGGCAGTAGAAGATGATGTGGTGTATTCCCCGCACTATGAACCTGTGGAAATGAACACCACAAAGGAATGGACACCACAAAGGAATGGATATGCTAATGTCAGGATATACCTCATCCTGAAATAATCTCTCTTCCTAATTACTACTCCAGACATAAGGTTGAGGGAAAGTAGTTTTAATGGAGGAGAGATAGTTTAACAGAGAAGAGAGCATGCCCCCCCCCCCTCACACATTCTAGCCCCATTATATCTCGTATAAACTCCTGCTATGTATCTCTTCTCCCTCCCCTCCTACGTCATTCCCCCTCCCCCTTTGTTCCAAATTTCTCCCCTTCCTAACCTCCATGGTATGATGCACCACACTCATCCAATCCTAACATTCCAAATTCCACTTAACTTAAAATAAATGACTACATCAGATACTAAATAATTAATGCCCCAGGTGATATTTCCCCTTTCATTTTCATCACTAATACATGTAAAAATGTTTTACTCATATATTGTTAAAAATTGATAAAATTCACACACAACCTCTGGACAACATCCCAACCCATATAAATTAAATAACACACTTCCTAATCAGCCACACCGTCCTCACCAAAGACACAACAAAATCGTGAGATGAACCTCGTTAAAAATGATTAATTCAATTAACTGAAAACAAACAAACAAACAGCTGGATGATAATTACCTTCTGAAAAAGTGCAGCCTCTCGGTATAGAGAAGGAAATGACAATTCCCATGGAAGAACTTTGTTCTTGTTCGGGAAATGTTAGCTGCCTTTGTGTACTCATTCAACGAAGTAAAGTCCACATCCATTTCTGTCATCCTCTTTTGAATCTGAACCAACTCCAGGTAGGAAGGAATCACTACTAATGTGTGCCTCATGAGGTCTCCTGTGAAATCTGGAAGAATCTGCAAAGTAAGTGTAACTCTGCATCACACTATATATAAACAGGTTCAAGATAGCCGCTCTTTTGCTTACCATCTTTTGATAGTTAGGTTTACAAAGTACAACAGTAATTTATATATTGGAATAATCCATATTTTAAGATGTCTGGTAAATCTTAAAAAGGGAAAGAAAAGCTTAATGCCACAGCTAAAACTACTATCAGTGGCTTGCCAGGCAGCTTCAGCTGATAGGATTACAAAAAGCACCCCAAGACTTCTTGAACCATTCTCTATGGCAGAAAACAGGAAGTATGAAAAACTATCCAGATAAAAATACCATGTACAATTAATCTTAAAATATCTATCTTTCTACCCATTCTCTCACACATGTGACTCCCAGACCACACCCACTCCTATATCATTGGTCCTATCATATTACATATAGTAACAGAAGACTACAAAAGGTTCCAATAAAAGCCCATGACTAATTTCTTGATTCAGTAAAAACAAACTAACAAAAGATGGTAAGGTATCACTAGTAGTAAAACCATTACAATGAAGATGAAAGGAATATGCTACACAGTGATTCCCCACATGCACCATTGCAACGTCACCATAATACACATCTTACCACATGTTTTAAAGCATTGATCCTGTCATGCCACACACACACAGTACTTCTCACCATGATCATGCATAGTAAACATCACCATAATATACATCTTTTGTAATATTACGTACACTGACTATTTCTAGTGTTTGCTATAAAATTACACACCAAAAAAAATAATAAAAAAGAAAATATACTGACCTGTGGAAAATTTTTGACCCTTTACCAACTTAAACCAGTTATCCCTTATTTCCCATTTTTTCAGCGCAATAATGGGAGAATTAATTTCAGTTGGTAAAGGGTCCAACAGCTTGTGATTTACATGAGCGGAGTTAGGTCAGGTTTCCTTTAATTTTTCATTTGTCAATCCAATAGAGAAGTTTCTTTTAAAAGAAACCTACTTTTATATACATACTTCAATATATACATACATATTTATACATGTGTTTATACATATAGATGTGCTTACATGTTCCAAGAAGTATTGCAGTCTTGCATTTGGTAGTTCTGTGTGGGATGAGCATGGACACTTGTGAAACACATGAGGCACTTGGACTGACACCCCCGACAGGGTTCCTGTGTGGTCAGCCTCAAACACACGCACTCTCCCAGCAAAGTCTGTCACACTGGTGGTCAAGGCTACCTAACAGGATGGACAAATCCACTAGCCCTTAGCACAGGAGGAAATATTTTATGACACCTCAGGCTCCCACCATAGTGTGTGATATATCAAGGTGTGTGTGTGTGTGTGTGTGTGTGTGTGTGTGTGTGTGTGTGTGTGTGTGTGTGTGTGTGTGTGTGTGTGCACGTGCGCTGTGTAAATATGTGCATGTATTATACAAGTTAATGTTCTCACATGTGTGGGTGTCTTCCTGGACATGTGATAACCACACATACGTACACACATACGTACACACATGCACACAAGCTATGATGAGGAGTGCTCCACTGCAAAACCAATGACCAAGTGTCCACCACAATGTCCATGTACATTAGTCACACACCCTCCATGTCCATGTATGTACATGTCATTAGTCACACACCCTCCATGCCCATGTACACATCATTAGTTTACACATCCTCAATGTTCATGCATATACCCATTAGTCACACATCTCAATGCCCATGTACATGTCCATTAGTCACACACCCTCCATGCCCATGTACACATCATTAGTTCACACACCCTCAATGCTTATATATATACCCATTAGTCACACATCTCAATGCCCATGTACATGTCCATTAGTCACACACCCTCAATGCCCGTGTACATGTCCATTAGTCACACATCTCAATGTCCATGTACATTAGTCACACACCCTCAATGTCCATGTATGTCTATTAGTAATACACCCTCAATCCATGTACATGTCCATTAGTCACACACCCTCAATGTCCATGTACATATCTATTAGTCATACACCCTCAATCCATGTACATGTCCATTAGTCACACACCCTCAATGTCTATATATGTACGTACATGTCCGTTAGTTACACATTCTCAAGGATACTCTTGCACTTGGTGTTGAACAGGGAGTTGATCTCTGGGGTGAGGTAGTCACAGAAGACCAAGGTCTGTCTGTAGAACATGCTCCAGCCATTGAGGGACCACATTCGCACCCTCGAGAAGTCAACACCGTGTGATTCCTTCGGCTGTAAGTGAGTGTGGTCAAACAGGTGTAGCATGTGGACCCAGTTCTGCATGAGATATACATCTGCCTGATCAATGATGACAATCTCCAGAGAAGACAAGAAGTCAAAGTCCCTCTCCTTGTCCCTGCAATGGAACAATATCACAAAGCACAGGTAATTGGACAAGCTATGTACAATACCAGATTTGTAACCATGGTAACACAGCTCTCTCACCCATCCGCTCCTATGATGGTCCTCAGGCCCAAAGGGGAAGCAATTATCATATCCGAGGAATAAAATGGAGAGTACAAGTTGAGAGTGTTCTTCTTCACGGCAATCCCCACTCTGAAGCAGTCATCTATGTTTCCTTGGAACATCACTTCATAGGACTCTACAAGAGATACCAGCACAAGAAAAGCTCTGTGCTGTTGTAGTTAACAGTGTTTGTGGGACAAGAATCTCATATAGAAAAGTTGCATCTTATGTAACCCCCCCCCCCCCCTTTGAAAAAAAAACATTAAGAAAAACAACGAAAAAAACCTCACCCCAAAATACAAAACAAAATACAAAACAACAGAAAACAGTTAAAGTAGATGCAAACTAATGGATGGCTGTGGCATGGTTGTCCTCAGAGTGCTCTACTCTGTGTTGACTATGGAAGGTCAGTGTACCTTGCTGAGACTTGGAGCCACCACCACTGAGAATATGAATTCATAGTCTATGTTGCAGCAGAAGCCCGTGTCATGGCAGCAGGCTACTGGATATATTCAGACAGAATTTGGGTTAAGTGTTTAATGCAGTTTCTAGCTTTCATTTTTAAAAGTATCTTTCTTTAGCTGTATAGATGTGGTGATGATTATTCATAGAAACATTCACAGAGGTTTTAAGCAACAAGGGAATTAGTATCTTGTACATCTACTGCAGTTAAGAGAGATATTTATAAAAAGAAATTTTTAAAAATTGAAGAAAAATAAACTGAACTTCTCAGAAAAATATAACTGTACGTTAAATTAATGAAATTGGTTAATTAATAAAGGGGTGTGTGTTTTGGGTGTGGCTAAATCACTACACTGCTCTACTTCATTTTTCTGGGGATAACAAGGACACGTGAGTGGTTTGTACATACCAATGCATGGTTATTGCCAACCAAACACATAACACTTTAAAAAAAATCAACAATGCACAATAATGTACTCCACAACACAGCCTAGTGGCTCAGCGGTGCCCCCCCCCCCCCTCCCCAAGTCCACTGCCTGCCTGGAGTGTGTGTACAAGAACAGACCTGGCTTGGCTGCCTTGCTCCTCATGTGCTCTTGTTCTCCATACTCCTCCTTGAATCTCTTCCTGTTGTTCACTTGACCCTGAAGCAAGACATGGAGAGGGGGAGAGGAACAATTCAGTCCAAACTAACAATGTTTCAAGGAGCACCAACATAGGATGACATGAACACCTGTAGTGGTGCACAGGGCCACCTTCAAGGGTGTGAAGTGTACCACAACACCCAAGGCATTACAGTTATCTTGATTTTGAATATGATGAGGCTATCCAAAATCTCAGTCTATGGTGGAGTCAAGTGGGAGGAATTTCAATAAGTGAGCCACTGCACATGCAAGACTGGCTTTGGTCACAGCAGAGAATACAGAACATCAAGCCGTTAGCACGATTTACACACTTGCCTGTCTATCTGTCTGTCTGTCTGTCTGTCTGTCTGTCTGTCTGTCTGTCTGTCTGTCTGTCTGTCTGTCTGTCTGTCTGTCTGTCTGTCTTTACATAAAATATTTAATTAGTGTCAATACATATAAAGAAATGCCTGATGTTCCCATGGAAGACCAGCCCTCCATCAGTGCAACACCACAAGCTGTACTGATTGGCCAATTGTGTGTGCGGACAAACACACAAACAAACATACATTATGAGGAAAATGAATGAGGAAGATGAATGATCTCACTTTACCTGATCTTTGGGTAGGAGAAGGCTGATGAGCATGTCAACAGTTCGTCGAGCAGCTTCACGGAAAGGAGCTAAGACGAGAACCTTAGGACGAGTGAGGCCTTGATCACGAGGAGACCTATGCAGAGGGAGAGACACAACACCACCACATGAAACATCAAACATTTGGGTTTGTTTCCTGTTTGCACTTCATTGTTTACAGAAACGTCTAGTGGATCAAGTCCAGAGGCTGGCATTGAGGAGAGGTGATAAGATGACCCACACACACCATGAGGTCCTAGAGGACTAGCAAAACACTGCACAGGAGAGGTAGCTAGTAAGAAGCACTAAAGAAAGTATTGTCTTCAGAACAAACTTTCAAGGGGATTTTTTTAATTTTATTTATGGGATAGTGATGAGCAAAAAGCTAACCAGTGTAAGGAAAGAAAATCTGGGATCATTAAAGTGCAATGGTAGAGGAGATGACATTTTAATGTATGCAAAAATAAGGAGTGAACACAGCCCAAGACATGTTCACGATTACACAACAGGGTAAAAATTTTTATTAAAAAGAGCATGAGAGAGAGGGCTAAATGTGTAGCATGTGCCCACATGTTCTGACTACATGCCTTATGTTACATATATTCATGTACTCGGCCTTAATGGATGAACAGGGAAACTCCACTAGTAAAGAACAGACATATATTCTTAATTTCTTAGGAAGACAGATCACAGTGCGTCTACTACAAACACTGATTCTCTGTAATCACATGAACTAATTATCAGCAGTCCACAGCCGACACACACGACTCACTCACTCACTCACTCACTCCCTCCCTCACTCACTCCATGTTCTCCCCTTCTCTGGAGAGCTTGGCATTATTCTTCAAGATCCTGGACCGTGTCTTCAGGATATGGTTGAGGGCGTGTAAGAGATAGACCCTCCTGATCCTCTCACCGCTGCCAGCTGTCCTCCGTGCAAATAGAAGATCCTGCAGAACACAGAGGCAGTTACTCCTCCATCACTAGCCCAGCACCATACCTTGTACGAGGCCATAACAGGAAATAACTTCTCTTGAAGTGGAGAAAATGTGGCATCTTTAGACGTCATCCACAAGTCTGACAGCGTTTTCTTTATCTACACACATGCACACATACACACACACACAGCAGCTAGCGTGATCCATCTTTACAACACATGACCAATACCAGCTCTGACAGTATCCATGTGATAAGAGTAACCGGGGTAACCACATCCTAACATGTCATACTCCATATCACATACTCCATATCACATACTCCATATCACATACTCCATATCACATACTCCTATCACATACAAATACATATCCTTACATGAAGGTCAATCAGGGATTTCCCCTCAGTAGCGAGCAGTTTAGGGGTTCTTGCTGGAAGGCATTCTGTAGTACTGACACCACCAAGCACTGGGTCCTAGTGGAGGGAAAGGGAAAGAGAGAAAAATAAAGAGTAGTATTTCCCTGATCTTTAGTCACCCACACATGAAATTGAAAACACACAGGTCCAGTTTAGTTTCTACCAAACAGCATTTCTTCACTATCATCTCTATCTTGATATTGTAGAGACCAGTGCAGCTAACCACAGGTGGGCTCTATATGGATTATGCAGTTCACAGATAACACCAGCTCTATAGGTGCATGCACCAGTTCCTGGACAGTCAGCATATGGTTTTGCATGTGCACTTATGAAACTGATAGACAACGAACATGACACAAGCAAACACTAAACTGCAGGGGAAGTAATTGAGTTTTAGGGCATGATTTATTATTAACAAGCAACTCTTTATTAGCTAATTAGCTATATCCACAAGTACATCACCACACAAAATAAAATGGTAAAAGTCGGTGGAGTCATGTCTGTGACAGGAGTGAATTGGAAGGCTCGATCAGTAGATACTTTACCAGTTCTTCACATGAGCAACATGCAGGGTAATAATTCACACCTCCACCCTAGACCCCCTCAGTGTGTGTCATATCATCATCAGCAGTGTACGCTATCACATATATATACACACACACACACTCACTCACACACACACACACTCACACAGACAGACACACACATACAAGTGAGTGTTGGTAGGACAGAGGCTTGGACAGTGCTTGCGATAGAGCATCCACCTCTGTCTCACTCAGGTCTTCCTCAAAGTGAATGACAAATGGATCTAAAAAGAAAAAAAGAAAAAAAGAAAAAAAGAAAAAAAAAAAAACAAAAGGGAAAAAAAAAAAGAAAAAAGAAAAAGAAGAAAAAAAGAACAAAAATCTCAATCAAGTTGCCCTCAAGACACAGTCACAATACTAACCTGGTTCCATTATTTTCTTCTCTGACTTATCTGCATCCTTCTGTCCCGCAGTGTCAACGTCAGGTGGGTTCCCTCCATCCTCATGATCACAGCTGGCCTGACTGTGTCCTCCACCCACCACACCATCCTCCCCACCCACCACACCATCCTTCCCACCCCCACAATCACCAGCAGCATCTACAGCGGCACTGAGTGAATGGTCATACTGGCTGATATCAATCTTCTTCTTTAGAAAGTCTTCTTCCAAAGAGTTCATAAATTTTTCATATTGATTAGGTCCTTCCTACAAGTACAGAGAAGAGAGGTTTTTACATGAAGTTACAGCTGATCACTTTGCATAGTTATTGTTGTTGTTTTTTCCACCTTGCAGGAAGTGATTCTTACTAAGTGACAACAGTAAACATCAATCATTTAATTTAAGACAAAACACACAATGTAAACAGCTGCATCTATAATATAACAGTGTTTTATGATGACATGACATTTACCTCATCACTGGATGACCGAGGTTCAGTGACATATGCTTTACTGAGGTCAGTAATTCTCTCACTCTCTGGAATCTCTCTCTTGGTCTTCTTGCCTTGAAGCTTAAGTCTCTTCTGCTTAGAATGTAATGGAGCTTTCTGCCTCCCTTGTTTCTTTGCTTGTCTCTGGTAAAGAGAGACACACAGAAGCAAAAGCAGAATATCATGGAGGGTGTATCGTATCTCTACTATAAGTGTAAAACAACAACACCATGTCATGATATCTCCTGAGTGTGTATTAGAGGTGGTGCCAAGCATGGGGAGGGGGGGGGGGGGGGGAATTTACACATATGCTTCAAAGTTGAAATTAACTACGAGGCATTTGAGGATGGAATCCCACAAATGAGTCATACAATCGTACTTTACTGTAGTACAGGGAGGGCTCCAAGTTGTTCTTTTCTATGAACTGTAGTTTGTGTGATCAAAACCTTTGCTGATCCTTATTCTGCACTCTGTGCTTTGAGTGAGTCAAACATGACCTTTGTGGTCACGGGGTATGCAGTTCATAGTTTTGTTGACCTCATTTAGAGTATTTAAGAGTGACTTGAGTAGGCCTTTCCCAATTATGCTAGCCTAATTTCAAGCATAATTGGTAGCTAGGAGCATAATTTGTAGCTGGGAGAAGAGAAAGCTGAATACACCTGTATTGGATCACCTTTCAATATCATGGATTAACAACATGTTTTCTTGGAGTATGAAGTCGAGATTAGCTTGGAAGACTAAAACTGGATTGCCTGTGCCAAAATATTCAAGCACACATAGTGATCAAGGTGGGAAATGCTCAAGCTTTAGGGATTCTGTGTCATTTATCATCAGTACTAGTTATGTATCAAGAGCCATTAATTAAAATCTGCTTGAGTTACACTCTAACCCTACAAAAAGCACACAGCTATAAATGGGACTAGCTATTATTGTAGATGCTTTTGTTAAGGCAACATTCAATCTTGAAAGAGCATTGTCACATATGAAAATGTTTTTTTCTTTCCTCTCGTGCAACTACTACAGGACATTATCCCATAACTACAGCAAATGCACATAAACTATTTGGTGATAATCAAAGGTTTTATCAGGAACTGTATAACTACGCTTTAGAATGTGCAAAACCAGCATACGATTACTTTCGTTTCAAGTTTTACAAGATTTCAAATTACCATTGAATGCATTCAAAACAGCCCACTATTTTTTATCCTGCCAGGGTGTGTGAACGTAAAAGTCTGGGAAAATTTGAAAGCTGAGGTACCAAAATATTGATCCCAAGCTGTGGGTGTGTCTACTGAGGTTTTGAAATTACAGTGGTGGCAAAAATATGAGGATGAACTCCCAAGGTGGTCCAGTACCGGCAAGCAAGTGATTAGAACATCCATCATCAGCTGCAGCTAAAAGTTGCTCAACAATTCTTTCAATGAAAGACAAGTTGTTCTTTGGAAGATTACTGATTACTTCTTGTATTTTTCATTCTTTTTTTGGTTGGCACTTCATGTATTTGCCTTTGGCTTGAATGAATATTTTTTTTGTACCTTATAAAATTGACAACCTATATGTAGGAATAATTACTTAAATTTAAAGCATAATTGGTACCTTTAGAAGCATAATTGGTACCTTTAGAAGCGTAATTGATCAAAAATGCAGCATAAGAGTACCTTGGTCCCAAAATTAGCATGACTGGGAAAGGCCTACACTTAGGTATGTCTACATAGTGTGGTTAGTAGGCTAAGTATATCACTCCCACATGATCAGATCTGAGCATGTGAGCGATCAATGGGATCCTGAATAGAAATAAGTGTACATGTATGCATGCTGTGCCAGGAGTCTGCCATTTCGAATGGTCAATGTCGGACTGCAACGATAAATTCTGGCTACTATTTGATAAGACACAGATACTCCAAATAGTTTAACTTCTGATGACATTGTACCCAATGCACGATACAGCTACAAAGCATGAGAAATTAACAAGTTCAAAGTAAATGCAAAAGTTAAATACTGATTTATACTTGAAGTGTTCATGCACTTTGTTGTTGTTGATTTGGTAAGTATTACAGTTGGAACATCTAGCTCAGTGAAATACCTATGGTCACTGGAAGAATTCCCTATACTTATAATATCACTTCTATTGGAATGAATCACAGCAAAAGTGGGAACCAAGAAGTGGGAAAGGTTTTGGTATATATAAGATACAAATACATCATTGTATCACCTATCACATCGGGGGGGGGGGGGGGGGGGAAGGATGTACAGCTAGTCACAGATTAGTCCTGTGCCAAGATTGCCGTATGGTGGCCCAGCACAGATATCAGTGGTTCCAATACCACCAAAGACTACAGGCAGTAATGATCATAGTTGAGTGTCCATGGGTGTCAGGTGATCATACCAACACAGCCAGCAGTGCTACTAGCCCAGGCTCCCATCCTCCATTGATTGCCTTGCTGGCTCCTGATCATATACTAAATATCATCCATTACTAGCAATATTACACCCTCCCACCCCCTCCTTGATCTATTGTCAGGAGGCCCCCTATCTCTATGTCCATTCTCTGGCTCAGGAGAAAATCGGCACTAATTTCCATTTAGAAAGCCACCACAACCACAAAGAATGTCTTCTATTAAAAATGATGCTACGTGGTAGTGAGTCTTGTAACTGAAGAGTCCCACATCTGACAAAGGTATACTCAACCAATAACTCCTCAGACAATCTTATATCCTACCACTGCCCCAACTATATGAAGCTTGGATACTCTGCCTCCCAATCTTGACATCCATTTCCAAAGACTAGAGCAAGAATTATATTGACTAGCAAAGTGTCCAACGGACAGACGGAGACAACAAAGACACAATTCAAACAAAGCAAAATTCAAGATTAGTTTTATCCATCTGTTTACTATCTTCTCTCGGACGCTTGGCTGGGGCCTACAGTAGGCTTATCATATAGTCCGGCTTTACCCGGAGATGTCCTCCTTTTTGGTTATTATATTTCAGTCCAGGAGGATTTTTGAAATATCTGAAAATGTCTGGGATTCTGGTCTTCTTTTTGTTGAAAAATATTTGTTGCTGAAAAAGCTGCACTTTTCCCCCCAAATACTCCAGCTAAGCAACACTTGCGCAGTGAAGTGGTCTGGAAAAGCAGACACTAAAACTAGCATGTTTATTTCTCTGCCCCCATGTCCTGCCGTAGGTGGTGGGGGGATTGTGGTGAGTATTTAAAAAAAAATTTTTTTCCTATTCTGATCAATTATCCCAGACTGCTTGCAGTGTGCTATCATATTATAAATCCTACCGATTTTCCTTCCCAAGGCTGACTTCTTGATTTGATGATTCTATTTTAAAGTTAACAATGCCCAAACATAAGTGCAAGTCCACTCCAATACTGAAGACCAAATTTTTCATGTTTCGGTAGAACAGGAAAGGAATGAGAATCCCAGTGTTTAGACTGAGTATTTTTGTGAAATTGGTAACAATACAATTAGTGCAGTAGAGTAAACTTTTCATTTCACACAGTGAAGCATCATCAGGACTGCACATCTGCCATGTTGACTAAATATCTTTAACCAGAGCGAGTGAAGGTGGGATATTTTCAATTCTAATTATTATTGATTTTCTTGCATTAATTGATGATATGAATATTTTATACTTTTACTGTAGTTGGGGTAGAGGGTTAAAGATTGAGCTAGGGCTAGGGCTAGGGCCCGTTTCTCTGCTATGGTGAATAAAAATGAGGGAGCCTGAGATTAGAAATGCTATTTCTTTTTTCCACATTAAATTTTATTAATGGTTCTCCACCGCACACAAAAAATTCATTAGTAAAATATGATACCCCCTCCCCCCCCCCTCCTCCCAAAGTGTCCTCTTTTTTGAATCTGCAAATATGGTAGCCCTACCTACAGGGCTAAAAAAGAACAACAGGAAAAGAGAAGGAAAGGGTTATGGCCAATTTTTTCTGACCTCACTTAGACTTAGAATGTGTTTACACAGTCATGAATTAAGCATTAGCCAGCAAAATTTCAAAGGTAGGTTGTGTTTGGTAAGGTGACCTTTGTGGTATGGTATGTCTAATTTTACAACAAAGGGTGACATACTACAGCTGACAGTTCTAATGTTCACAGTAAAGGGGTTCCCCCCCCATTGCAATTGATTGGTAGTGCATCAAGGTTAAAAACGCAACAAACAAATCAACTTTAATTACGTGGGGGGGAAGGCCAGGTTCAAATAGCAAAACGTGCTTACTTCACAATTGCAATGTAAGGAATTACAACTCGATGATGAGATGCAATAGCTACAAAAGACCAGTTTTGGATACAGGATCTTGATTGTGCGTGTGTGCGTGTATGTACAAGAAAAAAAAACACAACTAAGGAGGTCTGGAGGTATTAAAATGCCATAAACAGGTGCTATGAAATGTGAATTTTATCGTGTTGTTAGCAGGTGGAATAGTTATTGGCAGGTAGTTTATTCAAATGTGCAGATTCCTTTCAGTGAGAGAAGTAGGTGCATCTGACAAATTTATGACCTCTGTACATGCAAGAGACATGATCCAGAACAATTTAATACATTAGTGGATAAATAAAACAACAAAACAACTTCTTGTAATTTTAGATAAGAGCACACCCCCCCCCCCTCTCTCTCTCTCTCTCATCGCCTTCAACAGAAGGCAAACTACTCCATGCTAACTCCTGGCTTCTATGCAATATGTATTGCAGGTCATAGTTCTGTAAGCATAACACACAGCGAACTTACACCCATGCTAGTGCAGAGATGGTTCCCCCTGTAGAAGCGAATTTGGTCCTGGTCCCGGTCCTACCGGATTTGGTCCTTGTCTGCGGATTTAGTCCTGGTCCTACCCGCGGGATTCCGTCTGCCCAGACAGTATGTGCTAGCGAATTTGGTCCTTGTCTGCGGATTTGGTCCTTGTCTGCGGATTTGGTCCTTGTCTGCGGATTTGGTCCTTGTCTGCGGATTTGGTCCTTGTCTGCGGATTTGGTCCTTGTCTGCGGATTTGGTCCTTGTCTGCGGATTTGGTCCTTGTCTGCGGATTTGGTCCTTGTCTGCGGATTTGGTCCTTGTCTGCGGATTTGGCCCTAGCGAGCCCATACGGTTACTATTAAGGGTTATCTGTCGTGTATGCAATAGGATATAATTTTTTCTTCTTTTTTTATTTGTTGCACGTACTGCAAAATGTTAATGAATGAATGAAAATGAATGAATGAAAATGAATGAATGAAAAAGAATGAATGAAAATGAATGAATGAAAATGAATGAATGAAAATGAATGAAAATGAATGAAGGAATGAAAATACGAACTTAAAGGGTAAGTTGAGAAGCACATCTCATAGGTTAATCTGTTGACCTTCGGTGCAACCCTTTCTGAAAGATAAAATAACTTCAATCAATCATTATTAAATTGGTATAATAATAACTAGAGTTCATTCATATGTTACATAATAAGACCTGAGACCACTCCAACTTAAAAAAAAAAAAAAAAAAACAGTTGCAGGGGATTTTTTAACTGCTAGACCTTGGTAGATTTAAAACTGAAATAGATTTTTTTAAACATTATTTACTATAATTATCGAAACAATGGATTTTTAAAGACACTCCTATTAAACCAAAGAAAGAATAGTGAATAAAAAATTGTGACAACTTGATTCTCCTAGCCATGTTGTTGATATGAGAAATAATGTTTTTATTATTTTTTTGCCTTTTGCACAGAGTGAAAACATACCTTCTGGTCCAATAATTTGATACTGTTGTAACTTAGTGAATATCTTATAGTCTAATGTTTTTGAGCCTCTCCACACCAGTAACACACTTTTGGTAACTTGTCAAGCGTAGCACTGTAGATGTTTTGTATAACAACTACTGTCCATCAAGTGGGGTGATGGAGGACTGAATAATGGCATTCCACATAAGAATGACCTACCCACATCAATCAATATGAACAAGTATACTGGACAGGCATTTTGCATCTTTCGGCCCTTGCTAGCTGCTGGCAATGCAGTCGCTACAGCTTTATATATTCTAGTAGCCAGTTTCAACCTTCATTGGTACAAATTCTTATGCAACCCAAAATATTATTTCATGTGTTATATGATACACACATGGCCACTCCCAAAAAAGTACACACACATCTTGTTTTTGTTGTTTTTGTTGTTCTTTTTATATTTAAAATTGTTAATAAATTATCTATTTAGCTACAGCTACCTCTTATATGTTGCATATCCTGGATATAGCAGCTGTAAAAAATTTATGGTTCAATAACACCTTTTCTGGTAATACCCACTACTCAATCAAGTTTCAACCTGTGAAGAATCTAGCTCCAAATATGTTTCCAAATTCCCCAACCTTGGAAGACATTAAAAAATTAAAACAACTTGAAAATCAATAAAGTACTTTTAATGTGTGTCAAATTCAGCATGCAGCCATAATTAAACACAACAAGGTGTATTAAATCAGTCAAGGAAAAATCTCCCTTTAATCTCTGACAGTTTAGCCAGAGATAAATCTGACATCTTTGCAGAATTGCACATTCACCAGTTTCAGACTCTGAAAATTAACCCAAAAAACAATGCTAGAAACCAATCCACTATTTTTTCTTTACTAGAGCAGGCGGAGCTTGGTCTCCCGTGGCCAGATGGTAGGTAAAGGGTCTATCTATGTTAGTCTAGCGGGAGCTATAACCACGTGGGTGGAATAGTGGTACCTGACCTGAGGCCGGAGTGGTTGACGTGAAGCCAGATCGGTTGACCAACGTGTTAAAAATTGTAACTAGCACCGGAAATGCTGAAGTTCCTTCTCTATCTATATCATCCTTGCTCAGGGTCTTAATCCGAAAAACTCATTTCCTCCTCTTCGGCTGGGTGAGGTGTTTAGGTGACCTCCACCAGGCAGCATTTTGGCAAGTTTTTCTAGCTTCCCCCCCCCCCCCCCCCCTCCCTTTGGTTTTTCAGGTTAATTTTTAAACATATTTGCAATGAATTATATTTGATTTGTTTTCCTCCTTCATCTTGTTGCTATCTGGTTCCAATAGTTGGATAGATTACTGCTGAGCTACACGCAACTAGGCACTTCAAAGCAGCAAGAGAGTTGATCTATTTTGCTAAAATAATGTCAGCAACAACCTTTCTTCTAGCCTTTGTTGTCTTGGTCACACCGTCTCTGTCTGCAAACTACAGACCAGGTAATACTATTGGCATTGTAATATTTTATTAAATGCTCTTATTATTATGTGATAGCAATTCTATTTATTTTGATTTTGATTATTATTAATTTTTAGTGGAGTGCTTGAGCTGCACATTGGAGCAAAATTACTGTTCCCATAGTGATAAATGCAGAAGCAATACAAACATAAAAATAAGAATAATTTAATTGAGTTATTAAAAAAAATTTTTCCTTCAAATATGTGACATTTATTGTCTTATTGCTTGTCTGCACTTCCTTTTCCAACTATGTATATGAAGCATCTTTTCACACCAAAAAAATGACCACCTTTGTATCATTTGTGTCTTGACGATCTGAGACTGAAATAGTGGAATGGTCTTTCATTTAGGTCAAAATTATGAGACCAGGTTTAGGAATCATCTTGTTGAAATTAGTGGTTAATATAAATTTTAGTTTCTCATCTCTTGCACCCTGACATTCACCTATCCACTGCATGAACACCCTGTCACTTCTGATCTGAACTGCATTTCTCAAAACGACTTGGGTCCTTAACTAATTGTTTCAGCTTGTCCGCACTGCAACTGCTGAGTTGACTTGGCAGCTAAATCAACTAGAGTTCAAGTCACTGAAGGACTTGGCTTCAATAGTGAACTAGGCGACTGGGTTAGCTGCTGACTCTATAATTAGGATTTGGTCACTGTAAAATTGGAATCCTGAACAGACCAATGCACTAATTAGCAGTTGGGGACTGGTAGAATATATGGTTAGCTAGACACACTTATTTAGGCATGGGTATCCATAGCTTAAAGTTGGTGAATCTATATAATTTTTTCTCTATCGAGCTCCCTTTATTTTCCTCTCTCTCTCACTTTTTTTTTCCCTTTTTTTCCCCCCTTACATTCAAAAACAATATACAGTATATTAAGTTTGGCGGTTGGAATCCTGGATCAAATCTTTAATACTTTTAAAAATTACTATCACTTTTGTAATGAAAAATTTTTTTTTTCTTTGGTTAGTGAAATAGAGTTTTAAGTGTTTTGGCATCGGGTTGGTGGTTGTGTGTTGGTGGCTGGGCTATTATAGGCAAACTAAAATGAACAGGGTATTGAAAGGGTGGTGGAAAAAAAGTTTTTTTAAAAATTTTTTTATTTTTTAATTCTTTGCAGGAGTTGTTCTATATTGAACTATTTAATTTAATTATCGTGTGTATGTTATGACTAAATGAAAATTACAATCAGATTTTATCCTAAATATCCAGATTTTTTAAGGATTTTATTTTTTATCTTCAGATTTTCATGATTCCCAGGGTTGGCAGGTCTGCTACATACCGAGCAGCTGGTAATTAGATGTACTAAAAACTTGCCGGCAGTGTCTCTGAAAAAATTGAAAACTTGACCTTCAGGTTTATATTTTTTGCTATTGTTTTGGTCGATAATAATATTAGCTATGCTTTCAATAGGTCAAGATCCCAAAGCAAGCAATACATGGCCATTTCCTGATAATATTGGTGTTATCCTGGAAACAAGAGCCGATTCTTGTCTAGTAGTATTATTAGATAGTTCTATGATGAGGTACACACATACACACTGGATTAGATGCTGACTCTGGTTTAATGTCTCTGCCTAAAGTGTCAAATGTTAGCATCTAATCAGTGCGTGTGTGCGTGTGTGCGTGTGTGCATGCGTACCTCATCATAGAACTATCTAATAATACTACTGAAGAAGAAGCAGCTCTTGTTTCCAGGATGTCACCAATATTATCAGGAAACTTTTAAAGCCGAAAAGAATTTGTCAGCACTACAACAGATCTTAGGGGAATTCCCCTAAAACCTGGTGCAGTTCTGATGAATTTTTTCCAGCTTTAAAAGTTTCAACTTTGTGGGGAAATTACCTTTCCCTAACTTCTAGACCAAAAAAAGAATAAATGGATTTGTTGAAACTCAGCTATCAATTTTTACTATGAACCCTGAACCCTAAGCAGTGCTTGTTCTCTTGAGTCCTACTTGGTAAGTTAGGAGTCCAATGACCCTTACCGACTGGTGCCCACTGACCTTCACCGACTGGTGCCAATACTGAGCATAGTACATGTGAGGAATGAGATGGGACATTTAGCAGAGAAGTTCAAAATTTTCTCAAAAGAAATTATTTAATTTTTGTTATTCTATTATTTTTTCGGCGATAAATGAACAACCTATCTAATTCCTTCGGCCCCCCCAGATCTGAAAACTGTGCTTGTAAGAAAAAGAAAGAATAAAATCTCTCTTTTTTTGCTTCCTCAGGTGACATTTTGGGCATTAAAAAAAAAATTGTGATCCCTTAGTTTGGTTCTCCATCTACCAACCAACTGCTCTGCTGAATATTCATAAAATTCAAGTTGAAATAAATCTTTGATAAGAATCTGCGCATCTATACTATAAAGTATGAATAGTCTGTCTGTCTGTCTCTCTGTCTGTCAGAGTATCCTCGATTCACGCTTGAACAGTTGAAATTAGACCCTCAAATCCATATGTATATATATATATATATATATATATATATTAGAAGACTGTGATGGAACCTGCCGCAGCACCCACGCAACTTCAGCCTCTCCAGCCAATGGAAACTCTGCACCCCAGCAGACTGCATGCTCGGTCTGCACCCTAGTTTCTCAGAATGGATATTCCCCAGTAATTCCCAAGTAACAACACAGGCAAAAAAAGAATCTTTTCAAGTGTGAACTGACAGCTCTCAGAATCCCACAAAAACTGCACACCACGTTATAACATCACAGACAAATCAGTGAGCACAAAATCACACACCATTAATGTTTTCTGTCCAGTCAGAGGAATCCAATTAATAGCAACACAAAACTAATATAAATCAATGACCACAAAACCACACACCATTAATGTTTTCTTTTCAGTCAGAGGAATCCAATTAAGAAGCAACACAAAACTAATATAATAACAAACACATAATTAATAATGTTTCTTCTTCTTCGCCAGTTCACCATCAAGTCTCTGGTCCTCTTGCATCACCCAGGTCATCCTGGAAGGGTCGTTCTCGATCCTTCACAAAGACCTATGTAACTGACTGACTATGTAACTATGTTCGTCCGTTTCTCAAAATCCCTCTGTTAGATTTTGACCAAATTTTTAGGGATGGAGGAGACCCACCCTGAGATGGTTTTATGCCAGGTGGCATATCTGGGAAAATACAGAATTTGTCTGTCTGTCTATCTGTCTGTCTGTCTGTATGTATGTTTGTACCATCATTCCGGCCAAACCAGTAGGTGGATTTCTCTGAAACTCGGCATGATGATAGGTTTGACCCAACTTAAAACATGGGTTAAAATTTTCGCAAAATGGCTACCATGGTAACGAGAAAAAGCCAAAAATGGTATTTTTGCCAGAAAAACCATTGGAGCTAGAGATCTAAAACTTGGTATGAATATACAACTTCACTCTGGGAGTAACATGGGCTGTGTCCCACCTGGCCGCACCTCTTCCTTTCTCTGTGTAAGGCTATTAATGCCAAAAATGGTATTTCAGCAAAATCACTTGAACCTAGGGAGTTTAACCAGTGAACCCATATATATTTAGAATCAATATTATCTGAGAAATGTTTTAAGTACATTTATATGACCACACCCACTTCTGTTTTCGTGTCAGTCCCAAAAGAGGACAAAAATGGTACTTTGGCCAAACAAACCCTTGGAGCAACAGATTTGATATATGGTTTGTATACTCAACTTTGACTATAATGTTTGATGTTGAAATTAGCCGGGCAACGCCGGGTATATGCTGCTAGTATATATATTAAGAATCAGTGTCACTAGGGGAATGTCTTAAGCATTTCTATATGGCCACACCCCTTTCTATATATTAAAAAAAAAAAAAAAATGGTACTTTTGCCAGACAAAAGAATGGAGCTACAGACCTAAAACTTGGCATGCAGACTTAGCTTGACTCTGTGAATAACATGGGGTGGGTCCCATCTGGCCACACCTCTTCCTCTTTGTTCATAAGGCTAAAATGGTACTTCTGTAAACACTGATCTAATCACATATTCATTTTTGTTTTAAAGTCTATGTAACATGTCTTCAAAGAAGATGCTCTGTGATTACAGCTCACCTTTGAAAAATCCGCTTCTAGGGCGGGTTTTTTGCTAGTAATATTAACTTCAGAATGGCTAAATTTGTGAAATGGAAAAATCTTCAACCAAAAATAGCCTTTGTTACTACAGAAAGCTGAAGGCAGACTGAAAAACCACTCTGGGCCGAATTTTATGATATTTTCAAGGTTGAACCCTTGGGTATTGCTAAAGGATCCCCCACCAAAATATCTGGTAAATTTTTGGGCAATTTTAGTACACCTTTGGTTTACTTCTCCATCCACTTACCGACCTAGCTGATTACTCCTCCAGGATCATCCTACTCTAGGATCGTTTTCCTAGAGGAGAAGGATGATCCTTCTATTATCGTCCTCCTCTAGGATCGTCCTCCTCCAAGATCATTCTCCTCTTCCAGGATCATCTCCTTCTCTTCCCTATTGGTAGTGTATAAGAGGTACACTAACAAATATCTTTCTCAATTGCTAAAATGACGCTATTATCTTTTACAATATTATCTTCTGTTTTTTTTTTAAGACATACATTAGTGCACATCATTGCAGATCATATCTAGGAGCTGTTCCAGTGACATTTTCTAAACACTTTTTGATAAACAGGGGGCATGGAAATTATATTACTCAAGAATGACATCTGAGATTATAATCTTGTGGTTCTGTACATTAGTGAGTGTAACTATCAAGAACCCTGTATTTTCTCGGAGAATGCAGTTGAGTTGAATTTGGTACGATTAAAAAAATTTTTTTTTTAGGTATTTGGTAAAAAAAAAAATTGGTTCAAAGTTAAAAACCTGGCAATACCAGCTGGGATTGAATGGACAAAGTTCTAATATTTAACATTTTTGTGGTGTTTCTCTATTGTTGAGGTTACATTAGCATGCATGTATGATGATGTGTGTTGCGCAGGGCGATGTCTGGCTGGTGACAAGCACCTGGAGCTGGCCTGCCCTCAGCCTGAGAGTGCCAACTACCAGGCCTGCCACCAGTGGAACAACAATGCCTGTTGCTCTGCAGAGTTCACCACCCAACTGGCTGGGGCTACAGTGGAGAATGTGGATGGCTTCCACTGGAGCCATTGTGATCCTCCTCTGTCTGAACGCTGTGAGGAGTACTTCAAGAGAATCGAGTGCTTCTACAGGTCAGTGTGGGGGGGGGGGGGGGGGGGGCAGGTGGTGGTCAGTGTGGGGGGCAGGTGGTGGTCAGTGTGGGGGGCAGGTGGTGGTCAGTGTGGGGGGGGGCAGGTAGTGGTCAGTGTGGGGGCAGGTGGTGGTCAGTGTGGGGGGGCAGGTAGTGGTCAGTGTGGGGGGCAAGTAGTGGTCAATGTGGGGGGGGCAGGTGGTGGTCAGTGTGGGGGGCAAGTAGTGGTCAATGTGGGGGGGGGGGCAGGTGGTGGTCAGTGTGGGGGGCAGGTGGTGGTCAGGAACCTTCTGGTCTTCTGGCTGGTCAATTGCTTGTCTTTCATACTATATTGTAAAATAATGAAGAACTCAGTGATCAGAAGTACAGGAATTATGTATATATCCCTCTGAAATTTTATATGAGAATATTTATTCTTGTAAGATGAGTGAAAGGCACAGTCAAGTCGTCTGAAAATAAGAGAGAGAGTGTGTGTGTGTGCACGGTCTTGCATGCGTGTGTGTGTGTGTGTGTGTGTGTGTGTGTGTGTGTGTGTGTGTGTGTGTGTGTGTGTGTGTGTGTGTGTGTGTGTGTGTGTTCTGGGGTTGGTGGCAAAATGTTTATAATATATGTTAACAAGGAACATCCTGCATTACTTTGAATTGGATCATTAAATCTTTAGTGAGCATAATGGCAAGAGCTATAAAAATTTATAACTTCAAACCAATTTTAATAGAAACATTTTAACAGAGTAGCTACTTCTCCACTTACCCTTCAACTTGCTATTTGGTAAGGTGTAGATAGCATAGTGATGTTTAGAGCTTGTATGAGCTTAGATAAATGCTAGGAGCTGCTGCTTCTCAATTTTACTGTTGTTAATTTTTACTTTTCTTCTATGCTGATGTTTTGTTGTTCATTTTTTTTGGTTATTAAAATTTTTCTTTAATGTATAGTAGAGGTATGTGCAGTAGTGAGCTGTGAAGAGATCTGTTGTTTGTGTAGCGTGATAATATGCCCTATAGCCTGTAACCAGAGGAGGTGTCATCCAATAGCTCATATATTAGGGCAGTGCCAAATAAGCTTGTCAGCATGAACCCAGGCATTGGGATATGGAGTGTACACAGAGGTCAACAAACAAACACTCTTTGTTAGAATAAAATCAATTCAAAGACGTGATCAGAACTTATCATGTGGGACGATATAATGTTTAATATTAATAAAAACTTTTTGCGTATGTAGTAGTCTCAACTATCACAGGGAGTTAAGATATTCCAGTTAGGCTTTCCTCCATATTGCTGCTACAATTGCTATTCGAGCCATCCCAATTATATTTTCTTCTCTTTTACACATGCACTTCCCCCCCCCCCCCTCCCCACACACACATAACCAACTTTTTTTTGTGTTAATTTTTCTTTTTCTTTTCCCCACTAACCTGTGTGTGTGTGTGTGTGTGTGTGTGTGTGTGTGTGTGTGTGTGTGTGTGTGTGTGTGTGTGTGTTGCCCAGATGTTCCCCCAATGTGGCTCACTGGGGTAGCGACTTCCCCAGTGCCTTCAATGGCCTCCCAGTGTGTGGGCAGTTCTGTGATGACTGGTTTGATGCCTGTGCCAGTGATCTCACCTGTGCCACTAACTGGATCACTGACTGGGAGTACATAAATGGCATAAATTACTGCAAAACTGACGTCTGCCGAAATTTCAGGTTAGTTGAAGAAACTTGTGTCTTCCTTCATTGCAGCCTGCCTCTGATTTGGTTGTTGTTGTTGTTGTTGTTGCATATTTAAGGTTTCCAATTGTCATGTGTGAAAATAGAATATTTATGTGGGAACATTAAAAAAAAATTTTCTATTGCAATATCTGTAATACTTTAGGATTTAACTGCTAGGGCTAGGGCCAGAGGCTGAGTTGCTAATGAGCTTTTCATATGTAAAATCTTTTTAAAAAATTTTTAATTTTTAAAATACCATATTAAAGTGTTTTTGTTGTATTTGAAGCTCATTATATCACACTTAAAAAAAAGTATATATATATATATATATATATATATATATATATATATATATATATATATATATATCATAAACTATTTTAATGGGTCGATATTGAATTAGAAATAACATTTTTTTAAATATAAACATCTTCTGTTAATCAAATGTTGTGTCAGTCAGTGTGTTGTATGCCTAAGATGTGATGTAGGATGACTATGTGTCTGTGTAATAATGATCTAATTCATGCAGTGACATCTATGGTGATGGGGTTGGTCTCTGTAATATCCTGTGGTGGAACTCCTTCACCTACTCCAATGATTCCTCCTCTGATGCCGACCGACAGTGTATGTCATTGTGGTGGCCTCTTAATGAAACCAACCCCAACGAGGTAACCATTCGCAACATCTTTGGGGATCAAGTGGACACAGCCACTGCTCCTCCCTGTGGCAGTGCTAGCAAACTCTTTGTGGCCAACTGGAATATGATCCTTTTATTAGTAGAGCTTGGGACATTGTTGGTTCATATCTTTTAAGATGTTGTGTGTAGAATACACAGTGAGTTATATCTACAAGTTATTGTTATTGGAGAGATAGTTTTCATGAATGGCTTTGAAAGCAGGTTTTCTTGACCTTAAATTGCTTGCGTTGACCTCCTTGAAGAGACTCAAGACAATGATGTAGTGAAGGTATTGGAAAGTGAGATTTGGCGAGTAATATGTTAAACAAATATTCTATTTATTTTCAAAAACATTGAATGACAGTGACAAGTAAAATTTTGACACACTCACAAGATGCACCACAAATTTCGATGTTGAAGTTCCCCTCCCCCTCAATACTACCAGAAAATGACTTTTGAAGAATATGTTGAGTTTAGTTAAAGAAATGGAGAAGCTTTGTTGACCCAACAAAAACAGGCGAAAAAAACCCCCTGAAAAATAAGATAATAAAGAAAAAAAGGAAGAAAAAATTAATGATTGAAATAACTTTTGGTGATGCATTCCATGGTCTGACCACACACATGATGTAGGTTGTTAGTTCTGACCTAATAGACAAGTGTAGGGGCAACATATAATGGCCAATTGCAGTTTGGGCTGGTTGATAGGAATGATTTCTTGTTTCTCACCCACACACAGCAAGAATTTTAATTGTCATGCATTGACCTTACTATATGTATGGGACATTGAAATAGTTTGGCTCCATTTACAAGTACAAAGGGCACTTGGATATAGCCTATGACATGAATTATGTGCATGCATCATATTCATGTGAATTCATGCCTAATTAGATGGCATGATTTTTCACAAGGGGAGATTTTTTTTTGTCAAACACTGATTTACAAACCCCCAAAAAAAACTTGAAAAAAAAATTTTTAAAAACAGCAAAAAAAATCCCTCAACTTTTATGATTGTACATTCAATGATTTGATCATCTAGGCAGTTACTGGAGGGTGATTCTAGTGGGACTCATCACCATGGTAACCTCAACCACCCTCACCAGGGAAACAATACCCTCAGTGAAATTGAACCCAACCAGTTCAATATGGTCGACCAATAACTTATTAATAATTATGTTTAGTCTTAGTGGACAAGAATATAGTGATCTTGATTAGTACTTGTGGTGGTTTTATTTGGCATAATGATCGTCTTGTGGTTTATTGATTTCCTGTATCACACTCACCAGTATATAAATCATCACTTGTACTATTAGTGTATGCTGTTATGATTGAGCAAGTTAAGAGATGATATTTATGAACATGAATGATTGAGGTAAATACCTTGAGGAAGTTTATTATATTTAGATGGCCAAGTTCAACTTGACAGTTTTTATAAAATAATAAATAAATGAATGAAAATATGCCTTATTCTGTGTTGACTGCATCCAGAACAGTTGCATCTGTATGGTGTATTGTAGTGCCTACCACCAAAAGGCACTAAACCAATCTTTACTTCTGCTTGGTTAGTTGTGACAGTATTATAATTGTATTCATAAGTGACTTATTGCATGGGTGAAACACTATACCAGAACTTCTTGCATCTGTAACAGAAAAGTTGTTTTACAAATCACATATGTAATCTGATCATAAAATTATTACAACCCAAGTGAGTTCATAAGGGCACTAATTACTAACTGAAACTGTTTCATCCAAGGGAGACAATCCACAGCATTGTTTAGCTAAAGTCATTTTGTTTTTTTGCTAACTTTGTTTATGCCAACTTCATTCATTATTACTATGTAATCCAATCATGTACAAATAATGCCAATGAGTGATATTCAGTGCTACAATTAGACCAAGAGGAACATAGATAGTTATGGTTAGCCAAGTGAAATCGGTCCAGTGGGTTCAATTCTAAGTGACTGAGTGACGCTGCCATTGGGAGAGAAGACTGGAGGATGGTGGCACTTGCAAGAGCCCTGTCCACTCCAGACAAAGCTATCAAGTGGCTGGTGTGCAGGAGGCTCTTGTACAACACCTACACCTGCACCTCCTGTCAATCTCACATGCAGTTTGGAAAATGCCAAGGTATTAATGATGGCAGGGGGTGGAATTGCAGGCCTTGTGGTAAAAACAACTCAATTAGGTATGTTCTATTACATATGCAGGGATTTTTTTTACTATGCCGGATTAATGGTGCTTCACCAAAAAAAATTAAGAGCATTCATTCATGTTAATTGCTTTGCTTACCTAATATCTTCCAGCATACTCTTAAGCAAGGCAAAATCCAAGGGAGGAGGGGGGGGGGGGGGTGCAACACCACTTCATTCCCAGATATAATTCAGTTTGTAGTTATGGGCAGTCTGAATCACTAATGGAGATGTAATTTATACTACATCCACATAGTGTAGAGGGTGCTGGAACCCACAACTGATGAACTATTTTACTATATGTATATGATTATATGTATACTATGTAACATAATTATGTTGTCATTCAACCTCTACCTATAACTATAGTGCCAAATGAAAGCTCAGTTGAAATATTTTCCACTGATATGCTTTATGACATGTTTGTTCCACTGCAATGATAACAGCAGGTCCTACAAAGTAATCATAAACCTATTTCCACTTTTATAAAGTGGTCAGTTAACACCAGCTAGTATTTCAAGTGGTTCAATGGCCACAAACCACTCAAGTACATCTCCCACAGCTGTAGTGTGAGTGTCTGTCCACTTGAGACAAGGACATTGGAATCAATAAATTATATTGAGATTCTTGTTCACCTAAAGGTTGAGCAAAGAAGGACCTATATAATTATGTGATATAGGTAGCTATAATGCAGTGTGATGTGGTAGTATTTCGATCCTTATGTGAGTTTTTGACAAGAATACAGCAGCCAAAATGTTGCATCCCTGTCAGTAACCAGGGTGACCTGAGGCTATTATAGCACTCAGCTTCATAACATCACTGTTTTTATGTTTATGTTTGGTTACATACAATAAAGTTCAGAAATAAGTTTGCTTTAACATCACCATTTCCATGTTATGCTGTTAAGTTACTAGGATGTTCATGTCAAAAATAGTACATCAACATCAAACAAATTATAAGTTTCAGATAGTAGTAAATATTTCACATTCACTATATGAAAATGTAACCAATGGTAATATGTGACTTCCTACACTACATGACAATACATATATCTGAATAAAGTAGCACATTAGATCACTGACAATTGGAACACTCCAGTTATTTTTGTGAAGGTCAGATCTGACATACTCCTGTAGGGAAGGAGAAAAAAAAACTAACAATGATTAGGTCTCTTCAGGCCAAACCTCAACCTGGGGGCATATCAATGTTACTGTCTGTTGGACATCCAGTGACTTTATTATTGCAAGAGAAGCTACATGGGCAGCTGGTACATATCAAACATTCATTATTGAAACAATTGAACTCAATGGTAATTAATATACTATTTTGTAACTATTGGAGACAGGCCTGGAGTATAATAATTGCCAACTGAAATGTCTATATCATATTGCGCATTGCAACGGTCCAATTTCCTATCTGCACCTTAACTTATAAGTATGTATGATGTTTCTGTCATTGCCATGCACTATGACAAACGATTAGCTGCGAGTGTAGTTTGTCAGGCATTTATTTAAGCTCATCCAAGAAGAAAATTTCAATTTTATTAGTTGAACTAATGATTTGTCAGAATTGCCAATGCTCCTTACAACAATAATGATATGCTGATGATATGATTTATGTGTTTGGTGCATTATATGTCAACAAAAAAAAAAAAAAAAAAAAATCTGCAGTTGCACTTGCTCTCTGACCTGCACTTCGTACCTGAACTTGGCAATCAATTTGTAACCTCCAGTCTGACCTCTGCTGGTGACCCACTGCTATCTTGCACCTTCACTCCTTACCTGCAGTTTGCACTTGCTCTCTGACCTCCACTCTATAATTTCAGTTGGCACTTGCTCTCTGTACCCAACTGCCACTTTAACTTTTTCTTTTCCCTCATCCACATAACCTCTATATTTTGATTGTGGATCTATGGATAAGGAGGGGTCAACAAAATACAGAGAATGATTGATGGATGAGTGCAAGTATACCCTGTTGACAATGGTATCTATGTTGGCATAGGCAGCACATATCACTCATTATGTGACTGCCTGGACAGGGATTAACCTCAGTATCAAAGCGTCAAACGTAAAAGCTCCACTCTGTAGCTCTCAGCTCCCTACCTGAAGTTGGCACTTGGTCTGTCTTGCACCTACACCTTTGCATTTTGACTTGGACATCTGCTGACCTGTGGTATGATGCACACTTTGGTACAGTTGAAAGAGGAAAGAGTGAGTCTTCAATTCTTTCACTTTTGATGCTTTCATACCAAGTGTGAAGCTCCACATTAAAAAAGCTTAATCTCTCCTATGGTGGCTGCCTTGATGTGGTGGAGAGGCTTTCAACTAAGAGCCACCAAGCAGTTTTGCACTGCCATTTCTTCAAGAAGAAATAATAAAAAAAAAAAAAATGGGTGGGAGTCCTGTACATACACACACAGACAGACACATGCACATAGAATTCATACATTTAAGTTGGAGAAGTGTGGAATTGTAAACCAGGGGATGGGGTAGTGAAATAAGGGTGAAGTAGTAAACCACACACACAGACAGCATGTACATAAAGAGAGAGAGAGCACAGAGACACACACACACTGACAGCATCATTCATACAGAGATAAAGAGCAAATACAGACAGTGCACACACACAGACCGCTCATACATAAAGAGGCAGTACTCACACTCAAACAGACAGGCAGACACCACACACAGAAAGAGACAGACAGACACCACACACAGAAAGAGACAGACAGACACAGGGACAGACACCACACGTGCACACAGAGGGACAGACACCACACACACACAGAGGGACAGACACCACACACACACAGGGACAGACACAACACACCAGAGGGATAGACACCACACACAGACAGACAAACATACACACAGACAGACAAACACCACACACACAGACAGACACCACACACACTCCACTTGCAGAATAGACAGACACCACACACAGACAGAGACAGACAGACACCACACACACTCCACTTGCAGAATAGACAGACACCACACACAGACAGAGACAAACAGACACCACACACACAGAGGGACAGACAGACAGCACACACTCCACTTGCAAAATAGACGCACGCACGCACGCACGCACGCACGCACGCACGCACGCACGCACGCACGCACGCACGCGCACGCACGCACGCCCGCACGCACACTCCACTACAGAATAGCACTCCTCTTGCAGAAAAGCACTCCGGGACATGATCAGGAGTGGGTGTATAGATGCGAGGCATTATTGTTTCACGTTGAATAATAATAATGTGTGAAATAATAATGCTTCACAACTATACGCCCACTCCTAATCAAATGTCCACTGTGAAACAATGTCTCACAACTATATGCCCACTCCTGATGGTAACAGAAAAAGCCAAAAATGATATTTTTACCAGAAAACCCTTGGAGCTACAGATCTAAAACTTAGTATGTATACACAACTTAATTCTGGGAATAGCATGGTCTGGGTTCCACCTGGCCACACCTCTTCCTTTCCCTGTGTAAGGCTAAATATTCTAAAAATGGTATTTCAGTAAAAACACTTGAACCTAGGGAGATAGACCCATGAACCCATGTATATTTAGATTTTATATAATCTGGGGAATGTTTTAAGTACATATATATGACCACATCTATTTTTGTGTTTATGTCAGGCCCAAAAAAGCCAAAAATGGTACTTTGTCCATATAAACCCTTGGAGTGACAGACTTAAAACATGGTATACATACACAAATTGACTTAGGGAGTAACATGGGTGGGATCCCTCCTTGCTACATCATTTTCAATTGGTGTGTAAAGAGATTAAAGTGCCAAAAAAAAAACAAAAAAAAACTTTTGAATAAAGATTGGACCATGATTGGATTGGATTAGATTCACATAACCCATTTTAATATGTATGTGTGTGTGTCTAGGCATCATGGCCAAACAATGGGACCAAAAGGCCAAAATTGGCATTGCTCTCTAAGAATCTGGGTGAGTATTATTAAACACATTTGAGTATTATTAAACACATGTGGGCATGGTAATGGGTGTGGTTTTTCCCTTGCCACACACATAGCATTATTTAGGCTGAAAAAAGTTAATCAGAGATCAATCAGGCAAATAATTGGTGTGTGATCTACAATACCTGGGAAAGAATTATTAACTATATATAGGTGTGATTTGGCAATAGCCACACCCACTGGAAGTTGTGTTGGCTATTAAAAGTTAATCCAACAACCAATCAGACAGAAATTTGGAATGAGGTTTCCAAGCAACTGGGTGAGCATTATTAATCACATATGGATATGGCGATGTGTGTGGTTTTTATTAGCCACACTCATAGGAAGTTGTTTCGGTTGCCAAAAGCTAATTAAAGGATCAACTGGGCCAAAATTTGATAGCCTTCTATAATGTTTTGTGTTGACATTGGCCGATTGCTCGGGTATATGCTGCTAGTATATATATATATATATATATATATATATATATATATATATAAAGTTGATGTGTCCATCTGTGTTAGCTCTAATCCAGCAAGCCACTTGGTCAATCCAAACCAAATTAGGTCCTATTAGTCAGTGGGTGTCAGGGGTAGTTTCAGAAAGAAAAAAAAGAGATTGCCCAGTTTCAGATTGCCCTGTATGTGGAGAGCAGTGGAGAGCAGTGGAGAGCAGTGGAGAGCAGTGGAGAGCAGTGGAGAGCAGTGGAGAGCAGTGAAGTGGCATGACGAATCCTGGAACATCTCATCAGTGACCACTACCAAGCGATATTTGGCCTCACAATTCACTTGGACTACTGGCAGAGGGTATTCTTCAATCAGAGCAATGCACTACCATGGCACTTGGACCACAATCAGCCACCACATTCATAGATTCTTTGACTCGTGCAAAGAGGACAGCTTTGCAGGACATGAAATCCCCGAGTACTACACATGGACATGGCCAAATAGGTTGCTGGTCAACCCCCCAAAAAGGTAACCACTACTTTGCACTTTTTCTACCATGAGGCATGTCTGGCCAGAGGACTCCCGGAGAATGACCAGCACTTGCCTCGTAAATTTGAAGAAGCCAGTGTTAGTCAGTCGCCAGCTAACCTGAGGGACTCCTATCCATCATCATGACCACATGCATGCCCAGCAATCCTCAGGAGATTTGGGAACATATCCTGGGCTACCTTGCAGAAGATCTCCTGCACAGGCACTGGTACAACATCTGCAGCTGGATGCTGGCTGCAATAATGAGGTGTACAACCAGTGTTCCTGCTCCCTGGAAGACAAAATCGCTTTTATAAGTGATCTACCTTTGGCAGTCTAAGACCTACCTGAGCCACAATGAGACATAGAGGGAAGACTGGCTAGGCAGTATTAATGGGAAGTAGATTACAACCAATATCTGCTGGCTGCTGAGACAGAATAGCTCAAAGGGACCATCACCGATGACCACAGAGAGGTGTAAACTTCCTTCCTGGAGATGATTGAGCAGTGCAGCATTTCAAATGGTCAGGTTAGAAACATCATCTTTCTGCAGGCCCCAGGGATAACTGGTAAGAGCCATGTCATTAAGAAAATTCTGGGCAGGGTCCCCTCTTGCCACAGCATAGCTGCTTCCAGCAACAGACCATGCACAGCACATTTTAGATCCTATTGGGCACCCACTTCAAGGATCAACTAACATGTGTCATCAAGTGGGGCATGGCAGTGGCAAATGTGATCAAGGATGCTACAGTAATAGTTGTGGATGAAGCCCCAATGATACACAAGATACATACAAAGCCATTGATTGCACCCTACAGGACATCATAGGTGTAAAACAACTCATGGATGGCATTCCCACTCTCTTTTGTGGAGACATTCGCCAGATACTGCCAGTTATCAAGAAAGGGACACGTTCCAATATTGTCAATGCCAATGTCAAGCACCTGATCTCCAATATGAGAGCACACCTATCAGGTGATGTCTAAACTATTGATTTTGCCAAAGTGCTCTTGGATGTCAGTGATAGACAAATGAACCTGACTGCTCAACTAGACACTATCACGGTTCCTGCAGGACTGGGCAAGGTTGTGGCTAACCTTGAGGAACTCAAGGTTAAGGTCTACCCAAACCTGGTAGCCAATGGTAGCAGGTTTGAATGTCTTGCTGAGCGAGTCATGCTCTCACCTATGAATGCCACTGACAGTTAGCTGAACAGCTGGCTCATAGGGGAGTTTCCAGGTAAGGAGAATATAAAGTAATATACGAGTTGGTTAACAGTACTGTCACCGATAAGGCAGTGGTGACATACCCAGTCAAACTGCGCAACACCATGGAATCTCTGGCATTCCACCACACATCTTAAAGATGAATATTGGAGTGCCAATCATGACACTGAGGAATCTAGAACTACTCAAGATTACCAATATATATGCTGCATTGTCACACTGCTCCATGCAAATGTCATGGAGGCAGTAATCACCTGTGCTGTCCTGAAAGGTGAGACAGTCCTATCGCCATGGATCCCACTCATACTATCTGATTCCGAGCTGCTGTTAAAATTAAGTGCCTCCAGTTTCCCTGCAAACCTTACTTTTCTACAAGCATCAACAAGTCCTAGGGGCAAACCTTCAAGGCAATTGAAGTTGACCAATTGGTGCCTTGCTTTGAGCATGGATAGGTCTATGTGGCTACATCTCTGACCAGCAGTGCTGCCAAGCTCAGCATCTTGGCACTAAACAGGTAGACTCGCAAACTTCAAGAGCAATGGGCAGAGCATTAGAATCCCAACCAATAGTCAGACATTCATAAGCTCTGTTACCTACCATTAACCACATATTTGAAGAATTGTTTAATTGCTGCTGTGAACATTATGCTTGGTCGGCAAACAAGCAAGCTGGTCATCAATAGGGGCTTTAGTGACAGAACCTGATCATGGTGGCTAATGACAGCACTATCAGGATTAATTTTTTCTCAGAGAGATACGTGTGGGGCTTGATCCGATTGTTACAGATGTATCTCACTTCTCCTATGAGGGCTGATTTCCTGCATGGAGACTCCCTCCTGGTAGAACTCAAAGGTGAACACATAGTGGACATAGTGACCTACCTATCCATTCCTTCATGCAAAGATGGAGTTTTTGCTCCTCACTGTTACACCCTTTTAACATCCACTGATCATTACAATATCTCTGAAAATTTCAGGACATCACGATTCCCAAGTTTGCTGGATAAACCACTAAGTTAGGCATGGAATATTTCATAACCATAAAGGGACTTCCTATCCATGTACATGCCTGCTGTCTACCTCCAGAAAACTGGCATTGGCTAAGACCAAGTTTGTAAATATGGAGACCATGGGTTTCATTCAGTGCTCATCCAATCCTTGCGGTCTCCTCATCCACACAATATGCACAAAACTTCAGTTGATTAGCATTATTGTGATAATTAATAGTATGCTGCCTAGGAATCAGGATGGCACCAAAGGATTGGAGATGTTCTTAAGCAGATGTAGTTTTAGGAACACACACTAACCATTCCTGGGCAGTCATAATTACTGCCACCAGATTGTCAGGTTAGTCCAACAAAATGCTTCATTACATCCAATTGGCTGAATGTGTCCAACAAAAATATTGTTCATAACCTTCCCACCTCCCCCCCCCCCAACCCACTACCACCGCCACCACTGAGGTAAGAGGACAGATCAGACTCAACAAATTACAGCAGATAATTCTAAAGACCTGATGATTTCAACTGTCAGATCATTTTTAATGAATAGTAGATACCAGCCTTTTCGTCATGATTGCTATTGCTTAACTTTACTATAAAGTGTGAATAGTCTATCTTTTTGTCTACCTGTCTTTTCATCTGTCTGTCTGTCTGTCTGTCTGTCTGTCTGTCTGTCTGTCTGTCTGTCTGTCTGTCTGTCTGTCTGTCTGTCTGTCTGTCTGTCTGTCTGTCTGTCTGTCTGTCTGTCTGTCTGTCTGTCTGTCTGTGTATCCTTGATTCATGCTTCAATGGTTGAAGTTAGACCCACAAACCCATATACATTTAGAATCAGTTTCATCAGGGGAATATCATAAGCATATCTTTATCATTATGGCCACACCCCTTTATGTATTTTAAAATAAGCCAAAAATGGTACTTTCGCCATAAAAAAGAATGGAGCTACAGGCCTAAAACCTTGGCATGCAGACACAGTTTGACTCTGTGAATAACATGTGGTGGGTCCCATCTGCCCACACCCTTTCTTTTTTGTGTGTAAGGCTAAAAATGTAAAAAATGGAACTTTTAAAAACACTTTGACCTAAATATGTTAAATTTTGTTTAAGAAGTCTACAACATATCTTTAAAACAGATATTTTTGTGACTACAGCCCACCAAAGGTGGGCCAAAAAAACCGCCTGTATGGTGGGGTTTTCTAGTATATGATTAGCTCATTATCAGTTTCAAAGGTAATAAATCAGGTATGATCGAATATACTATATTACAGTACTGCTCCAACACACATAAATATACTTAATAGATTTCACTTCTCTTTTTACACGCAAACTTTAACAAATTCAACAAATTCAACAAATTTGTGGAGTCTAATGTTATTTTGTTGGGAATCTTCTTCTGGTTCTTGTTTTGAAACTCCCTCTGACCACCAGTGCTGAGGTTCCGGTTCAAATCCTGGTCATGGTTGAGTTTCCTCCCTCCTTCTTAACATTAAATCGTAAGTGAGCAGGTTTTTGGCTGGAAATTTCCAGTCTTGTTAATTCTCTTTTTCTCTTTTAGTTGGGATTCTTTATGAACCCACTTGTCATAGGAAAGCCATAATAGCACTTCCTCTCGACAATTGTATACATTGTTCTGGATGGAAAGTTAAGGGTTGATTTCTCAGGAAAGGAAATTTTCATCAGGATGTATAGTAATTTAATTTTTAGACACAGATCACCACACGGATATATATATATATATATATTTTGTTGTGTAAGCTCCAATATGATATTTCACTACATGGATACTAAATCATTGTAGTCCTTTTCTTTATCTATAGTCTGAGGGCTGCCCCCCAAAAAATACGGTTAATTTACTGAAGGAAACCAAGATTAAGGAAGACTCTCATATTAGATAAGTAACTCATAGTTAGTCATACATCAGGTTTTTAAAACTTGAAAATGAGATTTAGCTGAAACAGCTTTAGTCATTAATTAATTTCTTAACTTATGCTTTATACTTATAGATACATAGGCGTAGGAATAATTCTTAAATAGGGGGGCTGACCAGGTAACTATAATTGCCTCAGTTATCAAACATACACAATGTAAAAACATGACTTTAGATACATCCAATATTTACACATATCATCAAACAAAAAAGGAGAAAATTTCACTAGCTATCGCATTCTGAATGTGTACTTATGATAATAAATTCAGAAAATGCCAAAAGTAACTATTGTGCATACAGTGTTCTGTAATAAACCTGTTTTTCAATAGTCACATCATGAATTTCATTAGATCTGTCCTCGTATATACACAAGAACATAATATAATTAAGTGTGGATGAGGCACTTTGGAGAGACTTTTATTAAATTTTAATCTGTCTTATGACAGAAAATATTTCCTAGCAGTAGTGACTGGAAAAGTGTAATATCTTAAGTGGTCTGAATACTTTACACCTAAACTTTATACATATCTCATTCTGACAGCACAAACAGTATGCACATTTTATTATCTGGATACTGTTTGCACTCCTGACATTCTTGTTTGAATAATATCATCGAATATTAACAATTGAACTTCCTTTGTGAGTTCAGTATCATTTCTATACAGTCGAAACTCCTCAGGTAGTTTTTCAGTCCCAAGTAAGATATAATTCAACTTTAGGAGAAATTAACAACACTTTTTCTACCTTACAACATCTTCCCTCAATCATCTCTTCAGTTCATTGATTAACAGATCAAGCCCCTCAAAATAGGGTATTTTAAAGTAATCCTTTGGAGTGATAAATTCATGTGCAATAGTCATACCATTATCAATCCACTTACGTAGTCTGTATCTAGGTAGACAGTGGTAAAGGGAGATTCCTCAATCCCTCACAAGTTTGTAAGTAAAACTGGTCAAAACAGTTATCATAGCATGTTCCCTTCTAAGATAACATATTGTCATCTGAAGCCATGGTAGCCTCCTGAATAAGCATACCTTCATGTTATCAATTTGATAACAATTTTTCCCCTCAACATTTGCTGAGCATTGCATTCAACAGTACGGATGTATATCACTTCTATTCCTCAAAGTTTTTTTTTTTTTTTTTTGGGGGGGGGGGGGGGGGGGGGAACATGATACTATTTCTCTGGGTTAGGGGGCATAACCCCCCTCCCTGGCCTCCCATTCTCACCCTATGATATTTTCTTCTCTAACCTTTTCCCCTTGTGATATGGAAATTCAAACAAATTAAAAAAAAAATCTTAATCCACCTTTATATGAAACAATTCATGTTCATATTTTTCAAGTTAATACATGATAGGACACAAATATGATATGATATGATATATATATAACTTCATCATTTAAATGTATAGACATTAATCCTAAATAATAAAGCAACACTTCTCCCTTTCTTTCTACAAAAATAAAGAGTTAAAATCTTGCAAGAAGAAGGCACCTTGCAAGCATACACACAGATAGAAACAATAAAAAAAAGTTTATATATATACAGAATATTAATTTTAGTCAGATATCTAGATTGCCCTGGCTGTAGTGGCATCACGAATACTCTTGAGGAACTCAATGGCATGCGTGCCACCAGTCCCAGTGGAATCCAGCGAAGGGTTTATGCTGTTCTCTTTCTGGTTGATGATATATCGAGTTGCCAGGATAATGTGCTGATTACGAAACTTAACTAGTTCCTGAACCACCTCATTGAAGGGAGCAACGAGATCAACATTGCCTGAGAGTTGGCAATAATCACGAGTGGAAGGCATTCCTTTTAGCTTTGACAAAAATTCACGGTGACCAGGTGGCATATAGTCTATCATGGAACTGACAAACTCAGATGCCTCTCCCGACAGTGTGGTTCCAAGGAAGTTGTCCAACATGTATAGAACTGAACTCTGGCCAGCACTGGCTCCATGAAAGTTCATAGGTAAGGTATCTACTCCTTCATATATTAATCCATTAGGTAACACATCTTTTAAAGTACCAGCAAAGAATTGGCGGATCTCCACAAAGAATTTTGTTGGATTACACCCCTGATACATTTTATTAACTACCTCTTGAATTTTTACTATGGAATTCTTGATGGCTTTAAGGCATTCCATAACACCTCTGTTATCTTGGAGGTGCATTTTGTCATATATGGAAGCAACAGCTGTGATTGCAGGGGCAGCTGCCAATTCCATTTGCACATGGATTAGGTAAAAATGTGATTCATCCCCTGTCCCAGTGAAACTGAGTAAGGCATGGAGATTGTCCATTCTATCAGTAGAGATACCTGGATCACCTATTCCATAGTTGTACAACACAAAGGCTGCATAAGTACCAATTGGTTGTATTCCTAAGTGCCTACTTACAGAAAACCAGGGAATAGCTATCTTCTTGGGCACTGTATCAACAATACCAGCTTCTCCAGCCATCCAGATGTAACCCTGTCCCAGGAAGCAGAGGAGTAAATATGCACGCTTCCACTCTTCCTCGTTCTTTAAAGTGGAATTACTGAACTCCAGTTCAGGTAGCTGGTGGATCACATCTCGGAGTGTTTGACGCTGTATAAAGCGAGGTAAGTCGCTAAGCAGTTCTTCCCACTTGGCGAAGTAATGCCCGGGTAATTTTTTCAGTGGTTCAGCCGCTCCAAGGAATCCATTTTCTGGTGATATATCAAATCTCGGTAAGTCAAGAAAGGGCACCGGCTCACCTGTCGGTATGTCCATGCCTTTGTGGGGGAGTTGAAAGGGTGTGTCGGTGAGAATGTTCTACATTACCCATAATGGTTACGCCCTGTTTCAGTTTCTAATAATTGGTGATCCACTTCCTCCACTTTTGAAATTGGTTATCTCATGGTTGGAAATGATGCTAATATGGTGATGTCTGGTAGATACATATATATTTGGTGCTTCTACAATTAAAGCCTTGGCTAAAAATGATTAAATTTCAGAGCTTACATAATCTTTTAAGATTGACAGATGTAGCTATGGAAGCCAAGTTGACACCCCAAGACGAAAAGAAAAAAAAATTTTTTTTATAAGCCATTAGTCAAGTTTACTGGAAAAAAACAACTCTCAGTGTAATTCCTTTCCAATTTGAACACTGCAGCTCTATATGGGACTCCTAGCAAGACTAGAGAGTATATACATTGGTCAGAGTTCAGGAATACTAATTTTAAAAGTAAACACACATACACACACAGTCAAATTGAAATAGTGGAGGTTAGACTTCTACATCCCTTGACTTCTAACCTTTTTTCCTTCAACTCAATAGTAGATGTTTTAAAGACATCTTCCTCTGTTTTTCATTGTCAAACAAACTTTCAAGTACAACCAAAAAAATTGTAATTTCAAATCTTTCTTGTCTCCCATTTAGAAGACAATATCTGGTTTTCAACTTTATTAGCTGACCTGTAACTTTAAAAAAAAAATCCCATCTTGTTCTTCATATAGCAGAAGTGGTGCAGACCCTAGTCACACCTTGGCATAGTTGTTAACATTGCTGAAAGTAATTTGAGGATGGAGCTGTCCAGTGAGTTTGGCATACATGACATCACATCTATTTTTAAGGTAAAACCACATCTATTTGCCTCTACTTGTATTTTATTATTAAAATTAAATACAGAGTTGAAAAGTAAAAAGTACATAGTTAATTGTACTGTGACAAATGCTAGGGTGGGTGTCATCCAGTTTGTATCTATTTCTTTAAAGATGTATATGGGGCACTTCTATATTTTCGAAGATCACAGGACCACTGGCGCTGGTTGGGGAGAATGCAGTTAGGGCTAAGGCACAGGTCCATTAAATAAACATTCTTATTCATGAGTAACCACCAAGTTGTAATGTGTAATCTGATCCCATTCAAATGGACATTTTTAGAAAAAGTTGTGGTGCATTGTCAGCAAATTTATCTTTTCTCTTCAATATGGTAAGGATGGTATAATTGAAGGGCATTTCTCTAGCGGCAATAAATCAGGTTCAAATACTTCACTGTCAAGTAAAGATACATTCCTTAGGTTATACAGAATTTGTCATTATTATCAATGAGCTCATCCATAAAGAAAGAGAAAAAATTTGACACTTCAATATTTTTTCATAGGATAATAGAATGACAGTGCCTTGGTCAATATGGGATTTGTCTTGGTCCATCCACACACAAACTGTACCCCATGCTAGAATCAGGAAACATCTGTGAGAAGAGCTTTTAACATGATAATTGCTAAAAAAAAAAAAGAAAAAAAGAAGCAAGATTGTGATTTGCACATATTCACATGGCCCACTATGTTTCTGTTTCTGTGCATCTTTCTGTAGGTGTAAATGAGGTAGCCACTGACTGTGATAATGAAGCTGCTTCTGCCATACTTCTGTGATTCTTACTTTGCTAAAAAAAAAAGAAAAAAAAAAAAAAAAAAAAAAAAAAAAAAAAAAAAAAAAAAGGTGGTGTATCTCCCCCCCCCCCCCCAATGTGAGATGTAAAATCAATACAGCATAGTATACACTGATCAAAGAGGTTAGTTACCTAAACAAATACTACTAACTATGCATAATAAGAACAAACCGTTTGAACTATTTGAAATTCCAAGATTCACCATTAGGGATTGAAGTGACATGGCCTCCTAAATTTCTTCCTATTAAGTTCTTCACTGCCCCATTCATGCTGATACTTGCAGTCTGAGCAGTGTGAGATAGAAATATCACCCTCCACGCTTTTAAATAACACTAGTGTATGCTTTCCTGGGCAAGGTCAGGTGCTTTTCCTTTGGAAGAGTTGATTCTTATTGTTTGCAGTTTTGTAAACAGTTTAGAACACAGTCCCACCTTTGGTGGTTGTCACTTTGTCAATGTCACTACTTTTGTACATGATTACCATCAACACTGAGCTGCACTCTATCACTATATCTTACTCTCACAAGTGTTTTCTTCCATCACACACCAGAAGCCTCAGCAAACATTCATCATAGGAATACATTTATTCAAATTATCACATTACTACTATCAGGGAACTCACTGACTGATGCTAAGTACTTGTCAAGTCATTCCAAAATAACTTATGGAAACCATACTACCAGCAGAGAGCACAGCCAAAACATGTGGGATGGAATTATAATTAAGTAACCAGCAGACATACAGGTTGATGTGACATGCACACAAGAAGAAGTGTGCCCAAGTATGACCCAGCCCATTCCCCTACCAGGGTCAAGTTGTGCTTACATGCCTGTGCCCATAGTCCATGATCAGCCATTATTAACATAAATAATCTTTTTTTGTGTGGCTTTTTTGGCCTGACAAGCCAAAAGGAAGAGGTATAGCAAAGTACTCCCAAAATTTTGGGCTAAAAACCAACCTAGTGAAGGATGTGTGTACTCTGAAGAGCAGGTTTCATTTGGTAAGGTTTCATTTGGTAAGGTTTATGGTATTAAAGTGGCGTGGCCAAGTGTGACCCAGCCCATGGCCAAAGGTTTGGCCTGAATACCATTTTTGGCATTCTTAGCCTGACAAGCCAAGAGGAAGAGGTGTGGCCAGGTGGGACCTAGCCCTTGTTACGGTGCTGAATTAAGGCTCTGCTGGCCCTACAGCACATTTGTTAAGTGGCCTGAAAAAATAGATATTTTGGGTTCACCAACAAAATGAAAAAGAATAAAAACTTAGTAACAGAAATTTATTAAGCAAAAATATAAAATAACCAATGTTTTTTTTGACAGTAATTACTATAGGTACATAAGCCCATATGCCTAGCTAGACTTCGCATGCTTTTGTGACTCCAAATTAGATAATTCGATTTTGGAAGTCAATTGTTGCTTATACCAATAAAGATTTATTTACATAAAAAATACAAATCATTTTTTCATAAATAATATAAAGGAAAACATTTTTGACATTACCTGAGAACTTATCAAAAATATTTTTACTTTAATTTTTTGTGGCCTAGATTTTTGGTTGACCCTAAGGCATGTGCCTAGTTTGCCTAATGGTTACTCCAGCACTGCCATGTTACTCCTGCACTGCCATGTTACTCCAATGGTCAGGTTGTATGTGCATACAGGTTTCAGGTGTCTAGCTACAAATGTTTGTCTGGCCAACGTTTTTCAGCTTTTTCCCCCTAACCCACACAGAAAGATGTGTGGCCAGGTATATGTACCAAAATGTTCACTGGTCATACCAAAATGTTCACTGGTCGTACTGATTCCAAATAGGAATGGGGTACAGGGTCAAACTTAAAAGCTGTAGGCATTTCACAGATGACAGAGCTAAAAACTTGATTATATTATTATATAAATACATATCCACCAAAAAAAAACATTGAGAACTCACCTGATTCTGGAACACATTTGATCTGACTGACCAGTGGAGCTCTCCAGTTGGAGCCATGCAGGCAAAGAAACCCATGACATCTGATTGGCCGCCAGGGAAAGAAACCATGTTTACTGATGCCAGCAAACTTGACTTATCTAGAATACGAAGGACTGACTGAATAGATTGTAGTAAGAGTTGATATTAGTTTGAACTGATGCTAGATTGTTGTGTTTTGTATGTTGCCTTGTGCACAAATTATTTTGAACATACAAGTTTCTTCTTCTATAGGGTTAGATAGCCATGGGTAGCAGACGTTGGCTAGGTTAAAGCTTCCTAGTAGACAAGGAAGTAGATTTTGGCATGGAATAGGAAGTGGATCACCTAGCAAAATGCTTCAATCAGTTGAAGACCATTTCTATCACAGCTACTGATGTTTGACTGACTCTCATCAGCAAAATTAGTTGGGAGAGATGAGAGTCAGGTGTACCAGATGGCATACATACTAGAATGGTTGCTTCAACTTACATATTGGAAGCCACACTTTAATAAATGTTTAATACAACATAGCCATCAAATTTCTAGTTAACTAGAGCTACACTAAAACACAAATAATTATGTAATTACTAGATCCCATTTGCAAGCAAATCTATCATTCCATTTCTATGCTTATCTGGACTTTTCTTCTTTTGGATGTTTTTTTTTTGACACTACTCCCAAAATGACTATAGTTAACAAGTGTACTTCTCTGACTCTTTGAAAAGAAACCCAGGAAAAAGCTTCCTTCTTTCACTATACAGCCAGCACAAGTCAATGAGAACACACTGCACAGAATTACTTAAGAAGAAATAGAACAATTCAACTTTAGCAATAGGAATGCTTGAACACAAATTATTATTGTTATACAAATTATTATTATACAAATTATTATTGTTATACAAATTATTATTATACAAATTATTATTGTTATACAAATTATTATTATACAAATTATTATTGAAGTTTCATATTATTTTGTTTGCTATCCCTATGAATAATACCTCAACTCATTAAACTAAATTAAAGCTGATGAAAGCAATTGAAAATAAAGTAAAAAATCCCATTTTAGTCAAGAATTATATTATTCATTACAGTGACAATAGCTGTTCCATACTAAGACCTGCAGCAAATAATTACTACAATATTTATTGAAAAGTAGCGCCTTAGACCAGGCAAAATAACTGTTTAGAACACTTACAACCAGGTTAAAGTTGTGGTAGGATTTACAACTCTTGGGTTCTATACAGCAAAAAGCACTACCTTGTAACAAAGTAGAAATACTCACCTGTAACCAATTAGTTGTAACAACAAACTTTGGTGTTTCCAAATAGTCAACAATTAGTTAAAACTCTATTCTTGAGCAAAACTTCTGACAGGTAAAAACAACAACAACAAATAATAAAAAAAATAAAAAAAAACAAAAACAAAAACAAACAAATAAATAAAATTATAACAAAAATTAAAAAAAAAAGAGGGGAAAAACTAAAATGGTACTTTAAGTGGCTTCTATACAATTTTGTTTGAACTTGGCTTGAGCAAAGCCAGGTGTATATAGGGGCTAAAAATGTTATCAGACATAGGCTGATAAATAGCATCAATTTTTTTTTAATGGAAAAGGGAAAAAAAAAATTAGAAAGAGAAAAAAAGGGAGACAAATTGCATTACAGCAGCTGTATTTATATAAGCTGCTACTGTTGGTGACTTGGTGAGTGCTCTTCCTTGGTTAAATTTTGGTTGCCATTATTCAAACTCAACTATAATTGTCTTCCTTTTTCTAGCCAAAATTAGAAAGTGGTGTACTGCTGTTGGCTTTGGGTGTGCTTCTACTGTAGGAAATTTAGAGAGCTTAAAGGTGAACACAGCAAAATAAACAAATTGAAAATGCCGTCTAAATTTAGAGTATTCATGGGTGAATTCACATCTTTTGGTGAGGGGAATCCAGGAAAAAAGGGTAATCTTGGGTATGTAACAACAATAGTTACACATTTCTTCTCTACAACAACAAAACAAAACAAAAAGAAAAAAAAATCAAGCAAAAATGAGTATGCACATGCACACACAGTTGAAGTTTTATTTCAAAATAAAATAAGGTATAAAACAATTCTTGCTTCCTCCTATGGACCAGGACAAACATAAAGTGCAAATGACTGACCACATATTCAATAATATCTGGCCAAGCAATAATAATGAGTTGTCCATATAAATATCTACAGTATATCACAATATCAACTACACATCTAAGTGTTTGGGGGAGCAGGGGTCACATCTTGACATTAAGGGGGCGTGGGGTCATGTAGCGAGTGACCACAGCATCAGTGACATTCTTCCTTCTCTCTTGGTGAGCCCCCACCAACTTCTGCAGCTCTTCTATCAGCAACTTCTTCAACTCACCAGTCAACATGCGACCAGACTCATACTCCTGCACTCCACAATAGTGTGTTCATAATACATGTGTATACAGACATCATATTTATTATAGCCTGCTAATAGAAGTCTGCTAGAAATACTGCAATGGTGAGCACAATGGGGAATACTTAGAACTTTTTTGGAGGGGGGAGGGGGTTTCATGAAGATGAAATAAAATGTAGTCAGCACTTACAGCCTTCACATGAGCTAGTTTTTCATCATCTTCCATGAAGAAAGAGAGGTATTGATAGGAGACATCAACTTCTGTGTTCCCCCCAAACTCTCTGTGCTCCTCTATTGTATCACGGCCACCAGAGAAGGCATACTTGCTGATCTAAATGAGAACAAAGGATGTAAACTATATATATATATATATATATATATATATATATATATATACACGCACACACCATACACACACATTAAAACGTAACCCTAAGAAGAAGAAAATTTAATAATAATAAGAAAAAAGAACTGTTCCTTGCAACAGTATTTTGGTTGTATTTAATGCTGCACAGTTGGGGCTTGCTATGAGATGTCCTATTTTGAAGTAAAAATCCACAGTACCAATGCATTGTAGTAAAAACTGATAACACAGAAGTATCGCCATGACAATGTTACACATCACAATGGCAACATAGTTACCAATGCAGAAAGTTTGAACAGCACAAATTGTTCACACCTTCTGTTTGATTGTCTTCATGCTATCAGTGAGGAAGATGGAGGAGGTGGGGTCAGAGGCACTCATCTTGGAGTGAGCTCCTTGCAGAGCAGGGAAGAACACAGAGTGCAGGAGGGCTGGCTTGTGGAAGCCCAGACGAGGAGCTACATCACGTGTCATACGGAAGTATGGGTCCTGTAATCATACCAAGCAGATAATATGTAGTAATTTACTTTTATAATGGCAAAATACATCAAGTGGACAAGAGACATGCTTGCAATATTTTCATCCAAAAACAAAACAAAAAAACAAAACAATAAAAAAAAGAGCATACATATGTAAAAGCCAATAAAGAACAAAAAATAAACAACCCCCCCATATGTCTCTGACTTGATGTTCAATCAAAATTAATTATCCGACACCTCCAGGAATACTGTCTGAAATCACCTGATCTATGGCACACGGAATGAGACATTGAATGTCCTTCCTCTCCCCAAATATCTGGGGGAAGGTCGTACTGAAGGCAGGAGCTGCTTGGACTGCAGGAAAACCCATCTTCCCTATGTTGTCAGAGTCCTGGAAACCAAAGATTGCCTTGGCTTGATTCATGGTGACACACTTCTGCACACGAAGAACTTGACGATAAAAGTCAGGCACAGAGCTGTACGCACAGAAATAACAACAAATGCAAGTAAAGTAACAACTTATGTAAGGTAATTGGAATTCAGTACAAAGAGAATTACATAAAACCAGCATTTGATGGGTTCAATAGGTAATGGGTCATGTACATCGTGATCTACATGAGGGTTAGTTTTTTCTTAATCCATTATGTTGAATCTGTTTTAATATGGCAAAGATTCCAGACCACTTGAGCTAGCTAGGTGCACTCTTGATAGCTGGCTGGTATGAATTAACTGCGTTGTAATTTGATGCCAAACTTTACAGGGTAGCAGCATGCTCATTGCATCAGAGAGAGCTTAGGAAGATGGGGAGTATCATGAGGTGGAAATGCTAGAGTGACATTGTTCATTGCATTGAAGATTCCAGCAGAAGGAACAACAGGAACAGATGAGAAAAAAAAAGAAAAGAAGGTGCATTGTAGTGATGCTTGCCTGAGGGGGATTTAGGCAGTTTTACTTCTGCCAAGTTCTACCCACCACTATGTACAGCAAAGAAACCTCTTGACCAATGCACATGCTCGCTCAATGGGATCCAGTTCACAGGGCCACTGGCAAATATCTGTCCAGTTCATTGGTCTGGTCGATGTTTCTCCTTACTTTGTACAGCAATGTCTACTTGATGATTGCGTTTATAACTATATCTACTACTTATCTATCTATCTATCTATATATATATATATATATATATTTTTTTTTTGTAGGTGTTTGTGGGTGTTCCTGATTGTTGTGTGACATGACATGTATTCAAATAACATTCATGATGACTTGGTCATGCATTTATTATGAACTAAGCAAGACCTGCCACCCAAGGGGGTAGCTGCCCATCCAACATAATCATATGATAGTCATGTAATGTCACACAATTGGCATGTTCTGTGATAAGATTGTGTCAACGGTCTGGTCTTTGGGACAATGATCCACTCGTGGAACAGGTTCCTCAGCCGGTGGGTGGGTGGGTGGGTGGACCTTCTTCAACAAGAAGAGGCATAGTGCAGGAGCCATCCTCACTGAGGGTGGGTGCAGAGGAGTGGACACCAGAGGGTATCAAGATTGCCTTGAGGCCTGTCTGTCTGGGGTGGATCACTATGTCTCATCTGACATGTTCCTGCCCTATAACAATGGCAGCTACTCCAGGAACTGCTGTAGCATTGGAATGTTGCTCATGTTATCCAGACAACAAATCTTATTTGCATAAATCATTACATCAAACCCTTGGGGTGGCACAGTTAGAGGGCACTCTAGATCTCTGTGGTGATCCAGCATCTCTAGCTGGAAGTGTAAGTAGGAGTGGTGGCCTTAGGTCAGGAGCATCCTCCCACCAATATGGTGAACCTGTGCCTGATGGTCAGCAATCTGCAGCAATCTCTCTCACTATTCTTGTACTAGCAGCAGCCTCCCTGCCTGCCTGCCTGCCTGCCCGCCCACCAGCCCACTTGGTGGTACACTTGCTCCTGCTCACTGAGTGTGGGCATGTATCTGCTCTGGAACACTTGAAAGCAGACACCAAATGAAGTCATTGAGAAAGCTGCATTGCACTTGCTGATCTTGGATCAGAAGTGACACCATCAAAAAAGGTGTTGGAAGGTTAGACAGAATTGCTGATGTTTTGCAAAGAGACCTTGCTGCTTGAGCAGCAGATATGTGGTGCCTCTCGGCATGCCATTTCAGAGCTTGAAATTACATGTGGTCACTGGAAAATTGTCAGTTGAAACAAAGCAATGAGAGTATAGGATCAATTTTAACCAGTTGAACAAATAAATTATAAAAATTTCAGTATAGAGTGCTACGTGTGGGTGCAACAATTTGTTTATGAGAATGTCTAATGCTAGTACATAGAGACCACTAGCCACTTGGAATTATTCGTTGTCTTCGTGCCCTCCTTATATCAGTAGCTGAGTTCTCTAACATGGTGGACAGTGGAATAGTGGATCATGGAGAATGACTCCCAGTTGAGAGCTTCAGTTTGGTTGATGTTCAATATGGCTGACCAAGAACACGTCATTTTGTTGAAGTGTTCCATCTGCTCCCAGTTTTCTACCAAGCTGAAATCAATGAGGACTTCAAGTCAGCATTCATTGATGGTCCTTCCAACCTTAGCATCTCTGTTGTCTAAAACATGCAACCACAGATATGCACACTTATGCAATGCACCTGTTGAAGAAGCAGCAATCGTCTAGTGTAGTAGACTATTTCCAATTGCTAAATGCTTTGCTGAAGCTTCCATGGATCAGTCCAAGTCCAAGAAGAAATTTGACATATCATATATGATTACCAAGGAGAAGTTGGCGTTTACCAAGGTGCAACTGATCTGTGAGTTGGAGGAAAGGCATGGGGTTGGTTTAGGAGTGGGCTAGAGGAAATAATTATGCATGTGCTGCCACCTCTATTGTCTTCATAGCCAGAGTAACAGCATAATTGTTTAATGAATTTGCGACAGAAGACCCCCCCCCTTTTTTTCTTTAAGCAGATGCCGGACTGAATTGTAAGGAATCAAGATTTCAATCTACTTTGGCTACCACTTCCAGTTCTGAAGACAATCAAACTTATAACTTATATAATTTCTATTTGGATGGATCGGATGAATGGATGTTTGAAACATTTAAAGAATATTTTTGTTGTACTGACTATTATATTTACCAAGTATGTGGTTTCCTCTCTCATGATATTAATTTGAATGTGGTAGTTATCATGATTGATTTAGTTGTACCAGTGCTTACCATAAAATTTGGTTTCTTGATTGTTCTTATGAAGACACTGGTTTGTTTAAAAATCACACCAGAGCTGATAAGATATTATTTGCCTTAATTTTGTTATATTTACCCAATGAATCATTGTGTACTGACTGATAATGACCAAGCAGGAGTGTCACAGTATGGAATGGAGACAAGTAACCTTGGAATGGGCAGAAAACTGACCTGCTTGTATTTTAATGTTGCTCTCTACGTCATGTGTCTTCTCCAAGTGTAAAGACAGTCAATCTGTCTATCTCTGAATGGGACTTTCCACAGATGCTACAGGAATACTCCTGTAGTATTGCTTTTGTGTATAAATGTTACATTTTTATTATGACTGATCAATCACCATGTTAAATTAAAGTCTATTCGAGTTCACTTGAGCCAGGGAAGTCAGCAGTTAATTACTGAAGACACATAGTGCATACTTCAGCCTATTAACTTCACCAAAAGTAGTTTAAGGTATGCCTGAACAAAAAAAAAAAAAAAAAAAAAAAAAAAAAAAAAAAAAAAAAAAAAAAACCCACAGAAAAATACGCTGAGACAGTGCAGAGTTTTAGAAGTTGTTCTACTTTGGCTACCAAGACTTTGTTTCAATTGAGAGGTAAGCCATGCTATGCCATGCTATGCCATGCCAGTCATACACTATACGCTGCATATATCTGGGCATGCAGGTGCAAGATGGTAGTCTGGAAAATGTTGAACTGGATAATCTATGGTGATAGATTTTTTGTTGCTGGTTGTTGCTCCTCTATTTTATGACATGAGAAGGGGAAGAAAAAAGCTGAATGATGTCAAGCTATAAACAATATATGTAATACAGGTTGGAAGGGATACTACGCCATGTTACACTGATCCTGCTTCCAGTAACCTCAACCTCTGTAGAGCTGGCAAAATCTTCATTGGGGCTCATTAAGTCACCCAGGAGGAATTCTATGACAGAAAACCAGTTAGATGTACTTCTTTTCCTATTCTGCCATAGAGACATTTTGTGATAGCATAAATCTTGACAACATTACAGACATGTGTGTTGTTGCTTTTATATTGTCAATGTATTTATCTTTGTTATTTGACAACCATTACCAGTAGAGGTGAACACAGTGCCTGGGAAAATAAAAATGCACATGTTGCAGTACATGAATAAGAACTGGAAGTATATATCATTTGATGGAGAAAATGATCACAGCACATCTGGATAGGAATAGGTATCCCATCCTGTTCGTATGTTTACTCGAATCCATCTTGATCGGTTTTTTCAAAGAAATTCCCAGTTTGATTGAAATGATCATTCAGGAATTTTTTTTTTTTGGTTTGTGAGCTTGACAAGGGAATGTGAGTCTATCATAGAGTATTTTAACTTGTACTTGGGTTTCATGTTAATTCAAGAATTGCATCTCGCATGGAATGACATTTATATATCTATATTTTCACTAGTGCCAAAATGAGTAAAAATACCCTTTCTCAATGAGCAATCTAAAGATTTTTCTCTCATGGCCAGCAACTTATGTTCTCCTTGGCTACTAATGCCTTGAGATCCTCCTCTTCCTCATCAAACTCCGGCAATGCCCATGGGGTACATCCTAAAAAAGTATTCCTTCAGTATAGAGAAATTTGAATCGTTCAATACAGTGAAGATGGACACATCCTCGTGAACTATCTTCCTTCAAATACAGAGAAAAGTCCCACTTAATGAAAAAGGGAACATTGAGAACTATCTTCCTACAATGTCAGGAGGGTTGAACACCTTGACAAAGCAAACATGGGTATATCTTTGTGATACACAGATAAGTACACCTCAACAAAGCACAGGGAACCATGTGCACACAGCACCACACAAGACTTACTAAGTACTTCCCCAAACAGGAATCAACATAATTAGGACCGATATCATAAGCACGCACGAATATTGTGTTCCTTGTCTCTTTGATAGTCTTCAGTTTTATTTACACATTTTTTTATCAATTCATTAAGATCATAAGAACAAACTAAAATAAATAATGAATGTACACAGAAATAAGAATAATTATTTATTATGAATTCATATATAGCAAACTTGATAGCTTTAAAAGTTACCATCTGTTGGGATCTGTCCACCATTACAACCACAACCTCCCCCCCCCCCCCCGACCTAGACTGATAATAGATAGTACAAGAAGTCTGTGGTTGACTTCCAGACACTGTGTGGAAGCACCTGATTGGTCAGAGGCTAAACATTGTGATAGATATATATAGTATGTATGTATGCCTAAAAAGACAGTTGGACTTATAAGACTGTATAGACCTTATTGATTGCTCTCTGTGTATTGCCATTGAAATTATCATTAATCTTTTACAAATAATCAAGACCAGTCCAGAAATAGACTTGTTGATGCTTAGCCTAGTAGTGAGCGCCTAACACCTTCCACCGACAATAAATCTTTATGCCTATACAACAAAGTGCAAACTGCACAGTTTGAGCCTTTCTCACTCCTCCTGAACAACTTCTTAAAGTGAACATTTAACTCTGCCAGGAAGATTGACATGAATAGCAGAATTTTTCTTTCAGATCTTTGTGAGAGAGGTAAGTGAAGGGAATCCATGTCCTCCTTGGACTCAAAAGTCCATCCTAGACGGAGTAGAATCCATGCTTGCACTGCAATTGGCAGCAAACCGGGAGAGCAAGACTTAATTTTTTCTTCTATTTTTAAAATTGAGAGTTCACCGTAAATTAGAAAACTTGTATCTGCATTCCATCTGGTCAATTAACGCAGGGTGGAATATTGTGTACTTGTTTATGGGACATACAGCTAAGTTTGCCGTAAAACTGTCAACTCCTTCAGGAATAGTGCCAAAAGAATGTGTGGAGCATCATGCGTCTGTTGGTCCTTGAAATCTGGAAATCCATCGAGAAATTTGCTAAGGCACAAGTGAACACAAATGGACTTAATGTTGACATTTTTGGCTTAAAATTTTACAATATTTGCTACTATTTTCTGTGGACTTGCCTCCCACAAAATCAAGATGGCAGATATTATGTATATAATCATGTGTTAGATGATACATATAATCTTGGAGTTTTTGTAACCATCTGTTGTGACCTCAGTCCTCAAAATCTTGATAATAAATACATATATAATTATAATCATCGGCTAGTTGCATACATTCTTGGAATTTTTGTAACCAATGTCTGGGGCACTTTCTGCTTCGAACTCTTGCTTGATATTCTGAAGTGTGATTCTGATGCTCTATCTCTCAATGTGATGCTCATGAAGTCGAGCAGTTCTATCTTTCCCGCCAGTTCTGACTGTCCCAGGCAAAGATCAAAGTTATTAATTTATCATCTTGGTAATTATGGACATTTTTCGTTAATGTAAACTCACGCACGACCCTTCGCAGTGCTTCTTCACTGAAGGAGTCCATATTTATTTTAACTATTGAAGCTGTGTAACGCTCTATTGGTGTTTACAATTGTTTTTACATAAGCATGGAGTCAGTTGCCAGTCTACTATATGAAAACTATAATGTACTTTATTAGTGCACATGCATGAAATATAGGTACAGGTATATCCATCCAAAATGCTTCACCTACAAGGATATATTTAGGAATTTTTAGGGGACAATGGAATATATATTCATTCTTTGATAATTTATGGATGGCATCAGAAGATCCATGTCAGTACTGGTGCAACTATATTCTCCTATCTTATCATTCTCACCTTATATCACAGTGTTACATGACGGTACACATTGGCTGGAGGTTTTGGTCTACTTTTTACTCAATTTATATGAGCCCTAACCTGTTCCCCTTCTCCGTCCCTGGACAACACCCTACCATTCTTGAATAGCAGGAGACCAGGGAGGAAGACAGATCTGATGCAAGGAGTTCTAGATTCCATAATATCTTTGAGTGTGATGGCTGTCTGGATGGCTGAGACGCAGCACCCACACTCTCCAGCTCTGGTGTCCACTCCGAGCTTTATCTGAAGGAGGAAGTGCTGTGGGAGGAGAGAATGGATCAATCGGTGTGGGAGGAGAAAACTGACCAATCAGTGTGGGAGGAGAGAATTGACCAATCGGTGTGGGAGGAGAGAATGGACCAATCGGTGTGGGAGGAGAAAATTGACCAATCGATGTGGGAGGAGAAAACTGACCAATCGGTGTGGGAGGAGAGAATAGACCAATCGGTGTGGGAGGAGAGAATTGACCAATCGGTGGGAGAAGAGAATCAACCAATTGGTGTGGGAGGAGAAAATCGACCAATCAGTGTACCGTAAGATGCCAAAGGCCGAAAGGGAACAATAACCGATCCTTCAAGAACTAGTGTACACCAAGAACTAATTTTTGCGATCGCTTTGTATTCTCTAGCACATTTTCTGTGCTGGAATCAGCAAGGTTGTGTCAGAAGATACACTCAAACACCCTCTCCCCAAATTGGACAAGCCGATCAAGATCAGCGACTAGTTCTTACACGACATGGGGGCCAAAGGGAGTTTAACCAGCGACCTTACCTACATCTCGCTCCAGAATTTCTCTGGGATCAGTTTAGATGACATGACTGAAAAATTCGGAGGGTTCTCTAGTGGCTACCTTCATACAATGGAATAGTACACGGAATTAATAAAGTAAAAATAAAAAAAATTGCACGGATAACGAAGAATCTGTACCGCATGAAAAAGTGCCACAAGCTGAAACTTCCACCCTGTTCAGATGACCCTTACCTCATGTATTCCATGTCAGAGAAGATGAATGTCTTGTTTTCGTCGAATCCACATGCAATAATGTCCTTAGCATTTTCCCGTGCCAACCGGTTTGCCTCCTCTACGGTGAGATCCTTCCATAGGAACTTCTCGTCATCCGTCATTTGGACCACCAGAGGCACGTCAAACACTTCCTGCAGATATCTGGCACAGGAACACATCACTGTCAATAGTGGAAGTCAGCAAAGACTAGTCATTGACATAGAAGGCAAACCAACAGAAAGAGAGACAGTCATACATACAGATTGGCAGGCAGGCAGGCAAACAGACAGACACACACACAAAGAGACAGACAGACACACAGACAGACACACAGAGAGACACACAGACAGACACACAGACAGATACACAGACAGACATATATACAAAAAGACACACAGATAGACAGAAACTAATGTAACTGGGTAATGTGAGTGATACAGCTCAAGACAAACTCAGTTGTATTGGAGGTGGCCAATAGAGAGACGAGTACTAACGAGCCAAAGAAACTTACTTAGTGAACAAGAATGGAATGAGATGTCCAAGATGCATGGACTCTGAGGAAGGTCCTCTGCCAGTGTACAGAAAGAAAGGTTCCTTTTTCTCATGTGCATCCAAAATACCACCAAGATCACTGCAATGGTTACAAGTGCAAGTGTGACTACTCATGTGCATGTGGCTACAAGACAAAGGATGCCCAGACCATTGGTATAGGTGTGTGTGTGTGTGTGTGTGTGTGTGTGTGTGTGTGTGTGTGTGTGTGTGTGTGTGCACGCGCGCGTGCATGCGTGTGTTTGTATGCTCACAAGCACTGGATATATTTTAGAGCGAAAATAAACAAGTGGCACAAATTAAGTTGAGAGAAAAACTCCACAATGACTTTCAGCTCATATTTAAGTAAGTCTTTGTGGGGTAGTCCATCATGAGAGATATGATTAGTGGCACTGTCCTCTCCACATACGGAGAACATAATGGCTGGTTTCTTGCACAATCAATTACTTCACCTATACCTCCTCTACCATAACCACATCCCACCTTACTCACCGGTGGGAAAAGAATATGTTTCGTGTTAAGAAGTGGTGAGGTTTGTGACCAGACACAGCTTCTATGCGGGTCAGGAGGTCGGTCCCAATTCGCAGGCTGCCAAACTTTTCTAGTTATAGGATGACAACAAAGATGTGTTAAAATGATCGACCACAGATTCTCTGACCAGTTTTAATGAAGTACATGCATGATCGCAATAATATTGTCATATATATTCAGCCCCACTGCCAAATAGAGAATTATTCCAATCATCCATTGAGTACATCAAAAGTGACATTTTGCCAATAATCAACCTTTCCCCCCATTTTCCCCGCCCTCCTTAGAAAACATTTGTTGCTGTTTACCTCTGTAGTATTTCATTCACACTACATGAGGAATGGACTATGGACACAAGTAATTACAACTTCATTTTAGTTTAAATGCCTATCTTGTTGGGTGCAAATTTCTTCTCAAGGGAGATCCCCATGTTTTCCCCTCATTAGGTTGCTGCCAGTACACTACTTGGCCAGTCATCAAGTGAAGTGATCACCACATAAAGATAAAATATGTTATTTACCTTGTTGAATGTTTTGCCTTCCATGCAAACTGTACACCAAGTGCATATAAGGTAGAAGTGTACTTTAACAATATAGAGATAGTGAATATAAAGATAGCGCTTTATTAAAGAGAGGAATAGAGAAGCCTTTTACTGGATTCTGAAACTATCACTTCAAGAGGTTCTAATGCTGATTTGATATCCATTACCACACTCTATCATGATCTGAGCATAAATTCCTTTACTTTAGTTTCTAATGCTCATGAAAGAATCCTTATTGGTATGCTGGTATTGCATCATCCTATAAGTTTGTAAATATTGCATCATTTAATAGATAGACAGGTACTGCATCATTTTATCGATATATATAGGTATTGCATCATTTAATTGATATATACAGGCATTGCATCATTTAATTGATATATACAGGTACTGCACCATTTATAACTGATATATATAGGTACTGCATTATTTAACAGGTTCCCTTATGCCCCTGAGAATGATTTCAGCATTAAAGAAAAACTACCTGTATTGGAATAAATGTTTTGGTGGACAATCTAATCAGAAAAATGGAAGACTTTAGTTCACGTGCATGACATGTGCTATAGCAATAAAAACAATTAAAAAACGTGGTGACTTTCTAATGTGTAGCATAAAAACAATGACAAATGAATTCCAGACATGCAACCGGAATATTTGAGTTTGGCTTGACTTTTGGAAGTTCCTGTATGCACGCTTTGCTGACTGTCTTGGAGGTAGGGAGTGACTCCATCGTGATGAATTGATGATGTAATTCCAAGATTTTCTGGCTGTAGTTTAAAATATTACAAACTTGGCCCTTCACAAAGCAGTCTTTTATGCACTATGTTCATAAAGAAAAGTTAACCTCATGGCTGGTTAAGTACATCTGCATCAGCAGTGCGCTATCCATTGAGCAAGATATAGACTGATCACTAATGCTCTCAGAACAATGGTCTCTTCTTGACAAAGCTGTTGGAAGCAATTAAGACAGTCACATTGGGAAGCCAACCAAGATCATGTTGGAGAGGACTGAAGTAATATTATTATTTTAGTATATAGCTATGTATATCTCTTCTTGTATCATAATATATCACTATTATTTTAGTATATATCTATGTATATCTCTTTTTATATCATTATATTGTATCACTATTATTTTAGTATATAGCTATGTATATCTCTTCTTGTGTGATAGGCTATCATATGATATTGTCACATTCATTTTTGTTGCAATAAAAGTAGTTCTCAGTGTGTGGCTATTTCATTACTTCAGGCCATGACTTAAATTCAGAGTAAAATTTAGTTTAATTTAGTTCAATACATCATGGACCAAGGTGGTAAAAAAAACAGTAAAATATAGGAAGAGGAGGATGGGCTCAAGGAAAGGTGCCCTGCCTGGTTGGTAGGTCAGCAAATGTTGCATCACTTCTGATATAAGAGAGTTCCTGTTGGCAGCACTGATGCGTCCATACAACAAAGAATATTAATTTCAAAGTCACAGTAGGAAAATGGGGCAAAAATGCCATTAGAAAATATTTTTAAAGAAGAAAAAGGAAATAAAAATTCAACTCAATTCAATATCATCAACTTACTAATGAGCTTGTCGTAGTCTATGGTGGCCTGACCTACCCCAGCTTTAGCTTGCCAGGGGGTAATCACCTGTTCATCATTATCTTTTCCCTCAGCCTTTCCCTCCGCCATAATCTACTAGTAACTCGTACTGTGAGAAACCCTTTACCTACCACTATGCCAAGTGGTTCCTGGAGGTTCTGATAGGCACGTACCGGTTCTCTCCCATAAACGACCCTTAGCCAATACGCAAACTGCGACAGCGTTACTACAACTTTGCAATCTGCACACCACCGCCCAAGAGATTTTCTATTTGGACGGAGGTGGTGAAACTTAATATTGGTAGTTAATTTTGTGCCTGGTAGTTGATTTTGTGTCTGGAAGTTGTGTGCCATGGGCACTTTTACAAATTTGCTTGGTCCAGAAATCTGGCAAGAGAAAAAGAAGAAAAGAAGTCAAATCCAATATGATCAGAAACCATTAATGCTTAATTAACGATGTTTAAAGATTATAGGAGGTAGTTGTAACTAATTCAGTTGTTTTATGATAGAGCCGGTCTAAAGATGCTCTGCATGGTGATGCGTTGTCAGTTCTGGCTATCTAATCATGGACTCAAACTGGGCTAAGCCTGGGATGTAATGACATGCCCACAGGAAAAAGTGTGGCCTAATTTTAACTAACCCATTTCCTTACTGATTAAAGTTGCTTGTGTGCTTCTAGGTATCTAGGTCCATAAATTTGACTGTCCATAAGTACCATATAGATTGCATCATTTTCAGTTGTTTTTTAAAAACCTGACATGCCCATAGGAAGAGATTTGATCAGGTGACCCTTTATGGCTATAAACCATCCACTGTGTAGGATGTGCCTAAGCTGAAGTGTGGGTTATAATTTTATGGTTGATTGGTATGTGAGTGGTGTGGCCAAGTGTGACCCAGACTGACCCAGACTATGTTTAAGAGTTGTTGAAGCACCACTTCCAGTCATCTTCAGCCTCACAAACCAATAGTAAGAGGTTTGAATAGGAATAACGACAATGAGTAGCGAGTAGCCAATCAAATGTAATTCAAGCTTCTTCATTCACAGATATACAGACTACAGAGACTACAACTTTATATATACTAGAGAAAAACCAGCCCTATGGGTGATTTTTCGGCCCACCTTTGGTAGGCTGTAGTCAATAAAAAGTCTGCTTTGATGACACGTAGATTTTTTTAAACAAAGCTGAATATGATTAGGTCGAACTGTTTTTTTTAATTTTAGAAGTACCGTTTTTGGCATTTTTAGGCTTACACATAAAGAGGAAGAGGTATGGCCAGATGTAACCCAACCCATGTTATTTGCAGAATCAAGTTGTGCCTGCATGCCAAGATTTGGGTCTGTAGCTGAAAGACATGGGACTATAAGAGACTATAACTTTATATATATATATATATATCCCTCATTAAAAAATATTTTTCTTGCATTACTGTTTTTCAGTATGGTAACCCATAGTGGAGCTAAAGTTTAATCCTAGTGAATTTTTAAACCAGTTAATTGAAAGTGTAAATTAAAATTAATGAATTAATAGATAACTGGCACCATATATCCGGGGTTGCCTGGCCAATGACAACATGAATATAGAAGCCACTCAAATTTCGGCGTGGTAGGTCCTTTTATTAGCTTTTGGCATACAAAAAAACTTCGTGTGGGTATGGCCACCATCATACAATATCCACCATCATACAATATCCACCATCATACAATATCTACTGACACACCCACATATGGTTAATAACGCTCACTGGTTACTTGTAGACCACATGCCAAATTTTGGCCTGATAGTACCTTCAATAAGCTTTTGGCAACTAAAATAACTTCGTGTGTGTGTGGCTTTGACCAAACCACACCCATTGACAAACCCTTATGTGGTTATTCATGTTTACCAGTTAATTGTAGATCACATGCCAAATGCCAGCCTGATTAGTCCTTCAATTAGCTTTGGTAGCCAAAAATTACTACCTGTAGGTAGGGCTATTAAAAACCACACCCATTACCACACCCATATGCAGTTAATATTGCTCACTCTATTACTTGGAAACCATGTATCAAATTTTGGCTGGTCCTTTAATTAGCTTATGGTAGATAAAACAACATCCTGTGGGTGTGGTTATCTCCAAACCACACACATGCGGTTAATAATGTTCATCCAGTTACTTGGAGACCACATGCCAACTTTAGCCAAGTTAGCCCTTTAATTCGCTTTTGATAGCCAAAACGACATCCTACGTGGTGGTTGTGGCTATAGTAAATCCAAACCCGCATGTTTAATGACGCTAAGCCAGTTACTTGTAGTCCATATGCCAAATTTCAGCCTGATTGGTTCATAAATTAACTTTGGCAGCCAAAAAAACTTCCTGTGGTGTGGCTATGGCTAAACCACAGTCATTGCCACCACCTCATGTGGTTAATAGTGCTCACCTAGTTACTTGGAGTTCATATGTCAAATTTCAGCATGATTGGTACATAGATTAGTTATTGGCAGCCAAAATAACTTCTTATGGGTGTGGCCATGACCAAATCATACCCCTTACCACACTCCACATGCTTAATAACGCTCACCCTTCAATTAACTTTTGATAACGAAACAACTTATTGTGGGTGTGGCTATAACTAACCACACCCAATGTGATTAATAATGCTTACCCAGGTACTTGGAGACCACACGCCAAATTTCAGCCTGATCGGTCCTTTAATAAGTTCTTGGCAGCCAAATAAACTTTCTGTGGGTGTGACTATGACTAAACCACACCTATTACCACCCGCACATGTGCTCAATAATGCTCACCAAGTAAGTTGGAGTCCATAAGACAAATTTTGCATGACTGGTCCATAAATTATTTTTCGGGTGTGGCCATGACCAAAACACACCCATTGCCACACCCACATATGGTTAATAATGGTCATCTGGTTTCTTGTAAACCACATGCCAAATTTTGGCCATTTTGGTTCAAGGGTTTGGCTGCGATGCCTAACACACATACATACACACATACATACACACATACACACATACATACATACATACATACATACATACATACATACATACATACATATGCATGCACGCGCACTTACATACATACATACATACATACATACATACATACATACATACATACATGCACACATGCACACATGCATACATACATACATACATACATACATACATACATACATACATACATACATACATGCACACATGCACACATGCATACATGCATACATACATACATACATACATACATACATACATATGTATATGCGTACATGCATAAATACTTACGTACCAAAATATATAATAGGTGTGCGTGCGTGCGTGCGTGCATGCATGCATGCGTGTGGTGTGGCAGAGTAATTATGCCTTTGGACTAACAACCCCTGGGTTGAGTTCAATCCAGCAAACTTTCCTGTCCTTCAACATCTTCCTACACCGGTCCACCCAGTTGCTATGGGACCTGGAATTTTTTAGGGTGCTAATTCACTAGCCATGGTTTGTCAATCAGCAAAGGTTCCAGGTGGGACTTTGGGTGCCCACACCCATAAGCTGAGAGTCTTGGTCAGTCTTTTGCGAGTTCCTAGCCCGGCTCCAGGAGTTTGCTTGCACTGGCTCATAGTGCCTGCTTAGTGCACAGGCACCCTGATTATGTCAGGTGCACGTAGCCATGTGTGTGTGTGTGTGTGTGTGTGTGTGTGTGTGTGTGTGTGTGTGTGTGTGTGTGTGTGTGTGTGTGTGTGTGTGTGTGTGTGTGTGTGTGTGTGTGTGTGTGTGTGTGTGTGTGTGTGTGTGTGTGTGTGTGTGTGTGTGTGTGTGTGTGTGTGTGTGTGTGTGTGTGTGTGTGTGTGTGTGTGTGTGTGTGTGTGTGTGTGTGTGTGTGTGTGTGTGTGTGTGTGTGTGTGTGTGTGTGTGTGTGTGTGTGTGTGTGTGTGTGTGTGTGTGTGTGTGTGTGTGTGTGTGTGTGTGTGTGTGTGTGTGTGTGTGTGTGTGTGTGTGTGTGTGTGTGTGTGTGTGTGTGTGTGTGTGTGTGTGTGTGTGTGTGTGTGTGTGTGTGTGTGTGTGTGTGTGTGTGTGTGTGTGTGTGTGTGTGTGTGTGTGTGTGTGTGTGTGTGTGTGTGTGTGTGTGTGTGTGTGTGTGTGTGTGTGTGTGTGTGTGTGTGTGTGTGTGTGTGTGTGTGTGTGTGTGTGTGTGTGTGTGTGTGTGTGTGTGTGTGTGTGTGTGTGTGTGTGTGTGTGTGTGTGTGTGTGTGTGTGTGTGTGTGTGTGTGTGTGTGTGTGTGTGTGTGTGTGTGTGTGTGTGTGTGTGTGTGTGTGTGTGTGTGTGTGTGTGTGTGTGTGTGTGTGTGTGTGTGTGTGTGTGTGTGTGTGTGTGTGTGTGTGTGTGTGTGTGTGTGTGTGTGTGTGTGTGTGTGTGTGTGTGTGTGTGTGTGTGTGTGTGTGTGTGTGTGTGTGTGTGTGTGTGTGTGTGTGTGTGTGTGTGTGTGTGTGTGTGTGTGTGTGTGTGTGTGTGTGTGTGTGTGTGTGTGTGTGTGTGTGTGTGTGTGTGTGTGTGTGTGTGTGTGTGTGTGTGTGTGTGTGTGTGTGTGTGTGCGCGCGCACGTGCGCGCGCGCACATGCATGCATGCGTGTACTCTGGCTCTTCCTGTTGTATGCAGTTAAAAAGGCAAATAATATATACATGTATTGGAGTTAGAACCCGGGAAGTCACCTGGGGAACCACCATGCCAACATCTTAGAGAAATGTTATGTGATCATACAACTCTACATTCCAGACCACTCCTGGTTCATTATGAACCTGGGAATTTACTTGGGAAACCACCTGGGAAACCACCTCGGAAAGAACCTGTGTGACAGCTTCGATGACACTATTTATAGCTCACATTCATGACTATGATAGTCTACTTTCTATGAATGTTTCATATTGTTATGAACAGCTGTTGAAATAAGCCAAACCGAACCACACTTGAGTGGATCACCTCCAGTGATAAGCTAACTAACTAACTAACTAACTAACTAAGTAACTAACTAACTAACTAACTAACTAACTGACTAACTAACTAACTAGCTAACTAACTAACTAACTAACTAACTAACTCAACATATACAAAACATGTACAAAGAATACATCTTATGTAGTACTTGTTTAACAAATATTAGCATGTATACTTATAGTTATTCGCAGATTATTTCCAAAAATGAATGACCTGCCTGCTGTGTAGTCTTTATGAAGATTCCAAAATTATGTACTATTTATCTCATTTCAAGAAACCACGAATATGGGGCGTTATTTGGGTGGAGGTTGGGTGGGGCGGGTAATGTTAGGGACATTGAACCTGACAGGTTTGATTTTTCAGCCAGCCCTGGCTGATCAATGAATAAAAAGACCATTGGCAAGTCTATATGTGTCGATTCACAGCAACAGGTACTTCATCCATTTAAGAATGAAGTTACCCAAGATTTAAGAGTACAATGTAGTTCAATAACCATACCAACCTGGTGATAATGCTGTTCAAATTAACTTACACATAACCTGAGGTACAGGTGCTTGATCTCTAATAGGAGAATCACAAGCTGGGCTTGTTGTCACAGTAGGTTAATAACTAATCAAATAGTTCGAGGTTATTAAATCTCCATTTAAAGAGGTGGATGAAGAATGTTTATATGATAGATATATTCATGAACAGTATGACCACCCCCTAAAGTAATACAGATTGATTTAGGATCTTCTAAGACCAAAATTTTACAATCTATCCACTCCTTTGAAGCAGGAAAATTGAGAGTGAATGCTTAGTCACCAACATTTTTTTTTTATTCTTTTGCCCAGCACAGAGTTTTCATCTCACTATAACTGTGTCTGTGGGTGACATCATCTCCTTCCAGATTCCTAGACCAATTGTCTTGCAATTTTCAGGAGTTGCTCTCAGAACAACTGGCCCGATTTGGGTGGAATGTCTTTAGGGCTAGGGCATATGTCCATTAAATAAACTTTCCTCTTCATGAGTAACCATAAAGTTGTAATATGCACTATGAACCCATTCAAAATTATATTTCTAGAGGAAGCTGTGTTTTCAAATCCCACTTATCTGATCATGCAGAAAGTTTAAAAGGACACTAATTACAAGAGGTGCATCATAATATTTACATTAGAAATGGAGCATGCCTCCATACCCCCTTCAACCTATGTATAACTGCAATGAATTATAATCCAGGTGAGTTCAAAAGGATACTAATTGCTAGAGGTGCATTCATAATATTTACTTTAGAATATCCCCGCAAATCCCCCATCCCCTATATGAAACATTAACTAAATTGAACAAGTTGTACCTATGGGTGGATTTTCCTTAGTTTAATTCATTACTGCAGTTACTTCTTCACCCTGTCTGGAACATCTAGTTTGAGGAAATCCAATGGTGATGAATAGTGTATCTAGGAAATAACTGCAGGGGGTACACTAGTCAGTCTTCTCATTACTCAATGATACATCATTTTCCAAGTGTGTCCTTAATGCTACTCCTGATATCTCAAAAGCTGCTCTCTCTGTCAGCCCATTGTTGCAGGATGATATGAAACAGAATAAAGATTAGATGTCTTATTATGCTCCATGAAGATGCTGACTCATCACTGGTGAATTTAATACCATTGTCTGATATAAGAATGTTAGGTATGCCCAAATTCGAAATGAAATGGAACATTACATGTATGCTACGGAAGTGTATGTGAACATAAAAATGATTTGCAGTCATCTAATGTGAATTCACAAGCACCAGATTTTTTTTAGTCTGACTAGTAGTTACACAATTAATCTACAGAAAATTTTTGTGATATTTCAAAAGCATATAAATTTGCACCATTGTGCTAGCCTATTCTGTGTGCTGAGCATTAGGTTTGCAATTTAGTGAACTGTGGAAGAGGGCATGTTCAATGGATGCTAAAGTTAATGTTGAACGCACTTAGACAAGTGCTCCTAATGTAAGCAGAAATTGAGCCAATGCAAGTGATATATCAGATAATGCTGAAATATGATTAACGAAGGATATAATGTCCTAGGGAAAAACCTGTCCTACGGGCAATTTTCCAATGTAGTTATGAAATTGTCTAAATTGCTTGTTATATTATGTAAGGATTTATTATGTAATATATTATAGTATAATATATTTATTATTTTATATATTATAATAGTGGGATGGGATTGTAAGAATATATATATTGATTTGAAAAACAAAAGGAAATGAAAAAAGATGGTGAAATGTGAAAAATAAAGGGGACTAAAGCCCAGTCTTGGATACAAATCTTCGACTTAAACTTGGTATGCCTTGGCTTAATCAATTGGCTATGGTTTCTTAGGCTTTTTTTTTATATGGTAACATTTGAATTCCTTTTTTCCTTTCTCACACAGCAATCCTCAAGATGAAACTCAATTTATGCACTTCCAGCGCTACCCTAAATGGCTGAAAAAAGTTTGTGGTGATTCAAATTTCTGTTTGGGATGAGTACTATTACTTACAGACAGTTAAATGCTTGCAAACTATACATAGTGAGAGATTACTTTCTTTTTTTCCACTAAACTACATTATTTGATGTCTTTCTTTAGGGGTCGCCCACTGGTGCAGTGTGACTACTCTCCTAAATGCCACACCGCTAATTCATACAGAGACTAGGCACAGTGGGGTTGGTGGGATGGAATCCCAAATGGGTCACATCCCTTTAATGGCATAAGCTCAACCTAGGACTTGGAGCGCAAATGGAGTTGGAAAAGCATGGTTGGGGGAGGGGGGGGGGGGGGAAAGAAAAGGTTGAAGTAAAAATGTTGGTCAGACTGGGGCTTGGACACAATGCCTGACCACTATCCGAGCGGCACAACTGCCACTCAACCAGAGGAGCCAACTATTTGTGTTTGGCCTTATCTGTAGGACAGGTACTTTGCTTATCAAAATAGGTGAAAGTCTGTAATTACATTGTCACAGGAAAAAAAGTGGGAAAAAGAAAAATTAAGGGGTGAAAATGAGGGGGGGGGGGGGAAGGAGCAGAAATGGATAAGAGGGGAGAGGAAAAGAAAAATCAAATTGAAAAAAAAGTCCTTAGTGAGCATTGGACTAAAGACCTAGGAATCATGTGCCTACTTATTAACAACTGAGATGTTGTTAAATAGAGAAAAGATGGTTAGATTAGAAGGAAATTCTAAAATTCTGATTACTT